>CM021740.1:6716864-7316864 GCA_011075105.1 Heteronetta atricapilla
GGGACCCCCCCCCCCCGGCAAGGTCACGGCGGCACCCGGAGCGCGCAGCCCCGGCCCCGCTGCCGAGGGGAGCCCCGGAGCGCGGCCCCCGCGGCCCCGCTGAGTGCTCCGGCTCGAGCCGCATCAGAGGATGCCCTCCTCCATGTTAAGCATCGCAGGACCCCTCCGCTCTGCGGCCACGCAGGCACATTTCAGACAATACCTCTTTCAGACAAGTGCGCTTCGACATCGGAAAAAGGTGCCTAGCCAGGTACCAGAAAACCTCCCGGTCTGCTCGGACTTCCCTAGGCACTCCCGTTTATGTTCAGTGTAATGAACTCCTCGTCCATTACGTGATTCTAAAATGAACTAACAGCTGCCATGAGCAGGGTGCTGAAGAACATCCTTCGTGCAGAAGAGGCCATGTTACGTGCAGCCCTAATGCATGGCTATTGCCTCCTGCGCAGAAGGTGCTGAAGCTGTGCGCAAGGGCTGCTCTGGCTGGCAGCACGGCCTCACCAAGCAGGTCAAATCACAATATTTGTACTGAGAGCAGTACAAGCTTTTCAACGTGGTGTTTAGTCGTGTGCAAGCAGCTGATACAGCACCTTTTGCCAACGTATGTACTGTCCTGCTACCACTGCTATCAACATCACTCGTCTTGGTACCTCATGAAATTCATAGGGAAACTCTGGACACATCCATCCTCTGCTGTCCCATCACCACTACTGGACTGCTGTCACAAATAGTGCCTGCTCATAAACTGTTTTGAAACATACCATGTCATAATTGCTCTAGGATGTCATCCACAGTTTGTACTACATGTTGCGCTGCTAATATTTCTTCTTCTAGCATAAGGATATTCTTGGGTCAGTTGACTTGGAGGTCCCAAAGTTCCAGTTACAAGTGTCTAAAAAAGAACAAGAAACAAACACATGGTATTTCTGATTATTTGTTGGCCGCATATATTATAAAGGGATGTGCAGAGACTGCAGAACATAGAGTAGCATTAGAAACAATTCTGCATTTATTTACAGAGAAAAAATAAATTTGAGGAGGTCAGACTTCGACTTCCAGATCTGCCCATTGAGCAAGCCAGTGCTGCTCTTGCAGATTAAGCATTCAGTTAGTGCAGGCCTGGAAACACAGCATACAAGCACAAAAGTATTTTTGCCAGTGATTAGGCATCTCTGCCTGATAGAAGCACCTTCTCAGTCGAATGACTGGGAGGGCAAGTGGGGGAAGACAGAGGAGGGAGGCAGGAATATATTTTGCCCCCCTTGCCTTGGTTTGAGACTTTGGGGGAGGGTCCTATCTTCACACTACAACACGTGCTAACTCGGACAGATTCACAGTCTTTTTGGCGTGGTTTCACCGGAATCTGCAGAGGGCACTGAGGTGGTCCTTCTATGATGCAAGTTGAGTGGATTAGAGTTGCAGTTGCATGCAAACTCTCTTCCTTCACTTTCCACTAATTGGCAACCTCCAAATAGAGACAAGAATTATGTGAGCTGTAGAAATTGAAATGCCTGTTATCCTTAGAGAAAGCTTATCCCGCACTCTTCAGATCAGGGTTTAAGCAGGCTGACCAGGCAGTGTGTGTTGGGAAACTTGCCCGGCTAATAAATAGAGGACTTCATTCCTCAAAGCTGCCAGACCACTGCCTTTCACCAGCGCTGGGAACAATCGAGCTACTTGCCACAGTAAGGATTATTCACGTGAGTGTTTTGCAGAAGTGTTTTTAGTATTCCAGATACTCTAAATTATGAAAGAATATGATTTTTTCTTTCTTTGATGTGTTGAAGCCTGCTGAGGTTTAATATACCTACCGTATAACATAATTGTCATTTAGTGCATCTTCCCCCATTTTCTAAAGATAAACAATTTTCCAACTGACTTTTTTTTGTTGTTTTACAAGAGAAAGAAGGGTGTGAAACACTGAAGCTACAATAGGATATCATATAGTAAAGATTTGTTTTTAAAAAGAAATTAAAGGGGAAAATAATCAGAGGAGTAAACAAGCATCTACAGCATCTGAATCAGTGAGAAGAAAAAATGAGTCTGCATTCTTTAACATCTCTTTCAAATCACTAATGGTAAGAAACAGCTAAAGCAGGACAGATCTTTAGCATGCTTGTAGAGGCAACAATCTTAGTTTTTACAGCATCTGCACAGCAAAGAGACAAAACAGCTTTGCTCTTCCATAAAAACAGAGTGCCTGAAAAACCTGCAAGCACCATCAGGAAAGGGTACAGTCACAGTTCGCTCAAGCTCTATGTAACAGAGGAAAACCATGAAGAGTTTTGTTATACTCCCTGTCATTGAAACAGCTCTGCAGAGATACTTCCTGGGCACAGGTCTTCCTCAATTTCTTGTCTTTTATTTCTAGCTTTCAAGTCATACCAAAACACGGTTCATTAACTCTGATCACTCAGCTTGTTTTAACAAGTAAGATGGCATTACTGGCAAAGATAGGTATGCTGAATAACTTGACAAAAAATGGTCTGGTTAGATTAAGAAGTGCTCTAGAAAATGCTGTAGATGTTATCTCTAACAGTGGCCCAGAAATGATCATATGAGAAGTAACAGGAATAGAACAAAAAGGGCAAATACTCCCAACATTTCCTGTTAATCTTGTTCATTTTATATAGAAACAAAGGTTTTAGTAACTAAACAATTTAAATAATTTTAATAATCACTCGATTCTTGTGTGACTCTGGAGTAGACAAGAGATTAAGATCACACAGGATGACAGGCAAAGCAGCAGAAAAAAGTATCGTGCATACAACCAAACACCATGGAAAGCTTGGTCCAATGCAGGACAGGCACGAGGAGGAAAATGGTAGTTTGCAACAGAATAGTACACCACCGCTTCACCTTACTGTTTGTGGTTCATTCACCTACAAGCACATTTTGAATTTGAGGTAGTTAGTAATGGCCTAATTACGTAAATAATACTGCTATTAAAATGTCTTACTTGAAAAAGAATGCCAAAGTACATTTCAAACCCAGGAAGTCCACAGTAGCCTCTACTCCCTTCCGTGGGATTGGACTACAGTGACCTCTGGCCACAACACATCCAAGGGGATTGCTAAACCTTCCTTGGAAGCTTTACTAGCTCCAATTTAGCAGTTGTGGAGAGCATATTGATGCAGAGCTGAATAAACACAAGGGCAACATTTAGGTAGTACCACACAAAAACAAGTAGCCAAGTATTTTGGTGTATTTTCTGTCTTACGTGTTCCCTTGTGACATTTCCCATGAAATCCTTCCAGTTGCAGCTCCACCTAGGCAGCAAGTTGCCAAGGCTAAGGCACAATTGCTTCCACCAAACACATTCCCCTCTGTGGCTCTGACAGCTTTGCAGGAAAAGAGGAAAGCACTAAAGGTCAGAAGTGGAAGAAAGAGTGGTGTACATTCCACAGTGCAAATTGCAGACTCACCAGGTAGTAGGGCATCTACTGGGTCTTGAGTGGAGTTATCTCATCTGGGGCCACCCAGTACAATTCAGATGCATTCATTTTTATTTTAAAATCTTGAAAAAATTATTTAGATCATAAGTATCTATTCTTTGTAACCATATTCTGTGGCACATCCATTATGGATTCATGGAACTTTGGTTGATTAAATACTACAGCAGGACAAGGAATGGCTTCCACTTGAAACACACACAGCCTGTAATACATTAAAGCAACTTTTGGAAATTATGCACTCCATTAAGCTTAAGCAAAAAGAAAGTAGACTAGCAGACTACACGTATATAACCTGAACTAATTACTGAAGCTGAGTATTTGGCATTAATTAAATACTACTTAAATGAAGTTCTGTCCTATTCTAGATGTAAACAAAATAGGAAATAATAAGAGATAAGACAACTGTGCTGGAGGCACTGTGACTATGAGTGTGGATGCAGGTTTCACTGGACCCTTTCCCACAGTCTCCCTCTAAGCAAAGTAGAAAGATCCAACAGTTCATCTGGAACTTCCACTCACACATAATTGTTTAAAGATTAAGGAGCATTTTCTTTTAGCTAGCACAGCACAGTTTCAGTGCAATCTTCTTCCTGTTGCAAACTCATCTAAACTATGAGCTGCTTTTCATTGTTTCTATGTCTCTATTCTCACTTTCTTCCCCAGCCCTTTGGATTCACTCCTTACTAAATTTTTCTTTCTGAAAAACAGAACTGGAGAAGCATGCAACATACGAAGTAATTAAGCCTTTGCACTTATCTGTACAGCACTATGTCCACAATCACCGTGCCGTCAGTGTAAGGAGTGAGCAGCAATAGCACAAGCCAGTTCATAAGAATTCAATACTTCATGAATGAATTAAGGCAAAAGGCCAAAAGATACCTGTCTTTCTCAGTATGCTGTCTTTGCTGTTCTCCTGAAGTTGGTTAAAAAAATTACAGCCTATTTCTCTTCAGCAAGATGAACACAGTTCTCACATCGCATACACTTGCAGACAACCTCTTCTTCCCACAAAGGTAATCTATTTGAATTAGAGGAGCAATCCAGGCAACCCATATTCTCTTGAGACTTGAATGAAAACCTGGAAGACCAAAATCAGATCCAAAGATTCATTTTTCATCTCAAGACAATGGAAGTTGTTAAACGAAGATCAGTACCTTAAATGCTTTTTGCAGTCTTGGATCATTCCTTGTCCAAAACAGGGGGGTGTTTTTCTTGTTTGTTTTTTAAAACTCTTGCTTCAGTGCCTTGTTCTTAACTGTTTTTTAACTGAACAGCTGTTCCCTCAAATGCAGCGTTTACTAGTCTGATGTAAAAGATGAATTACATAACTCGTACTTTTTATGCAGAAAGCATGCTTTCCTAAAAACAATAGTAGGTTACCAATACATTAAAGCAAAGAGTAACAACAGCTTCTCATGTAGAAAAAATGCTACTATTATCTAAATATTCATTGTTCATATTCCTTCATGTGTCTGTCATCCCCCCAGCAGATCCTGTCACTAACCTCTTTCAAAACACCTTACTGGAAAGAACCTTGCTGAGATATCTGGCTCACTGGCAGCATCTCAAAATATTTGATATTTCATGTGTATTTGGAAAGCTCACTTTCACTTGAAATCATTAAGGAAATTTGCACTGGCCACGCAAAGCGTATTGTACTAGAAATTAACAGGTCCACATCATTCCGGATAGGAAAACTACAAGTTACCTTGTATCTAAAGCCACATTAACACGCCACTAACAAGATACTTTCTAGAAACTAATGCATGCACAGAGTTTAAGCCAAAACACACCTGCATTTTTTGCAATCCAAAACACAGCCAAATAATATGTTTTGTGATCTACTTCTATCTGGAAAGAAAGATGGCACAGATACCTGCATATGAGGTACGTGAAGAACATACCTCAATACACAACATACCTCTCTAATACACAGCCACAGCGAAGTGTTCATACAAACCTACTACACCACTGGCACACTTCCCTTGTAACGGTCACGATGCTGAATAGTCACATATTTCACGTCATCACTAACACACAATGACTTCCAACCCACTACCTCCAGAAAAATGGGGTAATTATGACAGAAAATACTTGACTTTTCCCACTATGTCACAATCCAGCCATCAAAGAAAATAGTCTGGACAGCAGGTGGGAAGCTTTCTCAGGTATCCTATCGCACTGGGGAGGAGCCATGCCTGTATACCTTCTGATTTCCCTCCTTTTTCTCCAGGTCACAGAACTGTATCTTCTGGCTATCTTAGACATATAAAAATTTCCTTCACTGAACATGTATCAAAAAATAAACCATCAGTTTATTCAAGCAGCCCAAATACACTGCAGAAACATTAAGGCTTAGATGAGCATTAACTGTATTATGCCAGAAAGGCAGAAGTGAAAGCTACAATTTAATTTAAAATAATTATTCAGCTTTTACATTATTTGAAGCATAATTTGATTTAAACACTGTATCTAGTAAAATATTTTTATTTGAGAGAAAAATGGAAAGCTATCTACTGTGTGCAAAGGTCAACTAGCATGCCCAGCATTACTGAAAACATTCTCCCTGCTTTAACTCTTTAAGAACATAACACTCCACAATCCAATACTACTCCTAGCATAAAAGGATAAAGATTGCAAAACATTAACTCTTCATTTGCTTTGGAGACAAACGTTTGTTTTTAATAACGCGATGCCAAAGTGATGCAAAATGGCTTCATTATTGGAGTGATTATTGGATTACTTTTGCAACACTTTCCCACAGAACTGATGCTACCTAGGATACACTATCAGGTCTTATTAAAAATTGCACTTAAACATTGAGAGATAGAAACAGATCTGAATAGAAAACTCTTCATGTACTAAGAGTCTAAAAAAATTTACTGACAGTCCAGGATGAAATAACTCAAGTTTTATTTAGGTCTTTTTTTGGGGGAGGATATATATAATGTATATAAAGCCTGTCTTTAACAATTATAACCCTGAAAAGTTATATATAGAAGAGTGAATATGGAGCTTTAATTATTAAGCTGAAAAAATCCTTGAAAGAGGAATTTCAGAGTGAATATATTCCAGTGTATTAAAGGAACAAAGGAATAGTAAGAAGGAAAAGATCTGTTTTTCCCCTGGGTCTAGAGATGAGTGAAGGAAGGGAACAGAACTACCACAACTTACAGTTTAAATAGTGTAAAAAAGTTTTTTAAAGTTACTGTAAGATTTGTCTTCATGTTCTATAGAGCACAAAAACACAAGCTAGGAGTTCTGTTGTGGTTTTGTTTTTGTTTTTTCCCATCTCTTTTTTCTGTGACAAAAAATACAATGTGAACATGTTTGGGTTTTGTTTGTTTTTATTTTGTTTGGTAAATCAAGCAATATTTAATCTGAAATTAAGATGTTTTTTGCACATTGCTATTTTTACTTAATATAAATTTAAATATACTTCAAAGAAAAATGCTGAAAAATGCACATTTTTATTTTTAACTTTTAGAAACTCTTTTAAACATGCTTTAAAAGTTGTATTATAAAAAGCCCATTTTCAATTTATTCAGTTGAATAAATAGATCAAAAAATATAGTTATTTCAATTGACCCAAGTATGGATTTCTCTAGCTAAAAAAAGTCATTCTCTCCACTTAGAATATGGAGAGCTCTTTGGTAGCCTTTGTACGATCAACATGGTGATTCTTACAGCACTTCAACTCCAGAAGTATACCTACAATGTTAAGTAGGCTACTCAGCAGCAGCAGTAGTAGCATCAACAGAGGCTCTCAATGTCTTCAACTGGGACTCAACTATCCTCAGTATCATTCACAGATCAACACAAAAAAGCTTGGTCCTACCATAACATTAAAAAAAGGCCTTCAGAGTAAGGTTTCTGAGTCTAGGACAAGTGTCCTGAGACCTGTGTCTGTGTACAGCTGTAAGACGCTCTCCCAAAGTAAGGACTTAAACAACAGGCAAGCTGTTCCCACGTCATTTTGGCTCAATGTGCTTCTCGCTCCCTGGCTGTGTAAGCACTCCGCTATTCAGGATGAATCACAAGGAGTACCACAGTGAGTACCAGGTGGTTACGGCAACGCACAGCCATATCACTGAATAAACCTGCAACTTCTCTCAGACCAGGACAGTCTAACAAGTCTACAAACAACAAAATAAAGAGCCTACCACAGAATAGCTTTCAAAACCTCTATCACTTATAATTGAATGCCAGAGGGAAGAAACACGTTGACACACTCAGTACCTCTACAAAGAGAAGGGAGAAAACTCAAAAAACTCAAAAAAGTATTTGGTCTAATTAAAATGATTGCAAGGGTGGATTTTCTGTTTTTGTTGGTTGTTTTTTTTTTTTTTTCAATAATCTGTAATTTTAAATAAACTGGACAAGGTTGTTAACCAAATAACTAGGTTTGGCTCATTTGCCACAGGACTCTAGGTACATCTGAATTATGGAAATTAAATACCAAATATCAGATTGTTTCCTTCTGATTCAAAGAACAAAATTAGCGAATTTCAGCTTAGGTAAACCTGGCAACACAAGATCACAACTCCCTGTTTCTGAGTCTTTCCAAGCCTATGAATGCAGTATCAACTGACACAGGCAGGACATTTCTCCTCTTTCTTCACAGAAGTCATAACTTTTATTTAAAGTAAAGCTGTTATTTACAAACAAAAACAAATGTATTTAGACATTCTTTATCCTGTTATTTAGAAAAATAATTGCCTTACAGGTTTCAGTCAAAATAGGAAGTTCTTTGCTATACAGACTTGGTCTGTCTTCATGTTTAAATTTTGCGACTGGGAGACTTCATGCTATCCCAATACAGTAGTGTTGAAGCCAAAAGCAAAAACACCTGCCATACTTTGATTCTTACACTACTCTTGCATTTGAGCTTGCCACTTACAGCAAG
Organism: Heteronetta atricapilla; assembly: GCA_011075105.1. Taxonomy (NCBI): domain Eukaryota; kingdom Metazoa; phylum Chordata; class Aves; order Anseriformes; family Anatidae; genus Heteronetta; species Heteronetta atricapilla. Next base: position 6,725,223 of record CM021740.1, read on the forward strand.
TTTTATGCTTTTTTTTTTTTTTTTTTATCTTCACTATCTTCCATAACGCATTGGATTCTTTTGTAGATCACCTCTGCAATTCTCGATGCTACTAGAGAAAATTAACTACCATTTGAAAATAATACACATCATCAACTCAAGCAAAAGAGAATTAAAAAATACAAAGATATACAGAAGTAAAATCTCAAGTGGTGAATAACATGAAAAGCAATTGACTTCTATAAAATGGAATATATTTTGTCCACATCCAGCATGAACATGTTATCCTGCAGGTACATTAATGAAGTGTCAACAGATCTCCCAGTTTTTTGCAGCTACCACCATGTTTCACCTCTGCAGTCCTGCTATTAGTCACCCAGAGTAATCAATGCAAATTTTCACTGACAGCATCATGCTTTCTCACCTTATCATGACAGCAAACACTTGCCTTGAATTCAAATAGATTAAACCAATAATTTAATATTTACAGCACTAACTTCACACTAATTTAACTTGTCTTCAGCTTATCCATGATCTTCATAATACACTGATATTTTCCTGTTACACATACCAATGGAACTATTGCCACTCCCCCTGTCCACTGAGACTTCGTTTTATAACATAGTTACAACAACAAAAAATGGTTCTTGGGAACAGCAAGATCAGTGAACAAGTTTCAGAGGAACAAGTAGTTGTTCACTTTGAAGTTCCTTACCAATGTTTGTGGCTTTTCATAAATCACTACAAACATGCAAAAACGCAGTAGTTCTACTTAAGAATTTTTGGTTGTCTGAATGTAAAGCCTAACACGTAGCACAAATACTAGCTTTTAATTCTTATTTTTTCCCCCACAGTGTTGCAAAATTTGTCTGAGGTGAAAACATTTGAAATTAGTGAGAGTCTGGATTGTAAGAACCAAAAAAAATCTTTATTTTTTATATCCACCATTCACGATTATATTCCACTGTGAAATTCAGTCTTCCCCACTTTGTAGCCCTACCTTAAAAATTGTTAAAAAAAATCTAACAAGACTAGAAGAAAGCTTTAAATAACCAATGTGATTTATCCCAAGTGCTACATACACGTCTGTTTCAAGGGACAAGAGACACCAGGAAGCCTACAGTGATCTTCCAGACAGCGTACACTGTATTACTTCAGGCTCACAAACAAATCCAGGAGAACTATTTCATACTTAGCATTAAAATGAACCCCAGAATCTTAAATTTTCCGTCAGGGATCTTGTGCTCTTTCATTTGGCATGATGGGCCTCCTGTCTGGTCAGCTTTGCACTTCAGATCCATAAAAAATAAATTGTAGAAATGCTCTTTGCATTCTGGGGCTCAAAGCACAACCTTCATGAAGCAGTCTACATCCCTTCTAAGTTGATCTCCTGACTACATTCCATCTTTATCAAGGACTCTTAGCCCAGGATGCTAGAACTAAATTTTCTTATGTTTAGCTAGCACAATCAAGTCTTTAAGTTCAGTAGGAACTCCAAGCCTATTCTTAAGTACTTATTAAAAATAAATAGCTCAGCCCTATTTTTCTCCCAGATGAATGTGCTGATTACCACAGTAGTCTTTTTTTTTTTTTTTTTTTTTTTTTTTTTCCCTGCAGTACTCTGTTTTGTGGATGAGAGATTTTCATGAAGAGTCTGAAGAGTCCAACTCCCTAAATGCTTGCCTCCAAGAAGAAAGGGACTGGGTGTTGAGAGGGGACAGAATAGACCCAAAACCACACAAAAAGTTTCCAAAACATTTTTTTAAAACCACATTTTTAATAGTCAAGAATGGAATATGTAAACAACTGTTTGCTTATGCTCTTAAAATCCTTTTATAAGCAAAGTTAAGTACTCATTGGACTGCATACACTGACATAGAACAGCCATGGACTTGCTCAATGTTTCCTGTATCAGTCAGAACATCTGTGTGCCTCATTTAGCTATGAGCAATTAATAGAATGTATAGCTCAGACTTTAAGGGCATGCAAACCATCCAGAAAATAAAAAAAGCTGATTTTCAAGGGAGTTACATATATTTAGACTTCTTAAAGATCAAGTTTTGGAGAAGTAAGATTTGGGAAAGCATACTGCTATCAAGGAATGAAGCTAGTCACAGGTTTTAGACGACACATGCTTAAATGCCTTGCTGAACACTAGGACCTCATAAATGTCAGCAAAATGACCTTCTTTGTTCCTATGATTTTAGATATAAAAAGGTATTATTTAAAAAAAAATATGGAAGCTTCCTTCTGAGAAGCAAAGCTTGACTTAAGATGTCTGATTGGTATTTTTAAATACACCCTCCATTTTTTCATTTTTGATTCAAACTCAAAAAAACCAAAGTGGTACCAAGACAGCTGTGCTTTATTTCACCTTGCTCTTTTTTCATGCCCAAATGTTATTTTGTAATACAAGGAAATAAAGCTACTTCAGTGTTGGGAAACTGAGCTGCCTTGATTTTTTGATGGGTCACATGATACCACTTCAGTTCCCCTGAGAGCATCTATGGAATTATCAAGAGATAGAGGAGGCAATGACAAAAACAACCCTCCATACATCCCTCTTGTTGATCCTAGAATATAGTTTGTATCTCTCTCTCTCTGTATACACACACACACGCTGTAAGCAGAATGCTCACTGCGTATTTTTGTTGGTTTATTTTCTAGACCATCAGGAAGAGCACAGAGGTTCAAAACAAGCACCTTGCTGGAAAGGTATGTGGAATCATTTACTGCTTTCAATATTAGCTGTGAGGAACCTTAAGCTAAGTTACAGTACTTGTTTTGCTAGTGCAGGGAAGCAAGAGATCAAAAGGACCACAAATAGTTAAATAACATCACTCTGTTCTTGTCAGACAGACTGGCTGCTCCTCTTCAGAGGAGTTAGCCATACCAGGAACCATTATATTATTCATAACCATTTAACCAGCATACCAGTCAGCTTTTTAAGAATCCTGGTTCTTTCCAAATCTGTTAAGGTGATACATAATACTACAAATATAATAGATAAGCTTTTATACAGAAGCTCCTTGCTTTGTGATTGACTTGAACTCACATTATGCCCACCTTCAGAAGAAGTGCTTTCGTGGTGACAAAAAGTCATTAAAGACAAATAAATAAGGACATGCATGGTTCAAGTACATTTATTTTTAAATCTAAGTGAATACTCAGAAGTTTGTCTGTGGTATTCAGTGATCTGCACTTTCTGAAGTGCTATTCTTCACAAATACAGAAATTCAATAATTAGCTTTCCAGCTTTTCATTAAACTTCTGGAATCGATAAATAATGAATAACAGCCAGCTATTCATCAGATTGCAATACCTGAAAACTTGTATCCCCTTATCTGACCCAAGGTTTCGCTGCTGTAGAATAGGAATAAAATTCTAGCTGAGAGCATAGTGTGTTTTACCTGTAAGGAAGTATACCTAACTCAATCACTTGGTTATTGAAATAGAATGTGGCTTGCCTCAAATTTATAAAATGACGTTTAGGAAAATAATTTTGAAGCATACTTCTGTTGGTGTCTAGCACATCCATACAGCCTGAAAGCCTTTCAGAATGCCAAGTAGGTGTCATCTGTTCGTGACACTCAGGAACAAGTTGTCTGCTTAATCTATTAAGTCTGTTGCATGTGAATCCTCCTTGGTTAACATAGAAAAGAAGAGAAGGCTCCTACATGCACCATCTCCAGTTCACAACTTCAGTCCTGACTCAACCCTATTACACATTTGTTTTTGTTACAGATAAATTTTGTTTTAACTTTATTCTGACCTGGGTAGTACTATCTTTACTCCAAGGAAATACAATGGGTTATTCTACTGTGCATGTTGTATATTGTGTAGCTGTTTCTACATTTATGCAAGGCTATTCTTAATCTTATGATTTTAGTGCCACTGCCTTTGAACAATCTGTGATATTTCATGGTTTGGCCATTACTACTACCCTTATCCAGCAGGTTCCTAATGCAAGCAGTTCATAAACTGCTGTTCCAGATTGGCAAAGCAAGACAGGGAGCTTTCTGTTCTAGCTGTTTGTGTCTAACTATAGTAACAGGTATTGATGAGCATTCTTGGGGGGGGGGGGGGGAACCTTCTAATCACTGGAGAAAATCGTTAAAGAAATAAGGCTTCCAAAGAGAAGAAAAATCATATTTCAGTGCAGTTCAGAAAGTGACATGAAACCTATTAGTACTAACATTTTCCACAGACTGCAAAAATAAAGCTAACTAGTAATTTTTTTGCAGTTCCCCCAACAAGCATTGTAGATTACTAAACAGGTCCGTAATACTATAAGCAAAGTTGTGCATTTGCATCTGATCACTTACCAGAGTGCTTGACAATTCTAATTATGGACTAAGCACCACACTTCCAGACCTCTACAAGAGAGAAAAATGAAGTCTGCAAACTCTGCATTATCTCCCTTAATGTTTCAACTTCAGAAGGAGCCATTTTTGGATGGACTAATTTGTGCACACCTCTGTAGCTTCGTTAGTTCTACTGCTTTTTAACTCAGAACGCACATTCACAAGAACCTAGGAATCACACAGTGCTCTAAAACCCTACATCACATTCCCCCCACATCCCTTTAGAAGTAAATGGTTACCACATTCTCAGCATCAGCATACTCTTCTGGATTCAGGAACAAAGAGTCTTCAACCTGCAGGCTCTAAGCAACCAACAGCTCCAGTGCCCGGACTACATGTCCTCACACAAGTTCCAGGAGGACCGGGAGACAGCTTCTAACTCCTACAGCTTTTGTGATCAGGCAGTCTACCAACTACAACCAAAATTAATTTGACCACAGCAATTCATCTGCCAAATCAACTGTAGGCCACTTGCAAATATTCCATGATCACGCTATGCAGATTGGCACTGTAAGTAGCTCAGCTTGATCAGTCCAAGTGCTCAGGAACATCCAAGTATGAATATCCTGGCCCTTAGTAACAAACAGTAAAATCTATACCCAGAAAACACAGTAGTCAGATGAAACATCATGCAAACCCAGCAGTGAGCAAGTTTTTTTTCCCACTCACTGCAATTTTGGAGTTCTCTAATACAGGAATCAAAGTAGGGATTTGCATTATGTCCTCAGTGTTCCCCACACTGGGTATACTCGAGCTCATGTGAAACTGGAGAAAAGGAGTAAAGAAAATAAAGCTAGGTTCCTCTTAGAGAGAGGAAGTCTTAGAGACTTCTCAGTGGGCATTTCACACATGCAAGCAGTTTAAATCCAGCTTTCTACACTTCTGAACTAGTCAAAGAGGCAAGCCTAGGCTGCCTAGCATGTTGCTAACAGGAGGACATTATTGGAGGCTAGCTGTTGTCAGGCCCACCAACTGGTGACTTAGGCATTAAGCTAACGAGGTACAATCAGTTCTTAAGTACTGCCCAGCCAGAATTACTTCCATACTATGTATCGATTTATCAAGCTGAAGATGTCAAGGAGCTGTAACTGGTAAATTTACAGCTTGCCCAGATGAAGTTGCACTGGGGACTTGTTCTGAGGGGCTGCATTGTGTCTGAGTTGCTATTTGTCAAGTTTACTGCTTCCCAAGTGCTCAGAGGGATGAAATGCAATTGCTGACTTGGCATGTTAACCTACCGGTGTGCTGCAACCACTTCTTGCGCATTTAGGATGCTCCAGCTGCAGAATTTCACAGGTAATTTTGAAACACTCTGACTTCAACAGTTTCTAACAAACTGTAGGACTGTAAGCCTAAAGATTGATGGATGCTTCAATACTGGCCATAAAAGCCTTCCATGTTATTTGATTCTATATTTACGCTTTAACTCATTACTGGGTTTAATTACACCATGTAAGCTCAAAGATAGTTTTCTAAAGTTATTTCTCCATATAAAGGGATCCAGTTGCTTTACCCCTCTCCTCTGCTGTGTATTCTTTTATATTATGTGTTAAAATAAATATAGGATAGAGCAGTAGCCATATATTAATCTGCTGAACACTCCCGGGAAGGAAAAATTATCTCCTGTGTAAGATTGCTATGCACCATTAAAGAAGCCAGAAGAGGCAGATGGAACAACATTCTGTACTGGAACCTTAGGGAGATCTCCAAGGGTAAAAATAGTGGGGTTTAGTGTTCAGAAAGGGATTTAATGAAAATACAGATAAATAAAAATGCAACTTTCTTGCACTTGGTACTCACAATAAGCTACTCATTCTGCCTTTTTTTTTTTTCAACTTTTTACTTTTATTGCTTTTCACAGATAAAAGTAACTGTAAACATATCATGTGCATCCATCTCGCTTATAGTTCTCAGCTGCGCTAAGAAAATGGAGGAAAGCATACTCCAGTCAATGTACTCATATTAATTTATTATGGGCTATGTTATGCATCTAAAAAGCACATCTTAATAGCATTGTGAAGTTTGGACAAAAATTGAGTGACCTTTGAAAATCTCAGCCCTTTTCAATGAAGAACTACTCATTTTCTTCAATATCATTTAGGTTTATGCAAGTCTACAAAAAAATAACTTGTGTCCTGAAACACATTTCTTTAGGAAACGCTCCTAGCATTTCATTTTCTGACAAATTCCAATTACATCTCATTCAGAGAAAAAGGTTTTCTACTGGTTTATCTGGATTTTTCTCAAGGGTATTGGTGCAGTATATGAAATGGGAAGATTAGGATCAAGACTGCTTACAGAGATCATTTCAAGGCAGAATATCCTATACTGAGAATAGCTATAATGGAGAAAATCAGAATCATTTTCCAGATAGTGCTGATTGTAGATCGTAAAATTCAAGACCACTTTCAGTAGAGGCTCCGCTACCAGCTTTGAAAATCAAGCTTTAAGTATTTTCAGAAGTGTTCACAAGACGTTGAACAGAATGCACATAAAAGCTTCAGCGCCTTGACACAATGCTTAACTCACAGTCAAATGTCTCTTAAAACCAACTCCAGTGTCCAGAGTTGCCGCACAGTGCAGAAGGATGAGGCAGGGATAAGACATACACAGTAATAGAGCTGTCATAGGGCTCCAGACACCAGGTGAACCATTCTCTCTGCAGGGAAGCAGCTGCATCCACTCTCTCAGCATCCAATACTGAGTCTTTTCCATCGTAAACCACAGAAGGTACAGAGAAACTGTCTTTTATAAACAGTTACATAAAACTCTAATAACTCAGCTGTTAGAATACATAGAAAACTTCCAGGACATTTCTATTCCCTCTTCCACCTGAGGTCTGCATCTCCTGCATGGAGGAACATAAGGTAGATACACTTAACTCTTTGAGGCTCTCCCCACTGTCCAGAGGACAAGAAAGAGAATTGTATGAATCCATAACCTAGGAGTTAAGTACTGCTCCGTAAGATAAATGCATGTGAGCTATTTCCCATTATAGAGGCAGTGAACAGATGACTATCAGGTAGTGGTGACCTTGCTTAAAAGTGGCATGAGCTAGTGACATAACACTAGTTGCTACCTGCTGAAATAGGTATCTGTATACCTGATCCACCAGAACCATCCTGCAACTTTTCAGCAGTGACTGCCCTAATGATAATGTACCACGAAGTTCAGACGGGACTTACAGATAAAACATCCTAAGAAGTGTTTGTGAAACTTAAAAAACTTTTAAGTTTCACATCAAAATAAGGTGGGCTGTGTTATGACTGTATTTAGGAAAATAAACACCAATTTTACATCAAGGCCTGGAGGGAGAGAAGTTAAAAGGAGTTCAGTGCACCTGTTTTGGCCATTGATGTTCCTCATCTGATGAGTTCTGGCACCAACAGATGCTTGGTGAGAAGAGCTCAGCTGCTTCACCTTAGACAGAGTAAGTCCTGGAAAAACTTAAAATCGAAATTGGACAAAGAATAGGAGATAAGGAGACTATCTTTTCCTTTCTTTGAACTGATAAAAAAATAAAAGGCTCCTTAGAAACTAGGCACATCAATGCATGAAAGTCAAGCACAAAAGTGCATTTTACCATGAATAAAGACAGCTACCTATGCAAAGCTCAAGTTTTGAAAAGAACCACTGATGGAGATATTTCTGTCAGTGAGAAGAGACAATAGACACTTGTCAGCCAGACTCATACGAAATACACTGGCCTTGGAAGCATCTAAGAATTGTTTCAACAAAGCTTTATGTGGAAGAACTCAGACTATAAGTGTCTTGCTCCAGCTCCCATCTTATTACCTTAAAACTTCTGCTGACTTGTAATAATTATGAAAAAGATTCAGTCTGTTTCTGTGAGCTAGGCAATTGAACTTGGATCCTCTTCACATACAAACAGGATGAATTAAAGCTGTCAGTCATGACATGGCTGCAATGTATTGTTTTGCTGCAACATACACACACATCAGATTTTAATCCCCTCTCCTTCATTCACACTTTTCAGTTTTTCCTGTTTTATTCTGTACTGGAGTTCTGCTCCATACCTAGATTCTTTCACCAAGGACTCACCTTTACTATTTAAGTTTCACCAGAGAAGTTTTACCTTTAATTATGGCCCTGTTTGCATTATTGCATCATGTTATTCCTCCAAGAATAGCTGTTACCAAAGTACAAATTAAATAGGACTTTGAATGTAGTACCACCAGATGGTAAAAATAGAACTGACCAAAGCTAAAATGCAACTTCGTCTGTAGCTGCTGTTAAAGATTTGTATAGGCTTGTTTAGCTCACAAGATCATCACTATCATCTATTCAATGGTAACCCTACAAAATACTACTGAACAATAAGCTCCTGTCTCTACAAAATATTAGTTCAACCAGAGTTCACAGGAAAAATCTCACGTGAAAACATGGCACTTACTTTAGTCCAGTGTGCCATGAAATTTATATAATCTCCCTGCTTTTGTTTCTGTTAATTCTACACGAAGACTAACGTTATGGCAAGTCACTTGCATTGAAGAGCTGACCATTTTACATGCATTGTTCTGGTGGCTTTTTGATATGAAGCACAGCGACATCTCATCTGAGCTCGTATCCCACAACTGGGGTTAGCAGATTGACTGGAACAGATTGATGGTTTGCCAAATAACATGCAGGACATACTGAATGTTTCCCAGTACTTGAGTCCAAAAATGCCTCGTTTTTGTAGCAGTGGGGAGTGGAAAAAAAAAAAAAAAAAAAAAAAAAAGAAAAGGAAGAAAGGCAGCATGCAGTCACCAGGCAAATTGTGCCCTACTGCACTACTGCAAATGTACCTATGCTCCTTGGCACATTTAGATACTGAAGGAAGGGTAGGGGAGCTCAGCCATCATATCTGTACATTTGTTCATGGGCTCCCAAGTACTCACACAGCTTTCAAGTTTGAAACCTCTACCTGTTACCAAAATTGTTAGTATGATTTTCATCAACATTGATACGCAACATGATTTCTTCCACTAAAGGAAGATTTGGAAATCAGAACTACTAGAAGATTTGCAAATTAACACTAATTCAAGTACAGCCAAAACCAAACGCTACTAAATTCACCAAAAAACTTACCTTCAAGTTGTGAGCTCTTAACTCATGACCTACCAACCTATCACCAATATGTTCCCAGTTTAAAATGCTGGAAAAAAAAAAAAAAAAAACTCACTAAGTATTTAGCAAAAGACATCTTCAAACAAGCTCTCAACTTTCATCTTCTGCACTTGGTCTAGACTTCACATCATGCTGTCTTTTTGCCTGAATCCTGCCTAAATGCAGAACTACTACTTCCAGACTTACTACATCCACTCACAATGCACCTCCTACAACTACAATGTAAGAAAAAAAACAATTATACAGGAGCTATCCTCAACTGTACATTACAAGCAGTCAGCCAACTATACAGAAGAAGAGACCAGGACTAAAACCATTTTCCTACTCAATATGCAAACTTCAGGAATGCTTTTAACAAAAGACAGTACACGGTAACAGAGGTCACAACAGTATTCCTCTAATTTAGTCATAACTGCAAGATAAATCCCTTTTTCCTTCAAAAAAGAAGGCAAATGGGATAAACATTTGTTCATTGCATAAATTGGATCTTTCATCCTATACTTTAGCAGGAAAACTTGGACAAAGATGTTCACTAGAAAAGGTAAAACTCAGATCTCACACTCAATTGAGTGCTTCTAGTTATAACATACTTAGCAAAAAATAAGTTTTTTCAGGCTCTCCAAAGCTTGAGCACAAACATCACAATGCCTTGCTAAGAAATTCTTCAAAGAGCTTTAGAAAAAGACAAAGCTTTACATTCTCACCCCAAGGCATTGGGGTTTTGTTTTTCTCCTTGTGCAAAAACATTTCAAAATAATTATTTTCACAGATTCTAAAGTTTACCAGTTCCTTCACATACGGGTCAGCTTTAGATCAAGTCCTCATATAGTTCTGGTTCTTAAGTAGTACCAATAGCAAGGACTTTGTCCTGCACCCTGGGCTTTTGTAGTCTCATCTCCTATTCCCTGTTGCAAAATGAGATTTTGCGATTTTCATACATCAACAAAAACAAATCCCTAGAGGAACTTTTTACAGATTAGACATTTAAGAAATTCTTCTCTCAATCATCATACCAATGTATAAAGACTTCCAAATTCTGGCCTACAGAAGGCAATCGCTGAAAATCTCCAACATCTTATTCTTCATCATACTGTTTTAAAATTTCCTTCCGATTCTGCTACACATTTAACTTCCTAAATATATCTTAAGTATTCAGAAGTGATCTTATATTTTATATCAACATAAACTAACGTGTTTTTTTAAGCACTTGCTTATGCCGTAATGATATGATCATGCACGTGCACATGTATTTAAATCATACTACTTGGTGTTACTTCATCTACTCTGAGCAAACTGAGGCAGATGAACTAGTTTTCAGAAAAGCAATACAATTTAGTGACAAATTGTTGTCATGTTCTTTTCAGAGTCTTTAGTAGCTTGGTATTTGGTTTGCTAATACTGTAGAGAAACTCGTATATGCAGCAGCTCTTCCAGTATGAATTCCAAAAGGACTCTGCAAATGCAATTTTACCAAATGCAGCTTTAGCAAATTCTTATCTTTAGGTCAGATGTGAATGTTAAATTGTACTGAAATGCCTTACTAAATTTTCATGTAGAAGTTAGGGTGGTTAACTCCATTAAAACCTCAAATTGAACAACAACAACAAAAAAGCCAAACTACCATAGGAACAGTTTACACAATTGAAGAATAAAAAGCCATCAGTTTAATCTCAGGCTCTCTCATGAAAATTTAACAGATTTGTTACACAACCACATTTTTAAATGAGAAACTCCTACTTGATGTAAAACATTTTTCATGCAATGAGTATTATACTTACTATGTAGTCTTCAAAGAAAAAAACATTAATTGTGTTACCTTTTGTAAGATGTTTACTAATGGTTTCTACAACACTACCAGTGTTCTTTTTCAGTGTCTGCTAATGGTAGTTTTATAACCACACTCTTATAAACATATATAACTTTATAAAAGCAGACAAGCACCTGAGGAGTGCTGTAAGAATAAATGCCAGAAAAATTGTCACTAATTACAGGATTTAAAAATGCTTTTCTAAATAATCTTTCCACTTAAGAAAAAGGCTTTTTCTCAGCATTCCTTCATACTTCCTAACCTCAATTCATGTGTATTTCAGTGCAGTTATTTAAATTACTTCAGTCATTTTCAAGAAAATTTTGTTCTATGTTTTCTTCCTTTTTGGTCTCTCCAGTTCAGCCATATTTCTCATCAGTTGTTCCATCACTCTCCATTTCTCAGTGCTCCTCTTCCTTTTGCAGTTATCTTTAATGCATTTCATTCTCCTGAAATATTTTCTCCATCTCAGCCTTATTCCCTATCTCCTATTTCTAGTTTAACCTTGAAGTTGCAACAGTTACCTTATTTCCATGACAGAATGTATCACCCTTGTGGCATAATCTCATCTGCACCTTTCTCCCACCCTTCTGGTCCCTGCAACCTTCTATGTTCCTCTAAGCAGGTAACTTTGGACAGAAACACTGCTTTCTGGTTAAGTCACAGATGCTGCTCTCCCGTTACCTTCCCCTCAAAAAAGTCAATGAGGAAATTATAATATGGGAAGGCCTTTTCTCCTCATTCATTGAAATTTCACAAGCATTGATTAAAAGTTAGAAATCTTAACTTGAAAGAATACCTCTACATCTCTATTTCAATTTTCTAGGCTTTAAGATAAAGGTAAGGAAAAGCAGACCCCAAGAATACTTTCTTCTTATATAAAATGCAATGCTTGAAATCATGTTGCTGTGCTTCTAATATCCACTGCTTGAACTCCAGGAAATCCATAGCTGCCTTGTTTCCTTAGAAGCAGGCCTCTCCTTGTCTCTCCAAGGTTTTACCACATAATTCACTTGGATACCGAAGTATCAGTACTACTGCTACTTAGTGGAAACAGCACCTTAAAGAGCTGATATGAAATTCAAGTGTATGCTTAATTGCATTTTAATTTGTTTTCTGCTATCTACAGAAGCATGCAAGCTGCTTGACACATCCACAGACTCAGCTCTCCCTTGCAAGACTCCATTCATGCTCAGACAGCAAGCACTGGAGGTGCATGAAGTATCAAGGCAAAATATAGCTCAATGAGATTCTTTTGCCTAAATTTGATGATGGTTAAAGTAATCCCCTTCTTTCTTCAGGCTCCGAGGCAAGTCTTACATTCTAAAGACAAGCTTTATCTATGAAAAAGGCAATTCTTGACAGATCACAGAGTCATCTAGGTTGGAAGAGACCTCCAAGATGATCCAGTCCAACCTCTGACCTAACACTAACAGTCTCCACTAAACCATATCCCTAAGCTCTACATCTAGACATCTTTTAAAGACCTCCAGGGATGGTGACTCCACCACTTCCCTGGGCAGCCCATTCCAATGCCTAACAACCCTTTCAGTAAAGAAGTTCTTCCTAACATCCAACCTGAACCTTCCCTGGCACAACTTTGGCCCATTCCCCCTCGTCCTGTCACCAGGCACGTGGGAGAACAGACCAACCCCCACCTCGCTACAGCCTCCTTTAAGGTACCTGTAGAGTGCAATAAGGTCACCCCTGAGCCTCCTCTTCTCCAGGCTGAACAACCCCAGCTCCCTCAGCCGCTCCTCATAAGACTTGTTCTCCAGACCCCTCACCAGCTTTGTAGCCCTTCTCTGGACTCGCTCAAGCACCTCCATGTCCTTGTAGCGAAGGGCCCAAAACTGAACACAGTACTTGAGGTGCAGCCTCACCAGAGGCCAGTACAGGAGGACAATCACTTCCCTAGCCCTGCTGGCCACGCTGTTCCTTATGCAAGCCAGGATGCTGTTGGCCTTCTTGGCCACCTGAGCACACTGCTGGCTCATATTCAGCCGACTATCCACCAATACTCCCAGGCCCTTCTCTGCCAGGCAGCTTTCCAACCACTCATCTCCCAGCCTATAGCTTTGCTTGGGGTTGTTGTGCCCCAGGTGCAGGACCCGGCACTTGGCCTTGTTGAACTTCATACATTGGCCTCAGCCCATCGGTGCAGCCTGTCCAGATCCTCCTGCAGAGCCTTCCTACCCTCGAGCAGATCGACACACGCACCTAACTTGGTGTCGTCTGCAAACTTACTGAGGGTGCACTTGATCCCCTCATCCAGATCATCGATAAAGATGTTAAAGAGAACTGGCCCCAGTACTGAGCCCTGGGGGACTCCACTAGTGACCGGCCTCCAAATGGATTTGACTCCATTCACCACAACTCTCTGGGCCTGGCTACCCAGCCAGTTTCTAACCCAACAAAGCATACACCAGTCCAAGCCAAGAGCAGCCAGTTTCTTGAGGAGAATGCTGTGGGGAACGGTGGAACAGTAAGGCTTTTGTGGGGAAAAGCCTTACTGAAGTCAAGGTAGACCACATCCACAGCCTTGCTCTCATCCACCAAGCACGTCACTTTGTCATAGAAGGAGATCAGGTTAGTCAAGCAGGACCTGCCTTTCATAAACCCATGTAAAAGCAAAACTCATTTTTCTCCCAATTTTGACACTTCTTATAAGAGACTATGTCTACCTTAAATTGCTTTTTATAATACTTGTCCATTCAGTATTCCTTTTCTGAGCATGTTTGTCTGCAGAGTTCCAGCACTACTGTTCCTACTACCACAGTCTCTCTTAAAAAGATGGAGAAGAGTCCCAAAAGACAAGCACTAGAATAATAATTGCCAAACCAAGGAAAACAACTAGACAGAGGAGACTCTCAGATACACAAGGCAAACAAGCTGAAAAAGGCAGAGCTTTAAAATGCTTTCCTTCTAATTTCATACACCTGGGGATAGCTACGGAATGGTTCTAGAAGAAACATGATTTACAAGTTTATGATTAGTATCCATTTCAAGAATGGAAGATTCTACAACTAAGAATCCTTAGAATTACAACCTTAAAATTACATAACGGAGCAAAGCTGTCACTTGATGCAGGGTTAGCCTTGAGAAAGTTCTGAACTGCAGTAAATAGTGTAATTGGAATTACAAGAGAATCAGTCTTGGGTTTTAGTCAATATACACCTCCAGATGAATTGTTAGTGAACAGTTTGTAGTTAGCTCAAAGTTTTATTAACAGGCTCAGTAATAGAATACTGCAGAGTTAAGTCATCCTCAGTAACAGTTTTCTTTTATAACTTTTGTCTTTTCCTTTTATTGTTAATTTTAAAACATGTGGTTTTCCTCCTCCAGAGGACTACAAGTGCTGAATTCTTACTGTGGTTGCAAGAAACCTTATTGTTCTATCAGACACCATTATACTCCTAAAACCTCCGAGTATGAAATGGAAAATGTCTTTCCAAATAACACATTAAGAGAAACTCTCTCAAGTGTTTAAAAACTCAACAATAATGAATTTAAGCTGTCCAAAATTTCAGCTCAAAGGCCTGTATAGAACAAAGACTGCAACCTGACCTTGCTCACTGTAAAAGATCTGGCGAGTCCTTTTGCACCCCAAAGAGACGTGGAAGTTCTGCATTACGAGGCGCTGTATACATGTCACATTGTGGCCCAAAGAGCAATGGTTCTCCAGAGAGGCTGTATGCAAGCTTGTCCATTAATAAAGATGCAAACCAAATAACATCAGTGGCATTTGTGGTGCATGTTGAATCCCCTGTGTCAAACTTTCCTTGAACAAGGCAGTCATGCTGCCCCTTGGCTGTGAAGCTCAAAGGAGGTTATTCCTCCAGCACATATTTTTCCGGTTTGTAATCAAGTGGTTTCTTTAGGAGCTGGAAACATTTAAGAATCATATTAGACCACAGAGGAGTATTTAATCTCCAGTACAAGAACATCTCCAGACCATTTGAAAATGCTATTGCCAAGTAGTTGTCACTTCCATCTCAGGAAGCCTTTGAAAAGGCTATTTACACTTCTGTCTTTCTGCAGGATTAGATTACTGTAATTCCTTATTGACTGGCTTGCACAACAGGGCTCTGCAGTCTCCACAGGCTGTGCCTGATGGTCTGTTTTTCTGTTGTTTGTGGTGTTTGTTTTTTGGTTGGTTTGTTTTTTTTTTTTTTGAGTAAAAGGGATGCTTTGAACATATTGTGCTGATGATAAACCTTTTCCATCAGTCACAAGTCAATGAATCGATTGTAAAATTGTTCTGTTTACTTATGGCAGAAATCATGGTCATTGTACCTTGTAGCTGGCATGTCTGATCAAAATGAACTAGTTTAATCCTTAAAAAAAATCTGTACTAGACAGTATAGATCATATCCTATACTTTCCCCAGTATTGTGTGAGAACTGTGCGAAGCAAAGTATGGCAGCTACAAGCTCCAAAGACCTACAGTTCTACAACTCCCACCAAGGACAAGTGTGGTTTCTCTTTAAAATTCAAGTTGCAAAATCTGGCTTCTCAGTGTTAGAATTGATTTTATGGTGGGTTATTTCACTTGAAATACTGATTTCTATGTTATTTGCTACATTTTTGATTGCTTGCTATATTAACTTCAAACTACAGCACTATATTTTCTAGCCTTACTGTTTACCAAGATAATTAATTGCAATTAATATAGCAAGAGGCTCATTCCATTCCTTACAAATGTAAACTACCCTTCACATTTACAATCACAGAATGGCTCCAGTTGGAAGGGACCTAGTACAACACGCCTGCTATGACTGGGTTGCTCAAAGCCCTATCCCACCTGCATAATTCCACTGCCGGTTTATCCACTTGTGTATGCAACAAGGTACACTGTCTGACCCTATAATGGTAAACAATTTCTTCCTTGTATTAGTCTAAATCTACTCTTTGAAGTTTAAAGCCATTGTCCCCTGTTGACTCTGATAATCCAGCTAACATTTCATTTACCACTATGAACCAAGTATTGCTCAACTCAAGATCAAGGGGCTTCCATCTAAAGAATCTACAGATGTCTATTGTCCCAGACAAGTTTTTAGCTTCTTCTGACAATCAAATTATTAGATATTGCTGTTCATTTTGTTAAACATTAAAAGGCATTGTTTCTGCAGAATTGTAAGGCTGATTAAAAATGCATATACTGGACACAGTTGTATTGAGACTATTCAAAGCTAATGATTTACAGTTGTGTTGGATTAGAGGAACAGAACCCTGTGATAAGAAGTTAGCCTTCCCAACACCACCCACAGGCTTTCCCCCTCCCCCCCAGTTCCTATTGTAACTTCATATCAGCAGAATGCTGGTCCATTTCCCACACCGTACTCCAAAACTTAATGCTTCTGGGTTGGGTTCCTTGTTTAACAAATGAACTTTTCCTGCTTGCCTTTAAATAACTGTAAATGTTGTCAAAATATTAAATATTGGATTGAGAAACAAACAGATGATTCCAGGAAGACATCTACCTCAAAAATTTGTGTCCTGATCCTCAGCCCATACTTGATCTTGTTCAAGTCTTCAGTTCTGTGTGACAGGGCCCTTTTTGAAAAGCATAGCACACTACTACGTGTGGAAGAGACTCTGCAAGCCAGGAGGCCTCAAAGGGCCTCTTAACACATTTACAGTAAGAATTTCCTTCCACATAATAGGCTTGGTGCCCACTGACGCCCACTATAAAGTTGGACTAGTGACAATTTGTTATTCCAGTCAGACTTGTTCCAAGCCACTCCTGACATCCCGAATTGTAGTAAGAATATATATTTTTTATTATAGTGACAACATTCTTTGAAACATACTCAGAACTGCTGGGTATCTATCGAAGTAATTCATCTCAGTCGAAACCAAAGAGCATTTAGAGGCTTTTTCTTCCTTTCTGTGTTTGCATATGTGACAGTAACAGTTTCTGTATGCTTGAAGTGATACCCCTTGGTTATTTCTCTTCTCAACCACATTCAGATGAACAAAGGCAGGTCAATTACATACTTTTTTCATAAATATATTTTCATTAAAATCAAGTTTGATCAGGAATCAACACTTGAAATCTTTACTCCTGATATCTCTGTAAAGCACCCACATATCTGCAAGAGAATATTACTCTGAGGTAGGTGACTGATTGCCTTACAGAATCTTTCTAAAAATTAAGACATGGCTTGCATTTACCATCATCATGGTGCAAACATTCACCGCAAAATGTAATGAATAAATTTTTAGAATGTTACTGGTTACCCTGCCTAGATCCTGATCACATGGCAAACCTATGATATGGAAAAAATATGCAAAGTAGTCATAAAAAGACTGGCCCACTTTGAAGACTATCTCAAGTAATTTCACCTACTTTCCCAAGACTGTTTCCCCAAAGCTTGTGTTAATTAATACTAAACCTTTTAATATTTGCTACATGGAAATGGCTTCTCAAAAACTGAAAACAGAGCTAAATTATGATCTACAGAAATTACTCGGGAAAAAAAATACATATATAAAAAATTCAATTAATACAAGTTTAGCATACTAAACTACAAGACAGAAACCATGCGGTGAGTGGAGCTGTGAGATTCTGAATCCACAGCAACAGGGAGGATGACAGAAGATGTTGTCCTTTTCATTTAGCTAGTAGTTCATGACCAGACTGCATTACCTTCTACTTACCTACTTTTAGTAAGTTTAGCAGAAAGCATTTTCTGTAGGTCTAATTTATTTTTTCAGTCTGCTCTCATGCATTTTGGAAGAACTTTAAAAGTAAGAAGATCAATGGAGAACTTTTAAACAGAAGATCACCTTATCTGAAGGTGATGCAGAAACTGGGACAGTTTCCAAACATTTAACGTTCCTATAAAATCACCTAATACTACTGACAGCTCCAGAGATCATTAGTCTTAAAAGATAAAGTAAATCAGGGAAACATAGCTAGGACATTTGACAGAAAGACTAGCTAGTTAGAAAATTAAATACAAAAAGTGTATCAAAAGAATATTAAGTACCTAAGAAATAATTATGCAGTTGTATCTCTGACACCTCAGATGATCAGAACAAAGTAAGAGAACAGGTGGAGATTCTACCCGTGTGGCAGAGCTCCACTCAGCGTGGAAGTGGGAGAATGGACTGGTGTCATACATGGTTAGAGCCCCTTTCTGGGCAGGTTGCCCTAATTTATTCTGGCTATTCTGGCTTTAGGTTGCTCTAATTTACGGTATCAGCGAAGGACTTAAAGACTCACAGGCCAGAGAAGAATCAATGTGTAGAAACTGATTTCTGTCCACCCAGGATTCTTCCTTCCTTTCCCAGCCATTTGCAGATGAAAATCCGTTAATCTGTGCTACTTCAGCTCAGATGCCTGCTAACTAATCCAGCCTTACATCTAGAAATTAGAGTTCAACACCTGTATTTTTACATTAGGAATATATATATATATTTTTTCATTTAAATGCAACACTTGGGATAGATTTACATTTACAGAGTTTTGTGTAAAACACTCCTTGCTTTGAAGATTGGTAAAACAATTTAAGGTATTAGTGTAGGTGACACTTGGAAAGACAGAAAAGATTCTTCACGGAAGGTCAAAGTAATATGGAGACTGCCTGAAGATCCACACAATACTGAGTTTCACAGAGCATGATATAAAATGCAAAGCATGAGATGCAGACAAACTATCGAATCTAAATTATGGAGAGTCCCAAGGAGAGTAATTCAGGCAAAGAGTTATAAAGTCAAAGTTCTAGTACCAATGAATTCCCCCTCTCTCAAAGAGAAAGAGGTTTGTTTACACCATGTTTCCTTTCCAGTTTCCCCCAAGCTCACATAGAACTCAACTGGAGCAAAGCAGATTGTTGAATGACAGGTAGCCATTAAGACTGCAAGTATGATTTTGCACAATATCTTCAGAATTAAGCATTCAAGCTCACCTATTCTAGGTGAGCACCAGAAAAACACTAAATGTTTTGAAAATCCCACCGAAAGTGTCCCAAACTTGAACATTCTAGAGTAGATCAGGAACAAAAAACTTCTGCAGAAGTATATAGTCCTTCTAGCTTTAATATTTAGGTTAAATACCTCCCAAAACAAAGATCATACTGTGTTTGACCTCTGTCACAAGAGCCTTTGGCGAATAGGAACTCATGCAGAGCAGAGGGCCAGTTTTTAAATACACCAATGTTCAGATATTTTCATAAATGATGTTCATAACCTGCGCTCATATGTATCCACAAATGAAAAGAAGCATGTGCATGGGCAGAGATGGTGGCTTACAATACAAACAGATGCTTATGAATACTGCTTATGCAGTAATCAACAAGCTTAAGTGTTTCCAGAACAATGCATTTGCAGAGTGGCTTTTTTTTATTTTAACATGCCTACCAATAACAAGGCGACTTTCATTAATGGATAAATCATATCTATTTGTAGTATGAAGTCCATGAGACTCCTGTCAATCACTAGCAGTACAGAAATATTCATAAGCTAATCATGGCTAAGCTAATTTTGGCTCCTTTAGAACCAAATTATGGTGTTTTATGCCAAACCTTATCCAAATAATTGCTGTCTTAGTGCATAGTCAGGAATTCGAAAGCAATACAAAAAGGTGTTACTGCACCTGGTCACCATTCAGAGTTATGCTATTCAGCTTCTCATCTTAGAGTAAACAATGGACATCAGGCATAATGCCATTAAAGCTGATAGCCAAGCCCTCCAACACATTATTGCAAAACATTTTTAAGAATTAAGCACTAAAATGTCTCCTTCTGTAACTCAGTTGCTTTACAGAACTAAAGACTGAAGGATAGTTTGTTGTATAATTCCCAGCTGGCCTCCAGAGACCTAAAAGCAGATTGGCATTGTTACACAACTTGAAGCTAATTATTCTATGTCTGTGTTCTCTGTGTGCAACAGCAATGACAGTCCTGTTTGTTTAAACTAAGCTTTCTTTTGACACATGTTTATAGGGAGCTGCTAACATGCGAGGCTAGCATGCATCTTCAGATAATTTTCCACAGGAACAAGCCTCACAGCTACCTTCTTTCATTATTGTTCTCCAGGTAAATAACACAAAGCAAAACATAGGTAAGACTTTTGCCCAGTCTCTGAATCTACTAGCCCTTTATGTATGACCCAAGTTTAGTATTCCCCATGGAAAAAATGTATCATGGACCTAGATAATTTTTTCATCATTAATGCTTTTCTTGTTACTTGTCCAACAGAAACCCAAGCAAGCCCCACTGCCCATTTTTTTTTTCAGTCACAAAAACAGTTCAGCGTCTACTAATTCATTACCACTTTGACAGCACTGGGATGTTCTCAATTGCTTGAAACACTGAATACACTTGACAGATCCATTTATTAACTAATACGAAGCTAGTCAAATGGATGCAAAAGGAATTAAGTAGTTATCAGACCTCCAACGCATTGACTTATTTCAGTGAGAAGTTATCACCTAGCATGGTGGGACGTTAAATTTATGTATCGAGGAAAATCCTGTGCTAGCTCACAGGAAGTACCTAGAAAAAAAGGACACCAAAGTGAACATGGAAGTTTGCTTCCCATCATAGTGTAAAAATCTGAAAGTGGCACGCACATGGCATTTTCCTTAGGAAATCACCTTTAATTCTGACTTCCTTCTGAGCAGTAGAATAAAGAAGTGTTTAACCACAGACATTCCAGGCTCTCTACTCTTTTCTTTCCACACCGAAGTCTACACTCATCTGCCCCAATTAAAATGCTGCTGATTGCAAGCCCTCAACCATAGAGCCTTGTTGTGAATGAAGTGTGCTTGCCACCATCCCACCATCCATTCTCCCTATTGTTGAGGGTGTGGTTTTTGTTTTGTTTTGTTTGACTGGAGGGACCTAAGCTAACCTATTTTCAACAGTTTTCAGTGAGAGCTTGCTCAAAATGTTAGGAGGAAATCTCGCTGAAAGGGATTCCTCTAAACGCTTATGTTACAGCAACTGTTTCTCCAGTGGCCAAAGGGTTTGTGTGCTGTAGGTTCAAATCTATTTAAATCTCTGGCAGAAGAGAAGATACAAAACTTACCTTAGTTAAATTCTTTGCCCAGGCTTATAGTTCTCATTACTGATACAAACTGGACCCAGTCAGCACCAAAATTGTCCCCATACTATAACAAATTCAGAAAATAATTTTAAGTAGGTAGAACACAGTGTTCTGGCCACAACATAAACTTTCTATTTGATTCTGGACTAACAGGAGTACTGTTTCCAGTTGTCTAAAGAGAATCACTAGCCAGCTCACCCTAAAAATCTTCCACCCCAAATCGTCAAAAAATCCCTGCAGAACAGTGAGTCTGAACAAAGAGTAAAAATAAAAAAGGAAACAAAAAAGAAGCCTCCCATATGTCCTCCAGATGAACCCATGTACTGAAAGAGATATCTGGTAGCTGGCCACTCTGCTGTGCACACCAGTAAATGACACTGCTGGCAAAATCCACAGTGCTTCAAGCACTGCTACATTTTTGAGAAAAAAAAATAGTTCCATACTAACTTCTATAACAGTCAGCTAAATTAAAAATAAGTCGTGAATTTTACAGGAGTGTCTGGCCACTTGGTCTAAAAGAGACCCTGGTCTAACTACTGCTAATGTGCTTAGGTCTGAACCAAATACTAGTAAGCCTCCCTTACCAACATCTGAACAATTCTAAGAATACTTAAACATGCAGCTGCCTCTTTAGAAATATTCTTCTTCTCTTTCAACTTAACAACCGATTCAGTCATTAACTTGACAGTCAAATAAATGCATTATGAGCCTCTTCAAATGTCAGACAAAGCTAAAATTGAGGTCAGTCAGTTTTATACTTTGACTTCTGACAAACTGATCCTAATAATTTTCCTAAGTTTACTGGAATAAGTTGCACGAGATAGGAAGACTAGCTTTTTTTTTAAAAAAAAAAAACTCACAAATATATTCATCTCTAAACTCTTTCAAAAGAAACGTCATTGCAGCAGCCATGAATAATACAGACAAGTATAAGTACAATACAGACTAGTTTGTTAAGGAAATTAATGCAGAACAAAAACAAAACAGAGGACATTTCCTCCTCACTGATCACCCACTCCCAAGGTCTCCATAGCTTTTACTCAATTAGTGGGGGGAAAAAGATCACACACACACACAAAAATAACGGCAGGATAAAACAGCAGTATTTATCAGTTTTATTTAGGAAAAGACTATTAAGCCACTTAAAGGTTAACTGATATGCATGAGTTATCATATACTCCTTCTCTTCAAGGTTATAGACTGTTTAGCAGAACCCTGCCAAACGCCAGTTATCTGAAGGGAGCTAGTAATCATCTCTGTTGATGACAGACCTCTGAGCAGATGGTAAGTAAATCAAGGTCCTGATGTGAAATGTTAAAGCTTTTATGCTGGAAGACACTGTTAAAGCATTATCCAGGTTAAATCAGATTCCATAGAATACCAGTTTACTAGTAGGCAGGCGTGAAGCCTTCCACTGAGGAATTCTACATGTTCTGATGCTTTTATTTCCCCTGTAGTTTTGGTCTTTTTTGGTTTGGGATTTTTTGTCTTGTTTAGTTTTAATTGGGGGTTGGGTTTTTTGCACTTTATATTTTAGACACTAACAGGTTATTCAAACAGTAAATTTTCTTTTAAATAGTCATTGTAGAAGTTCTATCAAGAGGGCAGGGTGAGCAGGGGAAGGGAAGACTTTAGCATTGGCTGTGCCCTTAAAACCTCTCCAAAAAACAGCTTAGCACCTAAATATCTGGAAAGGATATAGTACATCAGAAACAAGAAGTAAGCAGCTACTTTTGTTTTAAGGAACTGAGTTACCAAAGGAAATCTGCTGGACCTGCATGGGAAGACTAGTATAAGCTTTGTAAGCAATTTTGTGTAACTACAGATGGGGTAAAGCAACTTCATAGAAGGAGAGATAACAATAATGCTACTTTCAGTGCTTCAAACCAGCTTGCCCACCAACATTAAATAAAAGGCACCAAAATCTAGTGTCTTCATAGGAAAGAACAATATTTAGTGGTCTGATGATTTGGAGTACTAAGATTTATGAATGGTTAACCTACAACAAATAGAGATTATGACTTGGATGACTTTGATAATTGCTCCATCACATTCCATTGCTGATCCAAGCTACTCATGTTGTAGAAAACATGCAGGAAACTGCCTTAAAAAAAAAATCAAGCTAGCTTGCTTCATAATCCTTAACACCTGACAAGTTGATGAACCTATATACCCCAGCTCAACTCAAACAAACCCTTTCAATAGCAGCCATCACATTCAGTTTCCCCAAAACACTAAGGTATTTTTAAAAGTTTCCACGTGCATATTGCAGGGAAGCACACAGAAAACTGAGAATCAAGAATCACTCACTGAACCGATCCAGAGGATTTTGTTTTTCCCCAATGGAAGAATTCTTCCAGCAGCTTGTGATTTGCCATAATTGATTAAATCAAATACATGTGTTATTTTTCTCAAGCATTTTCTTTAGACAATTATATTAAAAGTTGTGACTTAAATCATCCATTTGCCAGCCATAGAAAGAGCCCTTCTATAACATCTTTCCACTGGCCTGAAAAGCTTCACACAAATTGATTACACGACTGCTTGCTTCTTATGCAGTGGTAAACACCAGTCTACCCATGTATTTTAAATTTCTATCCTGTCTCTTCCTTCCCCCAACCCCCATCTTGCACATGAAGATCCATAATCCCTGTGCTAATGCTTCCATTGTCCTCTAACTTCTGGAGTCATTTCTAGCTTATGCTCCAAGGAATGGAGGGAGAAGCAAGAAAAGTACATTTTTGACAAAGACCTTAAGTGATGAATACAGCTACGGGGGGAGAGATTTTCCCCTAAACCTTTAGTCTTTTCATTCACTCTCCAAATGCACTGAGATTAATAATGCCTCTGGGCCACTGTATGCAAACCTCCACTGTACATACAGAGAAAAGATTATAATTGAATACCCTATTATGATGGGCAAGGAAAAAAGAAAAGCAGGCAGACAGGGCTCAAAGGCTGAACTGGCCTGGTTTGGCTTTCAGCCCACAGCACCTACAATTATCCTGAAATGATTTTTATTTATCTATTTAGTGTTCCCACTAGGCAGAGTGAAAATCTAGCATTAATTTAGTGCTCATGGTTAGGCAGAGAGCTCTAAATTGAGGAAAGTTACTCAAATGGATAATGAAATGTGGCTGGAGCCCTAATGTCCTGCTTTGAATGAAAACAGTACAAACCATAACCCTCTGCAAATGGTTTACAGTCTGTTAGTTTATGCAAGAATTCTGCTAAATTACATTTTTACAGAACAGCCTTGCCAATGTAGCAGTGCTAGACCTTTACATAAATGTAAGCAGCCAGCCAGTGCTGAGTATCCCACAGCTTCACAGCAAAACAAAAGCGAAGGACAGGACCAGAAGAGAAAGCAGCTCTGCCTAAACAGCCTACTTGGAATACCTACCAAGAAAAGGATGAAACTCAAAATCAGGATGGCATTTCCACAGCTATTTATGACATCTAGGTGAAGTTATCTAGTTTGCTCCTAAGCATCTCATGTTTATAACAAAAACATCATCTTCCAAATTAATATGGGGTATTGCTAACAGTTACTTCATTAGATGAAGACCTTGCCAGTGTTAGCCTTTGATTAAGGACTCTAAGTAACAAAGGTACTGGAAGAAAGAATGAAACACTAAGTCGAATTCTCTCTTTAGGCCACTGTAAATTCAAATGCACTCCACAAAAGTGTCTCTTAGTTTGAGTTAAGATTGTGTTTTCTCCAGATTTTGAAGCTATGCTTTATGAAAGCAAATTGTAGGATAAAGAGAATACTTACTGTCTTAGCTGTAATCTATAAGCCATTTTATAAAAGCTTCCCATAAAAAGTTAACAATTTAAGACTTCACATGAAAGTAAGAGAACAAATTCAGAAAGGTAGCAGAAGGCTGAGTGTACAATCAGTGTGCAAGTGTTAATCAGGAATATTCAGAATAGTTGTTCTAACAGTTAAACACAGAGACATGATTTCTCAACTGATCCACAATCTGAAGACTAAAATATATTCAATAAATCTGGGGATCAAGCTTGGTACATGGAACACTAATGCTGCATTCCAGAAAATCAATTTATTATCTTAGCTGTATTGTCACTGCTTTTTTGAAAAGAGACTAACCACCACAATTGCTCCATTACTCACCACTGTACATAAAATGTCTAAGATATTCGAAAACAAATAACAGAAAAATATGGATTAAACTGATAAAAATGATAATTCCAGACATGATTAGATTCGCTGTGTTGTGTAGCCTGCACAGCAGGTGGGGGATCCTTCAGAAGAATTAGGGAAAGCAGATTAATGGGGAAAAGATTAAGTGTGCTCTAAAAGCAGGACAAAAACATTTTTAAAATGACAATTCTAACAACAATGTTCAGGGATGCCTCGGAATGCAAAGTATTCCATTTAAGAACCAGATGCCCAAAAGTCTCCTACCTACAATAATACAGTGCATTGTATGACTTGAAATCGTAAGCTGAATAAGCATTTGACATTAAGTGGCGCTTATGACAAATATTAATCAAAACATAGCCAATTGTTTCTAGCCCTGAGTAGCCAAGCTCTATTTTCCCCTTCTCTGCATGTAACTCTTTACATGACTGATCCTATGGATAAAGGCCTAGGAATCTTTTCTTTATATCCAAAAATATATTACAGTTGAAAATGAAACCTAGTAATAGCTATTTCTAGAGCACTGAATAACACACATTAATGCCACCACCCCAGTGTCAAAGGCTAACTTCTAATAGAAAATACTGTGCATTTAACTAGGCAAGAACAAAAACCATTGTGCAAAGGGTTCCAATCCTATAGCCCAAGAGGAGAAACGCTGCTTAGCTGCTGAATACAGGCTGCAGTTTTATCTGCTTGCACCAAAACAGCAGACAGCTGCTAATGCAAGACCTAATGCATCTTTGAAAAGTATTAACAGCAAAGCAAATATTCTGTATTATCATCCAAAATGCCACAGCCTTCTATGTAGCAAAAATAATAGTAGTACACTTATCCCCAAAATCACAAGTGACACTGCCACAAATGTTCATTGGGCTTCAGTATCTCCTTTCTTGCTTTCTAAAATTCATTTCAGTTTTGTAATTCTACAGAACCTCCTTGTTAGGGTTCTGCAACTTCTCAGCAACCATGACTGTATATGTTTACAGATGAGTCCTTAACTATTTAAGGCAATCAAATAGTAGGAGGCTCACAGTAAGTCAAATGGAGTTTGCAGCACTTGGAAATAGAATTGGATTTCCAAAGTTATTACAGAAACACCCACAGATTTAGCATCATCTCACAGAAAGAACATTCCTTCTTCCTCTGGATTGTCTAGGATGTGTCTATCACTCAAGGCTGATTACTCAGAAAATGCAAAAATTCTGCTTTAAGTAGAGGGAAACTAAGGAAAAGAGATTGCATCTGGTTGCTTCTACTCCCCCCTGAACTGCTGGTATGAGCTTTTGGGGGCAAACTTGCTGGCCTGCCCAGAGCAGCTGGCACTGTCTATTATGTTAATGGGAGGTAAACCCAAGTGCCATTTCAGTCAGCTAAGTCTCACTCGAGCCATCGCTTGCCAACCCTTCTATTTTGTTGTCTGTGATAGATGAACAACTTCATTTGCTTTCTTCCTACAAATTTGACCTCTGTGTTGCTTAGCATAATTTTAATCTGTGTCCACGATGCTTCTCAAATCTGTCCTTGGTTTTGGATTCTACAAACGTGACATCACTGAGAAATCTGAAATATTATTTAAAATAATATCTATGGCCACAGCACTAAGTTCTGCATATCATTCCCAAAGTGAACACATGGTCTTGCAGCCTGTCTCTTCTTTTCATTTACCTCAACCTCCTTTGTTCTCTGGTATCCATTTGTTATGTTATGTTTGTACTTAGGCTGTAATCTCCTGCAGGCAAGCATGTCTTCTGTATGTTGTGCAAAGTGCTTTTTCAGGCAACGAAGCAAAATAATGTCTCTCAGTTTCCCCATTTGTAGAAGCATGCTAACACAGTACTCACCTACCTCACAAGGCAGCTGGCAAGTTAAATTTGTTAATGATTGTGAAATGTGGAGATAATCCAGATAGCTCCACAGAACCAAGAATTGTCATAGGTCAAAAAGCAAGGCTTACAGCTTGAGTTAGCTTCCTATTCCATCTAATGACAAACTAGCATCTTTCCCTAATTAAAGGGGGGCTCAACTGTGGACTAAAAGCATTACTTACATAGCTTTCCTATGTTAGCTGGGAAATACCTAAGTTGCGTTCTTACTCTGGGGTCATAAGGAGAACAAAAACATGTTTCTTCTTCTTCTCTTGTAACGTTACAGCATGGAAAACCTGCCTTACAGGATGTTATTAAACTCAAACCAGGTTTCTTATCTAACAATGTTTCATAAAAACAAAATCTATTATTTTCTAGCTTCTGCCTAAAAAGACATCTAATTGCATACTACATAGACATGCAGAAAAGAATGTTATTGTGAGTTCAAGAGATTGCAGCTAGCCACTCTTTTTTTCACAATTAAATTTGTAAGTGTTCAACATCGTATTTACTTTAATTTCTCATAAGACCATAAAAAAGTGTTTGGAATAGATTCAGCCTCACTCTAAGCTCCTATTGTTCAGTCCTCCCTTACAGTGACTCTTGTACGACCAAACATCAGTTTATAAGGTTTTGCCCTCTAACTTGTATT
Organism: Heteronetta atricapilla; assembly: GCA_011075105.1. Lineage (NCBI taxonomy): Eukaryota > Metazoa > Chordata > Aves > Anseriformes > Anatidae > Heteronetta > Heteronetta atricapilla. The sequence goes on from CM021740.1 coordinate 6,753,247, forward strand.
TTTATTTCATTATTGGTAAATATTCAAAATTCTAAGCAAGTTCTCCTCAGTTTTAGATATCAGATATTCTCTGTACTCATAATAGCAAAGCATGTAAGAATCAGCAGTATCACTATTTGCAATGCTAAGAACCACATACTTGGCTGAAACACAAAATCAGAAAGCATACACTATATAAAACAGTATTTTATAAGTGTTTGCATCTCCTTATTTCCAGTCTGTGGTGTGCCTTTCATACTCTGGTCTTTTATATCATGTGTATAAAATAACTGTACTCACCATATACAAGTCCTTTGTATTCCAGGACAAATCTGCTCACAGAAGTGGGATGCGCTGGTCCACAGTGAAAATTTCTATCTTTAGCAAGACTCTCGACACAGAGGAAATCTCTTCTTGCACCTGCACAGTTGACTTCAGGTAGGATTTACCATGCAGCAGGGAAAATAATGTATTTACAATAAAACGTAATTCAAATAAATCCAAGTAGCTGAAGAGAAGATATTTGAAGCCTGCCACTGATGTTGACAGTCAGGTGATAGTGCACATACCATCATCCATGTGTTCATCTCTTTATTTGCTTTGGTTATATTTGGCCATTTAATAGGACAACTGCCTTACTGTCATGAGGCTGCTAAACAGGACCTTATAGAACCACTTAAGAGCCAAATATGAAAAGACAGTTAATTTTGAGCAGTATGTCAATAAGCCATGCAAATTATGGCTCTGGGAGAACCCTGCCATGAACATTTGGAGATGAACATTTTTTCTAGTTTAAGTTTTGTTGTTTTTTAAGGAAAAAATATAGTCTTCAAGTTGTCGCTGATATATACTCTTGTAATTACACACTCTCTAGCTGTTTAGGTGAGAAAAAGATTAACAGTTGTAGATGAGATGGAAAAAAAATAGGATACTCACTGCCCCACAACACATATCTAGAGTTTAAGAAAACAAAATCTGATATTGAGTTCCTTGTCCAAAATCTTCAACACTCCAGGGGGAAGGCAACAGCAAAGCAGAGCGCATCTGAAAGGTACATACAGTGCCTGTCACACCCTGATCACAGATCATCCTCCCTTTGACTCAAATTCCCTTTGAAATATATCTTCTGTACATACATAACTATGACATTGACTCACTAACTTTTTATTATTTTTTTTTAACCTGATTTTAATATTGCCTTTTCTGTGCCAGTACCACGATTGTTGAGTACATGATGCTGGCTCTAAAATAGTGTTGTTGGGTTTTTGTCCATCCATCCTCTATGATTCAGCAGTTGCCTAACTGCTACCATTCACGCATTCCACAGCAGCACATCTATCTATCTATCCCTCTTTCTAAAGTTACTTACACATGAGAAGACACCTCACACTGTATGAACAACACAGTCATAATCAATCCCCTTAGATAATGTATACCCTCTTTTGTGCCCTGGCATAGCCAGTGAATTGCTCAGTGATTGATCATCTTGATTAAACACAGCTGATTTGTCTTTACATCTTGAGCAGCGGTGTCCAGAGGCCACCAGGCTCCACATCAGGGTCCAGGTCACAGCTGCAAATCGCTACGTCACTTAGCTGAAGACATACATGCACAAGGCAAAACACAGAAGTAGGACTGCTACTCGCCCTCTGCAGCTAAATTAAAATCGTCATAAGAAAGCAGAGGTACTTCAAAAGGCAACGATTATTATCACCTAAGTAATCAAGACACCAGTTTACGGGTCAAAATACCAGAAGAAATTTGCTAAGCACAAGTAGCCCGTCCTGTCAGGGAGTCGGCCAGCTGAAACTCTGGCAAAGGGCAGTTTTTCTTGCTCCCTCGGCCCAGGAGGGAACACCTTGGCACCGCAGCGGGGTGACACCGGCCCAGGCCTCTCAGGAAGCGAGTGAGGCGCGGGGCGGCCCGGCGGCGGGAGCCCGGCCCTTCTCCTCAGGGGCAGCCGGGGCCGGCCCGCCCTTCCCCGGGGCTGCGGCGCCTTTCCTGCCCTGCTGTTACCGCTTGGCCTTGGTGTTCCCAGCCCGGCTCAGTGCCGCAGTTCATACCTCTATGTCATCCGCAAGGCGAACGGAGCCGCCGAGCTTCGCGGAGCCCACGAGGCTCGACGATACGCCGCGGCGAAGCAGCCGGGCGCACTAGATGGAGGCCGGGGGTTGCCAGGCCTGAGGGGCCTCCCCGCAGCCGCCGTGTTCTCTGCCCGCCCCCGCCGCCAGCCTGAGGGCAGAAGGGTCCCGCAGGAGACCGGGAAGACGCCTGGCAGCGAGCGGCCGCTCGACGGCTGGCGCCAGGCTGTGAGGGGCAGCGCCAGCCCCGTGAGGAGCAGCGAGCTGCCCGCCCCGCGCTGCCCCGCGCTCGGCCCCCTCGCCACCGGCTGCTGCGGGGACCCGTCCCGGGGACCGCAGCGGCCGGCAAGGCGTGCGAGCCAGGCATCGGAGGGCCTCCTCTTTGCACAAGAACATCCCCGGTAGTTTAGCTGCCTTTTTGCCACTCGGGTGGTCCCACAGCCCTTGTGTTGAAGTACGTTGAGGGGATACTCAGGGCTTTTACCACAGCTTCTTGTCAGGCAGCGCAATGAGTCTGAAAGGTTTTTCCTGCACCTTCTAGGCTGAGACAGCACAAGCTTCCTCAGCTTTAGGCTGGAAATTTTTACTAATTTGAAATTCTCTAATTAAAAAATGAACCAGCATTATCCTACCTGAAGGCTCCACATGGTTTTTAAAACACTAAACTGATAATACCCTACCCTCTCAAGGATTCAGCAACACATTTCCCACACTTTTCTGTGTACTTTGTTCAGCACCTAATCATTTCCATTAAGACCCCAGTTTTGGAGTGAAAAATAACTGCTTTTCAGCTTGCTGACATATGCATACAACCAAATGTAGCAACGAATACACTTTCCTTGTCTTTCTGTAAAAAGAACACAGAAACCTTAATGCCCAAGGAAGTCTGAATACTCAAACACCTCCATGTCATCTGCAGCACGCAAGGCAGTTGTCAGCACGCAGCCCAGAAATGCCAGCATATGGTATGTTATGGCATCCATATATAACTGCAGAGGACTACCTCTCCCTCAGTTTCAGGAGTTTTCTTCCACGCTGCTCTCTAATCGACATGCTTTAAAGCTTGGTGAAGACTCAGTTCCCTGTGGTATTTCCCCAGAAGACTGCAATGTTAAGAGTTCACACATAGTGCTCTGCTGCACTGTATATGAGTTGCCTCACATTCCAATAAGCTTTTGTGCTATTTTAGAGCTGTCTTGAAGAAGGCCATAGAAGTAGTTTCAACTGCAATAGTATGAAACATCTGGGAACAGGATTATTTCTGTCATATCCTGCCAAAATACTTTACTTATGGAATTAAAATTTTAGGGATTTTCCCAAATCTACACAATGTTTTTCAATGCTTAAATTTGCATTAGGACATTTACATTAGCATATACATGTGTAGAAGACCATCTTGCCAGCCAGCTCCTATTGGTTATTCCAGAGCTTTACTCCACCTAAAGCTAGGATTTACATCTGTTCCTGAAAGACTTCAGTTACAATAACAGATTTTCTACAGCTAAGTGCCTTTTGCCATCTGCTCTTACAATCACATCTGCAAGTATCTGTCTTCAGTGATCACCTTGCTATAATTACATGTGCCTTCCTGACTTGCTATACAGGGCTGCTTCCCTGTTTTCTAGATGTGCTATTTCTGTATACTTGGAAGTTTCAGCTCCTTAATTGAAGTGACCACAATAAAATGGTGAATGATGCAGTAAAGGAAACTAGTACTTGTCCTAAACTCTTTTAAAATACAAATACTTGCTGAAAAAATAAACCAAGCAGCTTCTAACCCCCTTGCCAATATCTATGCTAGCGCAGTACACAAGTAAAGTAACTCTGATGTTCTGTTAATTGCAATGTTTATTTTTCACCCTTTCAGCATAAATAAGCTCTCCTGCTACAGGGAACATTTTGCTGACATTGCTTCTAGGCATTAGAGTGGCCACACCACCTGGCCAGTGCTCACACTTAGCTACAACCCAGATGAGAGACCTGAGGTTTCGTCCTTACTCCTGTAGGCACAGATAAGAAAATACTCATCATGTGAGAACCCATTCAACACAGTTTTCTTGGATTTGTTGACAGTCAAAACAATAGGAATATGGAGTGTCAACTACCCATTCATATCAGTTGAATTGCAAGTTGAAACTATTGTTTGCTCCTTCAGTGTTGAAGGCAGAAACAACATGCTCATACCCAGCTTCCAAATCATTTCCCACACCACTCCCAACACTGATAGCTCCCAAATGCCCTGTACTCAGCTGCCAGAACTTCTCACTTCCCTGTGACAACCTCTACAGCACAACCATATACATTAACACAAATCTGTCACATCAGAATTGAAAAAGGTAGGACAGTGTAAAATAAACTCAGTTTACTATCCAAATATCTGACAGAGGATATACCATGGCTGCATCAGTAATTTTCAGGCTTCATAACAAAATCTTGTTTATTTTCCAGTGTTCTGCTAACAGTACGAGAGGTTGCAGCAGTGTATCGAGACCTCTGTCAATACAGAACTACCTCATGCACCAGAGTGTGAGATGTACCAATCCATATGGACTACACGAGGCTTAGTATTTCTTTACAGAAGGTTCCTATGCCTTTGGCTGCTGTCATTAAGGCATTCCTGAACCTCTCTCCTGTAATGCTCTCAAAGAAACAATGTTGCACAGACTTCCCAGCTGCAGAGCAGGAAGCAACATTAGTTCCACCAGCCTCTGCATCCCACACACCGCAACCCCACTCCCCCCATCTGGGGTGAGCTGCCTTGTCCTGCATGGATTACAAACCCAAAGGCTGCTGTTCCATACTGCTGCACCATTACACTCCTCAAAACAGAGTGTACATGCTTAGCCTCTCACATTTAACCTACAGTTTTTGTAACATTCTATCTTCATGTTAAGAATTAAATCAACAGCTTTACTGGTCAGGAGAAAAACTGGCAGACTGATAGCAGTGTAGATAAAACAACCAAGAACTCATTTCCCATTTATTGTGGCACTTAATTTATTCAGCTTGAGGAAATCAAAGGGACTGCCCAGAAACATGCATCAGACCCTTGGTAATGCCAGCTAGGCCACTTCACAACCCCAAAAGGGAACACTGGCCCAGCTGATCACTGACAAGGCTGATGGTCAATTGTGAATTGACTTTCAGGAAGCTAGCAGAAAAAGATCCATTATTAAATCCTGTTGACAAGCCTTAAAACTCGAACATTTTTTTCTTTTAAGTACAATGGTCTCTCTACAGAAATGTTTTCCCAGAAATACTTTCTCATATCTGTAGTGGAAACTTTATTCAGCACAAAACATCTTTTCTAGTCAGTCTCCAATAGCCTTACATCCCTGTTTTTAAGATCCGAATAAAGTGCATGACCAGAATTTCTTCAAACAATATTAATCCAGATTATGACATTCATGAATCAAGTAGAATCTCTTCTCACATTCACCTATTTTAACCCAAGCAACAGTGTTCATTACATGTAGTACTACCTACCGCTCCCATGTGTTTCACGTACCATATTTGGTTTTAATGCTCCTAATGCACATATTGCTCTCAAAATAGTAGAATTTTCTTTTATGCCATAAGCATGTAGTTAAAAAGCATTTAAATTACCAAACATTATGAAGGTCATATTTGCTTTTGTTCCTTTACATGTTACACATTGCATACATTGCTTTGCATGTTCTGATCATTCACACTTGACATGGCAAGTACAACGTCTTAACACTTATTAATAGTTTATGTTACATCACATGCACATTCTCCATCTTCCTTCTCTCTTAAGACTCATCATTATTTATCTGAACCGAGTGAACTTTGTCATCCATTCATAGGCCTTTAAAAGGCTCCAGACCTCACATGCAATCTACTGCGTTTTTTCATGAATTATTCAGTGCCAGTGTTCTTCCATCATCCATCTCTGGCTGGCTCTATATCTTCTGTTCTATTGAGGTCTTGACTTAAGAGAAAAATCTCCTGTTATTCTTTCTTGATTGTCACACTTCATTACAATTAATATTAATTATGTGGGTTTCTTGTCCAATATGTAGTTTTCTGGGCATAAAAGATTATCATGTTGTAACGTTGAAGTTTTTCTTTGCAAGCTTCTATGTAATAAAGCACTCTCCTGTCAGGAGCTGTCAGCACCACATATATCTACTTGATAATAACCTTACAGTAATAGAGTTAGCTAAAGAAGTTGTGTGCAAGCCGACATGAATTCCCATAGAGAAGCCAATCTTGTAGCTTATCCATGATTTCCTATGGCTGACATGCAGTTAAACACAGTGTTGCAAACAGCCTGCTTGATAAAATGAATAACCTGTTACAGCCTTGAAAGAAATGTTGGCCTAGGATGATAAACTTCTATTGAAGGCTTAGGTATAATAAGTAGGTTCTGACAAATACTGTTCACACGAATGTTTGCAGAATGAGAATGTTCCATGAATACTAATGAAAACATTCTCATGAGCATTTGCAATCTACACAGGAAGCGTAGGAGTCTGACCCTTCAAGTACCTTGTCCATGTCAGAGACAAATCTCATGTGATTTTAAGCCAAGATATTTTGTCCTATGGTTGAAAAAGTAGCTATACACATCCAAATTCATAGCAGACATGAAAAGTTATATGAAGAACTAGGGAAAAAACTACAGCTGCTAAAAGAAAAGCAACAATTAATTAGCCTGCATGTTCTCATGTACTATTGTGGACTTAAAAGGTGATTGTCAGTTATGGATTAGCAAGCAGATTAATAAAACACTAGACTATCTATTGAGCTGGATGAAAGGGCCACACTTGGACCAAAAAAAGTAAAGAAACATCTCAAATCAATTGATCAAAATGCAGATACCTAAAAAATCACAGTACTGCAAGGAGAAGTTCAAGAAGAGAAGACAGCAAGTTAAGATGGATTAGGAACAAAGTATGATTCAAATCAGTCAAGTGGGACACGTGGAGAGAATAGCCATGGAAGAACAAGCATTGCAGCCTTGTCTAGTAAGTATGGAGGCATCCATACTACATACTCTCAGGTAGTGCAATTAAATAGGAGAAATTAGCATCACCACCCAACACTGTCTACTGGCAAGGATACTGGCAACCAGCCCAGAAGGAAGAGCCAAAGTTCTCTCCAACCATTTCTAACTACTGGAATGAGGCATTAATCCTTTGCCGCAACAGTAACTACAGTAAAAGTGCTAATACAGCAAAGAAGCACTAGGTCAAAAGCATATTGCATGAACAAATGTAGTTAGAAAAAAATGGAGAACAAGTATGGATGTGCTGGGTTTTACCAGCTGAGCAAAACAGGCAGTACCCTAAGGGGAAAAAAGTAAAGCCAAGCACATGATATTGACAGTCTGTTGCAGTTGTCACCATGCCAGCCAAAGGAGCCATCGGATACACAGCAATAATTCCACTCTTCAACATAACTAACATGGAAGGTCACAGAAAATCAGTGCCGTGACAAATACTCAGTTATCCCATCAGGTATCTGCATCAACAGCACCCTTTGTGCTCAAAGGCCAGCACGTGTTGATTTAGCTGCTTTGGAATTGTCTATACTTCTGATTAAAGGTATTAGCAGCAAGAGGAAAAAAACCACGTGCCATTGTTTGTGTTGGATATTTGCTCCGGAGGCACAGTAATGTTTTGAGCCTAGAGGGAAAAAGATATCCAATATAAAAAGAAAAGCACTATGGGTAATGAAGAAGAAAACAAATCAAGCCCCAAACCATAATGCTAGTTACAACTGAACTGCCAATGGCAGTTCACTTAAAATCAGCATTTTTCCTTAATGGGATCAGTGTCTCAATGTGCTGTGCCTGAAGTTCCATTTGGGTAATAGAACTGTTCATCTCTCTTACACCTATCCTTAAAGATAGCTCAAAAAATCATTCAGGTTGGCTGGCAGTGAAAGAAATACCAATTGCAGAGATATTTGTACAGTTTTTGTTTGTGATGGAAAGAGAAGTAATAAAGAGAAAGCATTAACTCAATAGTTGTATGACATCAGATAGTCCTCTTCTAGACATGACTCACGCCCTAGAAGTCTTACAGGTTGTTATCTGTTTCATAACAGTACAGGCCAACGTGAAATGTGGTCCTTTAAATTCATGCTGACTGGACAGCTCATTTCCACCACAAAACTAAAATAACTGAATGGTAGAGCAAGTTTAAGAACAGCTCTTTAGTATGTAAAAATTTATACCAGCTTTGGCCTATAATTACACTTTCACCTTGACAATCTGTTATGACAATGCCTGAGAGGTCAGGTTCTGAACTGCAGTTAGTAAATGACTGTAACAGAGTCTGAAAAATCATTCCCTGCTGGAGACAGCACTCTCAAGTACCCTCCCGTAATCTCTCTGGACACAAGCACAAAGGCCAGCCTAAAAGGAGATTATCCTTCACATGGAAAAAACATTTTCTTCTCTCCAAGAAGGATTTTTGTTTGTTTGTTTGCAGTCACACCAAAGCTCTTATCCTTGGGTAGGGGAGGGAGGGATCTAACAGCAGACGAAGTGACAACAGATTAAAAATAAAGACATGAAAGTACATTAGCATGCTTATGCCATTACATGTAGATATATTTCAGCATGTTTATCAGCAGTCTAAATTTAATACTTCATTCTTCTAAAAGGTTTTAAAAAAATACTGTCACAGGGTAACTGGGTATCTTCAACATTTATTTGCTCTGAAATTCACAAACTATCTGTTATGAAATAACGGAAATCAGAGCTCACTATATGAATGAATTACTGCAAAGCAAACTGGGGGATGAACTCAGAGCACGCAGACCTCTCCCATGTAACTACCTAGGTGTGCTCTCTTGCCCAGCAGAAAGCTGTCACACCAGGGTTTCTGCAGGCAGGGAAGGTGCACACAGACAAGTACTGCAGAGGAACTGATGCAGTGTAACACACACCCTGCTTTCTCCCTCAATGTTTTATGTGCCCATGTCCATTACAGCACCCTGTCACCTCGTGCAATGGGATACCCTAACAACCAGCCGGTTGGTAACCGGTAATTTTTCTATGTAAAAATTCAGCACAAAAGCCATATGTCTTGCAACAATTTAAATAGAAACAAGCAGCTTTGACATTTCTGGGCTTTTGATCACTCACAGCAGTTATCTGCTTTAAATTAACTTTCAGTAGTTATATGAATTTTTCAGCTAAGAGACATTATGCAAATATTTAATGCCATTTAGTCACACCTCAAAAGTAGTATCATTAAGCAAACTTAAACACAGGTCTAGGTTGTATCCAGATCCAAACCTACCTGAATTCATTCAAAAAGTGGATTGTTTTCCATGGGCACTGGATAGATACTGTGATTACAGTGATATCTGCACAGTAATTAAATACCACATATCTTTGAAACCCAGTCTGTGGTGTCTCATCTCTTTGAGTCACTTGTGACACTCCTCTTTCCCACTGTACTGTTTAAAATAGTTTCCCACAGACATGGTAGCTTATCCATTAAAGGATAAGTTACCTTATCCTATTTGTAGATTCAGGAGGTACTTGCATAAAGTGCTTCCAAAATCTACTTTTCTCTCTCTTAGACTGCAAGATACACCCAGAGCTAACTTTTTATTCAAGGCAGCTTTATCAAAAGCTGCTATAAAAAATATTAGCTTCCATCTCACCAAAAATCCAGGTGTATGAGTCAGAAGCCCCCATATGGTACACTTGTCCTGCACAGGTAAAGTGACAGACTGCAGTCCAACAAACTGCCATTGATTTACAGTGGCAAATATACACTGTGGTCACCAAATATATGGCACAGGGACTGTGATAAGTTTGTGATGTGGAAGGAGCTGTATCTGTGCTAACTAAATCCAGTGCTGGCACATGGTCCACCAGGAAGCCCAAAGCTGGTGTCAGAGCAAACATCCAGCAGTAGTTCACTGGTGCACGAAGGCCTGCACTGGGCTGAAACCCAGGATCAGTGCCTGCCACCCCTCCACCCCCCATGCACTGGAGAATAGGAGATGCAACTGCCTCAAACTTCACTTACCCAGGCTGGGCCATCACCTCTCAAAGTCTCCCCTTAGGATCACAGATTTTCCTTAAAGTTAATGCAACTGGACACAGCTATGCTTTTAGAGCCTGCCAAGAACACAAGCAGGACAACATTCGCTTTTGCTGTTTCTTTCATGCTGATGTATTTGAGGTTGTGCATTCATAAAGACATCTAATTAAAAAGCTCTACACATTTATTTCTCAGAAGACACAGCAAGCAGCTATGGGAAAAGAATTGCATGTTTCCAACACTTCTGATTTAAAAACAACCATACACATATAAATACGAAGTACTTACAAGGAAATCATGCACAAAACATGATCTGAAATTTATCATGTTTACACATTGATGGGTGTGTATCCACTGACCTTCCCTTTGCAGCATTTGCCAGGGAATAGCAAATGAAGCAAATGTTGGATTTTTTTATTTTTTATTTTTTTTAACTCATTGACTATTACGATAATGAAAATGATCATGTCTGTTTCCTATTCCTGGCTGGTAAATCTTAGTCAAGACTCAAAAATCACACTGATATGTAGTCTTTCAGTGTGTCGTGGTTGCAGCCTGACATGAAAAACTACTAGTTCCCAGGCAATACAGGTACCAACAAAACAATTTTTGAGAGAATCGAACTGGCCTAGTTCACTGTCTATGCACATCCCACCTACTGACCAAGAGCTGCCTCTCCTTATACTAGAATCTGAGAAAACAAAGCGCTTACAACTTACGTTATTACTCACCTGCCTAGGTAGCTTTAAATGCACCTCAGCGCTAAGGAATAATGCAACTTTCATTAGATCCTGTTTTGAGATTAAGGTCATATTGTAGACCTGGAAAACTTATGAAAAAGACAGGTTTGTTTGTTTGTTTCCTTTCCTGTATTGATACCTGCTTTTAATTTCCAAATTCAGAAGAAACACAGTGCTCAAAGTGCAATGAAACACACATTTTTACAATGAATCCAATGGTGAATCTAAAAAACCACTCCAATCTTTCTTCTACCAAACCACTTACTCTCAATTTATATGTAGTAAGTGTTTATGGGTTACTTTATTGCATTAAACAACCTATTTTACTTTCTGTTCTCTTATGTAATAAACTATGTTCAGCCTAAAATGAAATAACATGTGGCACAGAGCCACTACTAGAGTAGGTGAAAATTTGAGCTCCTAAATCCCTGTTTTTTGTTACTTAAGATAAAAAGACTGCTCCCATACCTCATAACCCATCCTCATCAGGGCTGGAAAAATAATACCAAAGCAAGAAAGCTAGAAAAAAAATAATACATATTAAAAAAAAAAAAAAAAAAAAAAGTTTTCTGCCATTTCCCTGCTCACTCTGCCCCAACAGCAGCATCAGAACCAGAAGCAACAGAACTTGCTAACCTACTCTATTTTACAATTTCAGCAATAAACAAAGATGTGTTTCATGCTGCTGTTACGGGAGACAAAATATCACAGGATATGTGCAAAAGTGGAGAGCATGGAAAAGAATAAACTATTTCAGTCATTTGTGGCAGCTGACACCGTTAGCATATGCCAACAGCTTACTTGTTTCCTTATTACTATCAAATGTCCTTTCCAGCCTGTTCTGCAGCCGAGAGCTTTCCAGTTCCATGGTAGGTTTCACACCCCTACCTAGGGCCGAAAGCCTCAGTAGGTATTTTTTCCAGTCCCTCACTGTTTTGTTTACTTTTGCCTGGTACCCTGTTGTAGCTCTTCTTGCTCAATCATCCATGCTGCAGAGGTCTCAGCAATTTCAAGTAGTGAGGAAAGGAGAAAGGCTGGAAGAAGGTGGAACAAAGACTCAAAGCAGCATTACTCCAGGTCCTCTATGTTATGGGGGAGTCTTTCAAAAGTTTTCCTTCTGTCTTGAAGTGCCTTAGTACCTGTTTTCTCTGGCAGCTCTCACAAATCTGTATAAGCAATTCTAGAGAAGGCAATTGTATTTATGAGTACAGATAAAGGATACTACCAAGTTTCAAGTGTGGACTGGAAATGTATGTTCTGACCAACTGTAAGTGCCATTTGTTACACAAATAAACACCCATTGATTGCACAAAGCAATAGAGCTCTATCGTACGTGCTATTATGTTGCTATAGCTGCTTGCACAAGGAGACAAATCCAGTTCACATTTCCCTAAAGTTACTTAATTTACAAATAACTCATCTCCTAGATCTCTGCATTAATTCAGCAAACTAGTTGCTAGCAAAAAATACTGTATTATCATCTTGAAACCTGTGCAACACCTACGCTGTGAGATCTGGTTTGTTCTGGACACTCACAAGAAAGGACAAGATGCCTGGCTCTGAGTTAATTAAATTTCCATGTTATTGACTCACTGCATCTGGGAAATATCAGCAATAGCTTGCATGATGCTGACCCAAGATCTCATCAGCTGTGGAGAAGTGCCATTTATCACTCACATTCACTACAGTGTACCTTGCCTATTACTTGGACCCTGCAACTCCCATTTTCACAAAAGGCCAGCCACACATTGTGGTTTAGTTAAATAACACAGCAAGGGAGTTCTCCAGATGGGAGAATTTTCGCAGCATGTCTCACCCTGAACCAGCCTCAGGTTAGCTGACTGTGAGCAGGAGATCCCTTCTGGAATAAGCATCTCCACTGGACTTTTCCTGGCAGCTTAGGTGGAGTCTTGACTGCTACAATAAGCAAAATATTCCTCTATTAACCTAGAAGCTAGAAGGAAAAGTGTCTCTGTAGTGTCAGAATTGGGAAATCCTTATTGAAGAGATGATGGAAAACCAGACCAGTACAATTTACCTTCTCTCTCACACACAAAAAATAATAATTAAAAAAAAAATCCAGGCTTCTCCATGCACCTTACACTACTGAGCAATACATCAAAGAGGAAAACTTGAAAGTAACATGCCTTTCCACAAGTTCAAGCACACTCTTCCACCTTAACATTGGAGAATTCACATTTTAAATGACCTCTCCCAAGTCCTCATCCCAAAGAATTTGCAAGTTCTTTAGTTACTGCCCAGTACTGGCAACTTACCTCAAAAATAGCGCACAACATCAGAGACTTATAAAGCATATGTGTACATATATTTACATATATAAATATAAAAGTTAGATAAGCTACGTTTGAAATCATTAGAGTTAGATAATGTACGGTGGCGTTCGAAGTAAGCTACTTGAACTGATCTTCAATTTCAGCTACCACAAATGGTGAATTTATATTCCAGACTACTATAACCAAATCTCAGTAAAAGATTTCTAGAAAATAAACCTTATGAGTAGTTATCTTCTAATTGGAGTAGTGACTGTAGATGATTAAAAATTTTCTGCCTGTCTAATAAAGGTAAGGCATACAGTAAATCTCTAGCCCAAATGGTATCTTATTATGTGGAACTGCAAATCAAGTGGAACAAACAATGCTTAGAGGCATGTTATGCTCTGCATAATGCTCTTTTGTATCTATTGTTTAGCTTATATACAGACCCATCTTGAATCTAGTTAACTAGTAATTAAAGCTCTGCAAAATTCACAATTTTGTTAGAGATCCTGCTGCAATACACATCAATTCATTTTGCGTGCTTTTGCTGTGGTCCTATTTTGCTTATTTGATGTTACTTCAAAATAAACATCTCATACTGCAGTCTGCATTCACAAAATACAGTAGCTTGAATGGTTGATATCAGACTTGCACTTGAAAAATAGAACCATTGTGATACCTGGAATCGGTCATTTCAGAAGATATTAATCTTATTCTTCTCCTAGAAGTGTCCTGTGCCCACATCACTGCCAAAGCATTCACTGACTTTAGTCCATTTGTGACTTTGAAAAGCTTTTTGAGTTCCAAGTAATTTTTATTACACACATACTTTACATATGTGCACTTGTTTTGCAATTTGGACTGAAATATTTCAATCCAAATTGCAGTTAGATAATATCCTAGTTAATAACATTTCTCTTTTTGTGATTCCAAATACATCGCATCAAAATGTGATCTAACTAAGCTTTGTATCTGAAATAAAATCTGTTGAAACAGTTTTAAGTATAAATATTTGTGGAAAAAAAAAAAAAAAAAAAAAAAGCAGGCATAAATTCAAATCAACAGTTTTTCCCCACGTAGCTTCCAAGGAATTAAAACTTACAGAATATTCTTTACTGCAGGTCTTTGCAGTTCAAGTAGCCAAGGTTAAAATAAAAAGTTCTGGAAATAAGTTTGTCACTAAACAGGACCTTGGCTTTTAATGCATCTTTGGATTCATCTGCTTTTTGAACTTGTTTCTATGCACCAGGTTATGCCAATATAATTTAAAATATTTGAAGAGCACCAAAAGCTTGTGTTATCTAGCTTAACTAGAAAGCCACTATAGCAGTAACATCTCCCAGTCTTCGCAATGAGAGCAATAAAATACCAAATAATCACCAGAAATAGATTCTCCTGATCATGGTTTGTTCACACATAGGTAGAGTACATACATCAATGTACCCTACACACTCCCATTAATTTCCATGGGTCTCTTGTCTAATGAATTCATTCATTGGCTTTTCTCATCTGTTCTGTACATAAATTTCAGCTTTCCCGTTGCTCACCCATTTATCACAGCACCTCCCCAGAATTTTATATCATTAAAAATGATACTATATTTTGCACACATTTGCAAATTCAAGTGAAACAAGCCAGAAGCTACTAACACAGATCTTGAAATTATGAAAATCGCATCTCTTCCTGTGCTTTCAGCCATCCCTGAGCGAGAGGAAGAGAGGAGGCAGCACACTAACAGCTCTCATTACCACCACCAGTCTCCTTCCATCCCCTTCTCTCCACAAGGTGCCTGTACCTGGCTGCCACACTAAGAACACACCACATGATTTGAGATAATGGAGATAAGAGACAAGACGAGCCAGAACCTACAGGCTAGGGCAGAGTTATGTGACTGACTTGACAGCCTCCTCATCCCGTATGCAAAGGCAAGCTGAACCCCGCCTGGAAGGGAGGGCAGGTGCCATCCCAGCCTGGTGAGCAGGACTGCGCGGCCTCCCATCTGCAGGGAGGCAACCGCCTGAGCAGGCTGCCGCCATCGGAACGGTATGTGCGTGCCCCGGGGAGCTGACTCACGGCAGTGCTCGCTGCAGCTACAAGAACGGCGTGGAGGACAACAGGAAAGCCCCGGTGGCACTCACTGGAGCGAGAAGTGCAGGATGTGACACTGGGTCTGGGGAAGGTGTTAAACTGGATCATTTGCTGATCAATCCTTCTGGGGGGCCCAGGGGAGTTCCAGTGGGAATCATTTTTGGGGGGCTACAACTACTTGGAGAAACGTTGTTCTACTTGAGTCCTACGTTCAACGGGCAAAAATAACCCTACCCATAAATGTCTGGCTTAACCTAGTTTGAAATACTGCAGCTATAGAGGTGATACGAGAGAGCTCTCCTAACAAACCATCAGACATGTCCTGAACTCCCAAAACAGTTAGGAATATCAACCTATAAGTTCATGTCAAACCTGTCCTCGCAAGTCTGAAGCAACAACAACTCAAAATAATGTTAACATTTGAAAATAAAAGGTCACATGCCTCCAGCCAAGCATTTGTAAGATTTCCATTTTTGAAAAAAAAAAAAAAAAAAAAAAAAAAAAAAAGAAGTCCCTTGTCATTGTCCAACAGCCACTCTAGCTTAAAGACAACTACAGGACAAAAACTATGGAAGTACTCTCCATGCAGTGGGTCAATTCTGTCAGCACTATTATTGTGAACGTTGTCTTCCATTTTCCTCCATTTTTACTTTATCTGCTCTAGCTGATAGTTGAGCATGCCCAATCTCATCCAATCTAATTTTCCACCAGTGTCTTGTTTCTGATGGCCAAATATCAGCTATCAGAGCAGTCTTGAAAATAACTTGAATTAATTCCACAGATGTGCTCCACATAGGAAAAAATGAAAAAAAAAAAAAAAAAGATTCCTGCCATACCCAACCTGACAGAACTTCCCCAAAATAGCCATTCTCACCCAGCTATCCAAAACTCCATGCTTATTATAATTCAGGACAGCTGACATATATAAATTACCATGAACACCTTAAACTTATCCTTTACTAGGCCATCAAATGGAACTACCACTCACTTGACATTGCAGTAGTATGAGCAGAACATAATATAAAGTCAGTAAACACATTAGTCCCTGCATGGAGAAACAGTCCCTCCCACACAACATGGTCTAATTATAAGATTCTCTTCTTTTTACTACTTCTCAATCATAGTACAAGACATAAGGCTATTTCATCTTGAGCATAAATTTATCTTATATTTTTGTATTGCTACCCAAGTTGTTTACATAATATGCAGCTCAAAATCTAGCTAAGGTTGTCTAAGCTCTTGCTCCTTTGAGGGAATTAAACTTCTTTCATAAATTAAACGTGTCTCTGCAATAACTATTATATATGCGTCTGTCACAGAATTGCTGGCTTCATGACAGGAAACTTGGTGCAGTCAGGACACTGTACAGGTGGCCTCCTGCCTTCGGGCCAAGGAAAGGCCCTGTGCCACCAAGGGAAGCTGAAATGATTGTGGAAGAGGAAAGCTGTAAAGTGTTGCTGCAGAATGAGAACAGAGACATAAGGGCTAAAAGGCTCACACAGAGATTCTTGCCTAGAGGGAGAACGATAGCTGAAGGAGCTGTGAGCAATTCAGGAACAAAGACTGGCTGAGAGACAGAAGCTTCCTCCTCATCCCTTCTAAAAGGACCAAAGGTCATAAGGACATGAATAAACCAAGCAACTGACTACATATTAACCCCTGAGCAAAATGAAACCCTGCTGCCCAGACACTAGTGTGTTATATGGCCTCAAAGTCTGCTCATGGTTTGATTGAAAATAAATATTGGCTAGATCAAGTGTGACCTGAGGCTGGATATCAATCATTGAGGCACACAGAAAGAACAGCGCAGGACAGCACAGAACCAGAGAGTACCAATAGGAGCAAGTCTGGCAGCACCTGGTGTCTGTCTAAACCTACTTTAAGGTAGGCTATGTCTTTTTATTAAAAGATAGCTGATAATATAAAAGGAGCCTTTAGTCCCAGTCATAACTTTTCATCACGGTACAGAAAACACAGCAAATATTTGCATCTTTGAGTACCAGTTGCAAAGAATTTGCCACAATCTCTGTTGTGTGACCTTTGGTATTACTGATTGGGCTAATGAATATTGGTTTGTGCTTCGGAAGATCTATCAACTTTTTCTGTACCATATCCTCCTCAAATTACAAGGCAAGCTCCTGCACTTGCATAGCATTTGCTCTTTGACTTTATGTCATTCTGAAAGATGCATGTATTTTATTTGGTTCATCTTGTCTTGAACTGGAAAAGAAGACTCATTAAGGTCACAGAAATTAAGGTGGCTGTGACACAAACAGGTGCCCAAACAGCACCACCTTCAACACTGGACCACGTGAAGAGGCTTTGGCCCCCTCAGAACAGTGTTACCTGCTCACCAAACGCTGCCCCTCTGCTGCAGACGTAGAAGCCAAGGGAAAAAATGAGGTTGCACCTCTCATTGAAAAACATTTCCCAAATTGCAAAAAGATATTCCTCAGATAGAGATATGGATAATAATCTTCAAACTAAACATATATCCACATTATCGTAAGTCTGAATTTTATTTTTTTTTCTGTGTATAGAATTGTAGGCCAATAATGTGAACCAGATAGCATTACGCCCACTGCTACAGCTCTGCAAATGTAGGTGGTGTTGGTGATAATGGATGGCAGTATCACACTAAATATTGTAATCATGCTCCCAGAATTGCAGTACCTGAGAAGTGCAGTTAACACCAAGAATATCTTGTCAAGAAGATGCCAGCAAATTTAACAAGTATGGAACTTCAAAACTTCACTTTTTCTATAAGCAAAGTACTGAATCACCACAGAACCACTGGTAGGGCACATTTTCATAACTGCCAGGAAGTTTGGTAAAACAGGTAAATACTAAAATCTATAACTGACAGCTGCTGTAACACTGACATGCCTGACATGAGGCTAGCTCCTGATACTAAGAATACATCACATCTCAGAGTACAACTGGTAAGCACTGAGTGAAATTCACTTGTTTATGCAGACTAGTACCACATCAGCTTTTACTTCAATAAATAAAAGCTTGTGTTCAAACTTGTAAGTCACCAGATTTAAGAGAAGTCTTAAGCAGTCCCCATTACAATCAGACTGAAACAGTTTACAAAACTCAGAAATCCTCCAAGTGCTCTTGGTGACACTAATTTCTAAATCATGCCATTGCTGCTGATTTCTTAAAGGACAGAAGGCAGCAAATTTAGGAATAAAGTCAAATGTAATTCCTTCCATAACATTTACATACTCCCAGGAGGAAGTACAAGGAATTCAGCATTTCTGATTGCTGCAGAGCTCACTAACCTGGTAAATTAATATTTACTTATTTACAAATCTGTAAATTCATTTATCTGCATATGTCCAGTTCCAGAAAAGACTCTGCAAGTTTGTTCATCCATCTTAAACATCAACTACCACTACAAACAAGCATACAGTGCTTTTTCCTCTTACACATAGGGAAGGTTACTACCACACACAAGCCTTATTCAAGTTGCTCCTTAGTCAAACTTGCGCTGGAATTCAGAACAAAACACCTCCACACTACAGTGTCAGACCAGAGATGAGTACAAATTAAACATATGTACAGCTGTGCTAATACAGCACATTATCAGGTTTTACTGAAGACTCTTTTGCAGGATTTGAAAGCTTCCTGTCATACAGCCTTATCACAACAGCTCAGCAATGCTGGATACTCACTCTGTCACACACTATCACAAAAACAGATTATATCAAAACAGATTAGACTCTCTTGCCATATAGTGAGCATTACTATTGTTTCTAGAGGAAATATATTAAAGACAAAGAAGTTAAATATCTGATTCCAGTTCCTCTATAAAGCAAGGTCTTTATCATGAAAGGAAAGAAAAACCTCTCTAACCCTTTTCACCTGTTCTCAGATCTGCAAGTTAAAAAATCATTAAGGCAAGCCTGAGACATGCAAATATGCTCCTGCTTGTCATCTCCTTGCTTCACTCTTTAGGGCTCAACTTGGACACATGACTGTTCTGTGCCCCCTTCTAAATTTTTTAGCCTTCTGAATTTGAACATTGAATCCAAGTTACAGGCTTAAGAAAAAAGGGAGATTCCTCTCCCTGTACTCATTGACTTCTTGCGGTGAAATTATATTTTAATTCTGTATAACATCTATTCTTGTTCCTGCTTAGGTGTTCCTAATGGGACTACATTATGGACTTTTCCTAAGGTTAAATGCAAAAACATTTATTTTATTTATTTGCTGTTTAATTTGTTTTGTCAGAGCAAGAAAACAGCAGAAACAGATACATTAGTGACAAAGGAAAACGTGACAGTGAGAAATAAAAACAAAACAAAACAAGTAATTCAACGCATCTGTTCACCTTACAAATAGGACACCTAAACAGGCAACTGTATTTCATTTGCAATTGCACACAGAAAAGCTGTTTCCCAATCAAGTATTTAAGTGAACAGACATAATTCTTGATCTAGCACATCAAGTGCAGAAAACAGAAAATTAGAAATCGCACCCAGAGGTGCCATAATTTTCTTTTAAATCAGATGTGGTACACAAACCCTTAGTCACACTGTGCAGACTTCAGTCACCTGCACTGAAGATACAGTGGGGAGCAGCTGCAGGTGGTTATTTCCACAACCAGCCCACAGACAGGAACAGAAGGATTTTTGTTTGTTTGTTTTTGGTTTTGTTTTTGTTTTGTGCAGCATTGGTAGCCATTTATTAGACAGCAATTGGGCACACACCTCTGTTTCACAGTTTCTATGCTGTAGTGTGACATTGAATCATACTAGAACAGAAGTAGAATATTTTAAGTACACAATGTTGCCTAAATCCCATGAAACAATAACAGGTATTTTATGACCTGTGAAGCAGTATACAATTGCCACAGTAATGCCTCTTTCAGCAGGAAGAAATAGAGTTGGAATTACTCATGGGCCATAAGCAAAACTCACTGACTACTAACTTACCTCTTAGCACAACTCCATCAGAAACAAGCCCACCTGCAGCCCAGTAAGCCTCAGAAGCAGGCACAGCCACGGCCTCACACTGCAGACACAAGTTCCTGCTGTCGAGGCAGCAAGGGCTGGCTGAGACACACATCTGGGGAAAGCCTCCAAAGTTGATCAAAGCTATGCGGAAGTTGAGGCCCAGATCCCAACTTCATGCCTCAAACCACTCCCTGAGCCCCTTCTCACATGGATGTCAGGGCACAGCAAGGGGTGGCTGCTCCCTGAAGGGCAGGGAATGGAGGGGGATAACAGAGCTGTCAGGGCAGGGCTCCATCCCACAGCCCCTGAGCAAGGTGTGCAGGGCAGAACCAGTGGCCAGGGCCAACCCCCAGGCCAAGCCACCAGCCAAACTTGTGGCAAAGAGGCAGCTCCAAGGCCAAACTAGGAAGCCAGTCCCCAGGTCAGGGGACAGACAGGAATGATCCATAGGTGCCACACACAGCTGTGACTGAGCTGGAGAGAGACAGATATACCTACAACATGGGTTAAAACAGGAGCAAGGGCCCCAAGCTGGGCATAAATGGCTGCTGGGCCCATGTGTGGGCATGGGGAGGCCCCAGAGGAGGCTGGTCAGGGCAGTCAAGGCCTGACAGAGCAGAGAGCTGCCTCCTGGCCTGCCAAGGACCCGTCTGTAAGGGGGCCCTCCCACATGGAGGGAGAAGGTTTGTGGTGATTCTAAAAGCCCCAGTGTTTGTTTCTGCCAATCCAGTGCAGTTTCATTATGGAAAAACGTTTCCATGGCAGACCCTCCACTTTCCTAAAGCATTTTCAGCTTGCTTAAGGGTTCACTGCCCTGTATATTTTGGCATCTTCAAGTGAATAAACACCAAAATGAGCAGAAACTGAGTAACAAGACTCAGTCTTGTGTTTGCGACCTTTTAAGCCAGTTCTTACTTTGTTTGAGGTGTTCCCCTCCTCGAAGTCTCTCAGAGAGTTTCAGGCTTTCTGCCTTTGAGCCATCTGCATGCACGGGTACGCCCCGAGTTTTGCACGTGGCCCATCGTGGCCGTGCTCGCTTGCCACACACGGGCAGGTGCCTACCAGGCAGTTTTAGGACTGGGTGCTGTAGAGCTGAGCCCACGGCATGGCCCAGCCCTAGCACCCGCTAATTGCCCAAGACAAAGAAATGAGGCTGCAAGCAGAAATGTGACAGGCACTGCCGCACAGGGTGATGAGAAGGAACTATGGCAGTAAAGAAAACACAAGTAGATGAAAGGAAATAAATGTGGATAATTGGAATGATTTAATTTGCTAATGTTGCATAAGAGGCATAATTAGTTCAGTAACAGTGAGAGAAGCAGAGAAATCAGACTAGTAATCACAAATAATTACGTGCCAATTACGCATAGTAAGGTGTTTTTTTTTCTGTTACTGAATGGTCAGAATTTGGGAACTACATCAAATAACAGACCTCACATTCTCCGTTTTAGTCACTTTTTCTTTCCTACTGCAACAAAACCCATCTACCTTTCCTCTGGTTAAAAAAAAAAAAAAAAAAAAAAAAAAAAAAAAAGACAAGATGTGATGTGCATCCAAATTGGACGGTGATATTATCAGGAAAGATAGACTTCTAGTGTCTTTCCAAAGCTCCCTTTCTGTAGCCAAAATCTTTGTCTTGTCCACACTGTCAATACCATCTGCCAGCAGCCTCCTCAGCTCAGAAGCCATCTGCCAGCCACTGACCTAGAGCTTTGCCTGCTCTCGCTGCCAGCCTTGCCTAAGCTTCTGCGTTTCCAGATCTCTCACTACCCTCCTACCCTGCTCTCACACATCCTCCCAGAAGAACTGATCCAGACAAATATTACTAAGCCAACAAGAATGGAAGGAGTTGAATACTGATTGTCTCTCCCGTGTAAAAAATAAATAAATAAACGACCTAATGCACAACCAAACAAAACAAAAATAAAATTCTTTTTACTGCTTTCTAGCTATTTCCTAGGTAGAATAAAGCATGGCCTATTCACTTTGAACTGTTCTGCAATAAGAAATGAATACAGTACTAGAGTAATTCACTGCTCAACATGAATCATAAATGAGTAGATTTGGAAAGACTCTTTCTACATAATTACAAAACTAAAATAAAACCCAAGAAAATTGAGACCTCTATTTTGCTACTACCCTGTAGTACACTGTTATAGATTTGTCCTTATATCTGACTCAGCCTTTGGCTGAGTGAAACTTTATTCTCCCTGGATTCTAAGTCAGACACTTTTACATTAGCTTATTGCCTTTAGATGCAATTATTATAACTAAATAAAAAAATAATTTATATAAGGTAGTAAAAAGCCATCACCACTGGCTTTTGAAATTCATATCTACTGAGGTAAAATTTTGCCCCAACAATACGTTTAGTAATATGTTAACAGTCTTTGTGTCTTTCAGGTTTGCACAGAAAAGTGTTCATGATGGACTCCATTCTGATTCCCTCACATTCATAAGAGCATTTAATGAGATTCATTATATTTTGCTCCAATGGAAAATGGGGAGTCTTTCAACTGCAGATAATACACTACTGCTACTTATATCTGTAGCTGGAGATCCAGATCATGATTATTTTTCCTCATGTAAGAGCATACCAAGTACTCAGAAATACTTTACAGTATAAAATACAGCTGACTTTAGTAGTAAACTTTGCCATGCCCACTGAAACTAGTTTGTGGGACACTTTGGATACACATGAACAGGTGTATGTAATTGAGGGAACATGATGTAAGGCTGGGGAGTAACAACCAACTCTTAAGTGCCCCTTGGCCATTTGCTAGCCTCCCAGCCCAGGAGCTATCCCTGTGCACTCAAGCCACCATGAAGCACGTTCATCTTATGTTAACACCCCAAGGAGCCAACTTCCCATATCTTCTTCACCCCTCTAGCAAGGCACATCCATGCTGCATGTCCACAAAGTATCTCCAACCACTTCCTCACCAGCCTTCCTCTCCCCACCACGGCAGCACAACACCTCTCTGGCCTGCCTGATCTGCAGTGGCACTATGTCAATTAACTGTTGCCTTAGCTAAAGATTTGCTTTCACCATTTTATCCGAGTAAAACATTGGGAATGGGTGTCACTGGGGGCTTTATTTTTAGCTTTTATTATTATTATTATTATTATTTTAACTGTCATGTGTAAGTTTCTTTTCATTTACTTAAAAAAAAAAAAAGGTTCAGATTTATGCCCCACATTTCCCCTTCAGATATAAAAATGTTCCATGTTGAATTCTTTCCCAGTATTTCCTCTGGGGAAGTGCTGGCATGTCAGCCTGGTAAGCTTTATGCCATTCTGTTTGCAAAGCTTCTGTGATGCTTGTGATTTTTTTTTTTCTTTTGTATTTTTCTTGAGAGATTGTTTCCTTCTTCTCCTTCTGTCTGAGAGAAGAGAATACTTACCTAGGTCCTGAGAATTCCCTGGGAGAATCATGAAAGCAGAGCTAGAGGGACAGAAACCTCATTTACAACATTGAGGAGAAACTGGAAGTCCCTTGGCCCCTCCTGGCTCTGCAGCGAGAGCTCTGGTTCGTTTTGTTTGTATGTCATTTCAGCTGCTGGGAAGTGTACGAATGAATCATGACCCAGAGTCCAACAGATTTTTATCCCATGCTTCTCCCCTTTGTCCTGTGGCAAGTCACAAGCATCTCTTCAGTTGGCAGAGAAACTTGTGATCCTTCTGCAGAGAATATGTTGCTTTTATTTCCCAAAGGATCACAACTATGGCCTTGATGTTGCTTTCGGGTGCATGAAATGCTTCAGGCATTCGACCCCAAGTCAGCTCAGATAATAGAACTCAGATATTGAAAAGGAATGAAAACCCCAAATTATGCAAATCCCCTGCACTGAGTAATTCACAATTCCTGTTCCTGTAGCCCCATTGGCATTTGTAGTTTTCCTGTGTGTAGGGGAGGAGGAATGGATTTAATTAGAGGAGGCTTCTGTTCTAAAAGTATCTTTGTTGTAGAAGGCAGGCAGTGTGCACAAAGAATTGCAGGGGGACCCCAGAGATCTTATGGGCCTCAATTTCGCATCTGTGAAATAGGGATAATCTTTACTAAAGAAGTCAATATTGACCCAATTTATCTGCCAATAAAGGAGTTAAACAACAAGTAGGTACTTATATTTCTGATTGTTCTATGGATGTAACCATTGGCACTCTGAAGACCACAGTGGAAGAATCTGCCTAGGCACTTCCTTTTGCTCACCATACCTTAATGTATATTATTCAACATGCTGTTCAGGATTCATTGTACATATAGAGAAGGGAATTTGTCCTGTGAATTTTTGTAATAGGTTATTAAAGCTTGCAATGTGAGATATGAAAGCCTACAGGTTATTAAACTCTACATCAGTTTTGCAGGAAATACTATTCATTCAGGCAACAGATTTCAGAGTACATTAAAACAGCCACTTCTATACACAATCATCCGTGGGTCAACATATTCACTCTTCACTCCCATATTTTCCAAAAGTACTTTGAAAGTCTTTACTCCCTCCTTGTTTTCTGCATGTTTGAACATGCAAAAATATAGTGCCTTTGCCCCATATGGCCCATAATTTCCCAAAACATCCAAAAGTACTCCTTATAACACTTCAGGTTACAGAAGTAACTAAGATAAAGACACTTGTAAACTGAAATTGTTGCTAGTTAGTGTCAGAGAAATAATCTTAGTCACTTCACAAAGTCTCACTGCCTTGTGAATGGTTTTGCCTTTCTGTTAAGGCCTACAAGGTACAATGAGACAAGGCTTCATTGGCTGGCTCTAGCTGTGGCCAGGTAAGGGGCACACAAACTGCATTTCAGCAGAAGCCTTCAGAGCTGCTGTCAGCGTTTCTTCCTTAAGAAGCGGAAGCAGTCTGCTTTCCACTTTCCCTTAGCCAACATCCACCTGAAGATTTACAAGGAAAAGACATCATGCTTTAGAGTGACATGGGTCACATATTTGTCTCACATGCAACAAGAATGCTGTTTCCATGGCACTTGAACAAAGTTGCAAACTAACACCAAGTGTTAAATCCTAAGGTTAAGCAAGCAGTTCTCAAAGAGAGCTCTCAATTTTTGTCTAAATGCAATCAAATTTATATGTATTTATATATATATATTATATATATAAATAAAAAAAAAAAAAAAAAAAAAAAAGGAAGAGAGAACCAGTAAAGCCATTTCTGAATCTCACTACTTAGAACCAGAATCAGGGAGATACCTGACACATGAAAACTGCAACTCAGTGACAGACCCCACACCATTCCAGAGATCTCCTGCTCTGTGCCTTAAAATGACGAGGGACAGATGCACTCACAGACCAGATGTGCACACAGGCAGCCTGGGTTTAGCTAACATACAGAAGCTTCCAGGGGAAAAACAGTCAGATAAATTAATACTAACTTGAGGCCAAATTCAAAGAATTGATTCAAGAGAGAATAGTTTTCCCTCTTCAGGAAAAAAAAAAAAAAAAAAAAAAAAAAAAAAAAAAAAAAAAAAAAAAACGAGAGAGAGGGAGAGAAAGAAGAAATGCCATAATTTTACTCTTTTTACTTAATAATTCTCTGTCAGATACGAGCTTATGTTCTAATTGCCTAGGAATTGAAACTAGGAAAATAATATGATGGAACTGGCTTCTTGTGGCAAAATAAGCACAAGTTGCTGGATATTCCTATCAGCTTATTCATTCTTAAAATGAAATTAATACTATTTTAGGAGGGAAAAAGTCACAATCTGAAATATTAAGTATTAATAACAGAAATTCTCTAATTAATATGTTTACCTCTATTTCCAGCTGCCAGGTAAATCACAGCTTTTGTGATACAATAGCTGGTTAGCACTTTGGGTGCAGCTGTTCACATAAAGAAAACATTTGGTTACCACATGTACTTGTACCAGAATCTAAAATTCTCTTTCTACAGACATTCCACCTAGTAAAACTTGCTCACCAGAATGCTTACATAAGGATCATATGAGCTGGGGGAACACTGTGATAAATTCATTTCAATATCTGAATTGGGATCTAAAATATATAAAAAGGGAAAATCAGATTTATTATATCCACTGTGAACAAAGTGATTGGAGGAAATAACAGTTTTATGTTTGAATAAACATAAACAAACCCATTATTCTTCAAAATGTCATCAAAATAGACAAAACAGAGA
Source organism: Heteronetta atricapilla (assembly GCA_011075105.1). Lineage (NCBI taxonomy): Eukaryota > Metazoa > Chordata > Aves > Anseriformes > Anatidae > Heteronetta > Heteronetta atricapilla. The sequence goes on from CM021740.1 coordinate 6,779,560, forward strand.
ATATTTCTCTGCTCTGTGGATACTATGTGCATAGGTTTTCATTTTAACTCTGATTAAAAACAAGACTGATACATAACAGAAATCACCTGCAGGACCAAAGTTACCATGACAAACTTGCAGTGGAGAGACTTTTTCATTTAGCAAATTTTCACAATTAATGTTCAACAAATATTCTATCAAGACCTCTCCAGACCCTATATTCACCTGTTAAAACAAGGTGTTAACAAATATCATTTCACACAAGCTCATGTGATTGTAGCCATCTATCCACAGCCAAATCCTACCCTTGCAAGGTTAAACCAAAAAAGCAGGCTAAGCGAATCATACTTCCAGCTCTTTTTCCTAGCTTTTTGTGTTCTTTCCATCTCACTGCTAAGGTCTCACTTTTAGTATATGAATAAGACTCAAACTCCAGGACTCAAACCGGGCCTTTGAATGCTTACTTGTCTCTTCTGCTTCACTCTTTCCCTTGAACTTTCATTAGACAGCTTCCATATAGATGTAACTTTTCCCTGGAAAGTAATATGGAGCAATTCCCACCATGATCCTCCCTTTTCATCCTTCTCCCTTAGCTGTATTATGACCTTTCGTCCCATAACTCCCACTCATTTCCAACACCTAACTTTCATTCCGTCCCAGTTGCACCTTAAACAATATCAACAATCAAAACTGATTTACTTTGAAAAAACATACGCCAATAGCCATGATCACATTTTGAGAAACACTACATTTAATCTGCATCCAGCTAAATACTCATCTAGTCTCTCTCCAAAGAAGTAGCATGCAAAAGACACAAAGCAGCATCTTGGATAGCTTTCAAAAATAGTAGAGAATAAAAAAGAATTTTCCCTGGGGAGTAGCAAGAGAGGAATCTTCTGGAAGTTAGTGCATCCACAAAGGAAAATAAATGAATACATTTTTGCAAGAACAACACACTAAAAAATCTAAAAAAGCTAAAAATCTAAGAGCATTTGAAAAGGAAAGACTTTTGATATGCTCATTGCCTGTGTCTCCACCCATCACATAATCTCTAATCATTAATACAATGAAAATCTTTGCTGCTTCAGGGAGCTGACTGCTCACGTTGGCCAAGAGGGAGAAGTCAATATATGAGCAGATGGTAAAACCGTAGCTGCCCTTGGAAAGAGAGATTACCAAGATTTTATGATATAGTAATTCTCTTTCTCTGAGTCATAGCAATGAATCTGTATTTTTAGATTGAGCACTTATTGTATGTCTTATGCTCAAAATACGTCGGACTCGAAGACATAATATATATAAACTGAAAGCTATAAAGTGACATAACTGATTTAAGAACCTCAGGGCCCAAACTGTGCTGCCATAAACAAACAAACAAAAAAACAAACAACATTATTTACTTTCTTCAAATGTGAATTTTATATATAAGCCTATATATACATATAGTAAGTTAATGAAAACATTTATTGAATCAGCTGTAATAAACAACTGGAGTAATGCACAAATGGATTTATAAATGGGCACGAAATAGGGCTGCAAGAGTGAAAAAGAAAACACTATATAGGTTGAGAAAAAGAACACTTCAGTAAAATATGATTGTGGGTCATGGGGTCTCAATTGCATAAGGCATACAGTCTGATGGTGGTAGCAAAAGAATGAGACTCAGGAGATGTGGGTTGTTATTTCCTGCCTTGTCTCCTTAACTTCAATGATGTCATGTCACTTGGTGCCTCAGGTTCCCCACAGACGAAGCAAGGTACCGTGAGACTGAAACGCTTGCTAAAGTATTTAGAATTCTGCAGATGGAAGACCCTGGTGTTATGACTTAAATAACAGATCCATAGAGATGCAAGACGTACCACATACTCCTGGGAAACAGTGGCAGACTAAGGTAGGGATTTCCCCATAGGTGCTGTATCCCTGCTCCATTTTCTCTAGGCCCCAGTAGGCGATGGCTAATTCCTCAGGTAAACACGCCCATGGTCACTGTAGTCAGCTGTGCAGAAGTCTGTCTTGACCTTTCGCCTTGAACTATGCAGGTGTTACTTGACGCCCTAAAACATGAGAACTGGTCTTTTTTTTGCAGTATGTAATAGCCACAAAGTGGCTGTTTTAACAGCCTCCTGGATCACTGAATTCCTTAACTGGGAAATAGATCAGTACGATTGTTCAAAATTGCTTAATGAAAATGTTTGCCTCTTTCAGGAACTGTCGATGGGTTGATTATCATTATTGTTGTTATTACGATGTATCACAAAAAGCTATATGCACAAGAAACATGTTTGATGGAATTTTCTTTTTGGTTTCTAGTGGAACCCTCAGCCAGTGCTGCACCCAGACCACTGCGGGGACCTGCAGGGGACTGCTGTTACTACTAAATCAGTGGCCAAAGTCCCAACAGCTTCAGTGGGAGGATTTGTCTCTTAGCAGCAGAAGTTCTTAGTTCTCTCATTAGCCTGTTACTGAAAAAAGACTCCAATCAAATGTGAATATACAGTTCAATCTAAACTAGATGCTTTCAAGACTCAAACTCATCAAAAAATTCACAGCTACTTTGAAGACTCATCATGGTTTTCAGAGCTGAGCAAATAATTCATGAGCAACTTATTCACTAAATTCAGCCTGAAATTCAGTCCATAGATTATCAATATGTAGATCATGATTTCCTCAAATGTATTCATCTTCCAATGTGATGAATATGTTAGCACATATTTTGCTCTGTGGCTCCTGATAATTCAACTGTAAACTGCATTCTTTGCTGTGATTTGTCAAAGTGATCAGATGGCACTTTGTGTTTGATCAGTGAGTGTGAAGGTACTGCCAAACAACCAAGATCTTTTCCATATTTGTGTCCATAACACTATAACACTCAATCTGATAACTCAGAAGCTGGAACATGAAAAGTAAAAATGGCATCAAAACGGAAAACAAAATTTATTTTAGAACGCTCATACTTCACGGAGATTTTGTATATGGCTTAGAATAATAAGTTATATGCAGCTTTCAGACATCTATTCTGGTCTCCAAATTTAGACTAGGTAGATATTGAGGATTTTATTTCTTTACCTCCACTACAAAGATACTACTTGTACAAAAAAAGACAAAAAGAAAAAAAAAAGAAAAAAGTGATTTATTTCCGATTTAGAAAGCTCAAAGGGGCAAATGGAGTCTCCATCTGTAACTGGCTATGAAAGTCTTCAGCTTAACTATGAAGTATTTCTACAACAAACTTTAATACCATTTCCAGATTTAGTCTTTCATGAGTTTAATACAACACATTTTTTTTTACTTCGAGTGTTACAGATCACATGAAGAAACTATGATCTATAGACCAACAGTAAAGAACTATTTTTATAGCTCTTAAGGAAAGGTTATAGTAATATCAGTGTAAAATCCCTAACTCTAACTAGATATAGTCATAGTACTGCCCATTTTATTATACACTTTCAAGTCCTTAAATAGAAAAAAAGAACAGATGCCAAAGCAGAGCCATATGTTTTAATTGTAGCTGTATAGAAGCATGATTTTATTTATTCTGACAGAAAATCTATAACTTGAGTGGGAAGTTACTGAGTGGAATCCTCAATGCCATATTTCTGGCTAAAGAAATAAACTCCCTATAGAACATGTCAAAGCCTGAGCTGAGGGATTGAGACATTTTGATAACAGTTCAATACTTGTCTCAAAATGTCCTGTTGCTTTTAAGTAATTGGTGGTAGAAGACAAGCTATTAATATTGAATTTATTTGGTGGAGTTTGTGTCTTACACAAAAAACAACCAATATCGTCCCTTTATATTGCTGGCAGGTAGTGTGCATTTAAATCAATGGTTGGAAGCAAAACTACCCTACTACTGATGCTGTCCAATATGCCCTCTGTTTATTATTAAAAACAAACAAAAACAAAAACAAAACAAACAAACAAAAATGTATCTTCTGATTGTAGATGTCAGGAAAAAAATGGTTAATCAGACCTCAAATGTCCTTGCAAGTTCCAACACTGGCTGCAAAAAATATATTTTTCTGTAAATGCTTGCTTGTAAGAACTGCATTTACTTTCAGCTTCACCAGATTAAGCATAAAGATGTGATGAACACACTCATGCCTACAGTGAACAAATGTCACTCTGGTGCAACCTCCCTGCTGCATTCTGTGTCTCTAATGTAAATTCTGTATCTTTAAATTTGAGCACTCAGCATGCGATTTGTGCAGCCAGTGTACAGGCAGTTTTCTGGGAGCACAACAAACACACCACTAGCCAAAGGGTCTGATATAAGTTGGTGGATGAAAAGGTTGTATATGTGTGTAGGTGGGGAGGAACAGGAGGTTTTATTCTGAGTTTATTTGAACACAATTTACATGTCCCAAATGACAAGACTTAATTCAAAACTGAAAAGGGCGGAGAACTTCCTGAGTATCTGCCTGGAAAAGTTAACCAAACACAGCCTTCTACATTCAGGTGGCTAGTTCAAATTCAGGCCACACCACAAAGAAAAAAGAGTAATTTCCACGACAGGCCTATTCAGCAGCTTATGAGTTGCATGGATCAATCCGTTTTCTGCTGGGCAGATGTTGAGAACAAAAAACAACACCACCCAGAACAATTATTCTCCAGAGCGGCAGTCCCACCAGAGATGTCATCCGCTGATCAGAGATAGGTGAAGCCATAACTGCTTGTACTTATGCTCAGGACTTCTTCAGGCCAGGCTGTTGAGGTTTGTGCTTACAGCTGTGATGTTCTACTTGTTACAAACACAGCAGGACTGAGTTGTGTCTGTTCTGTTAGCAGCAAAACTGGACAGAGTTCCTCTGCTCTTGGCCCTACGCGTACGCTAACAGGCTGGTAGGTGTTAGGAGGCAAAGGGAACTGGCTGGGTTTGGTTCTGCCTTCCACCTCTGTTGTGTTGGCCCTGTGCTCATCTCACTGCTCGGTATCGTAGCCCATCCTAGCCATGAACAGACTTCTAGAAGATGGAAAAACTTTTGCAGAAAAACACTGGTTGCATGTGAAAAATAGCCACATATAAAACTCAGGAAGATTCATTCTGAAAATATTTTCAGAAGATTAAGGGTATGGACAAATGGGAAGGTAAAGCTTGATGCATAAAGCAGACACAAATATCACGGCACCAGCTCTGTGCATTTGAAACTGTGGGAAATGAGCAGGCTGTGCATTGAAAGGTCCATCTGACAGATTAACAAATTCAGCATGGATTTGTCCAGAGTTAAATCTGTCACTGGCAGGATGGGGCTAAATTGCTTTTAAGGTTTCATAGCTTTTAGAAACTGGGGCAATTTGAGATGGAAAAGTAAATGCGTTAACCTGAAGGAAGGGTTTATTAGACTGAACTGTTTGTGTGAAGTGTCATTAATGTAAAGATACTTTTTTTTTTTTAAAAAAAAAGATCAGAATAAAATATTTCATATGATTCAGTAATACTTCTGATGTCATGCTGGGTTAAAAATAACCCGCCAAATCAGGACCTTGCTGAAACCCACCGACATCCATATTATTGAAGAATAATCCTTTTGATAAAAAAGATTTTTTTTTTCTGCGAGTTTGTCAAAAGGCATTCAGTGTAGTAGTGGTTATAGAACTATGTCAATTCTGTCAACATCCCAACACAGTGCATCTGGTCTCATATAAATGGACAACATACCTAATGATGGGCTGCAAGTCACAGTTGTTGCCAAGGATGCAATCCAAAGAATTACGAAACATCCAGGAGGTTAGAGCTCACAGGCAGCATACATTTATGGTATAATATATGAGAGAGATAAGCAGAGGGAAGAGCAGCTGCAGGAAGATGAGCTGGTTATTTAAAGAAAGCAAACGGCGTTCTTTGCTTTTGCTGTTGATCACTCTTAAACTGTTAAAATTAATGTAATGACTAGAGGGTCTCTGACCTGGAAGAACAAGGAACATTCCGTGTCAACATGAGTGATTACCTAAGTATACAGACAATACCAACAGATATGCACACACAGTTGAAACTAGAAATCAGCTTTTATAAGCCTTGTACAACTGACAGCAACAATCAAGGGTTACTAAACATGGGAAAACAGTATCAAGGAAGCATACAGCAGCTGCTCTCTGCTATTATGCAGTGCTCAGCAGGACACCTTGTCTTCAGGTGATTTCAAAACACTGATGGTAATTCTTTCAGGGCTAGTGGAGTTTATTACAAGATTTGGAAAGGACTGCTACAGATATGACACTGGGCACAGTAGCCTCAAAGTTTCATTTCATGAGCCAGAAATAAAGCCATGCAGTGAAATAATTCAGATTTGAGACCCGTACAAACACAACTGGAGAAACGAGCATCCCTCCCTAGCCAGGACAAACATCTTTGAGATCACTTTGACAGATCAACTCGCAGGAATGAGTGCCTGAGATCTTCTCACTAAATCAAGAAGTGCATCTTGGAAAGGGAAAATACTGAAATTCCTGCTTATTCAGATGAAGAATGTGATGAGGAATGCTATGTGAAGCCAAAGTTGGAGAAAGAGGGAGAATCAATCATTCAGTGCTTTGTCCCTCATACAAGCCCAGAACTGAGCACTGAGGGTGGAAGGAGGAAGTCAGGGTCCTGTTGCAAACCAGGGGCTGTCTGAGGTGTTTCTCTTGCTCAGAAAAGACAAAGGGTTGGCCATGGTCATCCCTGCCGTATTGCAGTGCCCTGTCCTCCCTCCCCTGCTGCGGCACAGGGGCAGACACAGGTCGCGGTCCCTGGGAGGGCTGTTCTGTAAAACACCACCACTGCAATGGCAGGTATGATCCCATCGCTTTGCAGTGCTCCGTGTTTGTGATGGCTAGACCACAAATATGAAATGAGGAGACTGTGACCATCCGGGCTGGGTTGTGAGAGCAGTTGGGGAATGAAGAGTTGGCACTGCTGCTTCAGCAGCACCCAGCTCAGTACTGTAAGGGACACCGCGTGGTGAAAGGCAAGCAGCAAAGGACAGAGACCACCAGGCCCTGGTCCTGCACAGTTTGTTGCTGCTGCCCTTGCTGTGGACCCTTCTGGGCTGCAGCCTTTCCTCTGAGGCAGCTCCTCACCTGGCCAGCTGTCAGCACAGGGAGTGTGAGCAAGCAGGAGGCCAGCAAGCTTCACAGCTACGTTCTCTCCATGAAAGGCACCTGCTGCAATCCCTTTGTCATAGCGTGGCTGTGATGTGAAAAGGAAATTGGATTTTATTAAAAAATTGAACTTTATGAAAACACCTCCTCCCCCGGCTATCAAATGCATTTCCACAAACAGAAAATCTAACTCTGCAGTAGGGTTTTTTTTTTTTTCCCCTCTTTCTGGATCTGAATAGTACAGGGGAGACCATGATATAAATGGAAACATAACAATCATATAACAGACAAAGCAGTGCCAGGCTGTATCGCTAGATCACTATGGTCTCCTTCATGAAAAGGAAAAGACCGGTTGAATTTAAAAGAAAATATTAAATAGCTGCAGTTTATCTAAAAAGCCTTTAAAGCATGAATGGCCATTATGTAGTGGATATTGATGCAGAGAAATACCACGGATTATACATCATTAAAAAAGAATAAGAAGACAATGACCACATTGGACACTGTCAGGTACGACAGATTTGCTGTTTCAGGGGGTGGCTGGACCAAGCCTCTGGTTCCGTTCTTAGAGCTGGCATAGTGCACCCTTTGTCGCTGCCTTCCTGACAAAGTAGCTAGGCATTCCTCTTTTGATCTTTAAAGAGGATCTTTAGTATTTGTTCAGGAATTGTTTAAAAGTAGTTTTTGCAACGTGCTATGTTTCTGTAAAGGTACCTATAATGACATCAAGGCAGGGGTGACGTGCAGTGACACATCTCTCAGTGACACCCAACGCTCGACGTGATTAGGCTGAGGTTACATGAACGTACAAGAGGCCAGATGCTTATGGTAAGTATACAATTTGAAAATACAAAACTGAGCTGCAAAGCTCACAAAGGTAGACTTCTTTCAATCAAGGATGACACACATGTTTTATTTTCTCTCCCTCTTCTTTTCTTCTTCGTTCCTCTTTTCTTTATTTTTAAAAATGTTGCCACTAGCTTAGTTTCAGGGGAAGATTGCAACTCAGATCAGTGTTAAGGAGCATAGGAACCTGTGAAAGCAGAGTATGTGGCAATACGTTTTGGTCTGAACTCAGCTTTAGAGATTTTTGATAAGCCTGCTGAAATAGGCTTTAGTTACCAAATTACATTTTAATCAAAAGTATTCTCTCTTTTTGTCAAAAATGTTGCTTTAAAGCAAGACCAGCCTGAACTGTACAGCTTCCACTTTCCCCATGAGTCACACAGAAAAATGCCTTACTTGAGTCCCTAATTGAAAGAGCTCTGATGTGTCCTGTGGGGTTGTAACCTGGTATCTAACATGCCCATTCATCCTGGGGAAGGGAGAACAGAGAGTTTCCCATTTCCCCCCTTGAAACTCACAGACGTTTCATAGAAGCTTTATGTTTACTCAGTACTTTCAGGATGTGGTAAACCTGATCCTCTAATTATCTCTACTACAAAAATAATTCTTAAACACATGGGAGAGGGTTAAATTCTGTTCCCCCTCCTCTTTTCACCCATCTTTGTTTTCAGAGATAATCAGGGAGAAAACAGGGAGAGAAGAGTTGGGAATACGCCCTTCCCATGTCAGCATGAAATCCTCAGGAGAATCCTGAATGCCGCAGCACAGTATTTTAAATCAAACACCCAAGAGTGTCTCCAGTTCTCTGATTTTATCATAAGGCACACAATATTTGAAATATTTGATTCATATGAATCTTAGTTCTATTTTCTGTGTAAATTGTAGCCATTCTGTCTGCAGAGGGAAAAATGGAAGTACAATTCCCTGACACCCAAAGACACAAATATCAGGAAGTAAATGAAAATAATCTGCAACATAAACAAACCATGATGTTTTGAAAAATACTAACAACTTAGTTATTAATGCTCCAGAAGTAATAAATTTGTAGTTGTGTTCCCCAGATAGACTTTCAACACCCATGTTACTTCCAAAAAGTATTTTAGACAAAACAATTTAATCCCTATGCCACATAACTAGCTCCAATCAATATGTTTTACACTGTGTGATGTCTGTTAAGGGCATCCCTTTGTGACAGATCTACAGAGAATACAGACGTGACAGAAAAAACCTCCCTCCCCAGCATCTGTGCATCACCCCAACTTCTCTCTCCTTCCTACCAGCACTGGAATTATACTCTAAGGGGTCTGGTGCAGGAAAATGTCATCACACAGGTACATGGTGCATCTCCTATGGCCATGTCATTGGCCATGAACACTGCCAAACAAAAAGAAAAACATTTGTGCTCATTAAATGCAATTTTTGCACAATAAAGACCTGTGTTAACTATGAACAATGTAGCTGCATAACCCAATTAACCCTAAAAATAATGTCCGGTACAGAGATGTGAAATACTGACTTTGTGCATGTTTTCATTTCAGGAGAGCCTTGTTACACAAATTACTCTTGCTGGTTTGGCAAAAGTTGGATTTGCTGAGTGCCAGATTCTGCACACAGATGTATGTGCCTGGCTACCACTGAAATAAAAATCAGAGGCTTTGACTTCCACTTTTCTTTTTATTCCTCTGGTCTGGAAGACAGTCTATCAATCATAAACAAATTGAATACGATGCACACCCACAGGCTTTATACGCCCAAATGGCTTTATATACACAAAAGAAAAACGGGCCATTTGCATAAGGAAGTGCTTTTATGAGGTATGCATTTAGTAACTCTGTTTACAGCTGGGGTTTGGGAAATGATTTCAGGAATGGTATCCAGAGAACTGAATACAGCACTGGCAGTTGAATAAATGCTTGCAGCAGCCTGATCCTTATACTGAAAGTGGGTGGTATCCCTTCCTTTGCCAAGTATACCACACCACAGGGACTGGACGGTGCGATTCCCCTTTCTACCCCCTCTCAGTCCTCTTCCCCCTCTTCCCATTTGGCCTCCTTTAATACGCTCAAGGCTCTGAGTGATGTGGCACAGAAAAGGAAGAAGAGAAAAACAGGGACATGCACACAAATGTGGGTTCTTTTTCTGCTGTTTTCCCCCCCCCCCCCCCCCCCCCCCACGTTGGAGATAGGTGATGACAGAAACTGTTAAGCATTCAGCTGTGGGCTTTGTCCAAACCTCCTCTCTTGGTTGTCCTTTCACCTTGTTTTAGCTCCTGGTGCCTGCAGTTTGGGCAGTATCAATGTAATTTACAGCCTGTGCAGTGAGGTCTTTCATGAACTCGCCATCTCTTTGAGGATCAGAAGACAAGAAGTACTAGCACCGATCTATATGGCAGCAAGGTCATCTTCCCAAGACACCTACTGCCCACAAAAGCAGTGAATGTGCTACTGTGATTCTCAGACCGTGCACAGATGTGGTGAGCACTCATGCGTTATTAGTGGTGGAAACATAAGCTCATTAGGCTTCAAACAATAACAACAGGAAAAAAAACAAAGCTGCTACTGCTTGACTGCAGAATAAACCAGTAAGAACTTAGTCTGTGACCAAAACTCTGCAATTCCAGTGCATTTTACTGGTTGAAGAGATTTGCATTATGTATCATCTTGGAGTCTGATCCTGCATTTCACATTCACATGAAGCCCCCATTAACTCTAATAGAAGTTTTGGAAAGCAAAAACGGTACAAGACTGAACATACAGTAATGAGCTCTCAATTGAAAATACAGCTCCTTCCTCATAAAGATGAGCCTGTAATTCTGTCTTTAATACTCTGTGTGGCTGAGGGGGAACATATGCTTTGTAGGCTAAGTTATCAGATTAAGTACAAATTTGAGAGAGATTCTGAGGCATGTAACAATATAGAATTCTGCTCAGAACTACAACTGAAATGCTCACAGTCCGCCTCTTCCCCATCATTATTAGGCAGAAAGAGGGAAAGTAGGAGACACAGAAAATAGGTGTGCTGCTCACCTTGCTTAATTTTACTCTGTTGCATGAATAAAAAAAAAAAAAAAAAAAAAAAAAAAAGATGCATTTTTTATAACCTTCACTTTCATCATAAATAATTTTGTGACAGTTCAGCATTCTTGTAGATTATTTAAAGCTTTTTGGTTGATGCGTGCTCCAAAAACATAAAAAAAAATAATGTTTTTTTGGATATTGCCACAGTTGCAGGAGCACGCCTTTCCGAATTCCCATTTCAAGGACACTCCAGGCTGAGGCTCCACAAACTCTCCCTTTTCACAGAACTGTTCTTTAATAAAGCACCAACACTCTTACTGCTCCAAAAATGCCAAATATAGTTGAGAGAACTCCTTGATAACATGTTTTTGCTAAAAACTATTTATATTCATAGATACCTGACAGTTTGCTTCATTTTGAGACAGTCTCCCTGCATTTAGCCTTCCAGTTCTATTTTTTTTTAAAACCTTGATTTTGGTTTAAGATCCACAAAACAAACAAAAGCTCTAATCAGGGAAAAAGATATTTAAGCTATGTAAGCAATGTATTCTGTGTGCACAATTACATGTAAATATCCATGAATCTTTTTTTTAAGCAAGACAAAATATAAAATGGACTGCTTAGCTGTAAATTTAAACCTATTTCACTTTCAGGCTTCACTGCTTGCAGTGTGAATCAGTCTATTATCTTTAAGGATGAAATTAGAAAAACAGATTTGCTGTTTGTGTGTACCCAAAGATTAACATTTCCCTGAGATTAACAATGTGTTTCATGAAGATGGAAAACATGTAACACCAAGAAACACATTTTAATACTGCATCTCATGAGCATTTTGTTTTTATAGTGAAGGCATTTTGAGATTAAGAATATGCTTCAAAAACAGCTAGTGAAGAAATTATATAGACCAAATCAATGAAGCTTGTAGAGAAAGCAAAACAAATTACTTCATGTCCCAAAAGTTAAAGACATAAAATTTGCAGTTTGCAGTACATTTGCTTGTGTCTTTTTGTGGTATGCAGAATAATCCATAAAAATTCAGGATTAAGCATATATAAATGTCACTTAAGCCAGAATTAGAATAATTATCAGAGTTACAATAAGGCACCTCTTTGCAGCAGTATATGCTCTATAATTCCCTGGTCAATACTCAAGTTTGCTGAGGAATACCTTGCAAGAAGAAAATGAAAAGACATCATTGTTCCTTCATTGATGTTGCCTAAATCATTTGTCTTCCTATGAACAGTGAAAATATGAAAATACTAACAACATGTGATTTGTCTGCTAAGTTTGCTTTGGGCTAATTCTCATCATTGGAAGACATAGGGACAGAGTAGACTACTTTATTTACTTCCCAGAGATTTACATAAAAGTCGGAAGTAATATAAAACATTTAGTTATTTCCACCAATGTGCCTGATTATTCTTTGCTATTGAGCTCTCACCTCTCTTTCTAGCCCCCAGTGGATCCTATATTAACACCGGCATAAATACTATCTCAATTACATTACTGTGGTAACAACATTGCCTGCTAAGACTGGCTGATCCCATAACGAATTAAGGCAATTTGGGCTATAAAGCTACTGATTTTCCTCATTCATTGCCAGTGGAAGCACCCAGTGCTGTCATACTTACACATTCATTTTCTCTCCTGCTAAAGTCTGGAAAGGGTTGTAGCATACTACTTGGCTCTCTTGGTCTCAAATCTTTTAATGGTAGCGAAGCCAGAAAAATACTGTGCAAAGTCACCATCATCTGTTGTGTCTGCTTACATTTTCATGGACGAGTGATGGTGCTAGGCTGCAATATTATCCACTGATAATATCCACATTCACCGAGTGACCTCTGGTATCCCTGCCTGCATATATAACTTTGTCCTGTCAGGACTAAGCAAAGGCAGGCAAGGAAGGGCTAAGTGCCATTACTAGATGCTTCATGATCATCCTGAGAACATCTCAAATTGGCCAGGCACTGGACAAATCATTAGTGATGTGAAATGCATTTGGGGATTGCTAAGCAAAGAAACTGCAGGAAATTGCAGTGTCCATGGAGGCCTGCTCTGGGATGCAATCGCCCACACAGTGCACTGCCGCTGCATAAGAGACATAAAGAGAAACTGGGAGGTAGAAAGTTTCAGAGAATCATTCCCCGAAATTTGTGTAGTCAGATCCTTTACTTAGGGAACTAAATCTTGGTAGAGATTCAGAATGGGAGGCAAAATTAGTGAACAGAGGAAACACAGGTTGATTGCAGTTCTAAGTACAGTTCATAACACTTGTACAATCTGATCAGTGTCTGCAATGCTGTACAAACCCTTAGTTCCTGTTTAACACCCTTAGTTCCTGTTTAACACCTGGAATCCAAAGTCTATACCAAATTTTGCCTATCTAGTAGCCCTTGATGCTTTTAGTTGCACATGTGCAGAACATTTGTGACTATCTGCCAAACGTTTGCTGAACTGAATGAACAGGCTCCCACAAAGAACATCGCCCTGCTTGACACCATTCAGAAACCTCCACAAACAGGGGTTGTAGCTCCAGAGCCTGGCTGCTCTGCCACAGGCATTCACCTCTTGGTTCAATCTTCTTTCTCTCTTCTTCCTTGTTATTAAAACTGTAAAACAGACATGCCTTCTTCAGACAATGAAGCTTTGTCTGGAAATTTTTAGCAAGGCATCTGGAAAAGAGGCACATGTAAAATGTGCTATGTTATACTCAGACTGAAATTACTAAAGAAAAAAAAATATATTCTTAGAAGGATACAACTTTATAATTCTTTGAGACCAAATCTCACCATGGACACAGCCACCTACAGACACCTCAGTGATGACTAAATCCTAAACCTGCATCACAACAGCTCCACCATCCATTAGAATTACCTCCTTTACTTGTATTTTTCAGTGGCAGCTAGCTGAAAACAAATCACAAATAATTGAAGAAAGGCTGTTAGATCTTTAATGTCAATAAACTCAGAAGTCATGAGAGGGAGTAAACATGGAGCTGCATAAGGTTTTATTGAATGTTGTTTTTCAGAAGATAATGGCATTTTAACTAACTTTCTGTGGTTTGCAGCATCCTTTTCCTGCTGACACCATTCTTGGCAGATTACTTAAGCTTAAATATTTGGAGAATCAATTGGCCCCAAAAACACCCTTGAGAGTATAGTGGGACAAGATGAGAAGCGAGCAACAGGTGATGCAGGAGCTCATTCTGAGAAACTCCTGCCACTGCCACAATGACCACAGGGCCCGTGAGCAGTGGGGAGAGCAATGCTCTCTTGGAAAATAAAGTCAGTATAGAAAGGAGGAGATGTGAAAGCAAAAGGGTTATCTACTGGAGAGCAGTGAATCAGTGGAAGGAATGACCAGAGAACGATAAGCCAAAGGGCAGGTAGGCACTTACAGGCAGAAGTACCATGTGGGTTTTTCCTCTGCTGGAGTAGACTACCTCCACCCCGGTGTTCCAAGCAAACGACCAGTTCACTATCTCCTTGCACAGCTACAGCATACATGCCTGAGCAGTGTTTGTTTGGGCAACCACTGCACAGCAAAGCCATTTACACATACGCACTCCTCCAGATACAGAAAACCGATCCAAGAAATACAAACTCCTCCAGATACAGAAAGAAAACAAATACACATGCCACTTCTCAGAGATGGAGTACCTCAAAGCAGCACTTTAAACTGAGTACTCTGGAAGATGAATGTTAGTTTATCAGAATACATTATGGTAAAAAAGGAAATAAGAGAAGCGCTAGCAAAGAGCTGTCATGGGTGCATCTTCTCAACATGTAGTAAAATTCCAAGAACAAGATATTGAGGCTCAGTTATTACCTAGTATACTGGCACGTTCCATCTAGTAGCTACCAAACCTGTCATGGCATTCAGCTTCTCATCCAACCTTCTGAAGCAAGCAGCACAAACACAGAGTGGCAGGACTGAATCACAGGAGGTGTAAACCCTCTCTGTCAAAGAGCTTAGCAGGACAGTTTTGGCTTTTCCTTCATATGTTCTGGAGGTGAATTTTCTAGGTACACCAGTTTCCTGCCTTGCCTATAGCAGGCAGGACCTAGCAGCCAGCATGATAAGGCTCTTGTTCCCCCTGTGTGCACGGAACATAGAACCACTTCCAATCTTGAGAAGTGGTCTGAGAGAAGACAGAGAAAATACAGAATAATACTCTGGTATGACTCCGAGGTCATTTCTCCATGGAGGTAATATACTTCACTGCTTCTCCATGACACTTCCACACTTACATAATGCTCCAGTGGAAAAGAGGGCTGAGGATAAAAAGAACATAATTCTACCTGGGAAGAATTAGTGATTAATCACTAAATGAGAAATATATTACACATGGATTCAGAAAGCTCCCCTGGAGAACCTCATGTTGCAAATATTTCAGTCAAAATACTGCAGTCGCCACTAACACCTTTATTTCCTGAAATTTCAGGAGTTTATTTGGAAAAGGAATTTCAAGCTGAACCATGAGTGGATTTGGCAAGCTGCTGTAAGACTCATCAGTATTGTCACACACTCTTTTTACAGTTTTTTACTCAGTAAAGCTGAAACCTCAAAAACTCTTTTGATATCTGTTCTGTATTTTCAGAGGAGTCCTTTGTTAACTGAAATTTGCCTTAACCTTTGCTTCCCTTCATCCTGACAAAAGTAGGTTTTATCTGAAGCAATACCACGTTTGTGGGGAGTGACGCTCTTCCTAATGCAAATCATTTAAAACTGTTTGCAGAAGGCCTTGTTTAGAGAGGCAGCGTACATGTGTGAGATAGATGGGGCTTCTGTGTGATAAGCAAATGAGTGTCAAAAGCAGACGTCAGTTGTCAGTTACTATGACTTAGAAGATGAAAATAAATGCTTAAATGACATAAAGCCATAAGATGCCAAACAGGGAGGCAGAATGGATGGTCTAAACCGGAGGGCTGATTTGAGTGATCCAGTCCCAGCATGTGCAGTTGCGCTGTCCTAAAAACAACAACAATCCCTGCAAGTTTCTTCCATTGATCATATGCTTTCTGTACTTGCCAACAGAAAAGTATATTTAGTAACTTTCTGAAAGATTTACATCTATTACATTGACACAGAATACAAATGAGGCATTTTAAGTGGCATTTTATGGTTTTGTTATAAAACAAATTGCCACATCTGTTTGAATTCTTGCTTTCCCATACCTATCCTTCAATCTTCTTCAACCTCTCTTTTCTCTGAGACCCTGCTTTTCCCCTTGTCTCTGCTTTTACAATACACAATCTTACTTATTTATTTTTCAGCTTTATTCTATGGCAAATAATCACAGAAGCTTTGCAACTTGCCTTGCATTCCATAAAATTGAGATATTGTTCCTGTAACATGACAGAGAAACGGGGCAGTTGCAGTTTTCTCAGACAATGTCAGCCTAATCAATCATTTTTAAATACCAACAGGCACAAAGTATGCAAGTACTCAGAATTCAGTATATATAAAATGCTTTCTTACGAGGTATAATTCATCACACATTTTTTCCTTGGTATCAGTAATGCTAATTTTGCCCTTGCACTTGAAACAGTATATCACATTGCACACATTTGTCTGTGCACATTGTTAAGGCATTTAGGCTGCTAAAATGCTTCAATCTTCCCCGTTCAACAAAGAAAGAAAATAGCCAGGTGAGAAACCTTAAAAGTGTAGATCCATATTTCTTCAGCTTGTAACAGCAAAAGTCAAGATTCTTTACAATATTCACTTAATACTTTCTGTTCTAAATGATGGAAATGAATTTAGCTGAGTATGCTGTTGTTATTCATTGCACGATATTAGGCTCTCCTTGTCCCGTTCCTGCACTGCTGAATGTAGGTTTTCTCCAGACAGTTGGAGATCTCCCAGCATGCTACAGACAGAATGTGCATGTGCTATGTGCAAGCTGACATTTATCTTGTCAATATTGATCATAAAAGAACACTCAGCTTTTGAAAGTTGTGCTTATTGATACCCTCTTGGAGCATAACGCAGTACAAGAACATGCAAGTTGTGCTGCAATGCAATAACGGTGCTAAGATCACAGAGTAATTAGAAACGGCACAGCATTACTAAAAGAGCTGGCAAACCTTTTGAACCTACACATCCAATAGAATTAACAGCCCACTGAGCACGCATTGCCCATCACTCAATTTCTCAGCAATTTCCACTTCTTTTCTTTTTTTCCAGGTTCAGGTCTCCCGCCAGGCCTATGGTTTAGCTGTACAGGAAGTGGACAGCATAAGCATCAGTACAGAGCAGCAGCACAAGAGTGCCATTTTCTGTCTTTCCAGTGATATCTGCTGTCCACTGTACACTGCTGGTTCCAGTTCCTCTGTTCTGCATCCAATGCACTGAGCATTAATGTATATGCATGACATCCACAAACTATGTACCATAAATGATCTCCTCACTAGCACTGTGCGGGTCATTAATGGATGCTCTCCACCACCCCTCTCCATAACCTGGATGAAACACCTATAAGAAGTCTAATATTCACTGTTTTGATACATACATGTCACCAAGTTCATCTGATACCTTTTCACCTACAATTTTGCACTGAATAGCAAACACTTTCCCCAGTCTGTGTACACAGCTACAGCTCTTAAGCTGTACCGTATTCCCATCTCATGTCCCTAGGTGGAGATTATTGATAATTATTAATTCTATGAGTGTTAGCAATACTAATAACCCTCTACTTCAGTGACACAGATGCCATCCAAACTGAAAACTTAAACTCCTTCCTTTAGTTCACCACAATCTTAGTGAGCACTAACCTTCTGTCAGATTGTCTCTGGGAAACTACTACACTCACAGTGGTTTCCTAGTGGCCATAGGAAACATATAAACATAAACAATAATATATGATAAAAGAAAGTAACATAAAATCAATTACCAGCCATCTAAAACATATCCCAAAAGACGGTAATACATCATCAACCCCTCAGAGGTGTTATTTTTTGCTTCTGACATCTTTCCCAGCATTCTAAAGAGTAGTTTAAACCAACAAAAACAGGTCACAGCTTTGAGCAGGCCACTGACTACTGTGAATGAGTTCACCTCACACAGACAGCAACCCCACAGTAGTCATAGATCCACTCATTTGTGCGTCTTCTCTAATCTTGTGCAAACACCTTTCAGCCCTTTCAGGGAAATCTGACAGTGTCATTTATGTGGACATGAAGGACATCTAGTGGAGTCTTGCTTGCTCCCAGCAGAGTGCGTACTTTTAGCCTCTGGTCCCCGATTTCTTAGCCTTGCTCCTGAAAAACAGCATAAGCATCTGTTCTCTGAGGACAGGCAGACGAGTCCACGATGCTATAGATTTCTCTCTTCCTATTGTCACTGTGGATGTGCAGTTCCTCTCTGGCATTCTGCACTCTGCAGATCATGCTGTTTTCTGGTCTTTCTTGCAGTCTCTTTACCTATATTACCCTCCTCCCACTCAGCCTCCCAGCACAGAGACATTTCTCTGCTACACCCAGAAGTCTGGGGTAGTCAATACCACAGCCTGCTGGCTTCCTAAATGACACATGTAATTGGGGAGAAGGCTGTGCATTTAACCTACTTTCATCCACCAGGGACTGCATCCTTGGAGGCACTGGCTGTCTGGACCCTGAACGCTTCAGGAGTGTAATATGTGGGCAGAGCCCTCTTCATCTTATCCTAGCTTAGCACCTTAGCACTGAGGTTACAGACAGCCAGAACTGCCAACAAAGAACAACAGAAGGCTTTTGTAGCTAGGAAATCAAACTCTCATATATGGCTAAGAACAGTTAAGTCAGCTGTGGAAAAAACCAAAAGACTTACTCAGATTGCCTTGTAAAAGCTTAAACATAAATATTTAATTCAGAATAGTTTCTAAATTCACTTTCAAAAAACATCATTCACAGTATTTCAAAGGCTGAGGCACAGAGGTGCTTTATCTCTAAAAGAACAAGTAAACAAATGCAAGTTTTCCTCTGTTCATTTAGCCGAATATGTCAAAGTAAAAGTTGCTAAAAAATTAGGAAAAATGTAAATAACAGCCATTCCAGGAAGCTGCTATTTCAAATGGTAAAGATATAATCTGAAAAGAGGAAGTGCATTCTTATAAATGAGCTGTTCCTACCAGAGTAAAACCAAATGGCTTCATTTAGTGTCACAGACCTGCTGGAGTTAATGTCCCCTGCCCTATGGGCTTCTCTCTTGTCACTGCCCATGGGTCACAGCGGGTGCCCCTCAGGGACAGGGATGTGCTCTTCCCCAGAGGACTTGTGTTTTCCACAGGCTGCGTCCCTAGCCCTCTCTTTCCCAGCCACAGGAAACCAGAGAGATCGATACAAGAGATGCACATTGAAGCTGTGAACGCAGTAAAACTGTGAGCATTTTCCCTCGTTATCTTCATTGGCACCACGCCAACAGCCCACCAAGATGACTAAGCCCAGGAAAACAAACCACAAAGCCATCAAGGAACTCCTTGTCTCAGATTGCAATGAGGGGGCTGAGTGCATTGGCTGTCACAATCTTCTGTTCTTGGCCTGATCCTAACCCCTGTCCCTCCTGTCCCTCAGCTTTGGATGGCCGACCATTGCCTGCCATACAGCCGATGTCACCTCATCCCCACAGACTCCACAGGAGCAGCGTGGGTGAAATCCCTTGTGCTCTTCCGCAGATGAAATGACGCCTCAGCCACCAGAAACAGCCAAAGGCTGCAGAGGCTCCTGCATTTCAGCCTGGGGCAGATTTCCCTCATGCACAGCTCAGACAAGGGGATTTTCCAGCTTGCAGCGGTGCCCCAGCACCTTCTTGCCCCACCTGTCCCCTGCTGGCTCCAGTCAGGGCAGTGTTCTCTCTGCAACGGGGCATTCAGACCACGCTGAGAATAGGCACCGTCTCCTTTCCTTGCTGCAATTATTTTTAGTTGCTCTAACAGAACAACTTGTCAAAACGACCCAGGAAGTGTTTTAAAAAGAAAACACAGCAGAATTTATGGGCAGAGCTACACAAAGAGGATGCCAAGGCTTTAATGCAAGAAGCACCACGGGCTGGAGCTGAGATGTGGGTACGTGTCCTGGCCCAGGCTCTGTACAGCCAGGAGCCCAGTGCTTGCACCTACTCCAGGTACCCTCTCCAGAGCTTCACGTGCACCTTGTGCATGAAATCAGAACATTTGTGATGGGTAGGAAAGACATGAAAGGAAAATGTGGACTTCACTAAGTCAGTGATTAAAACATCAGCAATATACTGCATTTTTAAGTTATTGAAACAAACTTTCTGAATTTGTTTATAATCTCATTATTTGTTTGCATAGCTCAAATTTCAGTTTTCTTATGTTCAAATTTTCTCTCTGCCTCACATGGGAGCAGGATTCAGTCCAAACTATTCCTCAGCAGAGCTGACCAATACAATTTTGGCTGTCTGTCAGCTACTAATGCTGTCCTACTTTCTTCCCTTTCAAATTTGAGGGAAATCCACACTTGATTTTCCTAGTAAAAGGAAAGTTCATTTACCTTGAATGCCAACATAAGTACTATAAATTATTCTAAGGTGTGATTACCAATCTGTTCTGAATGAATTATTTTTCCTTGTATTGGAGGAAACCTTAAAATGCGTCTAACATGTTGAGTAATGGCTTCAGGAGTTACCGGGAACTTCACACAATTCTTCCAGGTTGAACACTTTCATCAGCATCCTCAGCATCCCAACTAGGTCTATGGCTTTTTTGTCACCGCCCTTACAAATGGTTTCCTCTGTCCCTTACAACACAGCTTCACACTGCCATTCTGGAACAAGCTCTACCACTCAAAGCAAATGTCCCCAGGCAGCACCTGACCACAAGACATGGGCAGTTTGTGAGTTAGCCATTCAACTATTCTCAGCACAATGAGAGCAAAATGAAAGGTTTTAAAACACTAGAGATGCAACAATTGCCATCTGAGGAAATGAATACAGGCATAAAAAGCTCCTGGGAGTTTGCACCACAGAGTCTAAAATTTCTGAGCAAGAGACGAGGTCCAAGATCCTTGATATCTCATTGTTAGGTGGAAACTAATGGATAAACTAAAGTGAGGGGTTAAGGTGGCTCTGCATTTCTGGAAGTTGAACAGATGTGTCTCAGCCTCAGAACCAGCAGCTTGAGAAGCCCAGGTTCATCACTGACTTGGCACAACAACAAGTTGTATGTAGGTGTGCAGGTGTGGTGAATTTTGCCTACAGTGAACAAGGCCCTTGCATATAAGGACTCTGACCCAGTAACCATTCAGCACCCAAATGAGAAAGGAGAGTAGAAGTACATAAACATCACAACCACTCTGTACCCACACACTTAGGAACCCCTTTTTTTTTGTGAAAGATGCCATTGCCTCCATGCTGTGATTCTTCTAGACTATACAGTTTTGCAACTCTCAGCCAAAGAAGTCACTAACAGCAGTAATGGAAGTCCTAAAGAATACGTTCAACAGAGAGGTATCACATCCTGTGGAAATTATTGCTTAGTATTAATATTTATTGTTTACCAGCTGTATAAAAGGAAGATTAAATGGCTTTTCTGAGTCATTTTGTGAGGATGCATTCATAATTACAATACATAATACATTTGCGAGTAGCTATTTGAACATATACTTTTAACATTTATCTATCTATTTATTTATTAAATTCACCTGAAGGCTAGTCTGCAGAGGAATACGGATTACTCTGGTGTGTTTAAGCTGCTTCAGTCATGCCATTACCTCTCCCACAGACACCCTCATCTCAGCTTAACTAAAGCAGAACTGTGGTTACAATGCTCTGCAGAAGGAGATTCTCTTGAAGAGCAAGCAGTATAAAATTCACACCTTGTCTTATTCTAGCACAGCTTTCCCAGGCCCCATATGTGTAATTTCACTTCAAAGAAATTTTAGAGATGTGCATGTGCAAGCACACACGTGCACATGTATATCCTTCTTAATTTATACAGAACAACCTGCTTTATCGTCAAAGAGCCGCTACACTTTGGCCAGGGAAATTTAGGCCAGGGAAATTTTAGGATAAAGTCCTACAGTTTATCCAAAAACAAGGATCACATCTGTGCCGACTGGCAGTTAGGCAGAGCCATCTGTCATTTTGGGGTATCCTAATGGGATTTGGCTTCAGAAGATGAGGTTCTGTAACCAGGTAAAGATCAAGGGACAAGAATGCCTTGAGGCTTCAATTACCCACAACTTCACATTGTGCTGCCTTCAGAAATCTGTTCGGGGAGCCATGTTAAGTGCAATACATTGATGTTTATGGTTCACATTTGCTGTTCCTTCAAGCAGAATAGCTTGTAAAATTAGCAGCTGTATCTCTATATCTTGAAAAAGGGTAAAAAAGTTGAAATAGTTGAATTTTGATTTTAATTCTTGATACTTAGGACTTTGGCACAAATCCAATTTAACAAGGCAACTTTCAGAATGCCCTTTACTTCCAAGCAACCATTCTGCGTCTATACCCTTTATAGGGTTTATTTTATCACTTGTGTACATTTCCTAGAATCATGAAATCACAGAACGGTTTGGGTTGAAATGGACCTTAAAGACCACCTAATTCCAACCCCCCTGCCATGGACAGGGAAACCTCCCAACAGCCCAGTCTGCCCAAAGCCCCATCCAGCCTGGCCTTGAATATTTCTGGGAATGGGGCATCCACAGCTCCTCTGGGCAACCTGTTCCAGTGCCTCACCACCCTCATAGTAGAGGATTTCTTCCAAATATCTTATCTAAATCTACCCTCTTTTAGTTTACTAAACTTACTATTACTCCTTGTCCTACCACTACACTCGCTGATAAAGAATCCCTTTCCTGCAAATAGAGAATAATTGTTTTCTCTCTTTGCTATTGCATGGCCTTTGCTTGTTTTTTTTTTTTTTTTTTTTTGATTGTTTTTTTGATTGTTTTTTTTCCTCTCTCTCTCATATTTTTTTTACTTTAATTAAATTGTCCCTATCTTGACCCATGAGCCTTTTTTTTTTTTATTCACATTATATTTTCTCCCCCTCTTCCTTTGAGGAGGGGGGAGTGAGAGAGTGGGGTGGCGGAGTTCAGTTGGCCATCGGTGTGAAACTACCACAGTAAGGAGTCACTCTTGTTGTTTGAAAGTTACAGATAATCTCTTGGCCTACCTGAATCCCTTGAAATTTAGCATTTTACAAATTTATTTTCTGAATATACCAAAATGTATCAAGACCTCTGGAGACCTCTATTTCAGCAGCAGTTTATCTCCTTAAATGTTGTGTGCCCTCTATTAGGAAGAAGAATCTTGGTAGTCACTTTATGAGCTTGGAATCAGATACTTTGTAAAATTAAACAAACAAATGAATCACAATGGAGAATGTACAGTTCTGCTGAAAAAGGTTGTAATTTCCTGCCCAAAATTCAACAATAATCCAAAATGGGTTATTCCAATTAGAGATGTGATATTGTGGCTGAGGCTCTGCATTGATGTGGATAGGTATTTGTGCAAATTAGAGCTACAAAATATCTCCCTTGGCCAGAGAAAAACAGAAAAGTTCTCAGTAATATTAGTAATATATAACACAATTTGGAGCCGCAACAACTTGTATAAACTTGTCTAGGTCTTATGAAAAAGCTCATTTATGAAAGAATCCACATTTCTGAGTCTAAAGTGATGAGGATACTATTAAAGCCAACAAAGTTAGAAAAAGAAAAAAGGAAAAAAAGAAAAAACACAAAGAGATAAGAATCCAAATATTGTTACTGACAGAAGATACCAAGTCTTCAGGCTGGACTTATTTCTAGTATTCTCCATTTTGGAATAATATGTGAATATGTTTCTTTATAGCTTTGCCAAAATACATCTGGAACTGCCAGGATAATACAGACAACACCAGTAAAAACACCTTGAGTTTCTAGAGAAGTGTTGAAGTTCCCAGCAGACGTATAACCACCGCTCCTCCCAACTGCCATGTGCTCCAAGGACAGACTACTGAGGTGCAATTCTTAACTCAGGAGCAAATTCAAGATACTTAGTTGTGTACTTCATTTCCTTTGATATGTTTCTAGAACTGGCTGCCATTCCTTGAAATCTAAAGAGGTTTTCAGAGCTGAGGCTCTCATTTCCTCCACCTCATCAAAGGAGGCACACAGAGATCAAGGGAGCCTTGCTCCTCCAATTCAAACGTGCAAAAATTTTCCAGTCACACCAGGTGGGAACACTCTGTTAACAAAAGACACAGTATAAGGCCTACGACCCTCCTTCTGAGTCAGATATAGACCACCTGCCTGCAGCCCCTTGGGCCCAGAACAAGGACTACAGATGTACCACGTGCACCAAGGATGCGCAGTCTCCTCAGGTTTGAGGCCTTGGCTCAGGTTTGAGGGGCGGAGAGCAGCACGCACCAGCCAGGAGTGACAGTGTGTGGAGCTGGGCTGCTGGGAACAGTACTGGGAATCTCCACAGCAGAAGCTCTTTAGCAGCTGGAGTAAGAAATGAGCATTCACCCAGCAGGTCTCCACTCAAATCTTTAGCTAAATCTAGTTTTAAGTACAGCTAACAAGGTCTCAGCACAGCCCTTGCACATGCAGTTTTTGTCTTGGCACAGACTTCATTCCTTCTTCAGACAGTGTTGTGGGGCTCCCTGGCAGGCAGGCAGGCTCTGTGGTCTGGCCTTCCCTTCTGCCACAGCTGCCCAGGGATTGCTTTGAACCTCCTGTTCACAATCCTAGCTCCCAGATCTGATTCCTTCCAGTCTTGGATAGCTCAACTGTTTATTGAATAGCTATTTGGATTACCAGTCAACCATTCCCTTTGGAGAATGGCATCCTCTAACAAAATATCTGGAAAGTCTCTGTGTGTGTGAAATATGGCTGGTTGGGATGTTCTGAAGCACCAGCATCAGAAATACAATGCCAACAGACTGCCACGTAGGTGCCTGTCATTGCTCTTCTGCCAAGCCAAGCATCAGCTCATGGAACACGTGGAGACTAGACCAACAGCAGGATGCTTGAGAGTGATTTTACAGAGTGGCACTATTGCAAGAAGGATACAATTTCCATGTTACATTAAAACAATTTAGCTTCTTGGGCATGCAACTTTTGGTACATGTTTTTACTAAGAAATAACATAAAAAGTTATTCTCTTATCGCGTTTCCAAGTAGCCAATGCTCATAAGCAGAAAAAAAAAAAAAAAAAAAAAAAAAACATAATAAAAAGTTCCGGGTGCCCACACTGGAAGAGCCTTTGGTTTTTAATCCCCCTTGTCAATTCTATTCAGCTATGTTCAAAAAGAAGGAGAAATAAGTATATAGTCATGTGAGGAGCTTCTCTCTGTTACTCAGAACACCGCAGCAAGTGCACATCAACAGACACAAGGTAAATTTTTATGTGCTTCGACTTGAACAATGGACCTCAAGAGCAGAAACAATGGCACTGCCTCGGGCCTAGCACCAGGACAGAGGTGCTGTGGGGGGGACTCCCTGCCTCACGGCACTGCGCAGCCCCTGCCCTCTCACCCCCACCTGAGCAACGCAACAGGGAGAGCCAGGCAGCACACACTGCAACAGCCGGGACAAAAAAGGCTGTTTAGAAGGGGATGCCATGAGTCGCTTTGAGCTTATCTGCGGGACCTAAGCTGCCTGCAGCCGTTACCAAAGAGAAAAGCAGGTTGTCAGCAAATACTATTTTCTGTCTCTGAAGCTGGAAGAGAATCTGATGGACTCAAGAATGCTGCAAAAAAAAAAAGGAGCATGCATGTCCAGTGAAGCTTTTCTTTGGGATTTAAATATTCCTTTTTCCAAACTTAAAAAAGCCGCATTGTTTGTGAAATCTAATGCTTTAACTTGGTCCATTTTCAGAAGGTAAATCCTAAAAAGCTCAGTGTGGCATTTTTAAACAACTGCCACCACAAATCTCTGGAATTTTGTATTTCTAACCTTGCTTTTAAGTGCTTGCATGACTAATAAAGTGTGACATTGCTGAGATTTGCTAGCATTCTTTTCTGTAACATAAGTTCTAGCTGACAAAAATATAGCTAAATTTAGATACCTGCAGCAAACAGGAACCTTCGAAACAAAAGAAGGCTTAAGGATTAAAATTGGCTATGACATGTTTGTGCTCCAACATATGCAAGTTCACATAACCCCTTGTCTGCTGCCCCACTCGCGAAGTCTCGGGTTGGCTATGAAAAGTAGTTTGCTGAATGCTAGCTATAAAAACATTAGTTAGTTTGATACGCTGCTGCTCCAGCAGGCTATGCTGGTATGGCAGGTGGAGCCTGTTGGTCTTTCAACTACAAGGTAAAAAAAATATAATGCCATTAACCAGGAAAAAGCAGACAGAGAAAGACCTCCTCTGTAGATAACATGTGTGTATTAAGAAACAGTGCTTGAACTGCAGAGAAGTCTCATACAAGGGTCTCAAAACACTAAATACATTCAGATGTTATACTGCATTGTCCATTTTCTACTGTCTACAAGTTCTTGAGAAGGGGCAAATGCAGCCGAATCCTTGCCTGTTTCTCCTTACATATTTTCTCATGTACCCCTGAAAAATTTGAGCCTCAGTTCACTTTTAGTTCATTAAAAGTCACACTGAAGCTAATTGATGGTTTATAAGACATGAATATAGAAGAATACATGGAGAAGAAAGAAATTTGAAAGAGACTATTTAATTCCTGTAGCTGAATTTAATGTATTCAATTGTCTCCTTTTTTGTTCTTTTTTTTTTTTTTTTTTTTTTTTTTTTTTGATTATGTGAAGCAGCTACCCTAAAAGCCAGTAGAAGATGACACAGAAACACCACTGCCTTGTAATACTTCTGCTGGTAGAATTAGACATGTTATTTAAATGTCATTTTACTGCAAAGAAAAAATATTTTAAAAAAGAAAAATGAAAGTACCATTGGAAATTGAATTTTCAAGCCATTAACTTCACTCGGCTAGTCCTGCTGGTATATTGAATGTCTGCTAGGTATTCTCATAACAAGGTCACTTTTTCTACTTCAAACTTTGCATTAAAGCACTGTAAGAAAAACAGCCAACTCATGCAATAGGCAAAACTAAAATAAGAATCCTGAATAATACAGCTGCTGTTGGAAGAGCTTTCTTTTTCCTCACAGTAGAACTCATTATTATTTTTTGGGGTGGGGGGGGGGGGAGGGAGTAAAAGAAAAGAAGAAAAAACACCCCAAAGATGTTAGGGCCTCTCCATATTAACCAAAACATATAACATGAGTGAAAACTTAGATATTATGTTTCCTATTTATTTTCTTTGCAACTGTATACTTAGTCATGGAGAGAATACTTCCTGCTCTAAGTATATATTGTGAATTCCCTTGTCAGACTTAAAAACAAGCAATGAAAGACCCAAACACGACAGTGCATCCCACAGCATTAACAGCCTCTTGTCCTGGAAAAAGCCAGAGCAGCAGCTCTGTGGGAAAGTCCTAGCATGTCTGATGGCTTTGTGTTCCTCTGTACTGCCCAGGCAAACGCTTCAGACCATGACAGAAACAAATACAACTTGCCATCTCTAAGCTTTGCAGAAAAATCCCATGGACCATCCAGCATTACCGATAGAACAGTCTTGTGCTGGATACAAAAGCTTTAGACAACTCAGGCCATTCGCCTACATTGCACCATGCCAAGCATCTCTTGCTTGCCTGCATCTCACAGTATTATGCAATTTTGTTGATCTTGAAGAACTTCGGGAAAACAAAACCTAGTCTAACCCTCTAGAGCAAAGTGACAGGTGTAAATATTATCTTTCAAGTTTCACCTTATACTCACACGTTCCACTTGCCATGAATGATGTTTTCCAAATACGCTGAAGTCAGTTCTTCCACTCTGCCAGAGGAAGAACAACGCAGAGATCTGACTAAGCCCGCATGTAGCTTCCTTTTCAAAACATTTTTCACTTGACAAATCATTAGCAAACCCCCCAGATATTTCATTTCTATCGCTAGCATATCAGGACCAATCAGAAAAACATATCAGTAAGACCCCGGTACTCTAAATCTATGCACAGTACAAGCATCAAGATGGCTAAAAAAAATCTTCACTTTGGGTAAGTATTTTACTCGTCAAAACTGTGACTTTTCTCATAATCAGTGTCCTGTTCTCATTTTTCTTCTGACAGCTGTAGGACCTGTGACACTATTTCTATATTTAATCTAGACATCTCTGGGAGCTTCAGAATTCGGTAATACTTTTAAGAGGAAAAAAAAAAAAAAGCAAGTGGAGAGCTCAGGTTCACTCCCACAGGGAATGGAAATGAGGAGTTAGGCAAATTCTGCCAGTTGCAGTCCCATGGAAGGAGACAAGAAGATGCCTCGCTGCTGGTTTTCATCTGTCACCCACCAACAAGTTCCTTCCGCAGTACTCAGTGCTTGGACGCCCTCCCACGCAGTTTTCCTGCACGGGGATAACTGCAACACGAACAATGCTGTCACATTAGCTGCCATTAGCAAAAAGCTTCTAGCAGCAATGGCACACAAAGGCAGATGATGCTTCTTTGCCTCTGTACTGGGGCAACACGCAGCCAACCCAAAAGGAATTAGCAGAGGCAACGTCAGGCTGGAGATGCCAAGTGGGAGGATGGCCCCAGGCAATACATGCTGCCATCCAGGCTCCGGCTGTTCTAATGGCCCAAGAGCTGATATTAACTCATCTCCTGCTCAGCTCCCCTGTAGTAACAGCGCATGGACACAAAGACAGACACCTACTGCATAATCATGCCTCTCAGAAGCGCTAGCAGAGATCGCAGCAGTTCCTGTGATACCCAGTGTCATCAGAGACTTATAGCAGTGTCATGCCTTGAGCTTGAATACCAGTAAAATTCATCCTCCTGCCTCTAGGAAAAAATGCCAAAGGTCAGCAAAGGGCAGTGAAAACAGGCGAACCACACAGGAGGCTACTTTGTCCTCTAATGCAGAGGAAGAGCAGAGATACAGCCAAGAAAAGCAGGGCTAAAAATATCAAGGAGAGGGCAGAGGTGCTGCACAGTGCAGGCATACTGGGGCCAAAGAAATGCATTTGCAGCTAGTTCTAACCTGCACTGATTGAAAGACAGGGACTTGCAAGGGGAGGGTTGAAAAAGATTTTTTTTTTTTTTTATTTCCCACCTCTCTGTACTTTTTTCTTCCGCTTTTGTCCCTGGAAAAAAAAAATAAAATAAAATAACGCTTGAAACAAGGAACAGAGAACAGAGAAAGAGAACAAAAAAGTACAGGGGGTAAAGGTCTTAGAAACCCTGTATTTTTGTTAAGTTGCAGATAAAGAGATTGTTAAATGACTGACATGCACAAGGCAGAATAACACAGCTGTCAAAAAGAGAACAAAAACAGGACTGGAGAGAGCCACACAGCTCCATCCTCCATGGCCACGACAGAGCAGGATCTTCTAAACCATGCACTTAACCAACAAGAAGTGCAAGGCTGCAACCTGCTCCTACAGGGCCCACAAGCAAAATGCACAGCTGCAGACTGAGGGAGGGTTTCAAGCCAGGTAAAAGTAGTTTTGGAGATATGGGGTGTGAACACAGAGAAGCAAATTCACAAACACTAAAAAAAGTATTAATAAACAGTAACAATGAAACAAACAACCAGAAGTCCAAGCCTTCTAAGACCATTAAACTCAAAGTCCAGATGCTTAGAGAAGGTACCTTGATGGAGAGTAACTAACTGAATCCAGTTCTCAGCCAGAAGTCTCTTTGTTAAAGAATAGATCAATTAATGATTTATTTAAATCAGTCTAAGTTCAGATTACCTCTGAAAGAGGTGGTTCTGCTCTCTGCCTGTGTTTTCTTGGTTATTTCCCTGAAAGGCTGCTCAGCAGTGTGAATCAGGACCTGAACAGGTTGAAATCTTTCTTTATGGCTTTCATATTCATATCCACCAAATTTCACTCCGATCAGCTCATGAATATTAGGATAAGGATGGGAGAGGAAGCATTGAAGGAGAGGAAAAGGAGTGCTAAGCTCTTCCTCTTAGTGGTAAAAGTAATTTAAAGAACCTTACATCGATGGTGAAAGGGCACCCTACCTTGGGAAGTGTTTCTGGCAGGAAATGTCAGGTGGGGCACGTATCTGCCATATCCACAGCAACAGAGGAAAGTGCCCCTTAGTGTATTTTGGATCTTTACTCATTTGTAAAGTAAACATGTATATGTAAGAATATAATTAGAACATGATTACTTATTTGTACTTATTACCAGGTCCTTCATCCACCCCCTTTTTTATGGCTTAGTTAGGTTAGGTTAGGTTAGGCTAGGTTAGTCAGGTTAGATTTGTAGAGGCAGATGAACACAGACAGATGAACATAATCCTGACATGATGGTGTTCTCCTTGTTCATCTTCTGAAATGTCAGCGACTCAAGTGTGCTCCTGTGAAGGCTGGCTTCAGAGAGCTAGTACTTTCTTGACCAGTTGTCCCTGTGAGTGTGTAAGGGTTACAAACTCAGCTCTGTGCAGTTTGAAAATATGAAAAAAAAATGCTCATTGTAACAGGAAGAGATAATGCTTTTCATCTTTTATCTTTCATTTTCATTGATGACTTTCATGCCATAGTTCAGAGGACCACCCTTCAGCTTGTTCTTGGCTCAGACATACTGCTTTTTATTTATAAATTATGTCTTCTTAGAAAAAGAAAAAAAACACTCCCTTCTGCCAGTCATATTGTCCTTGTTTTTTAATTACCACCACCAAAGAGAAAAGGCTTTAATGCCTAGAAGAAATGTGCACATATTTGCCACCACAAAGAAATTCATCAGTGTTTAGCACAATGGCATGTAATTAATAGCTTTACTTTAAAATTCAAGCTAGGCTCACTGTAGTTGTTTGCCAAGAGATATACACTAGCGCTGCCATACAGAACATATTTCTCCTATTGTTTCTGCTGTTCAGTAGTCGAGGCTGTGAATCCAAACAACGCGGCCATGGCATGGCACTACCCCAACAGGCTGCTGCAGGCCCCTCCGCTAAGAAGGTTCCTGCTACCTACCAGTTACT
This sequence comes from Heteronetta atricapilla, assembly GCA_011075105.1. Lineage (NCBI taxonomy): Eukaryota > Metazoa > Chordata > Aves > Anseriformes > Anatidae > Heteronetta > Heteronetta atricapilla. Next base: position 6,810,440 of record CM021740.1, read on the forward strand.
GGTGAAAAGTGAACGAAGCTGTTGGGCCACCCCCAGCCACCGCACTGCACAGGTCCCATTGGTGTTGTGTGGCTTTTTGTTTTGTTTTGTTTTTTAATCAGAACATAAAGGTCTTTATAATGCCAGTGAACAAACTCTTTCTGGGTGCTGTTGCCAAGACAGCCCCTTCATTTTTTGTTCCTTGCTATGGTAAAATGCTATGGGATAAAATTTCCAAGTGCCTAGTGCTCACTGCGGAGAAATGAGGCTGGTTAAGCAAAAGGCATGCACGGCCTGCTTGAAGGGCTCCGGGACACAACCTGTGGTGGTTTAGCTCATGCTACAGGTCCCTGCTGTCTTTCTCTTCCCTTTCCCCACCCTAGATCACTGTCCTTGCAATAGCATGGGCTGCAGAATGCCTCTAAGGTTACTCAGGTCACTTTAAATCTTTGTTACCTTTTTCTTTAATCGCAATGATGGGTGCCAAAATTCACCTCATTCTTGTCTCCCCCTCACTTCTGCCTGCCTGCTTGCTCCTGCCCTAGTGCTGAAGACCTCTACCCTCTTCTTTTTGTCAGTGCAGCTGTGTGTGGAAACTGTGATGGAAACAACCTAGTTTACTTGCCTTAGTAATCCACATAGAAAAGCTCTGAGTTCTGCAGTTTAGAAGTGGCTTTAGTGGTAGCAAGTTTTGCTGGCTTTAGCGGGCAGTGATCTCCTTCCCAAGCCGTGCTTCTTTCTGTCCCTTTCTGATGCCTCCAGGGGCAGGCTGACCCTTGCTGGAAGCTGGGGGAAAGTGTTCATGTCTGCATGCAACGGGCATGGAGGAGAAAACAGCTGACTAAATGTGATACTGTATCTGAGGAATTCAGATGCAGCAAGTTCATTTTTCATGCTGTCACATCCACAAAACCCCATGCATGTGTTTACACAACAGATTTACCTATGCGTCCTTGTGCCCGTTCACACATCCAGTTGTGCTTTGAAGAGGAGGTGGAGGTTTGAGTCAGGACTTCCTAAAGCCTCTGAAGTGAAACATCCTAGACACTGTATATGCCTAGATTTTTTCAGTACAGCTGTTTGCATGAACTGCTTTAGACCAGTATGCCTTGTAACAGACAAATGGCACTTGCCTGAAATACCCTCTGCCAGGAGCTGCTGTTGATACTGTAGGGAAAGCGCGAAGTAGGTTTTGCTGACTCATTGGCACGGCTGACTTGCTACCCCACGCAGATACAAATGAAGTTGCAGCAGCCTTCAGACAAACAACAACCCCAAATCGAGGTTTATGGACAGGTATGGGCGGGGTGCAGGATTACACAAATGCTGGGAATAGCTAAAAGCCTCAAACCCAAGCGTACTGCTATTTTGAGAATATTGTTAATTCATAAATCAAACTCCAGAAATATGGCTTTGATCTTCATACGTGAGTAGCTCAAAATCAAGTTGGGATCTCCAGCTGTTTACAAATCTGCTAGTTCAGGAAGCAGACAAAATTGAATCAATTATTTCTTACCCTGTCTGCTCCCACCTGTTGAGTTTTGCCTTATATTTACTTGCAAGTTCTGCAGAGCAGGGCATAATTTTCCTGCTCTGCAGTTGTATAGTACCAAAGAACCTCAGCTGTACTGCACAACCCAGGGGCAATTGCAGTACAAATAATAAGGTGACAAGTCCCGATGTACTAGCCAGTACGAACATAACCCTCAAAAATAGCTTTTGCCATCAACGCTTAAAGATCCTGACTGCCCACGGCAGGTGGGCTTGCCCTCCAAGCTAAAAGATATTGCTCACACTTTTCAGAGTGGCCAGCTCTTGGTTTTCTGCAGAAACATGACCCTCTAACCACCAACCTGCAACTCACTTTGTAGGCAGGTGAACAAGGGAAGGTTCCCCAAAGAGATGGGGAGCACAGAACAGAGAAACAAGGGCAGAGAAAGTAGTTTCAAACTATACAGCAATTTCCACAGCAGTAAAAATACGACTAGGAAGATAAAAAAGACACTAAACCAAACTTCCTTCAGGACTGTTTGCATTAAGTAAAAAAGGATAAAAACAATATACAGAGGAGGTGCAACTCTCTGATAGTCTTTAAAATTAGCTCACCCATCTTGAAAATATTCACAAGAAGAACTGGCCCTCCCATGTTCAATCAGTAGCACAAGCCACAAGCTTTTGCATGGATTTATCGAAGATGAATTAGATGGAGGGATAACAGCTTATTGGAACTATCTGACTGTATCCTTTGTTGTTTCTAGAGAGAAGCAACAGTGAAAGGCAACTCTCCTACTACCCCTTATGAGACACACATTTTGGCCTAAGGGTTTTATTTTCCCTAAAAACTCCTCTCCTCCCTGTAACAGGGTCCTTCCAGATGATAGGCACAGTAAGGATGACTAGATCTCATTTTTTTCAAATCTGCAAACCAAGTCACACAGTAAACTATTGGAAACAAATAGTGCTTTGAATAACATTGCACTCTTGCACTTGATAATGCTGGTTCACTTTTTATATTCAAATCTGATTAGTTCTTAAAATAGGTAAGGCAAGTTCCAAGATACAGAGTTTGTAATCCAAAGCTTATTAACCTGAAGAAGAAAGTTAAAAGTAAAGCAGTACTGCTTTTTTTCTTCATAAGTTACTTACATACTCATCATTTGCCATTTTCATCTATCTAAATTAGTGGAGAGTTCATCTCTTTGTCTTAAACATTGGGAAATCTATCCAAGAGCACCTTGTTAAGCTGGTCAGAGTTGTCAGCTGTCAGTCTTGCTGATGAACAATTCAGAGATTCCATAGAGATGAACATGCTGTACATGTTCTATAAATAAAAAACTCCTTCCTTTGTGGTGAGCTAGAATTAGACGTGTACCTACATACATACAAGGCTATAAATAAAAGTTAGTATCTTGTTCATGGAGTAGAGCTGGACTTAGATATATATATATGTGCACTATTTTATTCCACCCCTCATCTCTCTGCAAATACTTAAGCATTAGGATATATAGAGTTATACCTAGGACACCAAAGTCTCTAAGAAGATACCCAGTGCTATGACCCAAATAGCTCAGCTCAGGGTCACTAGCAAGGAATCCCATCTCCCTACGGCCCCTTTCTAAGGTGGATTGAGAATGGAAGGATGGATAACAGCAGAGTGTAGGGGGTTCTTGCCAAACCTATGTATGAAAGACACAACTCTCCCCAAAACACTTGCCATCACAGACTTCTGTCTAGAATGGCAGAGAGGAATAACTGTGATTAATATTGATGGATAAAATGCTACCGTAGCATAAGGTTCTGCTGAGCAGTGAACAGTTCCTCTTTCATTTCAGATCTCATATAATCTGTGTAGTCGATGAAATATACGTGTTTTAGTTTGTGCTGTCAACAGGAAGCTCCAAACCATTAAGTGAGGTTTATGGCTGATGTTGGTAGCCCATGGAAAGTACAGGAGCTCAACATCTGCAGAAATCCAACACTTAGATTTTAAGGCATTGTTTGTACAAATTTAGGTAGTCTTGAAAATGTTATGTATGTAATAAACCATGCACTACAAGGATTTTCACCAGCTCATGATCTGTAATTAAGGAAGTATGCTAAGTATTTACCTCAGATCTTGTTACACTGATCTCCTTGTCTGTTTATTCAGGACATTGCTTTTAGAGAAATCCTTAAGAAATCTGTCTTGCACATACAGCACCATGAAAGAGCAACACATTACCACAATCTGAACTGTTGCTCATGCATTGTGCATTCTGGAACACAGCACAGCCAAGCCAGAATCACAGATGGTGTTTTACATGACAGCAGTCATGATTATTGGCCCTCGAGTCATTTGGAAAAAAATAAAGCTCCACATCTACCAGGATCAGGTCATACTGGGGGAGAGGAGAGAGGACAAGGAGGATCACTGGTTTATGAACTGATTTATGCCCTGATAGGTAATTATCCCACAGCTGACAGAGAAAATTTCAAACAACCAGTAAATTGAATACCAGAATAAAAAAATAACAGAATTCAACCAAATATGGGCTGATTCAGTGCACTGAATCGTGCTGTCTTAATACGAGATGGTCCAGACTAAAGAAATTATTTTGGTAGCTTTTAGGGCCAAAGTCATTCATAGAATACCTTCTTAGAGCATGTACAGAGGCTATGGTAACATTCAAATGGTTTGTTGTGACATGCATTTGCCAGAAGAAGTCATTCATTTGATAAAGGCAAGCCAGAGCAAATTTAATATGACTCAAATATCAAAACTAGGCCCTAAGCAAAAATCATAGATTGGGTAAAGAGTATCTATCTCCTTAATGAAAGAGGCATCTTCACAGAATTAAATAGGTTCAAAGCTCCTGGCTCAGGAGTGGCCAGAGCATATTTTGATTTTGACTTGCTAAATATTACAGGTCAGGAAATTTCTTGAGCTCGAATTAATAATTGATTAGGGGAACTGTTAGATTTCAGGTCACTGTATCATGGGCTGCACTCAAACCATATGCAGCAAACATAAGCAGAGTGTGAGGCATTGCACTGGTGCAGCCAAACCTACTGCCAAGGCCCTGTAAGGACACCCTGGACACACCCTTGCTTGCAGCGGTGAGGCAAAATCCTGCATTCATGCTAAAAAGCCCAAAGTGAGTATTTCTCTATTTACTTGCCAGAGATTTACCTTATTTATTTAAAGTAGATGCTTAGAAAACAGGACTGCATGTGACTGTTTAACACAGCATATAGCACAGAAGACAGGTCTGTATCCATCCTTGTCTCTGCCTGTGAATGCCCTCAGAAGAAATCCCTTCGGTTAAACTTCACAGAATGCAAATGAGAAAGGATGGCGTTTCTACCGAGTCCTAATGCCTGACACTTAGGAAAAACATCTACAATGCAAAGCATGTCATATTGCCAGTGGGAACTGCAGGAGGAGAGGGAACATTTTCTAAGACATCTGCAGGGAATATTTTACATATTGAAGTGTGTTTTCTCTTAGGGGACTATTTCATCACTTCATTTGATTATCCATGATGTTTTAACGACCATGTTTTTAAAGGTTTTTCATAAGAATGAAATTCTGAGTCAAGAGGCTATGAAATCCCAAAGGGGGAAAGTGTTTTACTTACGTAGCCAACCATGACATTGGAGGATTAAAAATGGAAGTGGGGAAAAGAAGCGAGTCTTTGGAAAAATTAAGCTGACTAAAAAAAGAAAATGGAAAAAAATGCCAATACAAATCGGTCATTTGCTGAATTGTAAATTGTTCTGAGTAACTTATATTACATAAAATAAAAAGGCAGGAAGGAGCAATGAAATAATTCCTGTAGTGTTCCCATTCAGATCGCACTGTTGATTGTGACAGCACGATCCAGTGTAGCTGGGCTAAACCCACAGAAACCCCTCCATTTTGCAGCAGATACTACTCTGAAGTCAACAGCTAAGACAAAACTGGAGGACTGAAACCACTCATTGCCCAATTATACTTTAAAACTTGTCATTGACACTCTAGCACTGACTTTATAAAATCTCTTGGTTTTGTTTTGCTAGCTTGCAATGCTGCAAGACTACGGCAACGCCAAGCAAGCAGAAGAGCAGGAGTTTGAAATAGATAGGATGCTCAGGATTTAAATTTCCCTTCATCTCTCCAGCTTTTTCATCACTGCTGCTGAAAGCAGCACAAAGACTAACACAGACAGAGCTGCGGGTGCCTTAGTCACTGTGCTCTGGAGGTCTCCACATGGCTTGGGCTGCCAAACCCACGTGAACCATCTCACTCTCACATATCCCCCATGGGTAGGACATGAAGTTGCACTGGCAGAAATACTAGCCAGCAGCAGGAAGCATATTGTCCAACAATGTGTATGTTGGGTGGGTTACTCCTCACACTGCTTCAAAGCGTCTGTCAATGATTTTCTGAACTGATGACAAACTCAAGAGAAATACCAGAAAACTCCAATCCAACACGGTTGCTTGAAAGGTGTTGTGAATTAAGAGAGAGAGCAGCTGTAGCTCATTTAGTGAGCCGGGTGGGAACCCAGCCACATCAGTGCCACTGCAGGGCAGGAAGGCTGATGGACGAGCTGCCTCTTCTCCGCCCTCAGTCAGTCACCTTGCTCCTGGCCAGAGGTGCAGGCCCCCTTTTTCCTGAGCACCCGTTCCCTTTCTGCCACGGCTGTTGGTAACTCCCACTGTCCTCTCCTTACCTGTCAGACCTGTTCAGGTTTGCAGGAGACAAGCTAAAACCAGATGCTTCCTAACATTAATCCAGCTTTCCCGGTTTCCTGAAAACACCATTGTGCCTCTGTGAAGGGCTGGAGAGCCTGGCTGTTCTGCTGTCTGCCACTGTCCTCGATTTGAATGAAAATCAAACCGTTTCTGCTGACTCCCACTCCTAGCCATTTGTAGCAGACAGAATGAGAGCAAAAAAGGGATTCCACTGAGCAAAGAAACCAGGAGAGCACAGGCATGGGCAAAGCAGCTGAGCAACAGAAGGCAGCATTTGTTTTGACTGATGCAACCTGACAAAAGCCAAATAATATGTCCATTTGCACAGCTGCATATTGCCGTAGATGTGGCGTGGACCACACAAATGATAGTGAATGCAAGAAACTGGTAACACATAAAAGCATTTTTTCGACTTTCACACATTAAAACATAATACATTTCAAAGAGATTTGCACCATCTCTCTAGGCAAACCATTTATTTTAGAATTAAACATATGATGTTTTTTATTGTGCAAGGTAGTGTGAGTACAAACAGGGCCAGTTCGTGAGCACTGACACCACTGACTGTTCTACTTTAAAAAGTGTAGTTGCTTGAAACCAGGGTTAGCAAACCACAAAATGTAAAGAAACACCAGTCTGCAGTTGGGTTTTGTTCCCAAAAATGTGCACAGCACAGTCAGAAAAGAGATGCTCAGAACTAAGCTCCAGTGCTAGCCTTCACTGCTTTTGCTCCCCCAGGAAATGCAAGTCACCATCTGGTTACTTTTTTGATAAAGGAAGGGTTAAAAAACAGGTGTAACTGGAAAGAAGATTTCTGCTTCACTGAAGAAATGCAGAAAAAAAAAAAGCGAAAAAAAAAAAAAAAAAAAGCAAAAGCTTAGATGCATGAAACCATCTGGGATCCTCATTATAGATGAGCCTAAATCTGAATTGCACCTAACCAAACCTTCCAGGAGCAGCAGCTAACTGGGATTCAGGGGGCCTGGGCTGCCTGTGCAAGATGACTGTCATTACTGAACACAAAGAAGTCTAGGTCTAATCTAGGTCTTACCACAAGGATTCAAATTGACTGAGGGTTAAAGCAGAATAATGCTAAAACCTCTTATATGGGCAGTTGGTTTCTTCTTCCCTTTACCAAGGACAGTCAGACCTTACCTCCATGCTTAACAGAAGAGGTGAACAATTACTTTTCAGATTTACAGCAAGATGTTGATTGAAAATATGTCATTTTGAAATTTATGATATGATAAAAGTTACCATTTAATTTAATTGATAATTAGTTTATAAAATTATTTAAAATTACCTTGTGTACAAATTAAGGCAACAGGCAGTTTCCAGGACTGACCTGTCAGATAGCATATCCTAGCAGAAAAAAATATGGGTGATTTCACTACAGAGCTCTAGTGAGACTATATTTCTCCACTTCTACATGGAAGTCTTTTTTGTACCTTCTTGAAGGCTGATACTGCTTATCTTCAGGTCACTGAATATCATGAGACATCATTCTCAGAGCTTTAGTAATTCTTATTGTTTAAATATTTACACAACAAAACCTCTGGGGATGTGGAATTGCAGCGGCGTACCTATCAGAAAGTTAAGGTGGAACACATGACAGAGATGTTTTAGTTCTTCTGTGGTGTTACCTGCCTTCCCAGAGAAGCATTATTAACTGAGATAATTCAGAATAAAGTTACATTTAGAAAAACAACAAACAAACAAACAAACAAAACAAAACAACAAAAACCAATCAGTTCAAACTGATCAGGGACTCTGCGGTGCCTTTTTTTGTGCCTCATATGGTCCTCAGTACAGGTTGCAGACAGCATGGTAGTGTGCCCTCTTTCTTAGTTTCTTTCCTCCATATCTAGCCTCAATGCCAGGTTTGTTGGCTTCATAGTAAGTGCTTTTGGGACAGCCAGAAATTATTGATGCACTGCTAACTGTGTTATAATTATTGAGCAATGATGGACATACCTAAGTGTGGTTTAAGGTAGCGAGCCATGTAATCGTGCAGCTGAACTCTTGAGCTGCTGTGCCAACAGCAATACCCACACAGACCTGATACCCACTAACACAAATGCACAACAAAGAAATGCAATCCTTTGCTAATTCAAAATAGTGGAATTTGGTGGGGGCTAGGGAGTACAAGGGGGTGTTTGCTGCTAAACAAGGGAGAGGAATCACACAGTCTGGACAGTAGGCATTCTATTAAGGAGTAAGCTCACCCAACGTAGCTGTATTTCCAAAAAATGAGTTTTAGTATCAAGTATTTCTGATTTGTACACTAAATACATTTTTTTGTTCACTCCACTCACTTGAATTGCAGGTGTTCCAGTGCTAATATAACCCATTTGCTGTTCCTATTCTTTCTGTGCAGTAAATTGCTGATTAGTCTTCATTCTGTGGGCCTTTTAAAAGCCAAAGACAAAACACATACATAAAATGCTTGGAAACAATCAAACCAAGGATTCAACTGTTGTGCAACTGTGCTACTAGGAAACACTTTCATGGACTAACTGAACTGGTCTGAGGCGCAAGGTGTGCTCAGCATTTGCAAGCAGTGCCAAGGATACGGGAACAGCAGTAACTATCTGAGTATGACTTCTACCACAACAGAAGTACTACACACAAATGAATGGGTCCTTCCTGCTCAGGACACAAATCTTTTTACATTCACACAGGGTCACCTGCAATGCCAGTGCCTTAATGCTGGCTGAATATCCACAAACACCTGGGAGACCATCTAATGGCAGTTGTAGGTGGCTACATGAGCTCAGTAGCTTCCACAAAACTCACAAATAAAGCTCATATAAAATCATAGAATCCTAGAATATCCTGAGTTGGAAGGGACCCTTAAGGATCATCAAGTTCAACTCTTGACACCGCACAGGTCTATCCAAAAAAGCCAAGAAAACAATAGAAATATTTCAAGATTTAGGCACCAGAAATCTGATTTTGATATTCCAAACTGTCTAGTCAAACCTTCCTCTCTCCTACATGCACAGACAGATTGAACTTCAAGCCACATCGTGTTTGATGGGAGTCAGCTTGGTGTGCCTGTGTCAGAGCAGGCACTAAACAGACAGAAGCTGAAATCAGCACTAACAGCAGCACCCATAGCAATTCTGAAAGCATCCATAGCCTATGGACAAACGTGCCCTAGACAAGACAACCCAATGGAGGGAGCCTGCTTCTCTTATTTCTTCTACATGCCTTCCTTTTGCTTAGCTCTGTAAAAGCCTGAAGACTTGGTCCTTACTAAATGCAGAATAAGTATTCTCCATAGCCTCTCCCACTGCTAACTGCCTGACTTCTATTTTACCTATCTTGTTTGGCGGTAAACAGAGAAGTCTGAGGGATGTGGTATGTACAGATGTCATGGGGTCATGAGGAATGCAGGAATATGCTCTGTCATTCCTTGTCCTAAGCCCCCTTCCATCTCTGTATGACAGATCCTTTCTCAGTGCTTACACATTGCTGTGGGGCACTACAGAGAGATGGCACTAAGTGTAATAATATGTCTGGATGGGTAGTGATACAACTGTTGCTATGTGCTGTTGCAGTAATTTTTTAATTTTCTTTGAGTCATTATTGTTTATTTTCTTTCCCTGGGAAATATAGAGAGGTTACAAATTCTTGAGCACAGTCATACATACATACAGTAACTGTAATGATAGCAGACGACAAAATTCAAGCATTCACATCAGAAAATACCACAGTGTACTCTGGAAGGAGAAAACAGTCTATTTTTCCTCAAGAAAATATTTTCTATAATAAATATATCTGGACAGTTTACAAAGTCCTCAGAGGCTAAACAGTTAGCTGTAACAAGTTCTATACCTGACACATTTTTCTTCAGGGTAACTTGCTTCATTCAGAGTTTTAATGTTTAAATAAACTGCTGCCCAAATCAATAATCTACGAAATCATTCACTCTGGCAAAGTTCTTCAATCCTTCCCCCTTGTTTAAACTCTATTTATACGCTATACTCCAGCTACCTCCAGATGCATTTCCATTACCTTCCCACTCCACCTTTGAGCAGCCCCTCTGTAGCTTTGGCTACTGTTTTCTCAGTAAGGAGATCCAGAGTCTTTTATTTCATGCCAACCTGTCTCAGACTGCTGGGAAGCCCTTTTGTCTCCTCTCTGGGGTTTAGATTAGTGCTGTGTTAGAGCAGTGACAGTGAAATCTGAGGGCAAACAGCTGGAAAACATCTGCTGGGCTCTTCCTGGTGACAGTAACTGAAGAGGTATCATTGCTGTTGGCTTTGATAATCTTAGATAAAGCAGGTGTGGGAGAAAACAAAACAAAACAAACAAACAAAAAACAACAAAAAATACCCAACACCTTGGTTCTATTGATCCAGCACTACTTTATTTCCTTCTGTGCACCAAGTTTGCAGATAGCTGCTCTCCTGTTCTTGTGTTTTTTAAAGATACTTAAAATGTCCACTAACAAAACAATTTCCCAAAGCCTTCACAAAACAGTGTTAGCCTCTTCAAAAGCCTGTAAACTTCAGTGAGATATATCCCTAGCCTAGCAAAGCATTTAAGTAAATGCTTTAAATGAAGTTAGTGACCATTACCGTGCTAGCAGGGGTGGAGCTGCTCATATGCTTAAACCTCTCTGCAGTAAATGCCAAGGTTCTTTCTGTGTTCAAGGGGCCATCTGAGCAGCAGCAGACACGCAACACAACCAGTTCACAGTAGCCTTCAATTCCTTTCCCAGGCATACAGAACCCTAATATCCAGAGATCCAGTATTATGTCTGGCTTCATTCCATGAGGACACTGAGGTTACAGAACAAACTTCATCTCAAACCAGACAAAACCAGGCAGCAGCTGTAAGGACGAACAGCCTGAATGACACCAGTTCCAAGCCTTGCCTTTTGCCTCCTCACACCAAGACCATTGGAGCTTGCTTTCCACTTGCCTGGAAACCAGATACAGTTTCCAAAGGGAGAAAGTAATCAGGAAGTGCCTGCCCTTAATGCTCTACACAGCCACAGGCCCCCATTTCTTTATGGGAGAGTCTAAATTGGTTGATAGGAACATTCTGAGGTATGTGACAGAGATTTTGGACCACTTGGAGAACACCCTGCATACTCTGTGAATATCTACAGCATAGGTTTCCCTCAGGCTCACTTTTAACTACCTTTAGAGCCTCCATTAAATAATGGCTCTTTTTTTTCCAAACTGCTGATGTCAACAGACGCTCCACATGAGCTGCTGCATGTACTCAGAGACCCTTACTCTTCACTTCAAGGTTTCATTTGAGGTTCCTGCTTCTGAAAATCCTCATAAACCCTGAAAATTCAATACACTTGAAAGCTTGTGTACTTAGTAAGCAGTATCTGACAAAAGTTTTCAAATCTCTCCAGAAACAGAGCAATGGTGGAAATACCGAGAGCCATAACATCAAACGCCTGCATCTAAGACACCGATGGGTGGTAAACATCCATCCCTCCTGCTCCTTCCACCCCAACAGTGCTTCTTGTCCTGGTCTTTGAGGAACAGTAAGCAGGTTTAGTTTTCCCCTCTCTCCCTCCTACATCCATACACGACGGAAAGCATTGTGCTTCCATTTACCGAACATCATTGTAGTTAACCACAAAAACAAGTGTTTGGAAAAAGTGTGAATTGTGTGAAAAATGAAGCAAACGTAAAGAAAAGAACTTCACAGAGCAAGGAAACACCCAGAAACTGCTCGTTTGTCACTGTTCACTCTTCTGAGACTACAAACAAAGAGAGATGAACAAACAAGGAGAGCAAGAGAGAGACAGAAATCTCTAGGACAGAATGTCTTCCCCCAGAAAAGCTTTTGACCCTTTTTGTTTTATTTCTGCTTTGAAAGAATGAACTATCCAGGCTTGATTCTACCTGTCAATCACTGTCTACAGCACCCTTGCTTGGCTGTCTAGTCATTAGGACTAGCTAATATATTCTCTCCTCTGCCATCGTACACCAGAAAAGATACTAGCTAATGAGCTCCGTACCAGGGCATGATGGGGCCATCTCAGAATAATGTACCCGAGAAGAAATCTGACCAGAAATACTTTAGAAATTCTTGCACTGTCTGTAGTTTTAAAAATATACTCTACTGCAAAAGAATAAAATCAAAAACATCTTTAAAAGCCAACTGAAAAAAAAAAAAAAGAGTTTTATACACTTGGGAGGGGAAAAGGTCTGTACAGCCGAGGACATTCTTACAGATCTGCCCAGATTACTAGGAAAGCTACAAGAGAATGCTAAAAGAAAACATCATGGAGACAGACTGAGGAATGTTCTGTATCCATAATGCTGTGATCCCAGAATAAACCTGTCAGTTTGTTACACATCCAGGTGTTGCTTTTCTGTAGCTTTTGAGATATTTAACATGCAGTTCTGCTCTTGAGATGCGACACTGTGAAGATGGCACCTTCTTAGTCAACGGATCATCTCTGCATGGATTTTCAGCCTCATCTCTGCTCATGTTAGGATTTCAGCTGCCTCTCATGATTACTGTGGCATTCTGCAGATCCAAGGCTAAGAGAGTTACCTATATCTTTCAGTTTGCATATCAATATAGCACAATCCCGCCCAGACTAGAGCATCTCAGGAACTGATCAGGGACCTGAATCCCTGTTCGGTCAGAGGTTTTCATGAGCCATACAGCACAACAGAGTAAAAAGGCACTGCCAGCACTGCTAAGTTCAGGTCCTTGGACCAGCTGTACAGCCTCATGGGCTTCAAACTCTGACACCACTTGCACCTGTGCAACCTCTGGGAAAGTCATAGGGTGGCACAGGTAGAAATGAGGACAGTATTGGGGCTGCAAAAATATTTCATGCATGAAGCAAAAAGAAGGTCAATTCTTCTGCAGAGCCCAGGCTCTTATGGAAGGCTGGCAACTTTTTAAATCAAGGTTTAAGGACCACAATGACAACCAAAATGCATGCAAATGATTATATAGGCAAGAATGTAGGCTTCGCTGATATTGCAAAGCCACTTCACAGCAGAGCTGTTCAAAGTCAGCATCAGCACACTATGCATTTTCAGAAAGAAAGGAAATAACAAAAGGATCTAACATTTCTGTATTGGGGTGCAGTTTGCTGTACTGGAGCAGGCAAATCATCCGTCCAGTTCCATTCTCTGCTCCTGAAGGCAGCTTGCATGGCATGCTTTGAACAGAGGCAAAAACCAAAGCACTCACTCTCATGATGCACCCAGCCATGTGTGCCAGGCATTATCAAGGAAGAAGACCTCATTCCACACCCCTTCAGGTTATCTGACAAAAAACCACAGCCTCATATTTTGCTGATCTGAAACTAGGCTCAAGAAACAACCGAAGAGAATGACTCTTTAACTATCAGATATTTCTGTTGAAGGAGAGAACATGCTTTCAGCCAAAAAGATATTTCCTTTTTTTTTTTCCCTTTAAAAAGATAGTGTAAAGTGAGAGATCAAAACATCATTAGAGCTGAGTGTTCTGCTTTGAGTCTTCTCGCTCAGTGTACTCTACAACAGCACTTTCATTTCAATTTAGAGATTCTGCTCACACATTCTAATACTCACTGAGAAGGGAAGTCAGAGAGACAAGGACAGAGAGCGTGAGAGTCCATCTGAAAGTACAGCAGAAGCACATATGCATGCATGCAGTGTACACTTGCTAGCACACTTCCTGCTGAGCTTAACTAACCAGCTTCATGAGCTAATACACAAAATTTATTTCTACTTCTTACAGTACAGAGTAAAAATGAAGATCTCAGGAATACAGAACCTCAAAAGAAGACAGGATATGAAAATAAGGAACACAAAAGTAAACTATACAGTGCATTTGTTTGATATTTTTGGTGCCACTTTGCATCATTTGGAGTTTTATTAGTATGGTAGCTTAAAACTTAAAGGTGGGTAGTATTTCAGGACTTTTATTTCTAAAGCTATCAAGCTTTAGAAGTAGCTGGATAGGACTTTGGAAGTGTGTGCAATATAAAAAGAACATGGGATGGAGAATACATCTAGCAGGTCTCCTGTTTTGTCCTGTTTACTCCAAGAAGAGTGCAGGAAGAGGACCATACCCTTTAAATAATTTGCAAGCCCTTTACCTTTCAACTTTTAGAATTCACCAGAGACCAGAAAAGCACCACCATATGTGCAGCTAGAGCAAGCTTATTTGTACAGAAAGAGCAGCAGACAACGCTCTGCCAGTGTTTTCAGATTCAGATTTTCTAAAGACCAGGCTCCCTTAAAACGCTTCAAGTACAAGACACAAGTCAGTGTCTACACTACATAGCTACAAATTCATACTGTGGTTTGTTTTTCCCTTGATTCCGAATGATTTTACTGTGCTTTGGTAACAACATATTTTCCAGGAGCAGCGACCAGCATCTGTGGTATGCCGATGTGTGTGCTTGCAATCCTATGCAAGCCACTGAATTGACAACCAAATTGATACAGACCCAGTTAAAGAAAACTTCTGAAGAAGCCAACGGAGCTCCTAAAAAGCTTGCACACCTGAGTTTATTTTTCATAATATAGGGACCACATTCTTGCAGCTGGCAACAGAACAGCTGCATATTCACAGCTGCATAATATCTGGGTGGAAACAAAGCACTTTCCTATGGAAAAGTAATTGCATAGGAGCACTTAGGATTTTCCTGGTATAATGCAAACACTACAATGGATTCCCCAGACATAACAAGAGGATAAACAAAGGCACCTTTGGGTCTAGATTTTCACACTACAACATTGGTGGAACAATTCCTTGGGAATCTTCTGCAAGGCCATTTTTCATGTTCCACCTTATGTCAGACAAGCAACCAGAAAAACCCACCCCATATCAATGGGATAAGGCCAACCACCCATTCAATGGCTCATACATTTGGTAAATATTTCCAGTATTGCCACGTTCTGGGTGCTGCCCAGGGGTAAAACCATAAGCCATCAGCCACTATCAGCTGAGAGAAATGTACTTCTAACAGGCATAATGCTGGGATTCCAAGAAAGAGTATTTCACAGCTGGAAACCACTTCACAGCAGTCTTTCAGTTTCATATTTTAATGTCATCTGTTGAGAACAAAGAGAACCACCATGATATTAAAGCAATTTCTCTTTGACCCTTAGTGATCTCTAATTCAGTGGACTCTGTAATTTGCTTTGTGTTGAAGGTTAAATATAGCTGCTGTAGCTGAGGACTGAAGGGCGGCATTGTATCACTCTGTGGTGTATTTCTCTCTCTGTAACTAATATATCTCATTTCTTATAAGGATGTAGAGAGAAAAGAAATTCTGAATGCACATACATATTAGGATGTGCTCATATTCTGGAAATGACCTTAATACAAAGCCAAAAGGTAATATTAACTTTGCCATACAACTTATTCTTAAAGAACAACATTTTCATTTGAATAGGATCATTCTGCTAGCCAAAGATGCAGTTTACTTTTGTTGAAGCCACATTTTTATGGTGAACAAATAAAATTACATCAAAGCTTCTAATAATGCCCAAATCTTATTCAAAACATACGGTATGGGCCGACTCTTGTTGACACTGCACTAATGCAGTAGATATAATGGAGATGTACATATCAACACATAACCATGGAACAAATTAAATAAATGAATTCCTAAAACGAATTGGTTTGTCCTTCAGTTGTTCTTTACAAAGTAGAGCTGACAGGACACAAACAGCGGCCTCATCCTTCCATTCACATTTTAGAAAACATCAGGAGCTCAGGTCTGGGTGTATCAAGTTAGACAATGCAGATTGATGAGGCAGAAAAGACTGAACAGACAGCCTTCTGCCTGAGATATGGCATTGGAGACTTTTTTATGGGATGCCTTTGTGGTACAAGGCTTTCTCTGAGAATGCATTGTCCCTTGCTGCATGGCAGAAATAACTCTGGAGACTGTGACTGAAAGTATCTTCACTTCCAAGTAGTGTGTTGGCAGTTCCTAACTTCAGATGCCACTATCAAAATCACAGGACACCCAACAGGAAAGAGCCTCCACATTAATAACAAAGATTAGCGCTGCTGCTCCCCAGTATTTCAGCTCTGGCTTCAGGAAATCTCCCCCAAAAGATTTCATTGCAGCAATCAGGTTAATACCTGTGGAGGGTCCAATATAATAGGCTACATTTTCCTGGTACATTGAATATTCCTGAATAACTTGCAGAAAAGCAGCATGTGCCATGGACTACTATCTTTTTGTGTACAGAAAAGTAGACATAGTCATGGATTTCATGAAAAAGCTGAGGATGTGGTAGCCCATATTTTCTACTAGTCCCTCTTTCTCTTCCTCAATGTACTGATTACTGAGTTACGTAGCAGTTACACACATTTTTTCAGAGCACCAATTTGGATGATTTGGAGGGGGTCTCAACTTAAGTCTGTCAGATAATACACATCTGTGTGTAAATCTGAGTGAGCAGGGGTGTGACAGAATCCTAAAGAATGAGTTTATGAGCCCTAATTTTGAAAAACAGCACATCTACAACTCGTGCATCTGCGTATGAAGCAAATACACACTTGTAACTGTCTGGCTTGTCTGCCACTGTTATGACTAATGGACAACCACCCACAACACATTTGGAAATTAGTTGAATTACTTTGTAATGGCTTTACTGCTTTCTTGTCAAACACCTTTGCTATCTGAGTTAAATGCAATTACTAACACATTTGTTTACTGCTAGATGCAGAACAGAGTGGAATCTATCCATTTTAGGTTTGACTTGTATTCTTTTCAAGCTCGATTCACAGAAATTAAGGCTAGAAAAACATTTCACATGTCTGCTTTATCCCTCTTGGAGATTTGCTCCTGTAGCTAAGTGCCCTCTAGCATATCTCTCTTTCTGGGAGGCAAAAGCCAGCTCAGACAATCTGAATGCATCTCTGTTCTGTTTAGATTTCCAGCAGTGCAGGATATTGCTTAATAATTACATCCCTTGAATCTAACCATTAATTTACATTTAAAATAATGAATAAGAGAAATTCCTATTCATAGTAATTTTAGCAACGCTGTCAGACTTCCTTTAACGTCAGACTTCACCACCAAGTCCAGATTTCCCTAGATAAAAATGGCTGCCTCGCATGAGTTTATATGGCTTGGTTACAGGCCTGATGCAAAGCACTTTAAAATAAAAATGCTGACACAACATTAACTACAGCGGGCCTTTCTGTAATAACATCTTCTGATAACACCTAAAATGACTGGGTTCTAAGGATTTGGCTGTAATGAGAAAGGAAGGTGGTTAGAGCTGCAGGTGGCATTGTTTCCAATCTAAGAACACGACTGGGTGCAGAAAATGATGCAGCTCTTACTTTCAGATAATAAATACGACTCCAATATACGTTTCTCTGAAAAGTTACGGACTGAGGGGCAGGTGGAAAGCAGAGGCCAGTGTTGCTGACGAGGACAGATTATCTAGGTTCTCTACCATGATGCCCAAAGCCATACCACAAGCCACTATTAAACTGGATCCGCCTTGTGATCTTGCTGTAGCACACACCAAACAAACACTGTCTGTGGCAATGCAGGAACTCAAGGAAAGGGAACTAAGTAAGATACCTAGGGTAACCTTACAACGACATGTTGGCACACCTTCTTTGAGATGCCCAACTTTGCGGCTAATAGGTGAGTGTTACGATGTTAAGAACCAGTAGAAATGACTCCTGAGACTAAATATTAGAAAATGTTGTTATCCTAATGTCTGATCCTTAGAGAAAACTGCTTCCAAAGTGATCTACACGGCTGCATCCCCCACACCAGTGAGTTGCTTATGCCAGAAGGAAGTACTAAGGTGGTCTTTGTAGCCCCGCTAACATTTCTCTGCACAAATGTGCACCACAAAGAACAATGGGCTCAGGGATACAAAGCCAGCAAAAGGGATACAGGAACTTTCACAGGCTTTTTCCTATAAACATACAAAGAGTAAAGTACTTAAATGGAAAATGCCAACCAAATGCAAAAAAAAAAAAGAAAGAAAAAAGACAAATGATTTACGCATACAGAAATGTGCTTGTTTGGAGGAGGGAGAGAGTAAGGCTCCCTCAGTAACAAGAATGAGAGATACTAGAAGTAGGAGGGAAGTGAGCAGGAAATTATCACTGTACACTGCAGATACCCTTTTTGGGACAGCAGCGATCTGTCAGATTCGAGATAAGGATAAAAGAATCATAATAGGTGAGATGCCCAGCTGGACATCTTCATCATTATCTAGAAAAATCTTATTTCCTGAAACACCTTATTTGCAGCGTTCACATCCTTGTGTCTCATATATGTACCAGGATCTTACAATGTCAGTTTAGGGGTGGGGTTGTATAGCTGTGTCCAGATTATCATTTATAAATTTTGCTTCTCGAATAAAGCAGTCCAGCATAAAGAAATCTCACCACATGTGCCATGAAGTTTACCAGGTAGTCACTGCTGTGGTAATGGCTGCTGCTGTTTTTCTTCTGAAATCCTGAAAGCAAGGAGCAGAACAGATTTTGGACTTGTAACTCAGAGATTGTGCTGTAATAGAAGGAATGTGCTCTGAACTCTTTAAACTCACTTATGGGAATTCAGTTACGGCACTTGCCCAAACACATCAATGTCTGTTCAAGGGCAGTTTAACAAACCACTGTATCCATCTTAAAATATCAAACAGTATTGAATTGTAAAAAAAAAAAAAAAAAAAAAAAAAAAAAGTGCTACAATACTGAAAAAAACTAGTTAAAGTTTATGTTCAAACTCTCAACAGTTGTATGAAAACAGAACAAAAATCTGAAATCTCAGTTCTTATAATAATTTTTGTTCTACAGATTGCTTGCAAACACCTCTTTTCTAATATTGGCAATTTAAATCTATCGTCTATTTCCAAATATCCTTGCATAAATCATCCAAAAGAAATGACAGAAACAATATCCTGCACCTCACGTTGCAAATAAGAATGTGATCTTCTTAATCAAATTTCAGACTTGCGTTTAGCTGTCAATGCCCTGCCCCCCCCCCCCAAAAAAGTAAAAGAAAACATTCAGACAAAAAGCATATACAAATATAAAAACTGGTTTGTAAATATATATATATAATATTATTATTTCAGAAACAGCATTACAGAAATGCTGTGAAAACTGTGGGCAATGTTATCACAGTTTCCCCTATCAGTATGCCACCAAACTAAAACATTGTTTGGTATGTCCCTTATGTTGAATTTTTGGGGAAAGTTGGCACAAAAATATCCCAATTTTGGTGATTTGTAGTCATAATATTTCTGTCTGGCTGGTGATGAAAATCAGCAGCTTTAGATTGTTTAGGAGCAGTGACTAGAAGAAAAACAAATGTTCCAGGTCTCTTAATGACCTCTGCACCTGTCAATAAAAAAACCCAAAGCTTAATCCAGCAAATTTTAGTTTGGTTGGGTTTTAGCTTGCATCAAATACACATAATGCAAAGAGAAAGACCATGCAAGTAAAACACTTCATAATAAGTGTATATCTGGCAAAGAACAAGCATCTGGGCATCTCTAATTCTAGTAGTCATTAACGTTGGAATGCCTAATTTAAAGCTGTAATATTCTTTTATTACTGTTTGCCACATACAGTACATGTAATAATATGTAATAACTAAGCATTCCTAATTTATCCACTTGTATAATACAAGAAACTTTTAGTGAACAATTAGAACTGCGAGGCAGGAGTTAGTTTAAAAAGAATATCCCCCAACGCCACACATGCGCAGCTGAACCAGCTGAATCAGCTCTTGAAACGCATTACTGATGCGAAGTTTGCAGCAGCAATGTCCTCTCCCAACATGGTTTTAATCCTTAACCACTGCACCGGAGCTCCAAATCATTGCTGCAGCTCAGAAACTAGCTTTGGGGGGTTGTTGTTGTTGTTGCTGTTCTAATTAACATCACAAATAAGCATAGAAAGAAGTTGGCAAATCTCATCTGTCAAAACACTTACTGATACTGTGTGAAATCTGCGTTACTGCACTTCATATTAGATGCAAAAAGTATGCTAGAGAGACCTGAAGAGCAGTTAACTTGAGAATTTTGAGTCAAAAGATGAGCTCGCCATCATGTTCTTTAAGAAATTAATTAAAAAGAGAATTCCCACTAAAGCCAATTTCCTGCTTACTCAAGAACCCTGAAACCTTGTATGATTTTGAAGTTGATCTTAATCATGCACCGTGTATTCATTTTTTATCAGGCTATAGGGATAACTGGGCAAATATGAAACCAAACATTTTTTATTGTTCTCTCTGTTTGTCTGATCTGCCGAAGGATAAATCCACCTTTTGCCTTTCCGTGGAAGTGTATCATTAAAAATGAAAGTAAATAAGGGCAGAAAGTCGATACTAATCAAATATAATCAATGAGAAACTAACAGTGTGCTGTTTTAAGAAACTCCATCTGATACATTCAATGTGTTGAATGAACACTGCACCACAGACCACGTCCTGAATATATTTCTATTGGTTTGCTTTGTTGCTTTTCTAATCTGGTTTTGCTTTAGCTTTATAGAGTGTGCTAGAGGCCTGAAGATATTCCTCTTGAGCACCGCCCCTTTCTATCAAGTTTTTAAAATGCATTAATCGCAACTGGGAAATCAAGTCTGCTCGCCTGGTTTTGCCCGAAACATTTGGGGATTTAAGAAGATTGTTTGTTCTGCTCTTCCTTGGAGTGGTGAGAGAGATGCATCTGTAACAGAGATTTCTCTCACATTGCTCTTGGAAGCAGAGAATGACAACAAATGTTACAAACAATTTGTATAATGTTTGGTTTCCCTGCCAGTTGGATAGTCTGTAGCCCTTTCTACATTGCTCCCAAGCAGCAGCAAATATTCTCAGTAGTGAGACCAAATTTTGCAGTGGCAAATCGTACTAAAATCATCCAGAAACAACAGAGTGAGCTCTGGAAACTCAGCTCATTGGGGGAGGTGTAGCCATCCATTACACATATTCCTCCATGAGAGAAGATATTTTTTATTATGCTTTTATGAGCTGTGTTCTGGCAAGACCTTAGGATCACTGCCTTCCTGCAGGGCAGTACAAACTAAGCCCCAAACCGTACACAGCACATGAGAATTTGTAGTGCTGCTGCTTGCAATGTAAGAGGGGCCTTTAAGGCACTGACAGCATTTATTTTTGGGGTGCTGCATTTTTTCAGGGAAGAAAGAAGTGTTTCAGTTAAGCTGTGCTTATAAACACGGTGCTGTGTGTTGAGCATCTAGCTACAATGGTCACATAAATCTTACTCAGTATGAAAACATTTGCATAGAATACTTGGCTATATATAAGGTTTAAGTACTCCAGCACTTTAAGAAAAATCTATATTTTATAGATTAAAATATGTATAAGTTTAAATTTATCTGCATGTTTCTTCTTTGGAAACTGTTCCTTGAGAACATCATTAATATTTATTACATTTTCCATGTCTGAGCAATTATATGGGCATAAATTCTTCACGAGCTGATTCTGCAGGACCTGAGTGGTTACATGGCATCATATTTATGTCACTGGGATCTCAGGTAGGAACCTGGGCAAAATCTGTGCTTGGCCATTAAAACATCCTTAATGCCTTAGCATCCCCTTCAAAAGGTCTGGGAGGTGAGGTAGAAGGCCCTGCCACTTGGTTGTGTTCAGCTCGAGGGCCTCTTTCCCGCTGTGTATTCCTGGCTGTGGAGCACTTTCTCCCAAATGTTTTGCAGGCACAACCTCCGTGTCACTCTGTCATCTTCATGCGGCCCCTTCAGTGGTCACCACCTCAGTCCCTCGCCCCCTGCAGGAGGAGAGGCCGCTGAAGCCCACGGGGAGCATCCTCTGCTTCCCCGCTCGTGGCACGGCGCTGCTGCCAGCAGGTGGAGGGGCCAGCGCTCCCCTGCTGCAAGGCAGGTGCTGCAGCCACTATTTAGAACCCATTTTCATTTCCCCACTTCAGTTTCTGCAATAATCCAGTTCCTCCAAGTTCTTTTTTGGGCTTACCTCGAAATTTGCAGGGCTCTGACATGATTTCCTACCTTTGAGCATTTATTCTCTGTTTCTACTAGAAAATATTTTTACAGATCTTACATCAAAATTTGCAGCTTGCATTGAAGCATTGATTTAGCAGACATGCTTCATTTATTCATGGCAGGTCCATGAAAGAAGCTCTCTATCGAGAGCACACTGTCAATTGTTAAATATTTGATTTTTTTCCTCAACTGCAATTAAGTTTTTATTAACATTTGCAGCAAATCTATAAATGCAGAAGACAGTGCAACGCAGTAGCAAAGAAGAGGATATTGGCCAAAAAACCATGGACCCATGTTGTCTGCATCCCTGAGAGAAACAGCAAAACAAAACCAAAACAAAGCCAACAAAACAAACAACAACAACAACCCGTTGAACAGAAAAGTAAATGATGGATCTACCAAACGAGAATTATTCTTCACAAAACGATGAAATCAACCTCACAGTACCGTTTCCATATGTACTTGCTACACAACCAAAAAAAAAAAAAAATCAAAAACTTTTTCTAGCTTCAGGAGAGGGTACCTTCAGCTGGCAAAGACAGAATGCTAGCCAGTCAGAAAGGTGACTTTTTTTTGGACAAATGAGGAAACTTAATGAATTCCCTACTCCACAGACGGCTGTGGTATATGTTAGAGCACCTGCTGCAACTCACTTCATATCACATTGCGGTTATGAAAAATAGTTTGCTATTTTGGAACCCCCTGGCAGCCAGAGTGAATCACTGAGGGCCCAAAGCTCATTTATCTTTTGTCAGAACTGAAGCCAAATGAACGCCATCTTGCCCAGCAGCTGAAGAAAGGGGGAAAAAACATTCTGCAAGTAAAAATAACCAGAGGAGCATGCAAGAGATGCAAAGACAAGTGACTTATGGCAGGTAATAAAAAGATTTTCACAACTCACTCAAGCTTTTTAGACCATAGTATTTCCCTGGCAGTAGTGAGAAAAGCAACTTTCATGGGAGGGAGAGGGCACGGGGAGGTGATCAGGTAGAAGAAGGAGAGCGAGTTGAAAAAGAGAGGGGAGAGCATCTGAGCCGTGGTCAAAACCACGTAACAGTTCATTAGAAATGCAGCGTTTCAGACTAAAACTCCTCATCTGTTCTGATACTGAGCTAAAGGCAACAGTGAGATATTCTGATGGCCACATTTCCTGGCTGTCCCTCCCCAAGGACAACGACCCAGCGCAGTTACAGCGTGGCCGGGGCCTCGCTCTGGTAGGGAAGCA
Organism: Heteronetta atricapilla; assembly: GCA_011075105.1. NCBI lineage: Eukaryota > Metazoa > Chordata > Aves > Anseriformes > Anatidae > Heteronetta > Heteronetta atricapilla. The sequence goes on from CM021740.1 coordinate 6,833,832, forward strand.
GCTGAGGAGCCCATAGCAGCACAGAGCCTACCAGGCCCCTCCGCATGGGCTATGCCAGGTATCATCGGGGGAAACGATATCTATGTCTGCCATCAGCTAAGTGACCTGTTGGGTACGTGCAGATTGAGAAGTCAAAGATTTTCACCCCAGGTGTCCTGTGACAGATGAAAGGCAAGAAGTACACCAACAGATGCTCTATCCCTCCAAAGCAGCAGCAAAATTAAGGGCAGAACTCTCAGGAAAGCGAAGACTGCATGTTTGTTTCGGGTCAAAACCTGTGAAAGGTGAACAGCTGACATCAGGCTGCACTACTGAGAACCAAACAAATGTAGGGACCGACACATTAAACAGGGACTTAAAACTGAAGGATATTTTAGCATTAAGAGTAGTAAAATTTCTGCTAATAAAAATAAAAGCAGCAGCAACTATGCAAAGATATGGCACTTCCAGTTCTTCAGTGGCACTTCTCTGCATCCTCTTGTAAATAAACTCTGAAAAGCTGTGATTAAGGATGAAGGATTTTTTTTGTTTGGTTGGTTTCTTTTGTGAATACTTCCATGTGCTGTGGTATGACAGTATATTATCCACGGAGTACATGATTCCTAGTCAAGTGTTCAAGCAGCATTGCATCTAGATCCTTCAGAGAAATAAGGCCCTGCTAGTGAAAAAATATTTGTCAGAAAACTCTTAATAAAACTATTTTGTGGAAGGTTGAAAGTCCTATTAGACAATATGTCCAAAATGACAAATTTAGACTGTAGCTGCTTTCAGTACTTATCAGGACAATATTGATGTCCTTACTGTCACAGTGCAGCAAGTCTCCCCACCACATCCTGGTGACTTCTATGGGGCTATATGTAGGATGAATTAGGCACCGTATATCATGAGCTGGGGAATAGATTTTCTCTTAATATCTTCTTTTCTCTTTAATATCTTCATCAATGATCTGGATGAGGGCATTGAGTGCACCCTCAGTAAGTTTGCAGTCGACACCAAGTTAGGTGCGTGTGTCGATCTGCTCGAGGGTAGGAAGGCTCTGCAGGAGGATCTGGATAGGCTGCACCGATGGGCTGAGGTCAACTACATGAAGTTCAACAAGGCCAAGTGCCGGTCCTGCACCTGGGGCACAACAACCCCAAGCAGAGCTACAGGCTGGGAGATGAGTGGTTGGAGAGCTGCCAGGCAGAGAAGGACCTGGGAGTGATGGTGGACAGTCGGCTGAATATGAGCCAGCAGTGTGCTCAGGTGGCTAAGAAGGCCAACAGCATCCTGGCTTGTATAAGAAGCAGTGTGGCCAGCAGGGCTAGGGAAGTGATCGTCCCCCTGTACTCGGCTCTGGTGAGGCCGCACCTCGAGTATTGTGTTCAGTTTTGGGCCCCTCGCTACAAGAAGGACATGGAGGTGCTTGAGCGAGTCCAGACAAGGGCGACGAAGCTGGTGAGGGGTCTGGAGAACAAGTCCTGTGAGGGGCGGCTGAAGGAACTGGGCTTGTTCAGCCTGGAGAAGAGGAGGCTCAGGGGCGACCTTATCGCTCTCTACAGGTACCTTAAAGGAGGCTGTAGTGAGGTGGGGGTTGGTCTGTTCTCCCACGTGCCCGGTGACAGGACGAGGGGGAATGGGCTTAAGTTGCGCCAGGGGATTTTTAGGTTAGACATTAGGAAGAACTTCTTTACTGAAAGGGTTGTTAGGCACTGGAACAGGCTGCCCAGGGAGGTGGTGGAGTCACCATCCCTGGAGGTCTTTAAAAGACGTTTAGATGTAGAGCTTAGGGATATGGTTTAGTGGGGACTGTTAGGGTTTGGTTAGAGGTTGGACTCGATGATCTTGAGGTCTCTTCCAACCTAGAAATTCTGTGATTCTGTGATTAATACAAGTCCCTGTCAAATCTCTTTGATGACTGACAAAGTAAAGAAAAAACAAGTCAACTCCCCTAGAGTTCTGAAGTCCAACAACACGTTGGTATGTTCTGCTTAGTAAAGTACAGTAACAACAGAGGCAGAGGTAGTATCTCCAATCAAACCAAGAGCTTGAAACCTAGAAAGTTTTGGCACAATAGCCCTTTTCCTCTTCCAGCTGTGCTAGCTGGTCTGATAAAAAATAAGCCTTCTGCAAACCTTGTCATGTTTAAACTATGCAATAATTTTGTAATCAGAATATAAGGGGTACCTCAAGAGATGCAGAGAGACTATCTTGCCATTTCCTATTTCCCTTGTGACTGGGACCGTACATACTCTTTACAAATAGCAACATATTTTGGTTGTCCATTCATGGCTTGCAAAGTGTTTATTTTGTTCTGTGGCTGCAAGGCTATGGGAATCCTGGCAACCACTGTAAGAGGAATTTTAAGATAACTTATTTCCAAGGAACAGGTAGACAGGCACTAATCTACGTTTAATATGTATGAGAGTTACACAGGATTCATGTTTCTGTGAGTAGCTACTCTTTCCTCTCATGCTTCCTAATGATTCACAAAGTACTAATTCAGCTACTAAAGACACTATTCAGCTACCATTAGACACGTATTAATAGATACAATACACCAAATTGCTGAGCAACTCAGAGAAGCCAGTTACACTTTTAAGCTCAGTAAAATACGAACACAGCTGTAACTTTTCTTCCCCCACCCCCAGCTGTACCCTTGAAGACTGTCCTTACAGTTTATAACACAAGCAGCATTACAATGAAATCATTGGCCCCTGTTTTCTGTGCAGTTCAGGGTACCACTAGTGTAACATGATCTTCATATGACCAGATGCTCTGATACTAACTTTTTACTTGGAACAAAAAACTGAGAAGAAAAATATGGAAAAACTGAAATTACAGAAACGGATCTGTACCTCTATATACAGCTCGGAAACACTGACTTGGTAACTTAGCTCCTAACATGGTTCCTAATACGTTCTGTTCAAATGTAAATATTCTGCAGTTACCCTGATTCTCTCTATGTCAAAAGTGAAAGGAGCTGTGAGTTACAAAACAGGCAGATTACATGAAATTACGTAGGTTAATCAGGACAGAGAGGGTATAAAGTTCTTACAAGGGAGCCTGGTGAGCAATCAGTGTTGTCAAACGAGATGCAAAAGCAAATAAATGCCAAACACTCCACAATTGAAAGAATAATCTGAACCATACCAGCATCTTAAAGGCTCAATATTACACCACGACTGACAACGTAAACAACTACATACAACCCTGAACAGAAAACAATTAAAAACTTTAAGATGAAAAATACCTTATATATCAAATACACTGGGAAAATAATTCGGACTCCATGTATATAATTCAGAAATCTAATTTCCTCTAATGGATTGGTTTGTGTTTTTTTTTTTTCTGTTTGAAGTAGGAAGACGTGAGGGAGAGCTTTACGAGCAGTGAACACTAAGAATGATCAGAAGCATTGGAAAATCCTCTCCATGTACCAAGAGTAGAGATTTTTAATCTGCAGACAACCTAAATGCAAAAAGATGTGACTATTTTGGCAAGAGTAAACAGAAGTCTGATACGAAGACTTACTGTTAGAGAAAGACTTATCCAAAATGGTTGAAGGAGAATAATTATCAGTTTACAATTAGCCTGTACAGCTTATTTCTAGAGGGTGACAAATAGCCAGGAACTTCGCAAGATTCAAACAGGCAGAGATACAATACTGGTGCAGAAAAAAAAAAAAAAAAAAAAAATCCGAACTAAGATATTCTCAGACCTGGCCTAAACCAGCACGCTTCAGGGACAGCCTCTGGCAATGGGCAAGTAGGTAGCTGCTTCACTAATGGAGAGCTACACACATTCCTAAAGCAGCCTGGGTGTTACTGCTACAGACAGATTTTGTACTCTTCCAATGTCAGCAGTTTCATGGACTACAAGCTCTGTTTCTGCCTTCACCATGGGTTTCTCTCATCACTTTCCTGCCTCTCAAGTTTCCTGTTAGCAAAACAAAAATAATACTTTTAAGAAGTAAGCTGTAAGAATAGTGACTGCCGCTTTGCCACACAAAAGGCTTTGGGAAAGTTTGTTACTAAAGCATAAGAGAGAAAGTGCACCATGCAGGAAGCTGAGGAGTCTTACTGATAACAAGATGACTGCAGGTACTGGGAGACATCTCAAGAGTCTGAGGCTTCCTTCAGATTCAGTTCCCTATGCCAAGAACGTATCAATCACGAAATATTGATATGAATTGAGTACAGAGAATAATACTCTTATAAATGTTTGTTGTGTACTGATTCTACGTGTTTTTGGCTGAACACCAGGGATGTAACACCTCACCTCTGCCTCTTCTTTCCCAATCACTTTTTAATTTTTAACTGCATTTGCAACTTCAGATCTAAGTTGAGATGACCAGTGGGCTCGGTTTGTAGGGCTCTAGGAACCTTGTTCCAGTTCACAGGTTGAGGGAGCATGGAACAGGACTCTGGCAAAAATTACCTAATTTTCTATAAAAATTAAATTACCAATTTGGACAGGGGTTTTACAGTTCTGATGATTCTCATGAATTAGACATTTTGACATAGGTAATATTTGGACTTAACAAATAAGGCACTGCTTATTTCAAGAGCCAATTGGTCAGAGACGGGCAAAGAGGTTTGCGGGCAAAGGTGGCAAAAAGCCTTCTTAGAAGTCACATGGGCGAAGCAGTAAATCATGTTCTAGGGGCTACACTAAGGAGGAGAAGCTATGTGAGAGGGGCATACCTCAGCCTTCTATCTTACATGACACCAGCTCTCCGTTAACAGCAGGGACTTACAACAGATCTTGGTATTAGCTCTTTTCTGCCAGTGACCTTACTTAAACAGGGCTCCCTCTGCTCCCACAGAGGTGGGAACAGGTAATATCCAATGTGACAAACTTTATAATATATATAACACTATACCACCTGAATTATTGATGTCATTTTACCTAGAATACCTTTACAAATTAGAGAGCTGGGCAATTACCAGCCATATAAAGTTTACCAAGTGCCAGATTCTTCCCCTGGGAAGGGGCAGCCCTGGATGCACATACACACTGGGGTAGGAGAGGCTGGAGAGCAGCCCCACAGGAAGGGATCTAGGATTTTGGTTCATGGCAATAATGGGAGGTGTCATTTGAAATTTTCTCTTGACAAATATTTATTCACTGAAGGAACAGATTCTTTCCCCTCCTTAAGAGTCCACAAATAACACTGGGAAAACTGGGCAATGTGGAAGTAGATCTTGCTGAGTACGCACCCAGAGAAATGAAATCATACCACTACTGGAAAAGTACCAAGCCAGTTACAGCAGGAATTAAAATATACTAGTACTTATCCCGGTCATATAGCCTTTTGACTTCATTTGCGGAAGTACTACAGCTTCGGTGCATGGAATTCTGTGAACTGCATTCTGTCCTGTCCTTTCTTCTGTCAGAGAGGAAAAAGCTATTCTGTTCCTAAAATACTGAAACTCTTTCATATGCAAACACATCAGGCAACCACATAGCCCCAGGAGTACTGGCAAGACCTGTGAGACACCAGACCTGAGTGAGCTGTTCTTTAAAGTCTTGCTCTGATCAGGACAGCAAACTAAATGGATTCAAGCTGTACCCATTCTTTTCCTTCCTGCTTCCCCTTCTAAAGGTTTGATAAAGTACAGGACACCTAGACTTAGAAAAAAATCCTCATCAGTTCTAGTTGCCTTGTCAGAAAATGCAAATGCAATGGATTTGTCAAGAATCAAAGAGCTTTCATGGGAATGTAGCAAGTTCAAAGACATGATAATCAAAAGGGGTTTCTTGGGTCCACAACACATTTTCAGGTCAAAGTGAAAACCACTCTGTTTCCCCAGTCACTGGCAGCTAGGCACCAATTGTGGGATGAGAGCAACTGAACAGACACAGGGATTTGAACACAGGTCTTTCCTCTTCCTCTGAGCAAGGTAGTAGGCTTATTTCCCTCTGCATAGACACTGAGGGATACTTTCAAATGTGAAATGACCATGACTCCATAAATTTCCTACTCGGCTCTAAACTATGTCCCTTGGCAAGTGTCTTTCTGGCAACGAAAAGATTATGCTGCATCATTCTCTTGCCATGGGAAAGAAAATACCACTTTGGGCAAGAATGCCTTTCAGACAAGGATAGGTGGCTTTCTGTCCTCAGACAATACTACTACCCCTATTTATCAGTGGGATACTCAAAACATTTCAGGTACGATGGGCAAGTTTTATTTTTTTAATGCTATGTTGGTTTTTATAAGCCCAATTTGCAGGTAGAAGAAATGAGGTGCAGATGAGATGTTTCCCCAAAACCATCCAGGAGGTGAGGGAGCAGGGAGAAAAGAATCCTGAATCTATAAGCCCAACAGAAAATATCTCTTCTCTTCTGTACACAAATCCTAAAAAAATTACTTAGCTGCTAGCTGTGTAGTCAGACAGCCTGCTGTATGGTGTTTAAATGATCTAGCAGCTTACTTCCACAGAAATGTCTTCTTCTCAAATAGTTTTAAATACTAAACATCTGCTGGAGGTGTTTCTTCTGCCAAACAAATGTCACATCGAGAAGGTCACTCGCATTGTGCTAACACCTTAATAAGTCATTCTTTCTTCAGTTGGTTTGATGCTCTAATATTTAGATACGGTTTGAAGTTTTCCACATTATCAGCCAGCAGCTTTTTCAGAACTATAGGAGGGAAGGTTACATTGAAGGCATCCTTTCCCTATCAGATCAAGTCCATGTGCAGTACTCCAAAGCAATCTAAAAAGCTCAATCCATATTAATCCAAGTTCTGAATCTGAAAATACAGCATCCTAAGGCTTTTCTCCCTTGCCTGTGCTGCTTCATCTCCCCTTCTCTCTCCATCTCCTCCCTCTCTTTCCCTCTCCCTCCCTGCATTTTTCTCCTCCCCATTTGTAGCTGCATGATAAAACATTTTAGTGTTTTGAGTACCAAGCTACAGTATGCACACTGAGCTACAGAACAGGACGTTATCCATATTTCAGACTCCAAGTCTTCTGTAAATTCTTCCTGTTAGAGTATATTTTTTGCCACCTTGTGTCATGCACCAACAGAGGGAAAATAGAGATTACTGACTAAGTACAGGTCTGTGAAACCCGCACACTATTTCTGTAGCAAGACTGAATCCTTGGTTACAAAAATTATTAACTCTTAAGACAATGCAAATGATCCATCATACACAGAGAGCAATTTGGCTCTCTGCATTGTAGAGGTGACTGTGTTTACAGACAGGCATTGAAATTCACTTCTGGGGACTGCACTAGGTTTCTGACAGGGTAGTTTGAGAAGCTTTTGGGCCAGTACTATAGAGAAAAAAGAATCAGAGAGCAAAACATATCACTTTCTAGTAAGGTAGAGGACAACAACATTGCAGACTCATCCAGCTTTACGGATGAAATGAGCAGAATTTAGTTAATCCCCACACACGGAAGTAGAACTGCTACAATTGCTCAGTCAGCCATTCCGGGGTGAATCTGGATCATTTGGGTTTTTAAGAATATGATGATGATTTTACATTTTACTGAGCAGACTGTTACTCATTTAATTCAGAAAGACAATCAATTCTTAACTGTGGAATCCAAGCTCACTGCTCAGAGGAAAACAGTGAACAGTTCAGAGAAGTATTAGTACCACCACGTACCAAGTATTGGGACAAAATTAGGTTTTCTGTCAAAAGATATATAGCCCAGAGCATTTTCATGTGCTTTGGGAGGAGTTATAGACAGACACTTGTAGGAAGAACAGCCTTTTGTCAGCTATCTTCTGCACCTCAACTACCCTATCCGATTTTGCATCAAGCTAAACAAAAATTAGCTGACCTTTTATATAAATATCTGAAGTTAGGTGTCTGTATTTTAACATACTAGTGAACCTCAGTATCATTATTACTTTCTAATCAGTGGATTGCTGCATTTTGTAGTTCCACTGCTTTGGTAATATGCATTTTAGGTAGTTTTTCATAGTTAGAACTCCACACCAGAACAGCTTTTAATGCGATATAAGGTAAAAAGCAAAAGGCAAAGAACTGAAGAGAAAGAAAACTACTTATGATTCACCTGTATCTTAGAGCTTTCAGTCAAAATATTGCAATTCTTATAATCGGGATTCAGGTGGAAAATAACACAGTATATTTTATAAGAATAAGGAACAGAATAGGAAGAAGAGTCTTAAATTCATTTTTATTAAGAGTATTGCCTCTTGGTTTCTTTGCAAAACTGCCTTTGTTCAACTTACAAATTATTTTTTTACAATTAGACAGTTGCATTTAGATCTTTCTGAAAATTCACTTTTGAATAGTTTCTTTGCCTTCCTCAGCACATTTTGCCTTGAAATTGATTTGAACACAGTGGGAGGATGTAAGAGGAATTCCTGCACTGGTAACAGAGATAAGTGATCATCTTACATAGGGCAAGTGTACCCAGTGCAAAGACCCATGTAGCACACTATCCTGCTTTTAACAGCAAGCAAAAGTAAGACCCTAAGGTAGAGTATTAATGCAGAACAGATATATATGATGCTTCTTTTGAGTGCTCTTACTGCAGCTGAGTCCTCAGCTATTTGCAGCTCAGGGATTTCCTGAGTTAGAGCAGTTTCTCTGTGTTTAGCAGCCTTCTAAGGATTTCTTTTCCCCTATTTTGTACAGCTTCCTGTACAACAGATTTGCTGGACTTACAGGTAATAGTTCCAGAAATTAACATCAAGCAATTTTCAAGCCAGAAATCTATGCAAAAACAAGAGTTACGGCCTCAAGTGTCAATGATAAACCTAGAGACTCACCAAGAAACTATGAGAAAAAAGAAAAAGCGTTCATCCTTCTGAAACATCTGGGTGATCCACACCAATTCTTGAGCAGTTCATCTGTAAGGGCTTGCTCCTAGCAACTTTATCTGTTATGGAAGGTGGAATGAAAAAGTCAAAGCTGTCATCTTCTGTGGCCAGGGAAAATGACATCTAGACTTGTTTGGGACTTGTGAGATTTCAGAACCAAACAAGGCATCTTGAAGCATGCAGTCACCCTGGCAGAACTTCATCACCGGGGAGAAAGAGCACTCGAGCAAGACTACAAAAAACAGCAAATTGCCTTGCAGATTCTGCAGCTGTGGCATTCTGACTGCCTGCACAACATCTGCTTAAAACTTCAACAAGCCTGCTCTTTGCACATGTCCCCAATTATTTTACTAACCTGTATGCACCCAAATCATGAGCAGACCACAAACTCTCTCTTCAGACCATGTGCTCAGCCTGCCGAATTCCACCAACAGTACGCTTGTGCCCACAAGAAGAGAACTAGCTTAAAACTCCAGTAAATTCTGTTTTTAAAATCTGATATCTAGGACATCAGTTATCCATCTCAGCATTCAAATGTCCAAAGCATCAGCTCTGATTTTCTGCTGGTATAAGTCAGAGTTGATGTGGTTTCTTTGTTTTTGTTTTCTGCAAAGTCTGACATATTTTCATGACTCTCAATAATATGGCTTCATTTCAAATAGGTTAACAGCTTTTCAGTTCAAAATTGTAGTAAAATAACATAAGACACTAGTATGGCACCACCGGGCCACACACTGTTCCAGAAGACACATATCAATGCGATGTCTAAGTTAATCTGCCCTTTATGCCAAACTCCTACTGACATTGAAGAGTTCTGCATACACAGAAAGAGTAGGTAGAATATAATGCTAAAATAAAGTGGCAGCATCAACTGAAGTTCCTTGTTCTCCTGAGTTTGTCAAGGCTTTGTTACTTGGCAGCTTTTCATACAATATTTATTATGGCTGCAATTTTTTCCCATTAACATGTTTTAATCTGGGAAAAAATGTCACATTTTTCTACTTTAAATATACAAAGACTGACATTTTTTGTGAGCTCATCTTTAGTAGATTGCTTTTTGTTCTAACCTCAGAGGAGTGAGAAAGAGATGCCTCTCCTATCTTCTTATATTTTTTTTCCTTTGAAGTCTGTATATTCCCTGTGTTTTGGGTTTGTGTGGTATACAGATGTTCACAATAAAATGGAAATCATAGGTAGCGTTCAGGCCTTAAGCTATTATTGTTCAAACTACAAGTGGTTGGAAAACTTCTTTGCTAATATCAAAGATAGAATAAGTCATATATCAAAGAAATGGGTCAGAGCTGACTCCTCGGGCAGCCTAGACTCTCTCTGGTGCATCAGCATTTTGAATTAGCAGGTGCACATGTGTAATGTATACAACAAATTGGATAATCTACTTCTTGATAGACTTAAAAACATTGGCATTCAGTCAGGTAGTATTTTATCACTTACTCTACTATAGGTGATGTCCATTGCAAGCAGCATGGGAAAAAATCTAGACGTGTCATAAGAATTCTTTTAGAACTCACTAAAATAAAGTTTCTGCAAGCAATTATTTCTTTTTTTCACGTAAAAAAACTCAGCTCATACAAACTGCAATTTATATCTGCTCATCTAGAGCTCATGCCATGCATCAGAATTGAAAGCATAATTTTCATCCGTCTACATGAACTGAATTGTTGTTATTATCCAGTTTTCCAGATGTGAAAGTCTGTCATCTCTGTCAATGTCTGCATATCTAAATTTGTATTTCAGCAGTCTGGCTTACAGGTCTCAACCCATGCTGTGCATCTAAAAGCAAAAAGTAATTTCTATCCCACCTACAAGGAATGTCCCATTGTTATGATCCCATTTTCCTTTCAGAATTTGTCACTATTATTTTTTAATTAGGTATGTAATGTATCTAATATCTTTCACAGCCTCAAATTCCTTATTTAGTTTGTATTCTTAAAGTACAGAAACTAGCTCTCAACATAAATAGCTGGGAAGATCATTCATGAGATTAATTCTTCCTTATGTAGACAGACTGGTTTTCCAAATCATGAAGTGTCCTTTTTAAGTAACGTTTACATTCACATTAAAAAAAATCCATGTGAGTAACCTGTAAGTGGACACTAATGCAAAATAAATGTCCTGCTGAGTCTGTTAGACAGCAGTCTTTTACATTTGCCATTAACAGGATGGATTCAACAGGATACGTGCTGCTTTCAGCATCTTTTTCCTCCAGACATTGTTTAATCACAGAGAAGACTCATCCACTGAGCTGTTTATCCGTGGTACCTAGAAAGTCAACTCAACTTAATACACATTTTTAACGCTACATAATGTTCTTAGAAAAAGGAAGAAAAGCGATGTCTCAGGAAAGGCAGCTGAGAGAGACAACTGGTGCAGAAGCCTCTCTGCTGATGGCATGAGGAGCACTAGGCTGCAGTTCCAGTAGCGCAAGCTCTGTCCCACAGTCAGACAGCAACCAGAATGACTGGGGGCCTGAACGCTATAAGCGTTCTCACTGCGTCATCATCACTGCTTTCTCCCATCATATTTGCTGTTAGTGCAAAGCTCAGTGTTGGTCTCCAGCGGGTAGAAGAGTCCACACTAACAGGTAACTGCCCATCTTCAGTCACTGAGGATTTGTGCTACAGCACCAAGAGACAAGCGGGAACAGGTTCTGAGACACCCCAAGTCCAGTTCCTGCTAAGAGATTACATTTAAGAATTGGACGTTGATTTTGTGTACTATGTCACTTTACCAGGAAGGATGAGAATTGGCACAAACTGTCACTACTGGGAGTCTGTATCTGTGAAATGTACCAACTATCTAGAAGTCTCTGATACAGATATTTTACCTCAAGAAATGTTGAACTTGTAACCACATGAAATTTCATCTACATTCTGGCACATGTAGACCATCGACTGTACGTTATTTAGAAAAAATATATATCCTGAGCTACCTAGAACTGCACTAGATGATGTTTAGATATTTACCCGTGCCCTCCTCATCCACTCAGTGGCTATCACATTACAAGGATCTACACAGATACAACACAGATCTACAAGATCTCAAGATATCAAATAAGAGATTCATGGAATCCACAATTAAATCCTACAGTGCACAAGGAATTCTGCACCCCAAAGGAAACAAGATCTATGGAACAAGTGCTGAAGTTGGCAGTTGTGGAAACTGCGGTGTCATTTAACACACAATTTTCATTATAAATGCTATATTTTACTCCATAGGCAAGATAAGGAAGCAAGTATACTACCAGCTTCACTGCTACAGGATTTTGTTACAATTCATAAGGAAAAATAGTTTGTGTGGGGTTTTTGTTTGTTTTCCAGTGGTTTTTTTTTTTTGTTTGTTTTGTTTTTTTCAAGGAATATCATTCATTTTGCCATCTTTCTGTAACAACAACAGTCACCCTGACTTCCATTTCAGAAGCCCCTTCTGCCCAAGTGGACCACAGCATTAGTTATCTGCTTGGGTTTTGCAAATCTTCCTAGGTTCAAGTATGTACAGGAAACATATAGATCCTTCTGCAAGTAAATAAGAATCAGGATTCTGTTCATCATGAAGTAACTGGAGGCATCACTTCCTCTTTCAGACCACAGTTCTTTGACCTTAGCTACTTGCCTCTCATTCCTTTTTGTCCCAGAAATGGCTTGTATAAACTCAATTTCTTCCCAGTGCCCTGCTTCCTATACTCTATTTTTGACAATCCCATTCCTTATGTCTGCTGCATCTAAGGAACACCAGTAGAAATGGCTTCCCTGCTCAGGTAGATATTGTTCACAGGGAGTAGAGAAGTTAAGGCTATCAGTTGTTTCATGCCAGTACTGCTTGACTCCCCCTTTCCCAAAGCATTGAAACAGCTCTCCTGGGGCTAACAAAAACATGCCTGTTGTAGAAAAACAAATCTTCCGCTTCACAGTAGCTCCAACAGAGGTAGAAAAGCCTTTACACAAAGACCTAAAGTATTGCTTTTCACAACCACCAAATCCCTAATAATAGGCCTGTGCCATCTAGTGGGCAGAGGACTGGATTGGGATTTACAGCAATTTTCCCAGAAATCCTGCTTTTGTGCGGAGGTGATTCTGTATCTTCCTTCTCCACACACCGCATTAATTCTGTGCTTAAAGGGTGAGTTCAGACAGAGTAGGGCTACCTCTAAGGACTTTGTATACAGAACGTATTCATTACACAGTAAGTTGTTCTGGGTACCCGGGAACTGAAAATAGAGAATGATTTATTTAATATATGCAAATACAGTTCCTGATAGGTTTAGAACTGAGAAAATCCTGAAACTTCATCAGTGCACAAAAGAAGGAAGAGCTCATGCCTACTACTAATTTTGGGGGGTAATGTGCATAACTTTGTAACTGGTTCTGTATTTCATGCCACTGTACAATATTTCAAACATCTGAAGTTTGCAACTTCTCTGTCTTTGAAAATTGAACTATTTCTGTTTGAGAGGCATTGAGAGTATTTCCCAGAAATATCCCAAATGTGTTTTCTAACCTCGGAAAGTTTTTGTCTCGGCAAACAGGGAAAAAGAATTGACAACCTTCACTCCTGGTAGATAGTCCTTCACTTGACAAGGAGTCATCCTAAGGCTCAGACCCTGATGTGGGAAATCCAAAGAGCTGCGAGAACACTGTGCCACTGCCCTAATTTTGAAAAAATGTACTGCTCTCATTTGCATTAGTGTTACTGAAAGGCCATTAACTGAAGGAGCGTCCCGCTGTGCAGGATACTGGAGAGTTCTGCTGGTTTGGGTACCACATTGTACACCTATTCTTTTTTTAGTGACACACTAATTTGACTCTTCCTTAGTCTGATACTTTAAAAGCGTCAGCTTTTCTCAATTTTAGACCTGACAGAAAAGGTCTAGCTGTTCCTCTAAAGAAAGCCAAACAGGCAAGATTTCAAACCTGCAGTCTATATTTATTATGTGATCTCTTCAGATATATTGAAAAAAAATAAAAAATGTTTTCAGCTGCTGTCCTGTGTACTGGCAAGCTAGCAGAGCATGTGTAAATACTGATAGAAAATCCAATTTTGATGGAACCCTACTTTTGGACAGCAAAGACTTCACTGAAGTAAAGTCCATGTGCAGAGTATTCTTCTACCTAAGATAGAATGTGAGTTGTTTAGGATGAAACTAACCCAGGAACTGAAAAGTCCTGTTCTTCCTATGAGAAAACAAGTTCTTCCCTCCAGAAAAAGATCTGCCATGCTAAACCATCAAAGTTCAGGACTGCTAAGCTACTACAACTGCATTTCAGTTGGTCTGTAGCTCTGCTGTTGACATAACATGATTCTGATTGTGTCAGCTCCCTCTTTTATAAAATTGGCTCTCTTGCACTGATTTAGGGCTATGACAGATCATCTGATTTTTACAGATTAATAGTTAACAAACATCTGCACATCACAGTACTGGCTAATGGCACCAAATGGGATTATTGCCCAAAACAGTGCCCATATTGCATTTGTCTCACACAGGACATAGCAGTCCAGTAACTAATAAAACACTGCGCACACGAACAGCACACGGAGAGCAGATGGGGGCATTCACTGATGTATGGCGAGAGGAACAGGTAGCACAGGAAGGCCATGACATGAAGAAAAGGAAACAGCTGGGAAAGCCTGACTGCCCTGCAAGCACCAGGTTAGCTTTATTTGTACAGACTTGCTTGGTGTCCGTAATTCCCTAAGTTCCTCCCTGGAGGGAGTGGAGGCAGCAGGAAAGCACATCGCTTCAGACATGAGCTGGCTTTATACATCACTAACTCTGTCACAAGGCTACAAACAAAAGAACATTTTGCATAAATCTCGGAAATGAATGCAGGCTGCGGATTTAAGCAGCACAAAAATAAGGGTTGATGATATCATATCATGTCACACTAGGCTGGTCTATTCCCATTCAGGATATCAGATAGTGTCAACCTTGTTCCAATGCACTCTTCAGGAACACGAAGTCATAACATCAGAAGTCTCACAAACATACATGGTGGTTTTACTGTGCTAGGCAGCTGAACACCACAACCACTCTCTCACTCCCCCTCCTTAGATGAGGAGGGGAAGAAGTAAAGGAAAGAACAACTCACGGGCTGAGATAAGGATAATTTAAGTAAAGGGAAAAGAATTATTAAGGAAATATTATTATTAATTAAACAATTCAGCTAAAGGGAAAAGGGGGAAAGGGGAGGAGGAAAGGGAATAACAAAACAAAACAAATAAAGGCTATGTGGAAGTGCAGAGGAAAGAAATCACTCTCTACTTCCCACAAAGGAGTGATGCTTGACCACGTCCTTGAAGCAGGGCCCCAACGCACATAGCCGGTGTTTGGGAGGAAGACAGACGTTTTCACAATAAGAGCCCACCCCTCCCCTCTTCTTCCTTTTTCCACCTTTTATTGCTGAGCGTGACATCATATGGTATGGAATATCCCTTTGGTTGGTTTACATCAGCTGCCCTGGTGATGTTTCTTTCTCACTTTTTTGCCCACCCCCCTAGGAGGGTTAGAGCAAGTCCTGATGCTGTGCCAGCACTGCTCAGCAGCAGACACAACACCGGTGTGATGCCACTGCTGCTCTAGCTACACGTGCAGAGCCCAGCACTGTATGGGCTGCTGCAGGGAACGTTAACATCCCAGCCAGACCCAGTACAATATACTTTTAAATAAACATAAGAACAAATTAAAACTGAATATATGTAGCTTGTTACAGTCAGTTATCACATAAATATCAGCCATTACTTATTCACTACATATTGGCAATTGCAGTTGTAAGGAAAGGAATAAACTACCACTCTACACTACCAGGCAAGAAACAGACACCAAGATGAGATCTCACTACCATTTTAACCTACTGCTACTGCTGAGCTTCACGCAAAATTTTCCAGGTCTAAGCTTCAGGTTTAAAACAACAATGACTGTAATCTGGAATTTAAAGCAAGGCCAGGAACTTCTCAATCTTGCAAACTATCTGCACTGAGCTTAATGTACTTATTATATAGTGCAGAGCTTACAGTTCTTTCAAGAAAGGATTTGTATTTTCCAGTCCAGGAATAAAAGGTGTTTTTTGTTGGTTGGTTTAGTTAAAAACAAACAAACAAACAAACAAACAAACAAAAAGTAGCTAAGATCTATTCACCATTTGTGCCCCATGCGGTTATGGTTATGCATGCACAACAACAAAATCTTCTAGCACTTCTTGACTAGAAAAGACATTGCAACATGCATAGCATCATCCCTCATAGTCAAGTATCTGACTGAAAACCCAGAACTGCCTTGTTAACTTGGCTGCTGGTTGGAGCTATTAGAAGACAGAGCTATCCATGATTCTCCCTTCTGCAAAAAGAGAAAGGGCGGGATGGGGGGAGAGGTTGTGAAAGCCAGATTTTTAATTATTTATTTAGTTGTTTTGTGGGTTTTGTGTTTTTTTTTTTTTTGTTTTTTTTTTTAATTAAAATAAATCAGAGTTCTTCAGCTATTAGTGGCTGCTCACTTGAAGGAAGGGTGCAGGTGTTGTGATTAATGATTAAACTTTAAATATTTATGATGGATGAAGTATGTATCTGGAAATGATTGGGTATACTGCTGTTTGTCATATGCTTCTCCCCAGGACTCGACTGAAAATGAGATAATATCACACCAGGTTATAATTCTGGGATAACATATTGTAAGAATTTGTAGAGACAAGCACTGTGGAAAAAGTATTTCAGTAGTTGAAAGCTGATTCCAGAATGTTTTCAGAATATTTTGAAATGAGCCTTTTTTTCTTAAAAACAATCTTCTGATGACTTGGTATTTAAAGTACTTTTGAACCACAAGTTTTCAAATGCAGTTTAGCATTTACTAGGAGTATCCATCACCTGCACTCCACCTGAAATGTTGCAGGCAAGCAGAAATAGCAACTGCATGGTAATAGTAGCTACTATGGTACCTGCAAAGAAATGAAGGCCAGACTGACTGATTGAACTGTTAATGTTGACCACTGCCTGTCCAGACTGATAGCATCTGTATGGGCCTTGCTAGACAAGAGGGCCTGGAGATCTGGAACTTTTGGTTTTCCTTCTTCAGCAAGAATATAGAGGATTAGAAGATCCCAAGCAGACCAGCTCCATATTCTTCTTCTCTATTCCCTTTTCTTCTGAGGCAGGATGATAGCAGAAGTAAAAATAGTCTACTCATCTCTCCTTTTAATGTGCCACAAAGAAAAACATCACTGAGATGCTTTCATCTTCCATCCAGCATTTTGAAGAATTTTATACTGTCTCTTTTAAAAAAAAAAAAAAAAAAAAAAAAATTGAAAAGACAGTTGATGGCTTACAGAATATCTTCTGGGAAGATCCCATCAGGTGGTAGATCTGGGCATGAGAAGAGGTCATAGCTTTCCTAGGGGCTATACTGTACAAGGAGAGGATAGGTCCTCGTAGGTGACGCCATTCAGAGCTCAGTTCATGCCTCCTGCTGGCAGAGAAGCACAGTGAGAGACACTGGTACCCAACAGCATCGTTAGACAAATGGGGAAAAAACACAGAAAGCCAACTGTTTGTAAAGACCCAGAGCTGTAACCCTGGAGGTGAGAATTAAGTGAAGTATGAGCAACAGAAAACACTGCTGGGTGGTGTGGAATTGTATGCCTGCTAGTTGAAACACTAGAAATATGCTGCAGTCTTTACAGTAACTGATACTGTCATATACAACATCCTTAGAAGTCAGATAAGGTTAATGAATAGTTGAAAGAAAAAACTAGCTATGAATGAGATATGATTCACAAAGCACAGAAAAAACTACATATTTTTTGTTGTACTTTTGGAAAAGTCCTGCAAATCCCTAAGAATTTCACAGAAAATGCAATATATAATTATTAATACACATTTACCTCTAGTACAATGTAAGGTAATTATTTTAGTTTTAAAGACGATCCCATGATTTGTCATGATTTTTTTTCAGATAGTTATGAAATAACCTAAAGAAGTTTGTGACTTTCCACAGCAATATCTTCAAAGAAAATGAGCACATTTTGACTCAGTCTCTAAAGACACACCTCTAGTCCTTCTAGTGAGCAAGTACATATTGCAGATCATATTAACATACATTATCAACCAGAAGCAAAAACTTTGTGAGTTGAATTCAAATTCCAAGATGGTTTGACCACATCATTTTTATTTTAGACAATTTCACCAGGTCCCAAATTGTTTATCATACAGTTCAGCCTAAGGCAATATTCTAAACCTGAGCTAGGATCCATGAGCATAAGATAGGGCTAGGCAGAACAATAAATAATATACCATTGCAGTCAGAATATTTCTCTATTCATACTGACTACTACTAAAATCCTTCAGATATAATTCGGCTCCTGGTGCTACCTTTTTGAGAAGTCTAGATAATTACTTCCTGTAGTTGTCAATATTCAGAATTACTTTCTGCTGCCATTAGAAATACTTAGAATGAAAATATTCTCCCATTGGTACCTTTGTGTGGTATTAAGACTGGGAAAGTATTTATATTTAGGTTTCACCCAAGAGAAAGATCCTTGTATAATTCAGTGCTACAGATAGAGGAGAAAAAACCTCTAGGCCACAATATGTAGTTAATATTCAGAATTAAGTCAGTTTCTTATGCATAACTGGTAGGTCAAATTCAGCTTTGTGTGCTGTAATTTATAATACAGCTTTATGCCCAAAGCAATATGGAAGCCCTGAAGCAGCACTGTGAATTATTACAACTGAATCAGAACACTACCTACCAAAATGTATATGATTTCTTACATTTCTACTGCATACAGACAATAAACGTGATGTCAGATAGTCCTGTGCTGCAAGGACACCTAAATAAAATATCAGTTTCGTGACCAGTGTCAGCATTTAGCAGCCTACTTCCTCCAGTCTTAGTACAGCATAGTCCTGCTGCTTCAGCTGGTTTAACTAATCCAGAAAAAGTAATAGAAAGAACTTTATAACTTCCTTAGAACTCACCTATTTCTCTCCCCTATGAGACAGCAAAACTGCACTGCCGTTTGGTACTATTACAGCGTTGCCCAGACTCAGACTCCGTACGTCATACTTAGTCCTTAATATGGAAAAGACACGAGGCAATGTGCTCCTGGTAGTCCTCAGGAGCTAGAGCTGAACCGCCCTATGCCCTTCTGCTTCCACACCTGGGCTCCTTGCTGCTCCAAAGCAAACAGACCCCCATTGTCTAGGGGCAAAGACCTGCTGCCTTTGCAGTGCCACCACCATGGAGGAGGACTTACTTTTGAATGGCTTCAACAATCCTACCCACTATAAAGGGGAACACAGGCAATGGACATCTCTGAAACAGTCAAACCTCCCATTACACTGGCTCTTCAAATGCTAAGGGAATTAATTCCTTCCCTCACATTTATCTGGACAGTGTTCTAGAAACAATAAAAAGACTTTATAAAACATACAGTGCCTTTGTCACCTCTAAAACTGGCCATGTTTTTATCTTTATCATTTCAAAAGGTAAGTGAACTTAAGACCTGGGATCATTAGGCCAAATGTGTGTCAGAAGCATCCCTCTGAAGTTTATTTTCAGCCATGATGAGTGGCATGTGTGGAGACAGACTGTTTCCATTTAAAAAATGCTAAGTTTTATTCTCCCTCACTCTCTGTCCAAGAGCCCTCCCCCATAACAAGTGCATTAGCAGTAAACAAGTTTGCAATTCAGGCTTGTTAGCTGCGTTCTTGCACTCCTGCTAATACTCTTAAAGTAGTATGCTGTATAGTGAAAAAAAATAGATTAGCAACAACACTCAGCCATCAATACTGGCTAATTAATTTTATTTGGATGTCGCTTCCTGCCACAGTATAGCATGTCTCTCTGAGCTCAAAGAGCTTTATTTATACATTTCTTGGAGCAGTTTTTCACCAGTGTATCCCTATGACACCACTGTAGTGGATTTAAAGCTCCTCCTGATTTCCACCTCTGTGAGAGATCAGAACTAGTCCCAAGAGGTTTAAGCCTCTCCTAAGTTAGTTCCCAATGTGGAAGAATCTGCAAATAAACTAATTAGAGATTAATTGACTAATACATATAGATAAGTTAATTAGAGATTAATTAGTGCTTATATAGTATGTTCCTTAGAAGACGTAAATTGCTCTAAAAGTGCTAAGTATTATTTGTCAATTAACAGCGTTTCTATGGCTGACAGTTCTTAGTTACCGTACATGCACTGTACTTGCTGGTGTATCTACCAGTCACACATCTCTACACAACTCCTTCTGTATAGTTTGTCATAAGGAATTAGATCTTCTCATCTTCTGAAATAATTAACTGGAGGAAAAACAAGAAAAAATCAAATCATGGTGAACTATCAAAATACAGACACCTCCAGAGAAGAAAAAGAAATGTCCTCTTCCGTTGTGCAAGAAAGGGTGAAGTAAAGGTGAGGAGTCATACTCAAGTCTAAGCTGCGTGGTTTCACAAATACCCACGTGATCCAGCCAGAACGAGGTCTCCCCAGAATTTGAAACCTTAGCTTCTTAAGCTCTTCTCCTGTGGCATACCAGCTACCCAGAAATATAGACAGAAGTCACAGGAGCATGCATAAACAAGACTGGGCCTGTACAAACTCGTAATGTGAATTCTTTGCCTATTTTATTTAGCCATTATTTCCTATCTGATTTCAATTAATAAGAATAGTATATTTTTGAATCAATTTAATTCCAAGAACTTTTGTAACCCCCCAAAGACTGTATTACCTGGGAAGGTTTCCTTTGTTGTAAATACACTTCTTTTTATGAAAGGTATTGTGAACTTTCTTTCATCCCAGTTTTCAACCCCAACCATATATATTCCTACCCATTTTCCCCCATTTTGAACTGGTTGCTAGCACTAAGGTGTTCATCGAAGAACAAGCAGCTATAACTGAGTCTTGAGTCCTTCCTGGAGATGACAAAATTTGAACGGTAAGCTTTTCATTGAAAAATTTTCAGAAGAAAGTCCTGCATGCACTCTAAAACCAACACCAATGATATATGCTAATAAGACAGTTAATAGAGTTAGGGAAAATTAAGCAATTAATGCAGAAGTCACAACACAATCAAAATTAAGGATAACTATTCAAGTGTACAGATTACTTTTCTGGTGTGCACTCAGGTAGAGTCTCAGTGACAGAGCCTTAAGTTACATGTCAGTAGAACCCAGCAGACTCCAGACACACAAACCCTATATAAACATTCATCAAAGCTGACACTTGAAAACCACAGAGGAAGAAGCCAGGACTAGTCTTCTGAAGAAAAAAGGAAAGCATTGTAAATGTGTACCCTGGGAAGAAAGACTTTAGCATCTTGGTTCTAATTAATGTTGGCAGAATTAGTAACCCAAAAACGAACAAGCCTTAAAAAGGAATACTGGAACTAAATCCTAGGTACACTTATTGCAGGTCTAAACATTACCCAGGAAAGGCTTCTCTTATGCAAGAATCCACACAGCATCAGCTAGATGAGATGCGTATCAAATCCCCTGTTTTTTCCAGCTACATACACACATCCCATATGCTAGCAAAACAATCAGGAAAAAGCCCTTTCATGTAACTCACATAAAACGAGCTCCTCGGTCACGCTTCTAAACCTTCTGGCTATAGCAGAGAGCTCCTGACACAGTGCATTCTTCGTAAGCACCTCTAGGAATGATGTGTTGGACTGATAATTCTGTTCAGATGGTTTTGGTTTAGAAAATGTAAATGGAGTTTTATTCTTTTGGCAAATAACAAGACTTGTTACGCTACTACCCAGAAAACAGTTTGAATCCACGGTTATTACAACCGCAACAGCAGTTTTCCTTCTCCTTAAGCTTTAACTGAGCAATCCAAACCATTGTCAGCTGACACATCCACAGTGAAGAGGCTCATTCTAAACAACAACAATATTAATGAAAAATGTGACGTTCTTGATTTATCTCTGTCTTTGGTCTTATAAAAGAGAAGTTCATATACTGCTATAGTGGGACAGACAACAGACACTTGAAAACAAAACATTTAAAATAAAAGTAATCAAAGGCCTAGGCTTGTTAGAAAAAATAGCTAACAAACATCAAGACAGCACAATAAAACTAGTCTGCTGAATGAACTTTGTCTAGTCTTCAAAGGTGCACAATGACAGGACAACTGAGAACAGTCTTGCATTATGTTGGATACCAGGAGTTAACAACCTACGCATGATATAAACCACACAGGACTTTATATTCATAAAGTAATATGAGTACTAGGACTAATACCACTTACATGCATTCTGCATAACAGAATTTACCAGGTGTTTAGCACTAAGCCTCAGTTGCTTTCTGCTGATACGCAGAACACCTTATTCATACTCAATTAGTTTAAATTCACTTCCCACAGTATTTTCTTTAATGCACAAACACCTGATCTGCTGAATCATGAAACTGAGCCAGTGGAAAAAAGGATGTAGAGTTGAAACTCTACTCTGTTTACAGATTTCTTGCTATAATTTGCAAGCTTTATGCTTTCTCTACTTCAGTGTTTCTACAATACTTAAAAAAGAGTAGAGACATACTTCAGAGCATCAACATTGGTTCAGCTACCTACAGAGCCTCAACTTGTCTTATCATTAATCACCCATATGTGGTCTTGTTTTTCCTCCCGTGCCAAACGCCCTACACCTTGCTCACCAAGGATATTAGCAACAAGGGGCTACCAGACTACTGAACATGATTAGCTTCAAACATAGGTAAGGACAAATCATGCTCAGCACTGTTTCTGTAACTGGAGTAAGCTTTTGGCCCTGTAACACCATTAATTTCAAGTTCAGGACAATTTGCATCTGCTTATGAGCCTGAAACAGAACCATGAACAGAACCAGGAACACCTGCTGTAAAGTGTAAGGGTCATGGGTGTTGAGCAGGATGGTATCTTATCTGCAGAGGGTCACAGTTTCCCAGTGTAAATGCTGCAGGGGTTTGCCATTACTACTGTTCAAGCCTTAGAGTACAATCAGAGCTGGTCTAACTTCAGGAAGAAGAATTGGTCTCCCAGGTGACAGGTTCTCAGGAACACAGCAAAAGACGTGCTGTCTGGGCACTGACATTTAACCAGTTTGCAAAGGGTGGCAATAACTAAAAGGCAGTAGCTGAATACAAAGCTTTTGGAGCACACACTTAGAAGAGACTGATTTCCTCCTAGCCTGCCTTTCCGCCCTTCTCCCTTTCTCTTCCCACACAGAAAGCACTGTGAATACATACCAGAAAGGGGCTGTACTATTTCTACTCAAAGGTCAGTAATATCATTTTTGTCATTTTGCCTCTTTAAAAAAAAAAAAAAATGTTATTACCTTAACTTGGATGATCCTTTTCAACACAAAGCCATAACTGTGAATCACCTTCCTGTTCATAGGTGCAACTCTGGCACCTGACACATTGAACTGCTCCTGGTGGATGTGGAGAATGTGTTTCTCTGGCAAGGCTGTGCTTCTGCATTACTTGGCGCATGGGAAAATCATTCCTGGATTATCTTTTTTTTTTTTTTTTTTTTTTTAATGTCATTTAATGTTAAAATTCTTCAAATCCTGTTTCCCATCTGGACTCTTCCAGCCTTTTCCAGGACATTTGTAAATGTTTTCATTTCCCTTGAGTGAATACAGCCATCTTTTCAAGTGTATCTTTTCCCTGCAAGCAGGCACCACTCGCAAAGCTTTCATACCCAGAGAATGAAACATGCAGTCGAAAATGCGCAAAGCTAGTGCAGGATGAGTAAAAGCTCTCAAGTGTATGTTGCTCATTAATTAGTCAACACAGTCTCCAGCTGCCTCCCTCATTCAAGGCTGTTTTCCTTGGCTTTTTTTTTTTTTTCTTTTTACCCTCAAGGGAAAACAGCTCCATACATACAGCTTGCTTTAAAGAGGATTCTGCTGTATCTCTGATGTCACCTATATTAAGTGCTTCACATAACACTAGAGAGCACACTGTAGTAACGTTACGTTGACTCTTTTCCTTGAAGTCATTTATAACGTCTTCACTATTTTATTTTATTTTTTTACTGTTAGAGTTTCTGTTACAGTACAGGGGTATACTGCAGTATGAATAAAATGTGTTAAGTCCCCTGATCTACCTGTGTAAGGAACAAGAGGTATGTTACGCACATGAACAGAAACCAGAATCCAGGTAACGTAAACTCTTGTTAGCCAACTAGAAACACGGGAATCCGTTTTGTTAACTGTTGTACAAACGAGTACAGAAGTATCACTGCTAACCATCTAGCAGTTCTAGACTATGCAAAAAACATTAATATTCCAACATGCACCAGCGAGGCTGGCATATAGATAAAACATATAAATGTGAAAAGTGCTTTGTCCAAAGCTAGAGAAAATATTTAGAAGCAGCCAAGAATGGGAACTTGTATCTCCCGGAGTTTAGTCTAAAGCCATAACCTTAGCTTATTATCAGTGACCTACAACAATTGCTAACATTTCTCAAAAGCAAACAACACTTAAAATATTGCCACTGAGCATAAAAGCTTGACTATTGACGTGCATACATTTAGATGTATAAAATAGACATTGCACACTAAAAGTTATCCTCCTTGCTGTAAGTAAAAGCCGAGATTACTTGAACAGTACTCGAAGGCTGGCAGACGTATGGATTTTCCATTTAGCCTGCTTCTCAGTTTAAATAACTTATCCAATAGAAAATAAAAATAATTCAGAAGTTTATGTAGAACATTTTGCTGGGATGTCAGACGTTACAAAGTGAGGGAAGTTTAATCACTCTGGTTTTAAACCTAGCTCTGCTGAAGGCCTAGCCAGCCTCTAAGTGTCCCATTCAGAAATGCTTTTGGATTGTTTATGTCTTCTTTCACCAAATTTGTATGAAGGACAATCTTGAGCCATCTGGTGCCTATTTAATTTTTAACCACCTCTCACTTGGAATATTTCTTTCTTTATACTTATTTTGTCTTAACAAATTGGCCATAAGCTAAACTGCACCATCTGTGACTTCCAGTAAATACAACTGTTGCTAATGAAATTACCCAGCTTCATCATTTTGATTTAAATGCATTGCCTGCTTTTTCTATGACCTTTCATTGCTTGCCATCAAATCACAGCTTTCACACATTTAGATACACACTCATGTAGGTCAGGCTTCAGGAATAAATCTTATCTGTGAATCTCAAGAAGCCTGGCCAAGCTTCCTCAGCAGGCTGGCATGAGCTTCCACAGCCAGGGCCATGCTACGAAATCATTATGGCATTTGTGACCATCCAGCTCAGGGGCTGAACTCAGTGTGTTTCATGCTTCAGGGCAGATCCCCCGCCATGTGACCAATTGGTCACTGTTTCTTGTTCTCTTGCCTCCCATTTGTTTGACTGACTGAATTAATGATTCTGGATGCACCAGCCCAGTCTTTTGGCTACCCTGTCTCTTATTCAATCATGGGACAAATTTTACCAGACAGAACTGGAGGAAAAGACTGCGATCCTTACCTGAAAGAAAAATCACAGGACACTAATCAATGAAGAAGTAGTGCTGGTGGTGGGAGTTAATACTACCCCGATAATTTTTTACAGTACTTCATGTGTAGAATCAATTAGTGTCGTTAATTTGAATATGGAGGAATCAGTTCACTTGTGCCCATACTAAACTGGTAGGTGCCAGGCATTTAGTAGCATGCCAAAGAAATATACCTCAATTTACACCAGAAGGAAAAGATACAGGTCAAATTTCTTTAGTCAGAATGTGATCTACTCAAGTAGGTATATGTCTGTAGTAGACAGACGTGATTTGCGCAGTCTTTGTAATATTTTATACGGCTCCTGTAGTATTTTTTAATTAGAAGCAGAGTATGCATGATCACAACAAAGCCTAGATCCCTCAAGCAGAGAGATACAGCCCCAGTGAGCTGAGAAAATATGCATTTATTTCTGAGGCATCAGCATCTATTGCAGAGGTCCCTTGGATGCTCTGTTAAGGCTTCGGTTCAACATGGATTCCCAAGCACTATCCTGAAATTGCTGTTCTGACAGGACAGGGCTGAAGACAGACTTACCAAACTCAAAGCCAGAGATATCCAAACTGTCATGAACTCAGTTACCGAAAACACCAGTGGGTCAAACACAAGAAAGAATCTGACTACAAACAAATCTGACTACAACCAACAACTTCTGTAGCCTTCCCCCAGCTGTTTCCTTATGAAGAGAGCAACACATATCATACTAATGCTGTTTTGTTAATTTGCAGTGTGGCAAGACCACAATGAGGTAAAATGTGAACGCTTGAACAAGTAAGGAACGAGCAGCCAGGTTCCTAGGTCACATACATTGGCTTGATGTCACACCAGGTAATTGCATCAGTTTGTCATCTCTCCTCCTTGGAGGAGGAAGTCACAACACAGGTGCATTCAGCATTATAAAATGAACCTTTTTCTCTGGTAATTACTCAGAACTGTGGAAAAGAATAATGCAAAAACAGTTCATCTGAAATCAAAATATAATACTGAACAGCTTAGACTAATTCCCTCTGAATAAGAAAAATGAAAGGCCAAAAGAAACTTACAAAACCCATAGCAGTGGAGTTCAAATTTAATCATTTATCAGGAATATAACAACTAGTCAGAATTAGAAACATGATGTGATAAAGACACCAATCTCCTCTGTGATTTTATGCTTTCTAGTGTAGAGGCAAGACAGTACCACTACAGTGGGCCAACACAAGCATGGAGACAGCTCTGGATGTGCAAAAACCTTTCCTACACAGTCCATCGTCTAAACAGACATATTTCTGTTTGGCTTCCACTTGATGCCTACTCAGCACATCCTTCTAGCTGGAGTTGTTACTATAGTGAGGTCACAATCTACTCTCAGTTAAGCTGACAACAGGACAACAAGCTACGTCATCATCTAAGTGCTACAACTTATGAGGCAGGCTGGAGGACTGACGAGTTAGTAGGTGGGTTATGTTTATACAGAGATATGTTGGTATCCAGATGGAAAAGGCAAACAGAATAAGAGCAGATGGTAATTACACTGGCATTTTTGATAAAATATCTAAACTTGGTACATTTTGTCAGAATAACACTGCGTTTCTGTAAATATGCTTGATACTTTCTTCCTGCCAAGGAAGGGAATCACCTTCGCAAATGAGCTTACTTGTTTTATTTAAACTTCAAAGAAGCCCAGCAGAGTCTGCCAGTCTTTGCTGCTCCTTTTTCCTAATTTCAGCCAGAAGTGCAATGTTCTATTGCTCCCAGAGCTAATGGCCATGGAAACTACGTGGCATTATGCTATTTACTTACCCCAGCAGCACAATCTGAATACATACACATAAAAAGTTAGAAAGTTTAACAATTAATGAACAAGCATTGTGTGTTTGGCTTTTCACTTTTTGGTGCAGACTGGCTTCAGTACACTAAGACCACCTGTGAAGAGATGGCATTCGTACTTTGGGAACTTGTGCCTGGGATGACTATCAGAAGTGCTGGAAAGAAGGATAAGTTTTCAGTATACTGTGAAGAAAAGGCGTGAGTGGAATTAGGGATTTTGTCAGTGCAATAACCTTCATGATGTCTGACAACATGGAAGTGACAAACTGATACATAGAAATAAGACTAACAGAAGTGGTATGAACAGCATTGTTCTTTAGGAAAAACTTACAGAAGCTGGCACAAACTTTAGCGCACATCCCATAGAGTGTTCAAGTGTTCAAAACAGCTACAAGCAAGCTGATTTCACATGTATTTCAAGCCAGTAAGAACTGAGCTTAAAAAGAATGTAAACTACAGCCAAAACACCATAACAATCAAATGTAAGCAGCTTTAATTACAGGTAAGATTAAAATACCCACAATAATTAGTGCAAACATCCATAAAGAATAGTTCCTCAACTTCCTTTTGCAACTCCCTTCTGCATTTAGCAGCAGTACTGAAGAGAAAATCATAAAAAGTCAGAACCAGGAGTATAAACCAAGACTCTAAAAGCAAATGGTACATTTTAGATGCACCAAAAACTGAGTGACAACAGAAAATCATGATGTAACTTGTTACATGTTAGCTGGTGGGACTGGACTTTAAGATTCTGCAAACCCTTCCCCCGAGTCAAGGTATGCACAGAGTGAAATCTGCCTGACACCAATTACCCTGCAGCCAGATATGGTTCCCAACATCTTCAAGTGATAGCACTAGAACAGGATGACATTTCAACTTGCAAAGCTCATGGGTATTACAGCTACATCAATTTCCTGGGAACTACAATTTTGGCAGTTATCTTTGTGCATTAGAAATTACCACTCATCTTGTTCAATAACTCCTGAAGAGGTTCAGAGGTGTCTTGTCCTGCAGCCATGAGAGCGATATGCATCCAGTTGAACAAGAAAATATCGGGTAATCAATTGTGTTTGGTTTTTTCTGCACCTTTGAGTATCAAAGCCCAAAGGGAAAAAAAGCTCTCCAAATGCACCACAAGGTAGAATCATGCCTGAAGAATCAGAAACTCGAATATCCCCAGTGCAACAATGAACAGCTATTTTTAATAGCAAAAGTTACTTGATGAAAATAATTATGCAACTGTTATCACAGTTTATCAGCCTCTGATGTTCTGTGTGCCTTTGTATATTGAGACAAGGAAAGAAGACAGCCAGGCTAATTGAAGTTAAATGGATCTAAAGGAACAATCTCTGATAGGAAACATTTTGTGTGTTTTGTAACACACACTACTCCCTTGTCAACATATCATCTCCCATACATCAGGATAACAGGGTGACTGGGCTATCTATCCAGTCAGCACAGCTCCTCGGAGATATATTAACTCGTTCTGCAGATGCAGTTGAGATGGAGTTATGAACATGTTGTATTGCAAGAACAAAGTAGGAGAAGTAGGAAAAGGCAAGATTGAATCATGGATGAATTCAGATCCGGGAAATTTCCACATAACATTTTTAAGTAAAAAACAATCTTAAGAAGAAAGTTTAGGGGAGGACTAAACTTCCGTTTTGTTATTTGAGGTATTCTTAGAGAAAACCTAAGGAGAGCTGACATATCGTCTCTCACAGAGAGGCTTCTATGGAAGGTAAGTTTACTTCTGACTTAAACAGCATACACAAGACCAGATTTTGCTTTCATAGAATATCCTGAGTTGGAAGGGACCCTTAAGGATCATCAAGTCCAACTCAGGTGACAGTTTTTAAACAGATGCTGTATTTCATCCTCTCCTTTTCTATATATAATCTCCACCCTATTATAACAACATGTATAGATAGCATAACTAATTATCTCTAGAATTATATTTGTTCAAAACAACACAGGCTCCAGGTCTAAATTTAAGTAGCAGTTTTGCTAGTACTTATCTCCTGTAACTTGTGCTCCTGTTAAAGTACCATGTGAGGGAAATGGAAGTTATGGAAGTTTGACAAACACGTTTTCTTAATGAGAGCCTGAAAGAGTATAACAATGCCAGAGATGGCATTTAAAAGGGCAAGCACTCTGACCTTCAATTCAGAAATAAAATATTTATCTCAAAAACTCAGTACACACATTGTTCCATTAACATCAACTTTTTAAAAAAATAATAATAATAATAATTCACAACCTTAATTTTAAAAGTTTAGTCTCCTGGTGTTATTAGCCTTCTCCTAATTCCCATTTATATTCATTAGCAGTATGCTAGAGGATTTGAAATATCAGAAAATCAGGAGGCTACATTTTCTAATATTTTTACATCTTACATTACTTCTAATGTTGAAGTTCTCTTTATTAATTCTAACCATACCATCTTATGCCAGTGTATTTGTACGGTACAAATGCAGTAGCCAAGAGATGTAAATTCACATAGCGAAGTTAAACCACTAAAATGAATCCATTTTGATCCAAATGCCAACATGACATTTTGTTATTAACTCAGCCCTCTATTACTGGTTTTCAGCTGCAACTTCAGCAGGCAAAGTTGGCTCAGAGTTTGATGCTGCAGATCTCTAAAAAATATTGATTGTATGATAACTGTAGATATTTTAGGGTATTTTTAACATAAATTAACAAATTCATAGAACTGTCAATTTCTGATGACAGGCATCAGAATAGTTGAGTCTCAATAGTTCTAGGTGCAATTTAACAGCATCTCAAGAGAGAGTTTCATGTGGAAGTCTTAATTATCAAAGTCTCTATCACTGTCGAGCAGCCAGATTGCCATTTATGACACAAAGCTGCATTAAATTATCAATAAAAAAATGTTTTCCCCCCCCCCCCCCCCCGGGAGGCACAAATATCTGATTGGCAGTTTAGGTCAGCAGATGAGCAAAATACCCCACTTTTGTCAGTTTTGCCCCGTCTGACCTTACGAAGAATGGGAATAAATTCCAACCTGACGTTATTTAGGGTAATCACTTCTTCACATTGTGAGAAAACCATTACTGTTCTTTTGCAGCTTAAAGGAATGACAAACCATGACAAGCTCATCACACGCTCTTTCCAAGGTGAATGTATCCCTCTGTCCCCTTTGTAAAGGGTTACAAGTGAGACTTCTCACCGTAATTCCTGGTGAAACAGGTGACTTCAGACAGAAAGGATTGCTCCACAGCACTTTATTCTGAAGTAGAAATGGACCTCTGACAACATGCACACATACAGGATCTAACATGTCAAAACTCCTAGTCATTCTCTCTACTCTAGCAATTTCTTGCTAGAAATCCTCTCATGACTTCTTTTACAAATAAGATTGCAACTTAACTGCACACAAGCTCCCACCTCGTAAGAATCGATGGAAAAGAATGAGAAGACAGAGCACAAGCTTGATGAAAAAAAAAAAAAAAAAAAAAAAAAAAAAAAAAAGATGATGTAACATCTTTAGCCTTATACCTAAGGTTCTGTGAATGAGAGAGGAGAATGGGGGACAGTCAAGTAGAAAAGCACTGCTCCTGGTTGGATTACAATGCCTATCTGCTTCTCTCCATCAAATGCCTGTATTTCACTGTGAAATAAAGGGAAGAATGAAAATAATCTTTCCAAACCTCCCCTGCATGTGTTTGTTCAACTTCTACCATTCTAACTGCTTCAGAAACAATGACCTTAGCAGACCCAGGTACAGGGGAAATGTAGAACCCACATTATTTGTTATTGCCTCATGGCATGAGGTTAATTCATGTTCCTAAAGCACGACGTGGCATTTTCAAGCTGCTTTCTCCATCCTGAGAGGAAAATTCCCTAGTAAGAATGCAGCCTTGTGTATTGTCATCAGAACCCAGCAAAAGCCTCCTCCTCACCATCCTGTTTGTAATGACTTTGCAAATTGATTTGCAGAAAAAATGCTAGCATGTTATGTTGCACAGACACTCGAAGAATGTTTAAAAAAATAATACTGTACAGAGTAAGATTTAAATGGGGAAATCAAACCTCTTGAACAAGACAGCCAATTACTGTCAGGATGCTGACAGGAGTCTGTTGCAAGAGTGCTTGGAATTGCATTGTCAGCTTGCTCCTTGAACTATCAGCACAGCCAGCTCTTACAATCCAGCTGGTTCATGGTCCTACATGAGCGCTCCAGCACTTGCACAATCCCTTGTTATTCACTATCTCACTGTTTTAGAGGCATGTGAAGAGACAATGCTACACGACCCTTCCTCATTTGCAGTTTCTGCTGACCACTTACAAGTATTTTTATCTACATAAAGTTTGGTCAACTCTGCAGCAGGAGCTGCCTGGGGGAGTCTGTGAGGCTGCCAGATTCTCCACCCAGGATGTTAATCAACACATTGAAGCATACAAAGTGTATATATTAATTGGGCTAGAAACAGAAGGAGCTACCTGGGGGAATCTCCACGATTGTCCCAAGTTCCCACCTGAAGAGCTTTGTCTTGTAAGAGACAAAATCTTTGCTGTGAAGCTGGCCAGAAGTTCAGGCAATCACTTCATCTCAGGTCAGTCCACTGTGTCATCTACAAAATGAATTCTGGGGAA
Organism: Heteronetta atricapilla; assembly: GCA_011075105.1. NCBI lineage: Eukaryota > Metazoa > Chordata > Aves > Anseriformes > Anatidae > Heteronetta > Heteronetta atricapilla. The sequence goes on from CM021740.1 coordinate 6,865,540, forward strand.
TTCTTGAACCACTCAAAGCATGAACAACTAACCCTGCTTGGTAAACTGACAGATCCTTAATACCCAGCTATACAGCAACTGTATTACAGTTTCCTTCGTATGTCACAACTATGATTTAGACTGTATCAATTTGGCTATATTCAGTAAAACAAGTACAGATTAACAGGAAAATTAAATAACAGACCTGTGTTATGACTACATTGTGCCCTTAGCTCAAGACAAAAAAGAATGAGTTTGAAATATGACTTTACACTGGACTGGAGCTAAGGAAAAAACTCATAAAATTAACAATAACATGGAACATTAACATTTCAGGGCCTCAAATGTTTTTGCTCTGGAGTATAAATGCTGTGCATCACTCAGGATCACTACTGAGTGAGTCCAAGCAAGAAGCAGGCTCTGGATGCAAACTTCTGGTCCAAATTATTGCAGTTTAACCTGTACTCAAAACCAAACAACTGTAGGGCAGTCCTAAAGAGAAATGCTAGTATTTATCTTTTATATATATATGTGTGTGTGTGTGTGTGTATTTCCTATTGCAAATGATTTTAATAAGCATAGTAAAAATCTCTGCTGAATTAAAGACAGGCACTTGCATTTCAACAGCCAAGCCTGAAAAACCAACTTTTTCCATGCAGTGGAAACATTTAAAGTTTAGTTCAGTTCTCCTTACACAGCTATTTTTAAAGTTCAGGATTATTATTTTTAACATCTTGTCATCATTTATGACTCTCCCATTTCTGGTTCTACGGTACTATAGTACAGAGAAAATTCAATTTGTTTTCCTAGAAAAAAAGAAAAGCTCAAATAATATGCAAGATCTTCTCTCATGTCCATGGGCCTAAAACAGATGCCTTTTGTATTTCAGTAATCTGAAAGTGTTGATGGGTGCTTGCATATGTAAGACAAGCACATTACTACACAGGAAATTAAACCCAGGTCATTACAGGAGTCATAAACTTTTTTTCCCCTCTATGTATAGCTTTAGAAAGAGGGAGAGAATACACCACATCACCTAACACTACTACTTACAACATGTCTACCACAGTTGTGTAATGCCTTTGACTCTGCAAATCAATACGTTTGTCAAACATATGCAAATTTGTGCCTATTAACTTTCATGTTGTGGTGGTTTTACCATGCTAGGCAGCTGAACACCACAACTGCTCTCTCACTCCCCCCCCCTCATACGTACACATGTAATTTATCATCGTCATCACTATTTGCCTTCCAAAGATTCACAGACATTAAATAATTTCCAGGTTTTTTGCTTAGAACCTAAAGGAAAATTCATCTTTTCTTCCTCAATTTTATATATAAAAGGCCTTTTTTTTTCCCCTCCAGATAAATTAATAAACTACAGTTACATCACAAATAAATTTGCATAAACCCCTCAATTTTACAACTGCTTCACATCCCTGTTGCATATTTCTCACTTCAAACATGATCTGCAGGTGAACTCTTATCAATTGATACATCTTAACTTAAGGTGGCTGTTCTACAGAGATTGCTTCAGGAACAACTTTTCCTTTTTTAGAAAAAGACCTACTCTTTTAGATCTTCCAGTTGCCACATAATATTCTTATTCTAGTTTTAGAATATATATATATATATATATACACACATATACATATATATATATATATATATTAAATTTGATAGTGAATTAGGACCGGATAACTTCTGTTACATAGATCACTATTTCTCCTTTTAAAGAAAAAACTCACAAAAAATCAGAAAGTGTCTGATGAAGCTTTTTTAGAGCACAATTTACTCATTATTTGTGTAGAACATATGCTGGAAGACAGTTTGATGTTTAAGTGGGACTTGACTCAGCTTTCAAAAAAATAAGCTTGCAGCACTTCATCAAGTCCTTTTAGGGATTAGTTTGTATCAAATATAACCTTATTTGCATTTTAAGTTACCTAAAAGTAACTGCTAACAGCATTTCAAAGAAGATAAAGCCAGACACTTGGCTCTAAATCGAGGCATTTGATTGACGAAAAAAATAAAACAAAAACATTATCCATATAATAAAAGACAGACACTGGCTTGCAACAGCATCAGAAATCTGCTGTGCCATAAGTTACTGTGTCATGTCATGGCATGAAGAAGAAGATAATAGGGAAATCTCCACAGGACTAAAACAAACAACAACAATAACAACAACAAAAAAAAGAATAGCAACAGTTGCACAAAATTAAGCAATAAAGTCAAGAAATACTAAAAATAGGAATACCTGTGAAACTTCAAGTTTGCTTTGTGAGAGTGCATCACCTGGCAAGTCTCTGCATTTCACCAGGGGATGCCTGCCTAACTCTGCCTAACTTAAGGAACTGAAAGGATAGTGTCCAGGAAACATTCTGAATACTGTTCAGAAGGAATCTGGTGTCTGTAGGGTTCCCTTCCATGTCTTATGGTTTGAGACAATCTGGAAAGCTTAAGAAGATAGATATCATAAGCAAAAGAACAGACATCACGTGAAAGCTATGTCATTTCTACTCTGGATTCTGCTGCTGGCTCTGTCCCAAGGAACATGTGATACCATGCAAATTACATAAGGCAGAAGCTCTGCAGTTTCTATCTGAACTTCATTTTCCAGGGGTCCAACTTCGGTTATTTGATGTGCAGAATTTCCAAGCATTATCAGTTACTAAAAAAAAAAAAAAAAAAAAAAAAAAAAACGGAGCAGAGCTTGGGTAACTGAGGTTGTGTCATCCTGTGTCACCATTCTGTAGAGTACGTAATAGACTTTCGCCTGCCACAACCATCCACCTGTCAGCTGGTAGGAATGTTTCTACTATGTCTAATTGTAGCATTAAAATTCTTAAAGGTGAATGATGGTTGTCATTATGGAAATCATTATCTCCATGTTCAGCACAGTGTGAGTACCACACAGTAAATAAGACATCAGCCATAGCCTGTACAACAAGGATAAAATGAAATGCTGAGAAACTGCTCATTCACCATGCATAGAAATGGAATGAGGTTCTTCCAGAAAGTAATACATATGTATATTGTTACAGAGCTAAAAAACACCTTGAAAGTGGATCTGGGCATAAGGAGGCCAAGCTGAGGTTGCATGGGCACATCTTAATTTTGTCATTTTCTAATGTGAACATTTGCCTTTGCAACATAAGAGATGAAATTAACTTTACAGGTTTATATGAAGTGTGTTGCATAGCTGGAAACTGCAAGTTGCAGAAAGTGGGCCTGCTCACACCTTCACACCAATAGGCTGATACCCCAGAATCAATGCACTGAAAGGGACAGAGCTAAATTCACCCCCTCTGAACGCACAAGTAGTGAGTATTCTAAGAGGAGAATGGACTCTTTCTATCCACTTAGTACTACTGCAAAAAAGTTCAGTTTCAAAAGAATGTATCTAGAAAAAGCGAAGTGGATCTGGCAAGAGTTTGACATTGCTTAAGGCATGCACAGGTGGATGGAGCTGCAGGCCAGGTCAAAAGAAAAAAAAAAAGATTTATGTTACATAGAAAGAAAAGGGCAGAAGAAAAATAGCCGATCGGGCTGGGCTGCACTGAAGTGAATGAAACAGCTGTTCATACAGGGAAGGAATGGTCAGGTAAGACAGGTTGGAAATAATAATCATAGGGCCATCTGCTGCCCTGGGACTTTGCACCCTCAAGGTATGAAACAAATTTTGTCTTCTAGGAGCTCAAGCAGTGTAGCTGTTACAAGTAAACAATACCTGAAACAGGGCATTAAAGTTATGAGTTTCATGCAAAAGTTGTTCAACTAGTTTAATTCACAATATTAAGTCAAGAGGAAATGGTATCCTTTTAACTAGATTTTCTATTTTAATCAAATGCTCTGTGAACACAAAAGAAATACACATAATAAAGTACTAGTATAATTTCCAGCTTACATATCACACTGTGAAAGAACTAGCAACCTTGTATTTTGTCATTTCCTGAAAGAGACCAGCTCTCTGACTGATTTCTAAGTTTCCATTTTTACCAGCACTTTATGGGAACAATTCTGGCAAACGGGTTGCATTCTCTAAAATTCTTGGTGCAGGCATTTCCTTTACCTCAGCCATCTTGTTTCAAGCCAGGATGCAGTACAGAAGCTACTCTAGAAGACAAAACTATTTTCTGGATGAAAACCTGCTTCTACTGAAATGGTGAAATGTGTGATACTGTCTTGAGAACAATGAGAATGCACCCTTGCATGTTTGGAAATCTGTGCAGCTCTATATGTGGCTTTTGAGACCACTGTTTGTCAATTTTCCAGGTAAACCTATAGTCCACAGCAAGACTCCAGGCCTGTCTGTGTGTCTTGGATGGGTCACAACCTGGCCAGCTGGTCTTCTACCATAAAACCAATCCCAGCTTAGATGCCAAAAAAGCCTGTTTAGGTCCCTGCTCTTGCTTAACCCATATACAAAAACATCAGGAGTCTGACACCTACCAGCCAAAGAGTCTCCAATTCTTACATTTACCTTTTCCTCCTATTCTAATCAACTGAAGAGGTGCAAAGCATATCCTGCATCAGACTGAATGAGCAAATAGAAGACAAAAGCTGAGAGGTGACTTGGTCTTAACTTGCAAAGAGACAGCAATTGAACTGTGGCCAGGGAAATACCCCTTCTCACATAATGTTGTTTTCAAAGCTGGATATGATGCTATTTTTTTGGCTGCTCATGGAGAAAAAACATTGAACCAAAAGCTCCATTTTTTTTTTTTTTTTTTTTTTTTTTTTTACCTATACTCACTAGGAAAGGAACAGGCTTTTGGATGCTGTTCTTACCATTATTTAAATTACCCTGCTTCTCTGTGTTATTTCTCAAAACATGTTCAACCAATGCCATGCCCTGTGCTGTTTAACTATAAGACAAAAAAAAAAAAAAATTAAGTTACTGTTGAACTTTTAAAACAAAAATCCTGTGTGCTTCCCCTGCACTGGTGATTGCTTGCTCAGACAAAAGCGATAAAGATTTTTCTACCGGCATTTTCTGTCAAGGAGATACCTAATTTGTACTCAGGAAGGTATTTAAGGAACCTAACTGCAGTGAAGGAAGGCTAACCTAACTATGCCACTTCTGTAACCACTGCACTTCTTCTTAGGCCCGTGGGCTTCATTAGATGCAGTTGGTCCAATTCAGCAGGACTGCGTGCTGAAATCATACCCAGTTCTTCAATGGGTGTTGATGTCTGCCTGCAGAGAGCCTGCTGCTTTTCATAGTTGCCTTTTCTGCCAGAAGCCCACACCACTCAGCTGTGGATCACTAGGCAGTCCCACCTCCCCATACCGAGCCTGTAAAAGACAGCATGCTCCATCTCCAACAACCTTCCTTCAAGGATGCCACAGATTCTGCCCAGGTTGGATGGTAGTGAAGGACAATGTATCCTTGAGGAATGGCTGCTTTCCTTCTTTGCATCACTGTCAGCTGGACCTGTCCATCAGCCTGGAAAGAAACCTAACAAGACAGCTTCTCAAGGTTAAATGGCATTTGTGAATACTTCTGTAAATATCTTAGAACTGGTTCAATGTAAACAGCATTTATTATCCTGCTGAACACACCACAGCATGTACACCCATTCTCCAGCTTCACCAGAAAGAAGCCATTGGTTTGTATGCTTTAAAAGAAAAGGCTCTAGGATAAGGGCTTTTAAAAGAAATGTAGACAGATGACCTTGCATTAGGACTCCCTGTTTGCAGCCATCACTTAGAAATGGCACTTTTAAAATTATAGAATCATAGAAACACAAGGTTGGCAATTATGTAACATCATGGCACATTAAGTGCAGCTGACAAGGTGAGATCATTTATTTAATTTAGTTTATTTATTTAAGATGACCTGCTGGGGGATGCAGTGGGATGGACAGAAATGATAGAAGGAAATGGCAATAACCTTCCATTAATAAAATGCTCACACAACTGGATAAATAGCCAGCATTAGGAGGGGCTTTACTCTAAGGAAGCTGGCAACTCCCAAGTCTCACCAATACTAATGACTGTCATTATGCCCATTTGTGAAAATAAGCCAAATTTTAGACAGCAGAATGGACCTTGTTGGGACAGATTTGTGATGTAACTATAACATACCAAAGTTAAGACAAAATATCACCTCAGTAGCTCACCTAGAAACCACTGCTAAAATAGTGTGAAACAGCTCAGAGGAAAAATTCCTCAGTTATTGTGAATAAAAGGCAGAAGTCAGATGACTCACAACAGCAGGATCCAATGCAACAGCCCAGGCTAGGAAATCAGGTGTTATTGTTTGTTTCTTTGGTTTTTGTCAGTGCCAATGGCCAACACCAGCTAACTGAGCATTCCGGACAGGAAAAACTTGACATGAGGTTTAGCTGGTATCTTACAGGGATGCAAGTAAAAGATGAAGAACTTCAGGCTGTTCTCATAACCATGAATATCATCTGGTCTCATGCAGACTGAGTATGTAAGGCAGTCAGCTGACAGAGGTAGATAAAACATCCTAAGTCAGAAATAACTAAGCCAGTGACACACCAGTCAGGCTGCACATCCCTTACTGTAAGTCTGCGGTCTCATTGATTGAGAAATCCATTTCAGCAAGACCTTTAGAATTCACTGTTGACATAGTCACAAACAATTATAGTTTATAACACACCCAAACACATCATATCAGTGTTTTAGCATCAACATGCCAAAAACCTCGGAAACCATGCTCCCTAAGTAACATCAACATTTGGACAGCCAAAGCTAGAGGCTCAGCCAAAGGCAAATAAATTTGCCATGGGCATTGTTTAATACAGACTTACAGATTTTCTTAAAACCAGTGTATAGTAAATATTTCATTTATTGCATCTGAAAATTCAGAATATATCTAGGAGAAAATGACCGAAGTCTCCAAGAGTATTTTTACATGAGATTCTCAATCATGAAGCATACAGTTTGTGTAAACTGTTTCCATTTTCCATGCAATTTTATATACTGCCATCAAACAGTACAGAAAAGGCTTCTGAGTATTCTACATGAAGATATAACTGGTGAGATACAAAGGTACAAGTTTTAAAACTCCTCATATATCCTATGTATCTCCAATAGTTAAAAATATTTCTGGAGATAAACCAATTTGAGAGCTCATGTTTAAAAAGCTAGGCAATTTGCAAGTTAAAAGAAAATCAAAGCCACATAATCGATTAAAATACTCTCCATTTTACTTCATTTTTACACCACTGGTCCATCAAATTAAAGAATGACATTGAAGATATTAATCTAATTTGAATCCAAGCTAAACTAATGCTTTTCTTTTAAGAACTCTATTTATTAGGATTATAAAAAGAATTGGTCAAGTGAAGACTGAAAGTTCTTTGATTCTGATATCTGATCATATTTTCATTCACTTTTAAAATCTGCACAGATGTACACCAAGAACTGTTAGTTTAGCAACTACCCTAGAAATCCAAGTAAAGCATTGCTAGATGGTGACAACATGCTTTTATTAGATTGATTTTTTTAGATCTCAGCCTGGTAAAAATAACCTAATAAAATAGCCTAATAAAACATCCTACTGGTGATTTGCCTGTGAAGAGATTCCCGTAGTATGGCCTCACAAACTTTTATCCTAATTGAGCACAAAAAGAAAGAAGTAACAATATTGAGGGATGTTTCATCTCAGCTGTGAATTACCATTATGGACTGACTAATCATCTTTCCTGAAAGTGCTAATGTCTCAGGATTTAAGAATTACTTCCTTGGCTAATTTTCATTCACATCTTTTGCAACTACAACAGTGACAACATTCGACGTAGCTTACAAATACTTAGGAGCTCAGAGACAGCTCCTGGTTCTTGTAAATTCAGTGTACCAGACAGATACACCCACTCCATGTGTTTAAATGATACAAGTAAGTACCAGCTTCTACCTGGGACAGTCTTTCTGTCAGCAAAAAGACAAACCTCCCCAGGGCTCCTAGCAACGCCTGCTGGACCAGTCATACTCATGCTGAATTCCTTACACCAGTGTACCATACAACAGCAAGTAAGGAGCAACTGCCACAGCTGGGGAAAAGTATGCCTCAAAATTCCAAACAGCCAAGGCAGAGAATTTCATATTATGCCATTTCTAGTGCACAGTTTTGCAGTACAGGTTTTTACTCTGCATAAGAATGCAGGACATAACATCACCTCATACTTGGGCTTTTAGTTTAATTGAATCACTGGTCGATCTTTGTGTGAATTTTAACATCCCTTGTGGATGGCCAAGACCACTCCAATATCCTTATTGGACCAGCTCCTCAGGAGCTTTCTTTGTTTTTAAGACTGGCCCAACTAAGAGAAAATTCAGGCTCTGGGACACAGCACTCTCTTTGCTCATTCACTTCCACAAACAGTTTTTCTCCCTCCAGTTGTGCAATCAAAGAGGAACACTGCAACTGCTGTTTGGAAGAGTAAGGTATTAATGGTCACTGAAACCTCCTTTCAAACATCCTACTGTCTTCAGGCATTATCAGGCTGGTCAGTAATTCACTAAACATATCTAAATGTAAAGAAGATTCTACAGGGCCCCAGCACCACACTCTTTTTACCCGCTGGTAGTACATGCAGCCCTTCCTGAATTGGATTCCTTCACTCTAGGAAGTGGGGTTGTATATATTATTTGTAAACAAATAAGACCATATTGAAGAAACACCAGAAACGCATAAAATAATGCATTTCGCTTAAATCCCACACAGAGAGGAGGAGGAGGAAAAGCTTCAATACACACGCTTCACATCTGCACGAAGGAACACTTCCCTTGTGTTTTACGTCCCTGTTTCTTTTCAGAAAAGGCAACATTTTTAAAGCTAGATAGAGCATGAACACAAGGACACGTCTGTTCCTTCCACTGACCTCTTTGTATTCAAGTCCTCTTCCTTCATACAAGCAGAGAAATTGAACTGAGGTAAGGTCCCAAATTTGCTTTGTAAGATTAGCTTCTTTGTGAGCACTAAGACACCAGGACAACTATTTTTTTTCCAGTCTTTCTTGATTTCTCATATAACTCCTCTCAGCAGTAATTGAGAGTGCATGCATACAAGATACTAAGCCATTATGTAGATAGTTAAGGTTTAATCTTGGTGTTGCCTTGTACATAAGATGGTGTCATTTATTCACAGTAAAGCCACAAGTAGATCATCAGCTCTCTACCACAGTAATGTATTTGCTCTCACATTTGTAATATTCATGTTTACAAGGTTATTCTCATAGATGCCCTCTCCAAGGAGTTGTACTTAAAATTTTGCATCGCCTAATTTACAAGGCATTATACTGGGAATAAGTCAATCCCTTCAATGCCTTTTGGTAGGGGATAGTTGTTTCTTGTTCTTGATTACTACATATCGTTACACACAAGATGTACACTAATCAGGATACCTACCAGGTAATGACTTCCGTTTAGGCAGATTAAGGTGTGCTGCCTAAAACAGTAGTTATGGCACAAGTTCCTATCATGACAACAGTAAGAAAATCAATTCTCATTTGGTGAAGTAGTGCTCACCAACATCTCCCCCCTAGACCTGCAAAATAAATTGCCAATTTACTTGCTTTCTCACAGGTATCTCACCCATAGCACGAACAGGACAGATGAAAACAGCTCATCCATTTATGAGATACTCAGCATCTGAAATATTACTATTAACCCCTATTAATAAAATAGCTTGTAAACAGAAAAGGCAAAAGCCTTTACACTATTTTCAGCAGCCTTTTTTGTTATGCATGATGACAAGCAGAAAAGGAGCACAGAGGACAACTGGTGACACTAACTGCTACAGTCACCTGAGCGATTTGCTGCTGATCACAAACAAAACCTTCAGTCTTGCTCTTTCAGTATATGGCCAAACATGAATTATGACCACACTGCAAATCAACATGGCTAACGTCATTGGGATCATAGCACTGCTCTTACACTGCTTAACACCTTCACTGTGTGCATTAATTCTACATACACAAAAATAGCTTCTCAAAAAACTGGAATATGAATTCACAAGTAAGAGACTAGATTACTGCAGGTAAGTAATGCTTATGCTAAAAATCTATCAATTCAATTGCAAGTTGTCTCGTTAATATTTATACTGCTGCATATTCTTCTCAACTTGCACAAGAATGGATCAGCTTTACAGTGAAGCCCTAACTCCGTAGTAACATCAAATAACAAAGGGATTCACAAGTCTACCATACAAATAACTTGTATATCACAAGTTGTGTTTTTTTCTTCCCCTCCAAAGTACAAAGTTCAAAGGTAAAAGTCTGTTTTTTGACAGAAAAAGTACAACATATTATGAACTTTCACAGTGCAAAATACAATTGTGTGCATAGAGAAATGTTTTCGAATGCCTGCTGTGTACTTCATTGACAGCCTCTTCTTCTAAATAAAAATAAACATCAAATAAGTTGGCCCAGGTTATGAAGGTTTTATTTTTGTTTTTTAGCATTTATTTACTTTGTTAACAAGCATAGCTGCAAAAACACGATGCTGCCACAACCAATCAAATACTGTGAGAAAACACAGCTAGCATCAGCAGCAGGGCAACTACTTATTGAAGCAATCCGTGTTAACCCAGGCCTTTGGCATAGGGGTGATGAGCATGCTTAGTAATCACCAGGTACTTATCAATTCAGAAATATTATGTTGCTTTGTTTCTTTTTACTGTTTTAATGCATCTGACAAGCAAGATAGCTACTGAACACCCATGCAACTGAAAAGGAAGCAATGTCTGAGGAAGATGAGAAGAAAGAATGGACTGGATGATGTAGGGAAGTGGCAAACATTGTCTATGAATGGGAAGCAGAACAAATGGGCAGCAAATCAGCCTGTAAGGACTAATGAAAAATGATTCTTTGCAATTATATCAGCATTACAAAGCAAATACTGACCCAGCTCATACTGACCCAACTCATACTGACCCATTATTGATACTAAAACTGCTGTGAACTTTGAAATTCAGATTCTTAAAAAGGCCTCAACTATACTAAGGCAGTCAAATTCATGTTTAAACCTTATGTATGACTTGGATTCAGGATAGAGTGGAAGGGTGCAACACTGGTAGTGCTCTTTCAGATCTTGGGCTTGTGGTAGCTCAAATGCCAGGGGACAACATGGTAAAAAAATAAGTTTGCATTTAGTTCAACAACCTTCAAGGGCTTCAGCAGCACCGGGAGATGTTCAAGCTTAGTCAGCCACTCAGCATATGGCTATGCTTCCCTTCATAATTAATGAGATCATTCTGGAAACTGCATTGCAACTTTTCACTTTTATTAAAACAAAAAGTCTATTTTGTAAATCAAGCTGTAAGCATGTTGGGTGGAACATGTCACAAACTCAAAACCAGGCATTTTAATGTCTCCTATAAAAGCAATTCGGAGGTACTCAAAACCAATAAAAAGTCTGACCATTTGCTTTTCTCAGCTACAATATATTGGAAAATTCAAAAGTTCTTGTATCTTGATCACCTGAAATAATTATCCTCAAAATAAAATGTTTTTAACATTCACCTCCGTTCCTAATAATGAAGTCTGCAAACCAGTGCAGTATTCCTATTAAAACAAAATTCAGCTGCTGTAACTGTAACAAAGAATAGTGTAAGCCATTTTTGCAGAATTGGCTCTTGGAATAGGGAAGTTTTTCTTTGTGGGTTTTCAAAAGCTCATATTCATACAAGGCCTTTCAGTATGTAATCCTGCTTTCACAGATTCACTATAAAATCAACTACACATTTCACTGAGATCAAATTGTTACAATCTACTAATTGGGCTTCATGAAATAAACATGAACTTTGGGAAAAAAGGAAAGACTAAAAAAGGGAAAAGAGAACTAAATCCCCAGTCCTTGTAAATGGCACCTCATTGCCAGCTCCTCTCCTGAAACTAGCACAGAAACCAGCTTGGAAGATTTCTACAAACAGGTCATTCTGTCAGAACAGTGTCTCCCTTAATAAAACTAGTCGTATTGGTGCTTATACCTAGCCCAACTGTGGACCTTTAGAAATAGGGCTAATTCCATGTCTCTTTAGGTAAAATGACCCACAACTATTTCTTAACCCGCTACACAGGGCTTTGCCTAAATTCCAATTATCAAACAACTGTACCATGCCCACAGAATAGTAAGTGATACAGGATTTTACAGTAGCCATTCCCCTCAACAGGTCTGTGTAAAGCACACAGTATCTAAAAATTTTAGCAAATGCGCTGCGTGAGATGTATTGATTCTGCTGGGGCACAATGAAGGATGAATTAAGGATGCTGTGCTGTTTGAGTAAGAGGCTCTATTAGACATTTTATCCAGATAAACAACTCTAGAACAGAAAATTATTATAAATTCGCTGAAGTGGTTTTTTTTTTATATAAAAAAAAAAAAAAAGAGAGAGAGAGAAAAGAAATAGTAGTCAACAAAAAAGCAGCCTTTTCCATAAAGTTAAATTTATATAAGAAGCTTAGTGGTGTTTCTCAGCTTGAAATCTACTGAGCATCCCTCTCTCTGGCATTAATACTGGACATCAATTTGCAGAGATTATTTACTGTGCTAATAAGCAGTAATAAAGCAGGTCTTAGAAAGACACTGGAACATATTCTGTTTTGTACTTGCCAAGAAAAGAAATGCAGAATGGCAATGAGTGTAATTAGAGTACACCAATAATATGGCAGTCCTAAATATTTTCAAGGGATTAATTAACTTGGATTATGAGGGGAATTTTTACTGTATCCATTAAAAAAAAAAAAAAAAAGTGGGTAGGAGTGTCACAGATAGGCTGTATTGAGAAAATGCCTATTAGTTTTCCTGCTTTCTTGCTTCTTTCAGTCCAACATTTACCTAACCAGCACTTGGGCAATACAATTATGTATCTACTCTTTATTTAAACACCCTTACTTGAATCCTCACTGACAAAGACGTTCTGACAAGAAAAGACTTTGTTCATTTTGAAGTGGATACTTGTTATGAAACAGGTATTCTTCAGAAAAGGTCACAAACTATAGGGACTCAATGACCAGCAAATTGAATTTTTTTTTTTTTTTAAAAAAAAGCATATACAGATATAGAAACATCCCAGGCAGATGCACACAAAAACCTTTTGTTGGGCCTTTTTCAGGTGTTACATGACCACTCACTTTGATTTAACCAAAGTGCGCAAGCATACGCACTTGAAATTTCACAAGCGTCACATAACAATGCATAAAAATGTTCCACCCACTGAAGGACCTACAAAAGAATCAGCACAAAGGTAGCTGGGGCTGGCAGCCTTTGCCCAGGTCAGCACAGTATTTCTGATGACAAATGCTTCCTGCAGCATTCATTAATGCAATGGACATGCATGGGTCTCAACACAAGAAAGCAAGATCCCCCTCAACCAATTGTTAGTGCTTGTATCTGGTTTTCCACACTCCCTGCTCCTGGTGCTGCCCTGCCACCAAGGGCCTGGGGGTGCCCCAGCAGCCAGGAGGGGACAGACCCAGGACAGCTGACCCAGGCTGTCAAAGGGATGGCCCATGCCACGCTGCGTCCTGCTCTGCTATACAACGGGGGGAGCTGGTACTGCTCGGGGACAGGCTGGGCATCAGTCAGCAGGTGGTGAGCAATTGCATTGTGCATCACCTACTTTGTGTGTTCTTTCCTCATGATTGTTATCATTATTGTTCTTTTCCCATCTTTTTCTGTCCTATTAAACTGTCTATCTCAATCCACTAGTTTTTACCTTTTTTTTCTTGTTTTGAATCTCTCCCCCATGTCTCACCCCAGCTATGTGGTGCTTCACTGCCTGACAGGGAAAAGCACAACTGCATTTAGTCATTGTGTGACTTCAGCCACCATGCTAAACAACTGATAGAAATCAACTGAAGAGAAAGAAAATTTTAACTTTACAAAATCATAACTTGACTGACACACCAAAGCTATAGAATCATTCAGCCAAGTATTAACATCCTCTGATAGTCACAAGTCTTTAGGGTTTCAACTACGTGTTTAAAAAATAGCCCAGGAAATGCCAGGTTATCACAACAGTACATGTCTTTTACCAAATCTCTAGGCATTCTCATAGCAATAATACTGGCAGCTCTACATCACCTTTTTCCAGAAGAACCGATAGCAGACAAAGTTTATCTAGCACCAGAGAAACAGGAGAAAAATGAAAGAGAAGCACCACTGTAAATAACATGAACGAACAGGTCTCAATGTTTCATTACAACCTGTAAACATTTTTCCATGGAAAAGACATACATTACACATACCCCTTACGTGTCTCGTACTTCTTCATGCTAGGCAGTTTTCTGTTTGTTTCAGGCCCTATTATATTGGTATTAATGTTCTTGATGATTTTCATGCAGAAAGAGGCAGAAAAAAGTTAGATGAAATTCAAAATTGTAAGGCCAACAGCAAACATAACATAAAAAGAGAGAAAATAAGGGCTTAAAGAACAAGCAGTGAGCACACTTTTCAGACGAGAAATACAAGTTTACAGGTAGTAGCACAGACCTTAGTTCCATCAACTTCAAAACCCGTATTTTAGAAAACTTAGAGAATACCTGATCTCAATGATTTGCCCATTTATGTAAAACTATGTGTTTGTTCCTCACTTAGATGTGTTCTTCTGTTACACAGATTTTACTTCCTAAGGTATGTATTTTCTCATCAGAATCACCATGGCAAAAATAACTACTCAGCAGTTGCTTCTCTATGGTACTTATATTTTAAAAAACATAGACCATAAGGAAAGACAACTATATGCTTTCTCAGTGTTTCTGGATTTCATTAAATAAGCCACAGCCAAGACATTGTGGTTTAAAATTGAAGAAGAAACGATGATCTGGTGTGTAGGAATGTAACACCACAAGAAGGAACACTTGTTTTTAAAGCAATTTTATCATCAGGTATCATTAACTTTATCTACCTCTCCACAGGCTCATTTTGAGAGAGAAAGCTTTACTTTCTTCCAAGGTAGTTATGACCTTTTATCACAGCTTTCCTTCCTAGACTCTATGGAAAATACATCTTCCTATGTGGTCAACAAGAAAAATAACCACTGTGTACAAAATTAGGTTCAGCCCACACAAAAACTGAACCAAGGACTAATTGTTCAGACCTGGCTGCTCATCTACCAGTTTGGACAAACAAACAATGGCAACTGTCAGCTGCCATCGATCATTTGTTTTACATTTAGGGTGAATCTTAAATCATTGTCTCTTTGGAAAGAAAGAGACAATTGAGATAGATAGTGAACTGTCAAAAGCAGAAAGGTTTGTAATTGAGGATCTTTCACAAAAACTTTTGAACTTAAGTCAACCAGCAGCTGCCCAAGCTATTCAACTTGGAAACTTCACAATGACTCACTAATGAACACGTATCTGTAGAGAACCTGCACCAGACAAACGCCGTAGGCTTTATCTCTGACTACAAATAATAGTCTTGGAAAACCCACGCCTAATCAGAAAAAGGCAATTTTCTGGTAGTAATATATATGAAAAAATGCCATAGTGAATTTCAGCAAGTGCAGTCAGGTTATGGGTGTCATGAGCCATGCTCATTGGCTCAGTACAGACAGAAACAAGTACAACTCACAGATGAGCTAATTCTTTTTGCTGTGTTTAAGGCTTTTTTTTTTTTTTAAATACTTTGTGGAAATTCATCGAATTTACCTATTATCTCAGAGCTGATTTTAACTAACTCAATGCAGGCTTCAGAACACACAGAATAAGCACTTCTGGATTGAAAAGTGATTAAAAACACTCACTGCTTTTATTTACAATCCTTCTCAAGTTTTTACAAAAAATTTCCAGATAAGCATCACATCTTTTGTAAAATGGAGTGCTTGAACATCTGAATTTCCTCTATAGATTAGAACTCTGGTTCGGTTCTCAGACTGTTACAGAAATAACTCAAAGAAAAGTTTAAGCAGTTTGCTGTCCCTAGATGGCCAATTCAAATGCTGAAACACCCACAGAGGAGAAATATAGGTCTAACCTCTCCAGAATACTGATATCTTGAGATGAGTCAGCATTGTCTTGTCTTCTTCATTCACAGTACCACAAGAAGACAGATGTAGTCAGCAGTGGGTTTTTTGTTTGTTTTTCTTTTTGCCCCTCAGGCTTAATATGATGATATAGCAGGACCAAGTTGTGTCTAAAGTACAGTTTAGATTCATAGGTAGGAGAAAATCTGATTTCCTGTTCCACTATTACATTTTTCGCTTTTTCTCCATCACATGCTTGGACAAAAAACACTAAGTTTTGAAGGTTTTGTGATGCAGTGAATGAGTTCCATCAGTACATTGGATTGTGGGAGACCAATGCTTTACCTACCATGTTACTATTCTAAAGTAACAGGAGGAGAAGAGAGAAGTCTCTCTTGTTTTGACTTCAGTTTTTAACTGAAACCTAGCAATTTTCCCTCAAGTCAGCATGTGCCAACATATGTAAGCTTTCAATAAATTTGCTCTCTCCCCCACTGACAAAATATTCTAAAGTGTTGCTTCTCTTATTAACAAAAACACTGTAATTGTAATGTCATACTCTTTCCTAAACACTTTGGGAATTGTAGCATCATACTCTTTCCTAATCACTTTTGGATACTAATATTTAGAAGGCTTAAAACTAGTGTACTTATTTGTTCATTCAGAATCTTGGCTCAGTAGGTTCATTCCATTTTGCAAGAAATTCTTAACTTTTAGACATTTGTTTCCAATAAGATTGGAAATACTCAAGTCTCAAGAGCATTTCCAAGATTTTTGTGCTGCTAAGATGGGGAAGTAGATCTCATTGAGCAATAGGTAGAAGATCTGGATAGCAAAGGATCAGTCTGCCTTCAAATCCATTTCTTGTTAAAAATAACTCCAATTTGACATAATCCAGCAGAACAAAAATTTCTGTGAATCCATATACTTTGATTAATATTTTGTTCAATTACTATTACTGCATCTTCCATTGTCTCACAGGAAGTCTCCAAGTATTTGTTAGATAACTGAAAGGCAAGATAAAATAAGAGAATCTATTTGGCGTGAAGAATGTTAAAAATTCTTATCTTCTAGTGGACATGATCAGAGTAGCTGGGCAAAGACTATAGTGGTAGTACGGCAGCAATCTTACTGCATGTGCTGGCAGTAAGCAAGCACCTTCTCTGTCTTACCTGTCTTCTCAGTTCTCAGATCTGCCTGCAACAGAAAATAGCTGCCTGCAAGCCCTAGATACTACAGGGTCAGAAAATTATGAGGGATGTTGTGAGGGATGACAGGAGGCACTGATCAGCCTCAGAAACAGAGGACACTCTATGCCTGATAACATTAGAAATAATGTTTTAAAACGTTTACTTCCCTGTTTACTTACAGCATAGTTTGTCTTTCATGCATAAGCACTCCCAGCAACTTTTTCCCTCAAATACATTTTTTCACCAGTAGAAAGATATGACATAGCTACTATTTTTAAACATTTGGATAGCTTTACCTACTTTGTGTTTTAGGTATCTTGTTCTGTAGTAGAGGCAAGAGAATCTCTACAAAGTAGAAATAGGAAGGAAAAAAAGCAGCCAGAGAAGGACACTTGCAACCAACAAAACATACACTAGAAGAGCAAATGCACTAATAGATCTTCAATTCTTGCATGCTGCAGAGGAACCTAAACACTGTTCTGTACTCTCCTGGAAGCTCTGACATGTAAGAATGGCTCCTGCATCCAAACTACAGAAGCTGAGTGAAGACTAAAGTAGCTCATAGTGGTAATCTGTATAATAAGAAGTGGCAATCATGACCCAAATACAGAATAACATCACTTACTTTTTCATTTTCCACTTTGTTGGTAAGTATTAGTCAGTCTTAGTTCTTAAGCACTATTTGAAATAGATATGTAATAGAGTAAGCTCCTCTATTTAGGAAAACTAGATTTACCTTTATATGAACAGTGCAAAAGAACACAAAATCACATTAAACAGTTTTGAGATGACTTCTTGGGCTGCCTTAGATCTCTTTGAATTTATTAAAAACACACACAAAAAAACCAGTACATACCTTATCACAGTCTGTTATGCAGCCATCTTCAGATCAATTTCTGCAACTTAACAGCCTCATTAGCAGAATGAGCACTTAATTAAAAACTACACAGGAAGGTTTTACTCTAAAACATTAAGGAAATTTTTACTCATGGAAATTGGCATCAATTCCTATAGTACTCTATGGACAAGTAAGAATTCACATTTGAATGAGCTTTATATTATATTTTCAACACTGCTAAAGCTTCAGGCTTGGATCTACAGTTGGTAAAGTTTCTGACAGCCTCTGACATATAGCTCCATGCTCTGCATTGACCATATCGACTAGGTGATTTCAACAGTACAACATCCAGGTGGGAGGAGGGTGGGCAGAAAAGAGAAAAGACAACAGCAGTAAAATATGAAGGACCATTCTCCCACCTTGTGGATAACTACTGAAACAACAATTCACTGTAGCACTTGATTTGGAACATAGCAGCTCATTGTCTATGGATTTTCACATACCTATTTCACATGGATTTCTGCTATACTACAGTGTATCAGATTAAATCCACTTAGAATTAAGTTTGTTAAAATGTCATACTATAGTTGCATTATACCTTATTCTTCGATTATATTCCTTTCAAGACAGGATAAGGTCAAAAGTTGGGTTTCTTACATGTAAGTTATTGACTCAAGATATCTTCTGCCCTGCTTATACTGATAATTAATCTGCAATAATCCTATGGAATCAGATGTACAAGTATTTTTGTGACTCCTTAAGAGCATTTTAATCCCATGTCATAGCTCTTTAAAAATGAACAGCAAACTTATTTCCAGCAGGAAAATGTAAAGCACGGCCAGAGGTAAATAAACCTAACAGAAAGCTTTATAAGCACAAGACAGTCCTCGTAAATCTTCTAAATCAAGGACAGATTCAGAACCATATTTTATCACAGCAGAGGCTAGAACTTGCACAGCTCAGTGCTTTACTTATAAAGCTTTTATTATATAAATATATAATATTTATACTGAATTTATTCATTCCTAATGGAGAAGTTTCAAATGCCTAGAAGTATGCCACATCATAGAGTACATCATCACCTTTCCTATTTTCCAAGTCTTTGGTTTGGGTAAGTATTTTTTCAGAATTATACATCCTTACTATGCTTACCTTTGATAAACAGTAGAGCCTACAAACAACCTGGGCACAAACAAGATGAACACTGGAACTTGACTGCTGTCATATTATCAGTAAAGAGGATTTTCAGTTTTCCATCTGCTGACTCCAGTAAATGTCTAGGAATGTCTCTGCCTCCCTGATTGAAATCCAAGCAGAAATTTCTTCTTTGTTAAAATTCAATAAATTTACTGTTTTCAAGTAATGCAGTTATTCTTCATAACTAGATGAGGTATTTTTCAGTACTGATGTAAAAGGAATTTGTAGCAAGATTTCAGTACATCAAAACAACTTTTACCAATATTCTGCCTCTGAAGAGTTAGTCATTTTATGGATAATCCATTTTATGGATTTACCACCATCCTGCTTTCACTTTATTTCATTACTAGCTAGCACACCTAAATTATGGGGTTCCTCCTTCCCCTCACCCCAAATGCAAACTGAACACTAAAGATTAGATCAGGAGAGAAAACTCTGAAGCACTGTAAAATAGATAAACTATATTAAATCATTTTATAAGTAGAAATATCCTTGTTGACCTGTAGAGAAATGTCAAAGTGAAAATAAAATGTAATGAACCAAATGTTTTAAACTCACAACTTCATTTTGATAGGTCAACTCTTAGAGTTGTATCTCCTTTCACACTTAGGCTTTTCTCACCCAGTTAAGTGAGGTGAATAGAATAAACTACTATCTTAGTTGCTTAGTTGATGACAAACATCATCTAGGAAGCAACAGTAAACTGAAAAATATTCATGCATTCAGAACACACATTTTCTTTTACATCTGTATGTCTAAATCTTTTTTCTTCAATCTGCACTTCATACACTGTGTAGCATCATATGCTTAATTGGTAACTGCCCTCCCTCTCAAAAGCATACCTTCATCCAGGACATGTTAATAAAGAAACTATAGGTTTGATTTTTCAGATGGAATCTCAAGTTGTATACAGTGATTCTCAAATCCCTCCACTTGTTTCTTATATTATCATTTCTGTTGAATTGGTCAGTCCACCGGCATCTATTTGAAATTAAGTCTTCACACTCAGATTTGAGTTAATTTGACTTCAGAAGCTGTTGAAAAAAATTTTTGTCAAATAAATGGTGGCTAGCTAGTTTCAAAAAAAGTTTCACAACTCAGTTCTCTCTTCTAAACTTAGTTTTTGATTGTTTAGCTGAATTTCTTTATTTATCCCCTCCTTCAACTTCACAATTAATCCTCTAAGAGACTATATTTAATCACTTATTACTAAAACACTCTCTATTCAGTGTCCATAATAAACCAAACATTCTTCCAGACTGCAAGAGCTGAGAAAATCGTTAAAATAGATAGTGAAAAGTGTAAAATTCTTTTGGCAGTTTTAAGTTAACGCGGGAAACACAATCTCTCACTTTTTTTTTCCCTTCCTTTCTAAAGGTATTTCAAATTTATACTGGCAAAGAATCACAGAACAGCTGTGGTTGGAAGATATCTCTGGGTTTTACAGAATCCAACCACAGTCAGCTACAGCAGGTTGCCGAGGACAATGTCCAGTCAGGATATAAGTATCCCCAAGGATAAAGACCCTACACCCTGAATGTTTTTAAGACAGAGTGTTATACAGGGTGGGTTTTTTTTGTTTATTCTTGGAGGGGTTTTGTTTTGTTTTTTAAATTTGCTTGGTGTTTTTGAAGTTCACTTTAGTAGTTTTAAGTGGTTGACTAATTCTGTAAAGAAAAACATCACAATGACTGCATAATTAATCAACATAAGGTTCTTTTGAGAAAGTCTGAATAAAATCTAGACTTACTAGTCTCCAGATTGGACAGAAATTCATTGAAAACAAAGTAATAGTACTTCCTTAAATAAATAAATCGATAACTAAAAATCCACAGAACCACCCTCTGAAGAATCACAGATACCTTTTATCTACACTGAAACCTCCCCTAGGCACTTTTTTTTTTTTGAAAACATTACATGGTTCTAAGACTATAATCAAAACATACAAGATTTTAGTATCAGTTTCTACTACTGTCCTTCAAAATGATTACTAGATTGAGATAGATCTCCATTGAAGTGCATGCTAATCCTCATCTAGGAGAGCTGAGGATGCTGGGAGTAGGGGAATGGCATGGCAGAAAGGAATGAGGTAGTTGCAGAAAGGAGGCTACATCTCAAACAAGAGACTGAAAAGAAGAGCTGCAAGGACAGAACAGCCATACAAGTCATGGGAAGAAATGCTTTTGAAGAGCCAGAGAAACCTATGGTCATCCAAAAAGTAACAGAGTAATTGATGCAAAGCAGGGATCCAGGCCATAAATGCATGGAGTTCTGTTCTAGCTATCTGGTATTCCACGTCTTTGAATTAGTAAAAAATGGGTTTTGAGACAGCAAAAACCTCCAGGAGCTCACTGTAATGAAAGGTCTAGAAAGATCTCAACCATTTGGCCCATTGGTGTTCAGTACTACTGAAATTCTAGAACTTCATAAAAGCATAACATTTCCAAGGGATGGGAAATCACTTTGTTGCAACACTGCAAGGGTGTGCCTAAATCTTCCAAAAAGCTCATTTGGCACAGCAGCAATTAGTTGAAAATTCATCATTAAAGATTATCAACACCAGCAATGCCTCATTCCTACAGATCATCTCAACCACATTTAATTCGTTCACTGTTTTTATGCATGTGCTTAGATATATGAGTCAAGAGACTCTCCTCAGCCCTAATTCGTTCAGCCAGCACCTTAAAAAGTTGGGAAGTTTCAGAAAAAGGACAGAAAGGGAACAGGACAAAAAAAAGCTGACAACATCACACAGCAAAACCCAGGTAAAGGCAAAGGCTGTAGAGAATACAGCAATGCAAAAGGCTAGATGCAACAGCAGAGCAAAAGAGGGAAGGACACGCTACATAGAAGACTGAAGAAAGCACAGGACAAGTGTTGGAAACATACTAGACCCAAACAACTATCTTCATTTAAACAAGAAATGCAATTTCTTGTGAAGCAAGTGATCTCTCATGTCCTCCAGAGTGCTTGGTCCAAGTGGTACAGAAGGTCATTAACTGCCTCAGCTGGAAGTCCTAGCGACATCTACCACTTCAAATTCAGCTAGCAACACAAACTGCAAAGGCAAGCATTTCAAAATCAAAAGTTCTTCTTTAAAACCCTATTGCTTCTTCAAACTGCTTTAAACAGAAAGCTATTTCACTGTACCTACTGTACCTACAGTGAAATACACTGACAAAAACTATCTACTCTTGAGAACTCAAACCTAAAGGCTTACAAATAGAAATGAAGTACAGAGCCGAAGCAAGCAGAAGACCAGAGCAAGAAATGTGTCATCAGAACTGTTTTAAGCTTCAATTCTCCATCTCAGAAATGGCACATTGTAAACACAAAGATACACAGAACTGAAATCTACTTTCAGCTAGGATTAAAAGACAATACATGCAGAACCATCCCTTAAATGCCAGACACCAAACTGAAGGAAGCACAGGGCTGCAGATAGCTCATGAGGTACACTAATATTCCATTTTTTTCCCCGTATCATGACATTGACACACAGCAAACCAAGAGAATGGAATGTATTTCAAAAGCAATATCATTAAAACCATTGCACAAATAACTGCATATAAAAATTTATTGTCAATATATGTACTTTTTAACATAAGGCTTGAAATACATACAACCTAGGCTGCTAATCTCAATGTTTAAGCAGAACATTCTAGAACATAGGTGATATTACAAAGGTTGTACCACGTTTATTTCCCCTGGACTGAACAGGATTAATAACCATGTGCATACAAGAGCAATAAAATCACGGCTGCAGATGCTCTCCAAAAGATATCTAATGAAAAGGTACACATTCAGAGCACATTTATAGAATCCAACAGCCCTTAACTATGGACAAAGCTCAAATATCCAGGCCTAGCTCTCATGATAGCTACACTTACAGAATAGATCTATGCAAGAATATCGCCAGTTTTACTCTGAGTTCATATCTGTAACTATTATCTAGGATAAAATGAAATAATAATAAAATACAGAAATCATTCATTGACTGTTTCCAAGTGAAGTAAGATGGAAAGAACAAATTTGTAAGAGTACGCACACGTAAGAGCATCTTCTGTACTTGAGAGCCAAAGACTGACAGCAAGTGTTGTTACTGTTCACTGAACTAAAACCCATTTGATTTGCTCATATAGTCCCTGACCCAGTTACTTGTGTGTAAGCCTTGTGTTACAGAATTTGTCTCAATTAAGTTCATAGGATTACTCATACCATAGTGTATATATAGGGAATGTTTTGAATATGCTTAAGTATCTTATTAAACTGTATTTTAAGGGTCTTCAGAAGGAAAAACAGCAACAGAAAATAATATATCAGAAGCATATTTTAGCTTAATTAGATGGCACTTTTCCAGTGAAATAACTATACACTAAAATATTGCAAACTATTTTGATTTAAGCTTTTGGCATTCTCACAGTACATGAGTGTACTGTTCTCCCATGGGAAGGTCTTTAAGCTACAGTGATATAACCAAAATCATATACATGATCAAGACAGATAAACAATATTTTCCATTTTTAAAGTGCAGATTTTCATTTACAAATTTACAGTGTACATGACAACATTCTGAAGTAAGCATCCCCACACAATAATAACCTATTTCATTCATTAGTCGTTTTTATGTTACTCCAGTGCACTATTTTTAGGATACTGAGCAGACACAGAACAAATTAGAGTAGCTAAATTGTATACACTTTCTTAATTTAAACAGAATGCTGCTTAAAATAGAAGTTTTGTTTCAATCAGTCACTAACATAAGCACTTCAGTTGACAAAATGCTAGAACCATGATTACTACGACATATCTGTAAACCATAACCTTACAGTGCAAATTATATAACTATTTAATCCTGAAATTTAAAAGTGCAGAACAGGTAGCTTTAGAGTGAGAAAACTTCAGCTAAAAGTTGTAATTTTTAGTCTTTGATGCTTATTTTAGGTTAATTAAATCCACAGTTTTGGCAAGACACATAGGTTCTTAAAATAAAGTATTTATGGCTGTTAATGTCCAAGGAAGACCTCAAATATTTTAGCTTTAGTTTCTGTAAAACATTTCCATGTTGCTTCTAATCAATTTTAGGTGTAAGATTGCATACCAAAGGTCAAACCCGACAAATCCAGTTATTATCAAGATAGCGTTTGTGGTTTCTTCAACTGCAGTGATGCTTGCTTCACCAGCTTCTGTTGTTTTCTTGTTGCCTGGGCTTCCACAATGGCAGAACAAATTCTCTGTAAAACAATATATTGAAAGTACAAAGATTAAAGCTTGCCACCTACAGCGAAACCTACACATGCATTGGCTAGTTTCTGTGCCTAAAGTTAAATGCACAGCTTCTGACTCACCTACATAATATTAAACACAGAAAAGCTTCAGTGATGTTGTCAATCTGCTCAGATTTTTCAAGTAGTCACATTAACGATTTTATTCACACTTCGCTAGATAAACCTTCCTCAGGCAGCACCACAATGCAAGGGCTGCGATCTTAAACTGACAAGCAAGTGCCTTTTCCAATACTATACACTCTGAAGGCTTTCAAAGTCAGGCCATTTAAAGGTCCTGCACTATACGAGCCCAAAAAACAGGAACTACTACCTGTACTACTAACATAAAAGCACTGTAAAATACCAGTTAACATTAAAATATCCATTTTGCATTATATGTAATATTTGCTAACACCAACAAAAGGATGTGTTCCCTCTCTCTTTACTTAATTTCTAAGGCTTCTCAAATAAATAGAATCAAAGGCATCTCAAATAAATATAGTAGAATCAATAAATATAAGTAGAACCAAAAGCCTCTCCAATAGATATATACTGATCAAGTATATATCCCAATGTAGTAGATATTCCTAAGCAGCATGTCATCCTCTGTTCATTATATATTGTTTCTAGTAAAAATTTAAATACCAAAAGAACAAGGGCATTTTGAAAATAAAAGTTAATATCAGATCTAATTTAGCAGTATTTTCTCTTCTAAAAATGGATACAAAAATACTGAGAGCCTACACCTAAAAGTTCCAGTCTGAGGTGACAGGGCTATGAAAAGAACTATGTTCAGGCCAACCAACCAACAGGTTGTCATTATCATTATCTGTAAATGTAACAGAATCATTCGCGATACTTAAAGGAAGATATAAATGCCCCTGCTTTTGTCAACATTTACAACAAAAAGTGCTCACAGTAAACTGGATAGATAGTTGAAATCCACTGAAGGATAAATTAGAAGAGAAGCAAATAATAAGGATACAATTAGAAACAACCTAGCTGAAAAAAGCAGCGCAACAACCTAAACTGGTCCAATAGTTAGAAAAACACATTTCACAACTACCTAACATTAAACTTACGTTACGCATAAGACATATCCAAAATATTAACATTATGATATACCTCCAGTCCAATAAAATTAATCTCATTGCCACGTGTAAATGCCTCAGGGACAGGAAGGGGCAAGTACTAGGATAGTCTGGATGGTCAGCCTCATTTTACCTGAGTAACTACAGCATTAAGAGAATGCTTAAGTGTTGGAAATGCTTGTGAGGGCGGTTTTGCTCCTGATTTCAATAAGACAAACTAATTTACAAAACAATGAATATGGGAAGAAAGAGTAAGTTAAGCTGGATGGACAGATAACATGCATCAGAGTGTAACTGAAGCATTTCAAACGTTTATGGATTGCTGGTAACTCATGGAGACTGGGGAAAGATTCAGAAAACTAAAAAACAAGCAAACAAAACCCATGTTATTTTTCTAGGGGACAGAAAGAACAAGGAAGCTACAGATAAACTTAAATTGATCTTGCAGACATTTGTTTCATGTTTTTGTCACTAAGAGCTTCACAGAAGCCTTAGAAGAAGTGATAATTATCTATGAAGCACACTTTTTTGTGGTGTCCTGTCAAATTAGGAGAGTTTTCTAAGCGGGATCTATTCAAAGAAAGGAGATGCAAAATTAAGAGTAATGCTAATAAACTCATGCAACTGAAATCCACAAAAGGTAAGCACTAGTGTTCCACTTGAAGACAGAGAAATTTATTAACACACCCAAGCCAGCGTAACAGCAAAGAAATATGTAGGTAAACAGTAAAAATTTTTAAAAGAGAATGAAACAAAAAGAAGTAATTTATTTCTCTGGTGTAGCCTACATTTTTGTAGCTGCTGTTTGTTTGCGTTGAAAGGATTTACACTAGCGAACCAACTGCATGATTCGGAACATATGCCAAAAGAGAAGGCTAAAAAAAAACTCTTTAGACAGGAGATGGTGAAGTAATATACACTGTTTCAGTATGTAAAGAAGTGCCTTCAACTTATAGCAACTTTTTTGTCCCCTGTCTAATCTGTTCTTTTGGATGGCTTGATCAGTTTCATAGGAGGAATTTGGGCATATTCTAGTTTTGAGTTGGCATTTACTCAAGCTACTATTTCACATGTGCTTCCAAGATGCTGTGGAATTATTTTACTCCACTGTGGCGATTGGGAAGAATTCATCATCTCTTATAATCTAACACAAAGCTGCAACAAAATACACAGTTACCCAGGTAGATTTTTCTGTTGTTTAAGTTCCGTGGAATTTATGCAAACTGTTTGTTTAGCTTGTGTGAGTTAGCTAGGAAACCCAGCCACACATAAAACAAAAACACTCAAAAATCAACCTCTCCAGCACCAACATGAGCAAACATTTGGAAATAATCAGTAGAAAATGGGCAGAGAGGGAGAAGGGGAAAGGAGTCTGTCATTCGTTTCACACAGAGGTACACTTGCTGGGTTAATTCAGTCATCTTGAAATAACGAGGAGGTGGCATAATTCAGAGGTATGTTGACTCCTAGAAACTAGAATGAACTTAACCTAGCTCATTAATTATTTGAACTATTTTCTATTAACGAGTTATAATATACAACGCGTAAGACGATGCCAGCTTTAACCTTAACTTATTATTGCATTTACCCTCTTGAACGCTTCAGACTATCTTATCTCATTCTCCTGGTCACACTCATTTTCAACAACAAAGTAAACAGTTCCCAGGCATAGCAAACTATTCTGTAACTAGTTGGTGAATGTTACTGTTTTTTTAGACATGCTGAGTTTCAACAACTACTAACAGTATCATAAGGAGAAAGAAAACAGAAGAAAGAATATACCCTTGCTGTAGATTCATCCTGAAGTTGAATTGCCTTTACACTTTCATGTCCTACACTGTCCTTCCTGTGGAACATCCTTTGATCCTATTGCAGAGGGGAACAAAAATGTAGTTCAGGTGACTCATAAAACAAGAATGCAGAACCTGATACTTAAATGGCTTGAATGTCAACTTCGGTTTAGATTTCCACATGGTCTATTTCCAACCCATTCATAGTTACAAAAAATACAAAGCAACTCCTACCTCATAGCTCCAACGTCAGCAGTTAGAACCCTTAAGCAAACTCTAAGCATCTTCGGATCACTAAATAAGTAGTGTTAAATGAAATAAATTCTTTTAAAAAAACCTTTTCTTACCAAAACAGTTATTTTTAAAACACTTCCTTCATAGGTGGGACAGCGTGCGAAGTCTTCAAATAAGTAATCCCACTCTGTAGTTAAGTGACCTAAGATTTCCACCTCCTTTACATATATCACTCGCCTGTTCAGAAGGAAAAAAAAAAAAAGTCAATACACAGTTTCTCCCTGGAACTAGAACTTTGTCAGAAAATGAAATGAAAACCAGAAATATGCTCAAGAAGGCATTTTCTATGTGGATCGAAACTACCGATTCAGTAGCAGTGGAACAATATCTCTTTAATATACACTTTGAGACGGTAACTTTGTCATTAGGACTCACAGTGATCTATGCTATCACACGGTATGCACAGGGCAAGTTAAATCAACACTCACCCATCTCTCCAAATCCAAACATTTAACTAGAATTGGATAGTAGAATGACATCAATTAATTCAAATCTCTTCCACAGTGCCAGCCTCTACCATTTGAGAGCAGTCAGCAAACTGAATACTAGCTATATATTGAAACAAGTGCAAAGTAGAAATGGATCATCTGGCAGTCCTAATTACATGTTACCTTTGCTAATTAGCAATCCCTCTAACATTTCAAAACTCCAACGTTAGCTGTCACACTAGGACCAAAACAAGGGGCAGTTTTGAACTGAATTAAACTAGAACTCTGAAACATGTCCCTTATCCCAGTTGGGATAAGAACAGAAGTGCACATTTAGCTGAAGCTGCCAAAAATGGAACCACCAAACTATTATAAGACGACGTAAGTACTTATCTTAAAAACCCTGTTCTGCTGCAGCATGAATTACTAAGTGTGCTAATTGTTATAAAACAAGTTTAAGTGGAATGTCTCTCAGAGTCTCATTATGGGCTAGCCCACCTCATACATTCAGGCAAGAGGCAGAAATTGGTGACATCTGGGATATGGAGAAGAAACTATGGGCTCCTTTTTTGTTATCTAAATGTATTTACAAAGTTTTGAGTCCTCAAGCTGCATCTAAGACTAGTAACAACTTACATTCTAAATAGTGCCTGATGGGTTTAATATTTATGTTCACACTTGAACAAGAAAAGCTAAGACTCCACTTAGAGCATCCTTTAATTAAGGAGACTGTAAATATGCATTAGAAAAACATAGTTTTGTCTACAGACACTTAACACAAGCTAATTTGAAACATCAAAAACAGAAAAAGGAGTATTTCCCTCCACTATTATGAAACAGTCACTGACCTCGGAGTCGACTAAAATAGCTTCCTGAACCAGCATCTTGTATTAACATCATTGATCATTATCTTATAATTAGTTTCCTTTATGGAAAATGTAAAATGAAGAAAACAAACAAGGAAAGTAAATATGCAGACAATAGCTACCTCTTTAGACTAGACAGATACTAATCCTGAAGCTGAAACAAAGACAAGCTCTTAGAAGCCTTCAAAGCTAAATACCTATTGGTAACAATAAGGTTTGTCCTTCTGCCTCTTGGAAGTGCACAGTGGTATCGGTAGATCTCTTTTTCCAGCTTTCTGATGTGCAATTTCTGGAACAGAAAATGAAAACATTTAGACCATAAAAACAGAAGTCAAAGCGGTGTTTTCAATTCAAAAGCCTTTTTAAATATCACCTAGTTAAACTGGTTCTTTAAAAGCAGGCTAACACAGTGTTCTCACTCCTCGAGCTGAGTCAGTGAAAGGTCTGCTTCCTTCCCCTCAAAAGGGAGGGCATGACATTGCAGTGTCATTAGGCTATTCACCTAGCTTGAATTTTCTTTTTGTGTTAATTGTTTGGTAATTCCTATTTATTTAGTATATCCTATTCTGAAGACTTGAATCAAGAGTAAAAATCCTGTGACAATACCTTTACAGAATACAACGCATGAATCAGACTTACAGAAATAAACAACCAAGTTACACTCAATGTACCTCAAGAGTCATGCTTCTAAAGCATTGAACCGATGTACTTACTCAGTATCTCAAATATGTAAGGAACGTATATGAAAGCGTAGATCAAACTACTCATCCTCTGTTTCTGTTAGTCAACTATAACAAATGATAAAACCATGAAGAGAGGTTTAAAAAAGCTTCCAAACAAAATAATTAAGTTCTCCCCAGCTATTTTTAGGTTCTTCAAAAATTTCTGCCTAAGTATTTTTCTAATTTTCTATTCTGTATGTGCTACTTAACTGAAGAACAGTATTTTCTAGAACACATCATCAGGTTTACAATATCCCATCAACTGTCTGTAACTGGAGGCTCCAAAACTGGTCCAATGATCTTCAAAGTAAAAATGACCTTTGGTTTTCAGTTTACTTCTGTTATTGGGGAATTCAGCCACTGTATAAAAGTAAATTTCTCAAGTTGTTTCTGACAATCTAATGAGAACATACTTGAAATGGAGGAGGAAGGAGAAAATAAAATCAGTATATATTTAGTTATTCCCTATAAAAATTAATTTCCTTCTTAATTTCCATAGCTGAACCTATGACTTGACTCCACATTTATCTGTCTATGGTCAACCATGCAGGCTAAAAACTCTATACAGATCAAGTAACCAAAAAGGAAGGACCTTATGTCAATCCAGCTTACATCAAAATCAATTAAAGAAGCTTCAACATTTACTTATATTTGCATTTTATTTTTGCATATTTAGAAGTTTAACAAGTGTTTTGAAGCATCATCACACATTGCAACAGAACCCAAAAAACACCTTTAAGCTCAAAGGTGGATTCACGTTCTATAGATTAAATCAACAGCACAACGTTCTCCTGGATTTGATCCCCAGAGATGTGATACTTTAAAAAACATTTTAATTGAGAAATTTCTGACAACCAAAAATATAGAGTCCCCATCTTCTATGAAAAAATATCACTTTCTGACTATCTTAAAAGTTTCTGATACTGTAAAACAAACATGAAAGGGAAAAATGCCACAACAGACTACTTATCTCAAAGTCTTTGCACCTCTTCAAATCACAGAAAGAAAGACGGCAGTATATGAATAAAAGAATATCAACTCACATTTTATAACCAAAGCATAGCCAATGCAGGTATATAAATAAATACAAATAAAGAAATGCAAAAACCATCAAGACTGCAACTCTAAAGTTGAAACTCATATTCTGAATCATTTTGTTGGATAAGCAAGAAGTGAGACATAAGCACATATTTAAATAGAGATTTATTCATAAGCTTATTCCTCTACTTAAACTCCGAGCTTTGGTGATGAAGTCTGGTTTTGTAACTTCAGAAACCATCCTGCTAGTACTTTTAAATTTTGTACATAATACTTTATTAAAGTAAGAATTTCCACAGAGCTCTCTCCCTAAGCAATTCAGTCAGAGCTGCATCAATACTCCTGATAGAAATTCAGTGGGCTATGGCAGTGTGTTTTGTAAAAACAGGGTTGGGGCACTTGATGCAAATTACTTCATGATCTGAGAACATAGTTAAAATTCAGGCATCTTTATAAGAAGCTTTTATTTTGATGAGAATACTACAGCACTTTTTAGCTCATTTTCCCCATGGAAAAGTCATGAATTTAATGATGTATAACACATATAAAAGCAAGGTGGTTGGAAAAGAAGGAATATTGAAACAACACTTTAATCACCAAGGGAAAGTCACCTTTAATTTGATAGCAATGACCAACTGTAAATGGACCTGAGCTGAGCCGTTAGTATGGCTAAAGCAGCAGGCTACAAACAGAGCTTTCTCAGAAGAATTTCAATTAATTACTTAATTTAATAAGGTAGAAGTCACTGGCCAGATCAGAGATGATACACAATCAAGATAAAATGCAGTTGTATTCAGGGGTAGTAAGAATAGTATTTAAAATAATTTTAACTGCTTAGGCAGGAGAATAATCTTTAGGTCAGTATTTGTATGGCTGGCAGCAAGCATCCAGAAGCCTTGCATGCAAGAGAATACAGGAATTAAGAATCCAGACTGGTTTATATGTTAAAATTCTCCATTTCTAAATAATTCTTATTATTACCTTTATTCTTTAGCTTCTTTTACAGGGGAAGAGGGGTGGCATACAGTTGATATGAGAGATGAGAGAGTGGGAATTATGGCTAAAATGCATGTAATGTTGGGTCAAAATGGGAATCAAAAACATACAGAACTAGCATCTATAAATTGACCTATTGACAATTAAATTTCTAAGTGTGCATGAACTGTCCTTCTCTTAAATTATCTTATTCCTGTAAGACACTGTCCATCTTGTTTTGAAATTATATTAGAATACAAAAACTTCCCAACGCTAAACTGTGGTACAAAAATCAAAGTTAGTTAAAAATAAAAACTGTTTTCAGAAAGTTGGCTTCTGAAAAGAAGAAACTATTTATAGTACTAATAAAATTTATGCCTAAGAAAAATACAAGTATTAGATGTGCAGGAAATGCATAATAACCAATTTGCAGTACTAATTGTGCTACATTTTCCTTTTTGATAGATGGAAAAAATACAGCGCAACCAACCAGGAAGCGCAGCATTACTGAAAAATATCCCAAGCAAGACCTAAGAGTAATAGAAATTAAAGACAGAAAATTCTCATTACATGAAGCAATTTGTTTTGCTCAATATATGACACTGATGATTTCACTTAAATAGGTAAAATAATTTTCCTACGTGTTTAAACTACTTTGAATCAAAAATGCTGACTATTGAACAGTAAATTCTAGAAAGGCATTAGCAGCAGAGAGGTGTCTGCTTGAAGTTTTATTTGTGTGTGAGAAGCAATTTATTGGCTCCCAAGACAACTTGTTCAGTGTAGTTTGTTATTTCTGAGGTGTTGTGTTAGAAATGAAATTTATGGCATCACTTGATTTAGAAATATGTTTTAATATAAATTCATGTTAACAGTATAATTTATATTCATGTTAACAGTTGACATGTAATTATGTAAAACAGAAAAGCCCGATGATTCTGTGAATGAAACCAGAGTCAACTGAGCTGGATATTTTTTTTTTTAACTGATAAAATTTCAGAGAGAAGTAGGAGTAGTGTTTACTTAAAGTCATAAGGATTCATTAAATGTTTAAGTGGCAGGGCTATGGCATATTACAGAAAAAGAAAGACAAGTTTTGTTAGAGTCCTTATAGAAGCAACGTTTTCATATAATCTTGAAATTCTAAGCAAAAATTTTCACAGAAGAAAATTCTGTTCCGTATCATACTGTAAATTTTGTGCACATATGAAAACATCACTCTCTCCCTTCATCCACAGCCCTAGTTTTAACAGAAAGAGAATGCTAACAAATGAATGAACATCTACCCTACCATGATTTTTTCCCCAAGAGCCTTCAATAGCTGACATTCATAAAGAGCTAAGCATGAAACAGATATAAAAGAGTTAAAAAACAACCTCTCTCTCATCTTTCTCACTTATCTGATCTTACCTTAGATATTACAGTTTCTTTATTTGTTTTCTAGCCTAGACAACATGAAACACTATCTGCTACACAGGAAAGACAGGAATGGTAGGGAGAGGATATGTTAAACGCAATCATGCCCTTAATCTAAACAATTAAGGCAGATAAAAGACCATAAAGGAAATCAAGAGGAAATATGGAAAATGTTTACTCCTTTATTCCAGTTCTTGCTGCGTATGCCAGAAGAGAAAGAGAAAGAAGATAAATATTAGAAATAGGCTGGGAAATAAGGATTAAAAAATGAACATCAAGAAGAAAGCAGCAATTATGCAAGCTTTAGCTTTAAAATTGTTAATGAGGAAAGTAATGTTACTTTAACTTCTTAGCAAAAGATAAACATTTTCAGTTTTTAAGAAAGTGAAAGTTGAAATGCAATTTAACTGGATTCTGATTACTTAGGACTTAAAACCAATAGTTACTCAACCTCCATTTGTTAACCACATCCAGATGTGGAAGCAGGCTAGTACATTTACATAATGCCTGTAGCAATGACACATTAGCATTAAGAACAAAATAATAAATACCAAAAAGTGGTATTTTGACAACTCATGCAGCTTTTTGAACTGCTGATACCACACAAACTCTACAGTAATTTCAGTAATTCTATTACATGCCAATTAATTCAAGTTCTATTCATCCTATTTAAGAGTTGCTTAGTTTATGAAGACAGTGGTACTAGGTTTTTTTTCAATCAAAACATTTGACCTGAGTGTCAAATGCATTTTTCTTAACGTTTCCACATATTTTAAAGCATTCTTAATCCCATCTCCCTTCAGAGCAGCTTTTTTCCTCCCTAATTTCTATAATCTTTTAAGGAAACCTGTAGATTAGAGTTCTTAAACTGTAATATAAGTCATACCTCAAATAAATCATAACCCTCAGCTTCCACCCTGTCATATGGCCGGATAATGCCATCTTCATGAATGAGACGTGGAGGACGAAGATTAGATACCTCTTCTGTTGACTCTGCCACCCTGCCAGAGACAATGGAATGGTATTCTCATAAGCTTACTATATATTTGAGTTTCACCATTTACTGTTAATTGAATCTCAAATGGGCACATTTTCTCCCAGAATTTCAATGGTCAATTTTCTACAGTAAGTTTAAATGATATTTAAACATTTGCATTCTGCAGTCCACAAATTACCTAAGAGGTAAGGTTTAAACCTGTTCCTTTAATTAAATTTTCATAAGGGATGGTAGCAAAAGGATAAAATGGGCTAGTTACTGTTTAAGTGAACTGTAACACTGCAAGCATATTCTGAAGCAACAATTTCCAGAGATTATCATAAAATACATTCATTACCAGCTGCTAGGTAACTCGCAGTCCTATATAATCCTACTGTAAATCATTTTTAACAAATTTCTGTCACTACTGGACCATTTCAGCACCTAGTTTATGACATATGGAGAATTCTTCAAAACTTCCTCTTGACATTTTACCTTTGAATTCCCTGGAAGGTACTGCTTGCCATATCTACAATGCCACCTGTTGGGCGGGCTACCACTCCTACAAGCCCCTTTCCAATTCCTTTAAAGAATCCAGCTGCACCTTCCTTTTTAGCCCCTTTAAAAGAAACATGAAAAAAACAGTATTTTTAATTATATACCAGAAACCAGTAACCACAAATTCAACTACTACTGCTCTGAACTGCATTAGAATTGTTTTATCTTGAAAACAACCCATAGAAATTGATTGTGTATAGTTTGCATACTAAAAAGCTCTGCAAAGAAGTCATGCTTTCCACAGGAGCACTCAAAAAATCAAACCATCTATCTGAGAGCATCATCCAAACCATTTTTGAACTCTTGCGGGCTTGGTGCCATAACCACTCCCTGGAGAGCTTGTTCCAGTGCTCGACCACCCTCTCAGTGAAGAACTTTTTCCAAACACCCAGCCCGAATCTCCTCCCCTTGCGAGGAAGCTGCAGGCCACCATGACGCCTTCCCTCAGTCTCCTCTTCTCTGGGCTGAACACACCAAATGACCTCAGCTGCTCTTCACGTGCCTCCCTCTCTAGACCTTCAACCATCTTTGCTGCTCCTCTGCATGCTCTGTAGTAGTTTTACATTCTTCTACTCTGTATGTGATATTCTAGGTAGGCCACACCAGCACAGAGCAGAAAGGGACAATCACTTTCCTTGACCAGCTAGCAATGCTGTGATTGATGAACGCCGGGAAATGACTGGCACTTTTGGCTGCCAGGTCACTCTGTTGACTCATATTCAACTTACCATGAAGCAAAACCTCTATGTTCCTTCCTGTGGGGCTGCTCTCCAAGCTCTCATCCCCCAGACGGTACACATATCCAAGGTAGACCCATCACTCGTATGTAATCTTCCTAGTTTAGTGTCATCTGCAAACCTACTTAAAGTGCATTCAAGTCCTGTGTCCAGACCACTTACAAAAACACTGAAGAAAACTGGCCCTAAAGTGGAGACCTGGGGAACCCCAATAGCATTTGGTTGCAAGTCTGACACAACCCCATTTGTTACAATCCTTTGAGCCCAAACCATCAGCATACCTAGATCCTTCTTCTCACACGTTTGGTCATGACTGAGGATCAACAGTTTTTATAAGTCAATAATAACAATAAAATAATCTGAAGGCTCGAAGTTGCACATGCATAACAAGTTAATTATTTCTACTTCAAAACTCCATGTTTCTGGTAATACATAACTATGTAAGAGCTAAGAGTGTTTAGAAAGCCCATGTTTTCATCCGCAAGTGAAGTACTACACCTCAAATTATCTGCCAACAACCTAAAACACACAGGTGAAATACAGCAAAACAATTAACTTCCAGTATTTAAATCACTTAGATGTGAACTATGAAGTATTATTTTATAGGGTGTTTTTCATCATCTATCATGCTGATGAAGTGACAGCCTTAACAAAAACTCATACTGCTCTCAGGCACTAAATCAAATTTTTATTAATATTTCCCCAGCCTCTAGAGTCCCCTCAAAATAAACTATAGTGATAAGACATCTGTCATCTTCGATAAACATATTATTTTAGTTGTTCATTATTTCTGTAGTGTCCAGAATCTACTAGCTCAACATCTGATATACATGTGCAATGAACATTGTACGATATTGTAGGGAGAAAATGTCACAGAATCATAAACCATTTAGGTTGGAAAGACCTTCAAGACTGAGTCCAACCATCAAACTGACCTACTGAGTCCCATCACTAAACCCACGTTCCCATGTCATAACATCCACAGCTTTTTCAATTAGTGCTTCTTAAAATTACTATTTTTTCCAAAGAATGGCAGAATCATTTTTAGTATCTTTATTCTATTATATTTAAAAAATAAACTGGGTACTACAGCAAGCCTTACAAAATACATTAAAAAGACAATCATTCCCTAATTCATACAAAGAGTGAAAAGGTGGGAAGCAAATAACAGCTAGAAATGTATCTGAGTAAAACACTGCATAAGGTTATATTTGAGTTAGAAATACAATCTCCCTATGCTTTACCACCACCACCACACTTAGATTGATATTGCCTAAAATTAATAAATCCTAAAATACTGAAAGAAATCTTTAGGCAGTGCAGTGCAACCTTAGCGCTTACCTTCTACAGGTTTAGTGATGATGCCCGTCACACCCCCAACAACACCCTAGAACAAAGAAGATAATTAAGTTCCTGCTTAGAAATATGAATGCTATGGTTTAACTAGGTAACCAATTGTGTCATCCTTCATTTTAAAACTTAATAATGCAGTTCAATATCAGGAAAAAAAACATTTCCTTTTTACTTCAGATCCATAAGGAAATGATAGCAGAGGGGAAAAAAAATAAGAGGGAAAGTTTCCCATTTTGAGACCCTATCCTCAATTCCTTGTGCTGGTCAAAAGAACTACATTACCTTAAACCCTAACACTGATAAACAATATTGAGGATACTGAGCCTCCTATAAACTGACTTCCTGTTTTTGTCTTCTGTTTAGTTTGTGTACTGATAAAGCCAAATAAGCCAATCAAACTCACATGCTTAAAAATCGCATGCAAGGATTACAACATGTTGGCATGTAATACACTCAACTTCAAATTCATACCCGCAACAAGCCTTTTCCTCCTTTGGCCAGGCTGTCACCAAAGTCTTTTGGCTGACGACCCATTTCCTCCCTCCGTTTCTGCTGATATTCTTTATCCATAGTAATAGCAGCTAAGCCTTTCCCAAC
The DNA here is from genome assembly GCA_011075105.1 of Heteronetta atricapilla. Taxonomy (NCBI): domain Eukaryota; kingdom Metazoa; phylum Chordata; class Aves; order Anseriformes; family Anatidae; genus Heteronetta; species Heteronetta atricapilla. The sequence goes on from CM021740.1 coordinate 6,902,795, forward strand.
AGAGCCAGTGATCCTAGACACCACCCCTGCTGCACCACCTGATGGAACAGATCACAAAGTGAATTTAACAGCAGAAAACACATAATAAAACCACAAGGCTCAGAGCTTTCATTTTGTATTGAATTTAGATATTAACTAATTTACACAGACTGACTACCATGTTGATCATGAGAAGAAATTGGCCTGAAATTCATAAACCTAATAAAAGGTGACTCTTGAATCAGCTCAGTATGTATTACATATCATATAGGATGGCATCTGACTTTTTGTAATAGCTGCAACACATAGCTGAATAAAAAACTAAATGAACTCTAACAAGAACTGGTCCTCAGTGCATTTCTCAGGCTTTTCCAGATATTTACGGACAATTACAACTTGTTTTTTCATCCACAGCATGTCACAAATTCAGTTAAACTTACCTAGTTTCTCAGTTTGCTTCCTAATTCCACAAAACAGATTTAGATGCTCTCAATTAAATTAGGTGTGAATGGTCTGTAACATGAATACTAGCAATAGTATCTGATAAATTGTCAAAAAATTACCATGTAGTATTTTCAGAAACAACTTTCCCAAATAATAAAAATAAATGTTATCCATGCGTTAACGAGTAACAATATTACCCACTATACATTACAACATACCCACTGTGTGTCCAAGAAGACTTCTGACACCAATTACAAAGCCCTCAGCAAATTCCTCAGGTCCTTGAACAGCACCCTGGTAACAAACTTATTATGAATAAATGAAAACTATTTCAAGAAAGCACTACCAATTCCTTTAAACTGATGAGAATGAAATCTTTTGAATATGGCATTTCTCTAATGTCAATGTAAAAATATATTGCTTTCTGAACAATGGAGAGCACAATGACACAAAAAACTACAATCCTACCTGTATATTCCATCAACCTACAATTCATAGATGTTTGAATAATCACAAGGTCATACCTGAAAAGGCTCATAAAAGAAAGCTTCAACTCCCTCAGACAAGCCTCTGATTAAGCCAAATGGATTTCCAAGAACATCTAACCCAAGTACAAGAACATACATCTGTTTCAGGAACTGAATAAAAACAAAAACAATAAAAATCAACAACAACAAAAAAGAAAAAACACAGGTCAATATTAGAATTCAAGGCTTGTAAATTTTTTAGTGACTACCCAAGCAGGGTGTTAGAGCACTCAAGTGAGTATTTCTACTACTCAAGACTGGCTTAGGCAAAAGATGCAGTATATCTACAGACAAACAACAGAATACTGTGGTGAAAAAATGTGTAGACAGAAAGAACACAAAAGCAACTAAAACAAAATTCTTAAATAATTTTTTGGGAGGATTTTGTATTTACTTTTCAGTCATATGCCATCAGATTCCCACTTCAGTACCAGAAACTTTTTTAAAAAATAGCAGCCTTTAGAGTTATTCACCTTTTCTTTCCTATTTTCCTCATTCTATAATATAGTTACTCAAAACTTGTCACAAAGGCTTGACTAAAACTTACTTGTTCACTATAATGTCTAACAACTCTCTTCATCAGTTGGTCTCTCTTGTAGAACTGGTATTTAATTTGAAAGAAAGCAAGTCTGAAAGACAAGTATTGTGCATTATTTAACGACACACTTCCACACTCCCTTCCTTTTAAACTGTCTATTTTTTCCTTCAGATAATCCGGAAGCCATATTCCCTAGAAAAGGAGCACAAACAACATCTTCCCTCCATTCCTCCCTTTCCTAAAAGGCTTCACCCATTTATACTAGTATCAGTCAGCGAAGTTTAACACAGACCTATTTATTAACATTTACTCTAGCTTTTTTTCCATAATATTGAAATAATTTGAAAAATCTTTATTAGCTTACTTGAAAATAAGATCATCCACATCTGTTAGAGTAGCTCCAATACTTTTTAACAGTAAATTCAGAGAATGGATGGCTATCATTTCTTGACCCTTATCTGATGCTTCTCCACCAGAAGCCAGAGACAGACTCAAATGCAACTGTAAAAAAAACAATTAGTTAAACAAACCCGTGCTGAAGCAGTGTGAAGTGTATATTTTATTCCCTTTGAGGAAATGTACAATTTGAATAAACATGCCTGAACTCACAATGGTATTGCTTTGATAATATATGCATTTATATATATTTTCATATAGAGAAGTGCAAATTTGCCCTACAAAAATTAACTTTGCTTATATTTACATGTGCAAATATAATAGAAGCAAATGAAAAAAGCAGCCCCCTCCTATATTTATCAGACAGCACAGATTTTATATAGTAGTTTCCATGTTATCTACATTGACTCCTCCCAATAAGCAATAGTTAAGTACTGTTTGTACTCTTAGTCTACCAGTAAGTTTCCAATGAGGTATTAAGTTCCAGAGAACATAAAAAAATCCGAATTCCAAAGACAGTATGAAGAACTCTATTACCCAAAAGGTTGATCCTTACTATAAGGAATTAAGAAGTAATTTATAGTCTTTTATTAACTCAAATTATCTCTATTACATACCTTAATTGGAGAAATATGAAAAAGCTCAAAGAAGCTCAGCATTGACAGGTCTGTTAAGGAAGACTCCATTAGTTCGGTGTTAAGTGCATCTATGTCTTGCTGAATTAATTTAGACTGTTTTAATACAGGAAAAAAAGAAAATGGAACAGAAGGTTATTTCATCACTATACATAACAGCACAAATAGCATACAAATATGTACATGTTATACATATATATATATATATATATATATATGAGTAAAAACCAGCAGAACTCATATCCAAATATAATAAAATTGCTAGCAACTAAAGGGCCAGCACCTCCAAAACTGGAAATGGACTAACTACTTTTGTATAAGAAATTGTAATGACACTAACTCTTTTCTTTAAGTGTGTAAACGGAGAGGTAAGGGAGCAGAAACAATTTCTGAAAGACTTTTCAGTTTTTGTGTTTGTTTTTTTGTTTTTTTTTTTTATATAGAGTACTTGATAGGCTCTTCAATTCCTCAGTCACTAAAAGTGCCATTTCTGTATTAATTTAGATATATTAGTAAAATAATACACTGATTTTATTTTGTTTTCTGTATTTCCTTGCCAAATCAGAATTTTAGACAGTACATCTGAAGGTAACATTTCTTAGAAAAAGAAGCTTGTGAGAATGACTCCTATGAACACTAGGTTCAAATGCAAGATGTCATCATTCTGAATACTATCTGAATAAAAGACTTAAGTCAAAGCCATGAAAATCAACTGTCTTCTGCTCCCTAAAGACAAAAAGCAGAAGACACTGTGAACACATAGATTAATCAGTTAGAAGACCACTATACTATGCACTTATTTCACCTACCACCTGTAGCACTTTCTAGCTACAGCTGAAACAACTGTGTCAAACAATTAATGAAACATTACAAGAACAAAATACAGTTATACATAACACAGTATCATTTACTCAAACTTTGTTTCACTAAGAATTATCTTTAGAAGTCCCTTTACTCACTGTTCTCAAATGCAATATTCACTGAAATATTCAGAGAAATCACATAGATCCATAATGATCTATTGTGGCAAAAACTGTTTTCTCCCATACATTACCCTTTGCCTTTCAGCTTCTGGATCTGTAGATGGAGTGAAAAGTTCATTAAGTGCTCCTAGAAAGCCTTGATCAATTTTCAGTGCCATTTCCTGAATAAGAACCATGAAGTATCTAAAACAGGAATAGGAACAGTGTGTATTTGTACACATTTAAATACCATATGCTTTTTGTAAGTTTCGCTATGCAATATTGCATAGTAAGACTGTCTATAGTATTTACTGTATATTTATAGTTAGGAGAGCTTTCCAGCCACATGAAACTATGTGTTGCTTTACTATAGATTATTCATACCTTAACACTTTCAAAATTTACCTTAAAAATATTAACCATCACCAATTACCTGTTATATTTATAATTCTATATGCTCCATTGGTATCACCTAAACAGCATATGTATTCCTTTTAGTCATCTGCCTTTTTCCAGAAGGCATATTACTGTGTATTTATTTTATTAAAATTCACCATCCTCAAACATTTTATCAGTATCAGCTAGGTAGAAAAACTTGCATTAGTAACCATCCATATATTTTCATCTCACTTCATGGTACAAGAACTCAAACGAAGACACAGACATATTAACTACAGAACATACATTTCACAGTAAAACTGTCTTGAGCTACATTAGAGACCGTATGAGCTGTATGTTGTTAGAGCACCAAAAAAAACCAGCACTATAAAGCAAACAGGCAGACATGCACCTCTGATGCTGTAGTGGAAGGTGCATCATTCAAATTACTTAATAACTTCTGTATGAGTTTTTTTTAACCAGGACAGTCCTTACTTTCTAAGTTTATTTTAGAATTTTGCTTTTTCACTAGAGACATTTAAAACTCAATTCAAGTCAAGAGTTGTTTGGATAAGACAATTTGACCTTTAAAATAGGGTTCACTTCTAAAAAGGTTTAAAATCTCTAAGGTATTACAACACACTGCTAAACTCACTTGAATTGCAGAACTTTGCTGTATTCGTTGAATCTAGTGATGACACTGATGTCAATGAATGGTTTTGGTTCTGAATTGAAAAAAAAATATATGTAAGTATATATTAAAAAATTGCCAAGCTACTACCTTCAATATTGAGCAAGGATTTTATCATTAATGGCTTTTACTTACCTGAATCCAAAGCAATTGATTTGGGAGGGGCCACGGGGTGAAACACAACAGGAAACATCGATCCTGGTAACTGATTATCAACCTGAATTATCGCATAATTACAGCCATGTTTTAATGACACAATAATCAAAGACCATTTTAATCAAAAAACAGTTTTAGAAGGCCTGAGATATTTTTTATTTTATTTTTTAAAATAAACTGTGGTCAAGAAGAATGTCATTCACATTTTGAGGGAAGGAGAAGAAGAAAGATTTTGCTGAAATTATTTCAGGATGTTACTTGTTTACTTGTAAAAGGCCAAATGGTTGAGGGATGCTTATAGAGTTTCATGCTCAAAGATTCATTTTGAGGGTCTGAAACTGATAGTATATGTTGACTCAGTGAAAAAAAGCCAACAGTGAAAAGTAGCGCACCTTCATTCACTGTTAAACTCTCGCACACTGATATATTACTGGATACTGGTTTTGAGTATTTAGATGTCTATTGTCTACTTTCCAGTAGACAGATTGCTTTTCTACACTAACAGGTCTCAATCTCTAGGTACACTAGCTAGAACATCGTGTTACGTGATAATATACAAGCTATGGTCAATACATTTTGAAAAAGGTTTTTGCTTTTTCCTCTTCTAAAAACAGCAAAAAAATTGTTTTTCATTATAGCACCCTGCTTTACAGTAACCCACAATTTTGTGTAATTTTTTCCATTCAAAATTAAACCATAGAATGCACTACTTTTCCACGAATGAGTATTCATAGCATTTTTACTACCCTGACATCAGAGAGCAAAGAACCACATACCTAAGATTCGGAGATACCTCTTCATGCACATAACTTAATAAAATAAAAATCTGAAGTTTTTAGTACGTAGAACATGATGAAAGATGTTACCTGCAACCAATATAGTTGAGCTCGTAAGCTTCTTTGGTGAGGTGACTGTTTGAATTCAACCTGAATTCCTGACAGGAAGTTACGTCGGATGCTACATCTAACTGGGAGACGCATTTCCATTGGAACTTTACTAAAATTCACCTGGTAATAATAAGAAAGCAGATGTATCATTTAATTAAGCTTTAGGATAAAGAAAAACACATTACTAGTAACACCTGAGTTTTCATTACTTTGTGATACCATTAATTACTGAAATAACTCTCATCAAGTATTCACATAAAAAGGAAAGAAAATCACAAGTTAGTTTGAGAAGCATGTCACACTACAACTTCAGTGGTCCAAATCAAGTACCTCTGTGTCGTAATAACAATAATAACTAATTCACAAGTTATCTCACACTGGTATAATTAGAGATGTTTACATGCAGCTCTCTACCTAGTTGATGTTTCTAACCTGATCCTGAAAAATAATCTGTTACTTACTAATAAAACCATGGAAAATAGTTCAACATTGCCTCAGTATTACCTCAAAACAAGATATTCCGTATAGAATATGAAACTATTCCAAAGTTTGCTGTTCATTTTGTGTTTCTGTTAATAGGTCATATATCCATACTACGCAACACAAGTTTGTTTTCACTGTTGTTCAGGTACTGCAGTCATTTAAATACTGAAATTCAAATCATACCTCAATATTGTTGTCTAGTTTATGCCAAGCTGGAGCTTGGAAAGCACTCTTACAAAGATATTTTTGATAGGCTTGTTCCAACAGGTTTATTTGTTTTTGATTAAATGGTTTCCATTTCTGCTTCAGTTTCTGTTCCCAAACAACACCAGAGCTGCAGGACATACAAGAAGGTTACAATTTAAAAGTATTGAAGCCTTTCTTATGCACACAAACCATGAGAAAAGATATAATGCTCATTTTTCAGGCTTGAAATAAATACTACTTAATTTTTTAAAGAAGCTAAGAAATAGACCAATTATATCCTAATCAAATTGCACAATAGGAATAAATACAGAACTTAATTTTGCTTAAGAGGTTCCACTTATATTGATCTCATGGGAAAGACATTCCCACCAATTCAACTGTACTGCTGGAATTAAAATTGACTGTCAAATTTCGATTATTCAAATGAATTTTTAGGCTTCTATATACAGTACCTAGTAATTCCTATGTAAGAGATTTCTTTTTTATTTTCGTTGTTAACAAGAGAAAGTCCAAGACTATGAATTGACAAGTTTATTTCTTGATCAGGTTGCTCCATCTCTTCTGCTTGTAATGCTTTGGAAACTAATGCAACATCATCTGTGAACAGCAGCACTCGTTGGCGTCCATCCAGGAAAGAAACCCAGTGTATCTGAGTATTTGCATTATATGGAAATTGGCCACATTCATCCTGTATTGGAAAAAAATATACATATATGTATAGGTATGTTACAGGAATAATATTGCTTATGTATATAAACAAGTTTACTGGCACACATGCAAACCAGAACCGAAATAATATTTTTTTGTTGACTCAGTTTACTTTGTCATATTGATTTAGTGCAATGTTGTATTCCATGCAATGGCAAGAAGGGTGGGTATTTTTAATTTGCTTTTGTTGCTGTTGTTGTTTTCTCCTTTTCAAGTGTACGCATTCCAGCAATAATTACAGATGACAAGAACACTGGCAATGATTAGGGAACAAAGAATACAGCAAAATAAATGACCTAGAATATTAGGTCATGTAAGCAGAATTAATTAAATCACACTCCACAAAGCAGTAAAATTGGTTAATGATTTTAAAACGTTCTGCATTTCGAAAGCAGAGATTTCTTGTTTGTTAATTTGTGAGTCAAAACTGAGATAGTTAAAATCCACTCCTCAAAAGCCCAAATCAGTCATGGATGTAACCATAATGATATAACAAGGGAAACAGTTTTAATGCAAACTGAAACCATCTTAAAGTACATGTAGAAATGCTAACTCAAGAAAGTGCCTATACATGAAGTGCTTGCTTCACCATTCCTTAACAAAATACTTGCTCAGTCTTATCCTAGGTTTATCTCTCCTCCTAGTCATTTTCCCCCATCCCTTCACTCATTTTCCAACTTGATCATTCCTCTCTTGCCCCCAGTTCAGATCTTGGCCTATTTAAATGGTTTGAGCTACAAGCATGGAAATAGCTCTCACTGAGTAACTCAGTTTTTTCTCCATGCAAACATTTCCCATAGAAGGCTACACTCATAACCAGTAAGGGTTTTTCTTCAGCTTTAGATAACTATTTAAGATGAATGTAGCATTGCTAGAAAAGTGATCTGTTAGTCATCCATAGTATTATTTAGATACTTCTAGAGCTCAAATTCTATTTTTCTTCTTTAATATCCATGAAAATAATGTTGAAAACACAGGCTAAAGATTGATTGAAATCTGGCAGTTAGTTAATCTAAATACCTAAAATCTTGCTACTTGAGATTAGACTCAAAAACTTCCTGCAGGACAAGACATAGATGAGAAGTTAATAGATACTTTCTCTTGGAAAATTTTTAGACTTGTTATAGTCCTAGACCAGTTCAAGTATTTACTTCTCTGCTTCTGAGATTTACCTTCAGTAGGTCATGTTCACCAAAATTTTGTGAGTAGCCCCAAGTCAATTTTCTTGTTTTGGTTGGATCTGTCCATGCAAACAGGCATACTTGCTTTGGTTTCAACTCCATTTCCTCTTGTAATCCACTACAGTTAGAAAAAAAAAAATAGTAAGAAAGACAATAGCATTTGCTGTTTAAGACTACTGCTTGAAGTGATACAGATCGTGGCGCTATATACTCCACTACTACAGCTTCTTAGCAGTGAGGCATGAAAGGTCTAGGCTACCAGCTCCAAACAAGACCAGCTGTAGCTAGGCTGCCTGTGAACTATGATCTGTCTATACTAATACTATACTCTTTCCATGTTCTCAAACTATAAAGACTGACTAATAAAATAAAATACTTCATCAGAAGTGTATGATATTATTTTATGGTACCTTTCACCATAAAGGTAAAAGAGAACTACTTTCTTCTCAAAGTTTATCTACTAGTTAAACAACTAATGATGAATTGTTTCTTTCACATACCTCTGTTTATATCTGAGCGAGTCCCATGAAGTATGGTTAACAATTAGAGCTGGAGCAGCTCCTTCATGGTAATCTGAGAAGCTTATGAGAGTAGAATGCTCAGACACATTCACATCTACCAATAAGCCCCCATTCTGAAGAAAAAGTTAGAGAGAAAATTCAGTATTTGCTCTATACATAAATTCAAGTTAGGACAGACTGAATTATTACTTTTCTATCTGTCTTTCATAGGTCTTTTAGAAATGAAAAAAAGGAAACAATCTTCATTATCTAGTAACAGTAACCTCAAACATTTAGGTCAGTGGCACAACTAAGACACTAGCAGTATTCACAAGCTACTTGTAGGTTTAAGTTAATTCAAAAATTATATTCCAATTATAACAAAAATGGCGTTTAAAATTAGATGCATAACATTTTAAAAATTACTTCATTCAGTAAGTTCAGTAAAAAATATAGCCAGACATTCCCTTCTATTCACATTACAAAAATTAAAGTTAGGTTTAAGATACAAGTCTAGACAACTGTACCAAAGTTCTTAAAAGTATGACAAGAATAATGATAGTTTGTTAACAAAGCAATCACTGCATAGAAAAATTCTATTGATTAAACCTCCCATCAAATCACATTGACCCTTTCTTTTAATGGCTTTCAAGATCCTGCTTAAGTAAAATACACAAGTGTGCCAACAGAACTCCAGATCAATGCTGACATCTTGCTCTGAAAACAATTCTTCCAGCTGCTTCAGCAAACTTGGAAAGATAAGTTAGCTTCACCATCATTTGTATTACGAGAAGCATTATCTCCAAAGGCTTGTCTGAATATGCCACAATCACATACACATTCCCGAATACTAGGAGAGGTTAAATGCACAAAGAATTATGATTTTACTAACTCAATTATAAAGTCAGCCACATTTTTTTCCATCTTGAACATACATTAGATCATCAAGAAAACAAGACAGATATTGTATATTCAGATACCTAAAAGAAAATCAAGTCACCTAAGAAATACTCACTGCAAAGGAATGTTTTAAGCATAGTATATCATTTTTAATTTAATATCACTAGAGCTGTTCAGCTTCCTATAAGCTTGTCAAAACTAGATCATTTTGACTGAATCTGACAACTGAAAACACTGAGAATATTGTCGATTTGACTGAAAGCCTTTTTTTTTTTTTAAACGAAAGAGTACTAAAGTGCAATGCACCAAGACCTCAAAGTACAAGGCTTCCATCTCAATCAACTTGGGGAATCAAGCTGTACTAAGTTCAATTTCACAAAAGTAAAACAGAGTATTAAAAATGGACCACACAAAGTCATAGTCTCACCAATTCTTCCAGCCGCAGCAGAGTACCATTATCTGGGATTTTAAACAGGAATGGTTTGGATGAGCTTTCATAGCCAACTACTCTTACACAAAGCTGACCAGATGAGTTTTCAGGCCAGAATGGAAGACACTATAAAACAAGAAATAAGCACTTGAACAGTCTGAATAGGTTTAATATAGTAAACACAGTAAACAATCTTGCGTGAGACACCTATTCAGATGCCCCAGTTGTCACCCTCATCTCTACTAAGAGATACAACAAGTAAATTTAGTAAATTATCTAAATGTTGCCCTGAGATGTGTGAAGCATCCACATCACACCAACAGAGAAGATAGAGCATTTATAGAAACCTTATTTTCTTAGTTGACAGCTAGAGACCAGCTATTCGTCTATGATAACACCCAAAGGAAGCAAACAGAAATATTACCTCCGAAGCTGAGATATAATTCCATTTGTTAGTTGGAAAAGAGCCATTAGGACCAATTTCTCCAACTTCTAGTTCCAGAGAAGATTTATTTGCTATTGTGTAGAATGGAGTGAACGTAACTATCCTGGTAAGGTTGAAACTACTCATTTTGATGCTAACTCCAACCTGTTGAACAAGTACAATATGATCAAACAATTAACATGAAGATTCATGTTTACTTCATGGAAGTAAAGGAAAGCCAACGTGACAGTAAATAAAAAGGCTAACACAGAATACTCCTGTTCTGAACACCTGCAATAAGAGGACAAAGAAGCATGCAGTAAAATGTGGTGCACTATGCAATATGATTAGCACAATGGTAAACCAGCAGTTTTAGCTGTAGTATGAGTATCAGCTTAGCAGGGAAAATTCCAACAGGAACACCTCTGCTGTAAATCAAGGCAACCTAAAATGATCATATCATAAGAAATCAATTAAAAAGTACATGGAAACGAAGTTCTACACTATTACTTGGAGCTGTGCTTCCAAAAGCAGAATAAATTGCAATTTTTATTCTGCTTAGCTTTGGAAATTAGTTTAAACAAAGCTGGCCACTGTGTAGAGTGAGGCTCTAAACAATCCCTAACAATGAAAACTTTAGAATATGAACTCTTGTCTTTACTATCAAGGTTCGTGTATTTTCCAACGGCCTAATACTAGACATTTGTTATGTAAAACACAATAACCAATCATACTGGAATTTCTGTTGGTGAAACTACTTGTCACCAGGCATAGATCTGAGTACCAGCCAAAACCTTAAATATTTAAGAATTACCAGCCAAGACATTAAATATTTCCATGATTTAAAAGCAGTGCAAGTAGTGAAATCAAGGCCTCAAAATGAAGAAAAGAAAGAAATCAAGACAAAAGAGACCCCACAAAACACATCAGAGCTTTCTTACCAGATAGTCCATGTTACTAGCTGAACATTTTACACATCCATAGCTTCCTACAGTATCAAGGGAAAAGCTACTGGACCATGCACTTGTTGAAATACATAACTGGATCTACACACACACACAAAAAAAAGAAGATGTGGAAAATGCTTCAATAAATTAATTTTAGAGTTCATGCATTATGGAGTGCTTCTATATCACATGTAGCAGTACTAAGAAGACATTTAAGTGCTTTTAAAACCTTCTATAACTTAAGATAAGCCTAAGCATGTAGTATCATTATTCATATTCTCATTTGTTAGTCTATGCTTGATGTCTGGGAAAGATGTTACAGTAAAAGTAGTAACAGACTACGGTTACTGAGAGCACACACAATGATGGAAAAAAAAATACAATTTTGTACTGCTTTACAAACTGGAAGTGGAATTAAAAGAATCAAAGGAACACCTTGTCAAGACTGTTTCTTCAACTGCTTCCATTACTGTTGGGTAAAAAAAATACAGTGAAATGGAAAGAGGGGTCACTTGACAAAGAAAAAAAAGTATCTTTTACCACAGTACTCTTCATTTGACAATGCAAATGCCATGCCAAAACAATATAAAAGAAGTATGATTTAACATTGTGCATGTTAAACGTCAAAGCACCGAGGTGATTAAGTCTGTGATTTTTCTTCATTTACTGGAACATACCTCCCCAGGTATATTTACTTCCATCTTGCATATGTTCATTAAATTCCTCTACCAAATGGAAGAATTTTCCAGGAGGTAAGCTGGGAAGGTACCCACTGACTATTCAGGACCTACCCACTCTATATGGTCACCCAGCTTCCAACCTTAGAAAAAAAATCTCCTGAGGGTGTAGGTGGATTAGAATGGGAAGGGCAGCTCAGTTTTCAGCTTCAAAGCAGAATTTAGCACTACCACCATCACCTAAAATAAGCATACCTTATTTTTACTAAAAATATTTTTCTTCTTAAAGGAGAATAAAACAATATCTCTGTAATCTGCTGGATGCTTCACATGAATGTCTTCAGCTCGATATTGGAGAACACGGGAAGTCTTGTTGATTATCCAATATGGACTGAACACAGACAAGATCATACGGCTTCCAATTCTCCTGGTGTGTATGTAAATGTCCACTGTCATCACTGTTGCAGAATCAGAGGTGAAACACACTGGAAAAAATTCAGGCATCCCATCATGAATTCTAAAATGTCCGTTCCAGTTTTTGCCTTGATATTTTACCAAGACAAGCTCCATTATTTCCCCAGCAATTCTGGAATTAAATACATCTGCAGCATTCCCTTCCAGCAATTCACGGGCTTCTGCTGTTCCCTGTAGTAAAAATTGTAAGGGACAAATTAAGCTTTTAACATGAAGAATATGTGTATTCACAAAACAGCTTTTTTCTTGTCTTTCAGGGTACTTGTGCTTTACGTATTTTAGTAGCGGATGTCCCAGCTTCCAATCACTTTCATTCGAGCCCAATCCTGTGAACCACCTGATGTCAATTGCACTTTTCTTGCGGGACAGTAAAGACTAAACAATTCTAGATTTCAGGAAGACAAATGAGTTCCAATGTATCCCCCATCCTTGTTCCCTCCTTCCTCCATGACTTCCAGTAGATTTTGGCAATGAGTTCTCATTTCCATGGCAATGTTACTAGGTGCAATACTGTTTTTTTTTGTGCTGCAAATGCACAGCCAAGACATTTCACATGAAACAATGCAGAAGGCAGGAATCTGGCAGCTGTGCCATATTGCTGAGTACCACAGCTCTCCTTAGGGTCCAGCACCTCAGAACAGCAGCTTTCCTCATTTTAGCTAAAAAACAGTGTATCATACCATACTGAGCAGTGGCCAGGCTTGGTTAGTTGATGGACATAAAGACTGTAAGCTCACCTACAGATGAAGTTACTTCAGAAACAGATTTGAATTACTAATTTATCTAAGGCAATGGCACACTCTTTTACATTCTTTGTCTTTGGGTACTGAAGTGGAGTGAAGGGAAGGAAAATTGGTAATAGTGCTCTTATTATAGCAGACAGAAGCAAAAGGAAGATCTAAATGAATGTGACAGCCAGTTGTGTGACCAGAACAAAACAGAACAAACTAGGATGATAGCTACAGATCCTCACGCCATTTCTATTTACCAGATTCATTCAGCTTTTTCTTTGAAAACGTGTATTAGAAACAGAAGATACTGGAAGTAGAGAAAGAACGTCTGCATAGGATTCTGCAAAGAAATCCTCTGATTTGTGCATGGGAGGCCTCACAGTAGCACTCAGTAAAGAGTCAGTGTTGGAATGGAGACGAGTTGTCTTTCTACATAGAAGAAAAGCACCTGTACTTTCAGGCTTTTTTTCCTTACATCTCTCCCTGTGAAACAAAAGCTATCCTGCAATACAGGAACAACATGAAACCTCAGAAGGATTTAAGAGATAGACCAATCCAATACAGGTTTAATATTTCAGGAGCAAAGTGAAACTGGCAAAGTATATCCAAATGAAAAAATAACTAATCCCCCAAATTCCTAGGGCGAATCCATCAGTCAACTTTGTAATTTACAAAAGCAAATACAATAAAGAGCATTCAGTATCTTCTACACTACTTCTACCTCCAGTTCTAAGTGTATGCAAATCTTCATTAAAATCAAGGAAAGCATTTCAGAACAGAACCACGGAATAACCTACCTCAAGTAAATATCTCAAGGAGTACGGCAAAAGATTCCTCACAGTCAGTGTAGGATAAAGGTGGATAATGTAGGCAGGATCCCACTCCTCTACAGATGTTGAAATAAAATTCAGTTGATCAGGTACAGCTGTTGAGCTGACTATTAGAGGCAAGAAATTCATCTCAGTGGCTGGGCATTGTAACAAGCACTTTACTTCATTGCTTCTATGTAGCTCTTCTCTCCAGGCAATATAAGTTGTGGACTCTCTGAATTGACCCTCTAATATTCCTGTTGGTTGAACGTATAACTGACACCTACGACAAGAGGACAGAATTGGTACACAAAATGTACTTGCATCAACAGCTACCGTCACCCATTTCAAAGTAATTGCTAGCTTTCTGGAGGGTTTTTGCAAGCACACTGTGTAATTACCTAATAAAGACAGTTGTTGTTTTTCGTTTGTTTTTGTTTGTTTGTTTTTCCCAACCAGGAAGAGTTCCAAGTACAAATTTAAGCTCCCACAATAATGCTATATTTGTGTATCAGTCTTGCAAACAATAGCCCTATAGAACAGAAAACGCATACCTATATGAATGTAAAGGAACATGAAATTCCTCCTCTGGCTTAGATATGCCAATCGGCTCCAGCGATCTGGAGTCCCTATCCAGTTTATAGATTATAAATGGGATGGAGAAATGGTTCTTGATCTAGGATCAAAAAGAATAACTTTCATTACATTTGTTTGGTACTCATTTCTAAAAAAAAAAATATGTATGAATAGCAAAAAGGAAGGAAAATAGATTTAATCACTCACCTGGACAATAGACTTAAGCACATCTTAATAAGAAATACAGTTCTGAAGGAGAACAATATGCAAGCATATGAGAAGACTATGCTTCCTTTTAAGTTCCATGAATTGAAAAACACGCTTACAATGCATTTGAAATAAACCATGTACAATGTATGTATTCCAAACTCACTGTTCAGGATATTAGAAAGCTAAACAAAGAATAATTTACAACAAAAATCTAACTTGTCATCTCCCAGAAAAAAAATGTATATAGTATAAATAAAAATAGTTTAACAAATACAGTAAATTACTTAGTAATTTGCCTTTAATTAGCTTTGGGGGAAAGTACTATCTTAAAAAAAAAAAGTAAGTAAGAAAAGCAAAGTCACTCAGAGGGAAGAATATTTATTTCAGGTTTAGTTTTGTTTACCTGAAGAGGAGATCGTACACTAATAACTTTATTTCCTTCTGTAGCATCTATCTGGACAATAACAGAGTCTGAATGATCAACAAGAAGGCTTTTAATGTTGTACAGTCGCCGCCCTGGTTTGGCGATAGGAATGTTTACCACTTCATTGTATCCTTGAAGTTCTATTCCATAAAAATACACAAGTGTTAATTATGCAAAACATAAATCACATTACCATTTTTAAGAACTGAGCAATGTTTAAGTTTCTCTAGACTCGGCAACAATTGTCAAAGTTGCCCTCTGGCAAAAACAACTTTAAGTGGCATTTGAGCACAAGGGAAAAGTGAAACTTAAAAGCAGAAAACTCTTTAAGATCTTAACTTTCCATAACGTCGTATTATGATGAATAGTGTATTTTTTAAGTTAACAACTACAACACTGAGCATTATCTTTCCATCATGGCCAAGTATCTTCATAAGGAATTGGAAAAAAAAGGAGAAAAAAATATGTATGACGAGTTATGATGTCCTATGCCCCCAGGAATATGCTCTAGCAAAGCTGAAAACATAGAATATTCATAAATGTTCTAAGCAAAATAACTAACTACAAAAAAATAAACGGGTAGTAAGGATGCTGAGAAATGAAGATCCTGTTTAGCAGGAGTTGGAACCCACAAGCCTATGTCTCAGGAGTCTTTAAGATATCTATCAATGACTATACTAAAGCATCTTCCATTTTGTTCAAAGAGATAAGAAAAATACTGTACTTTTCATTCTCTGGAAAACTGGGCAGAATAAATTCCATATCTTTTTAAGAAGCCAGCAGTCGCTGGTTTTAGTTTGTTTGTTTTCACTTGCTATCAGTACTCAAAAGTAGTTTAAACACAACATCCCTCACCTAAATTTTAATTACATTGTATTTAATCATGCTGACTCCCTCATTTTCCCCATTCTCAATTTACAGTAATATGCAGTGTTCCCTGTTAAAATACCTAAATTTAAAGAGAAGATGGAACTCTCTTGTCGATGCAACGTAGACAGCTTTCCTTGTTGAGGAGCTTCAAAAACAGAGTATTCTAGTTCCATGTTCTGGCCACTTTCTACAAGGTTCACATTTGCTTTTTCAACTGAATTAACAATCCGAAAACTGGAGCTAGGAAGCACTTGGAGAGGAACACCCAGGGCATTTTTCACTATGAAAGGAGCTGTGTCTTTAAAGGAATAGTCAAACGTGGATGCAGTCCCTTCTGAAAATGCCTGCAATGAAGAACATCCATAATTAAAACAATATAATAATGACTATGTAACCATATCTGAATAGCCACAGCAACAAATACAAAAAAATTGAAGTCTTTAAAAGACAGGGCCCAGCAAATAGTGTTCTGAATAGTTATATGTATGTGTATATATATATATATAAAACTCTCTATACACACACACTATATATAGATACGTGTAGTAATATTTCAGAGAAGTAAAGTTTACTTGCAGAGATTTTACTATTCTGTAGCTAACAGCAAATGATGATACCATGCTAAGTATTCGTGCTCCTCATAGGGATATTTTTGTTGTTGTTGGAGCGTTTTAAGAGAAAACAAAGATATGGGACACCAAATTCCCAAACACATTCACCATGCACATACTTGGTACTTAACCACAACATACGCTTGCTAACATGTTTTATTACACAGAAGTCGTATTAACTGACCCGACAATATACTAGCTTAGGGAACTCTTTGAGTGTTCCCAACACTCAATTGGGAGCAAGACAGATTCTGTACAAATGGCTTGATGTAGTTACCAAAATTTACTCTCCCATTAAAAAAAAGCCTTGGACACTCATAAGCGTGCACATGACCAAAAGAAAAAATAAAGAAAAAAAATAAAAAACACAGGACGTTCTACTTTTACAGTTTAACAGCCAATCCTAAAATACACACTCTTCTTGGTATTCTATGGCAAAGTCTTACAAAGAAACAGCAAGCTGAATGAAAATAAAGCCCTCCAATAAACACAAATGTTTCTTACAGTCCATCTTCTGACATATTAACAGAAATGTACTTCCCTTTCAAAAGCCAGCAGCACCTTTTTGTTACCCCTATAGGGCTATCAGAGTAAAACTCCTCATCACTGATAGGTAACATTTGACAGGGCTCTAATAAAATCACTAGCTTGAGACAGCAGCACAGAAAGCTCTTCAAAAGTCAGAACTTCCCACAAAGCTAAATAATTTGGCACCTTTTGCCTGTTAGGATTACCTGGGCTAGGTTACTGAAAACAGCGAGACAGCATTTGGATATTGTTATATTCATTGTATCCTTCGAAGAAATGGTAACTGCAGTTTGTGGCTCAGGAAGAATAATGAAATCATCGCCAGGCATCAAACTTCTCTCTTGGACAGGGTTAGTCTTCATCTAAAACCAAAATTTCTTTAGGCAATTATGAACATATTGAACTACTTCCTCTGATGTTAAAACAGAAAAAAGCTTGCTCTACACTTGAAACTTTTGCCAAGCAAAGGAATACCTACCTTACCTCATAAACCTGTAATACATCTTAAACTTGTCAGTAACATGGAAACTTTATACCAATACTGAAGGCAAGCAAGTTATTTTACTCCATTTCTGCATGTGTGGTTGCATGCTATGCTTTGCTCATGCACTAGACAAATAACATTATTCAGATTTCTAAAGACTGAATATTTCCCTGCAAAATCCCGTGTCTCCCTCCAAGCAACTGCATTTGAATGGTCACTATTCTGCTATAAAACATTACTAAAATACAACTGTCTATTCAAACCAAGTATTTACATAGTTTCCACTACATTTACATACTTCCAGCTTTAAACGCCATTGCTTCTTTCCTCCTTCAATTCTTTCAATAAGAGGCTCCCATACTGCAAAAGTTTCATTGTAATAATGGACCTAAAGAAAGAATCAAAATAAGTATGAACAAGTTCCTTCCTGAAGTAATTACTACACTAAAAAAGCTTTTTTAATCTGTTTCACATTTCAGAAGTCTAGTATTAATATTTAACAGCTTCAGAAATCAATACACACAAGTGAAATACATCATACATTTTTTCTTCAGTGACGTAATTTTTAAAGCATTAACTATCTGGCTTACTTATAAAGAAATAGGACCAAGCAGCCTAGTAATTTCATAGCTTTTTGTTTAACACATTTTATTAATATAACACAGTCTCTATTTTCTCCTACCGTGTCCGTGAAACTGACTTTGAGATCAGTAACTCCAACAATGCAAGTACTTCATTTTTACTATGAAATAGCAATTGGCCTGAACAAAAACTCTTTAGTCTGTATCTGGCCCACTGGAACAATTCATCTAAATTCTACCCTAAATATTTATTTCTCTTCAGACACTGCAAATCTGAATAAAAACTGTTGGCCAGGCGCAATTCCGGAAACTCCCTTTCAGCTGTTTTCCTCACCCCTCCTCCCTTTTGGGACCTCATTTTATATGATTAGGTATGTATCTTCCATACTCTATTATGACATGCACACTTCGTAATGCAAAGAAGGTTACTTGCATAACCAGTAAAGAAAGGTGTTATTATTATACAGGAGTTAATTATTTCACAGTAGTAATTGCCATTAATACCTCCTACTGAATTCATGTATATCAGTACTGATCTATTTATGAAATTCCTATAATAAACATGCTTACTCAATACTTGCCTGACTACTGAATAATTCCTAAGACCATTACAATGTAAACCTATTGTTAACTCAACTACTACCAGAAACTTCTAGAAATGAAGTTACTTGAACATTAAGGTAAGTGCAGTAACGTTTTAAATTGCAAATAATTTGATTGTACAAACCTCCAGTGATATATCAGCAGAGACCTCCATCAGCGAGGACCAGTTCTTAAGCACACCTGAAAATACAGATTCTACCAACAATAAAGGAATTGTGCGATGTCCCAGACCACATTCCAAGGTGACCTGAACAGATTTCACTACGATGTCAAACTTCTCTTGTTTCACAGCATGCTCACAATCCTTAAAAGTTTCTGTTGCTTCTGTAGCTACATCAACACCAAGAAACCAAGCATTGTACTGATCTAAAGGCTTCACTTGCCACAAATTTTCACAAACTTCAGTTGCTCCTCTAGAATCCTCTTCTGTTGGTTTTGGCTTTAGGGCAGCCATAATGGTCACCACAGTATTTAGAATTATTGGTGAGATCTTGAACAACAACAAAACAAATCATCTATTACTCAAAACATTTTAAAATTGATGAACATATAAAAATACATGATAGATGAAAATGGCAAGTAACTCTTAGGTTCTTGATACAGATATACAGCATTAAAAAAACAAGTTAAGCAGCTTAAATTCTAAGAAACAGAATCTATTCATGGACCTCTTCTTACTTTCCTTTCCCACAACATTTCCTAGTTCCTCCCTCACAATCCCACAGGGTCAAGAAGAATATTCTAAGATTGTAATTTCTTTTTTACCAATACATGGTATTCCCACAACAGAAGCCAACAGACACCATTTACCTACTATGCTGTAAATCGTCAACACTTAAAAATTCATTTTTAAGAATTTCAAGGTGTTCAAAAAAGCGTATCAGAGTTACGTACAATACCATTTCACTTAAAGATACAGTACATCTGTCAAAAGCTTTAAGCACAATATACTATTGTATCCAATTTAAAGTTCATTACTATTTTTTCAGATCAGAAATACAAAAGTATGAGGATTTTTATAGGAGAGTTAGCAAGTTATACTCAGTTATACCTTTACTATATTTGCTTAATAATTTATGTACTAAGAACACTATTTCACATTGTGTATCACCATGAAAGTCACATTAAGAGCCTTAAGTTAACATGCACTTCTGTGCACATTCCTGTTTATAAACCTCTCTGAAGAGAAAAATACTGGTGGTGGCAGGGAAAGGGTTGTTTCATAAAATTGTAAGAAACTAGTTGGAGGAATCCTAGTATTCAGTATTTAAATCTGCCCTTTTTTGCCAAGAGATGGCCAAAACAATAAATATGTAATGATTTTTCCAACTCAGAGCAGCCCTGAAAAACAAAAAAGCCTATTTCCAGAATTAAACTGATGGAAAAAACAGAAGTTTTTGACAGGGATACATGGATTAAAAAAAAAAAAAAAAAAAAAAGCTACAGCTCATTTTAGAAACAAAGCTCTTCTTCACAAGACAGCTTTAATAATCTAACTTACCTTTATAACAAGTTCTTCTATTGTTACTACCACAGTTTGTAACCCCGAGACATGCCTCATATTTTCCATGACCAGAGAACATGGTCGTAACACCTGAGTGAAAAATACAATTCGATTAAGGTTACTCCTAGCATTTTGAAATACTTGTATTTTGTAATCCCATTGGCAAAAGGCTACTGACCCAATGAAACAACTGGTTTTCAAGTAACAGCATTCTTTCTGCATTACTTTGCTTCAATTCCAAAATTGCTGGAATGTAAACAAGGCAGTAAACAAGGTTGTGTAGTCTTCAAAATCCCTCATGCAATTTCTTCACTAAGAAACCTTTACTTCAACGTACAGGTTTTAAACAAAGATCTATGTGAAGAAGTCTTGTGCATTCTGACAAATGATTCACTTTTAAATGGCATTCTGCATACACACACCCCTTTCCTGTCTTCATAATGATTACATGAGAACTGAGTTTTCTGAGTCCTATGGATATACCAACAAACAGACATGCCTGCCAGCAGTTGTCACTACTTTTTTCATTATGGAAATCAAGTTTTCATACCTTAGTAACACTCTTGTCTTGTTTTTCTCTGAGAAAGGCACAAGCCAACACTTTGAAGTCCTTCACTTGAGCGGTCATCCTCTGTGCAAGCTTTCCCGAATTCATAGATAAATCACATTGGAAAGAAACTTTCAAGGCAGGGGCATCAGCACTGGTCAAATTAGCAACAAACACAATTTCTGGATCCATGATCACAGCTTTTACTCTCATATTTGGCCGTACAGATGTTTCTGTGAAAATAAGTAAAACCACCCTTGAATATAACAGGCTCGACAGCATTATTATATATGCTGTAATAACTCAACTACGCATAAAAATTGGTACATAGTTTTTAAAGGTGTAAATTTTACAAATATCACAGCCTTTATCATCAGCTGCAGACAGCAACACTTTTGGGTAGCCAACACATTTGAGCAGCCACTAAAAGTACCCTTTTTCTGGCGTGTATATCATCCCTCCTTTATCATGGGACTTGGCACATCTCCATCAATGGAAGTGAACTGCTGACATAACTAGAGCAATTCATAAAATCAAGGTCTCACTCCCAACACTCTGCCAAGTTCCCAAAAGAGAAGGCTGTGGGGAACAGTCCAGACAACCCACAGATGTGGTCTGACTACAAGTCAGAAAAGCCTGGCTATCACTTAAGACCAAACAAAACTCAACTCAGAAGTGGTCTTTTTTGCCCTTGTTTCATCACACCATACCTTCAGTCTTTAACCAAAAAAGAGAAAAGTTGCCTTCATCAAAAACTTAGTTTTCCATATCTTTGAAACAATAACATACGTTATCAGTTGAAATACCAACAACTAGTTTCAAAATTCTTAGCTTGCAGATAGATAAGACACTCTTTGCCACTCACATCTGAGGAGCAAGTTGTTTTTTTTACTTTCTTAACTACTATCCACCTGGTCTGTCTTGCACCCTTTGCAAAAATAAGTAAGAGTAAATAAAATGAGTAAAAATACTACTTAGCAGGAATGACTTTCAGTAGTTAGTTCTGTTGCAGAGCACAACCCAGTTACTTAATATAACAGTAATCTATGGACAATTTAAATTGTATTTGTTCTTCATAATGTCTGAGTGCAAGATAAGCACTCGAACACTTCTGGATGAGTTATTTCTGTTATGAAGTCGGGGAAAAGAAAGGGGAAAGAAGGCAGTTTTACAGACCCGTTTCTGGTTTGGATTTCCCAGAAGCAACATGCTTTAAATGGAGCTGTGTAGATTTTTCAGTTGAAGATGCTGGCATTGAGTTAACAAAGAATTCCGCTACTGTCAACAAAAACTCCATACTGGCACATATGTACAGCTTGTCAAGGATAGCAACAACTTCAGTTCCATTTTCATCCTGTTTGTATCTTATATCTATCATAGAACTGTCATTTGTGTCATATTTCTTGTCTATCATTCTGGAAAAGAAGTTTAATGACAATTATTTCTAATATCATAACACATTAATATAGAAAAAATAGGATACATAGTATCATTTTCCCTCCCTTTGTCATTTATAAAAGAATTGCTAAATAAACAATCAACATTTTCTACAGTGAAATGAGGATATAGACTTTTCTCTAACAGAAGAATAATTTCAATTTAAACTGTGTCCTACAATTTAGGAATTACACATGCAGTGTGTAATAATCAGACTACAGTACAGTACCTAGAACTCTCTAACTTGGGCTGGTTGCAGTCAACTCAGCTCTTCACCACAGTTGACTGTAATATTCAAGCCTCCCAGGTATTTTCTGGATTACCTCAGTAACCAACATATAATTTGAAGAAACCTGTTTAACATTATTAAAAATACATCACTAATTGCTTTAGTGCATAGCACAACTGACAGCCCTACTACATTCTATCAGTGCCATGTGAAGCAAAGTATAGATCTATGAAACAATCTTCCTCATAAACTGCATGGACTTTATAAATTTCTGTTGCATTCATGCTTACCTTGCTGTCACATTCTGAATTCCTTCCCTGAGATCATCCAGGGTACATGCTTTAAGTTTGACATTTATATCCATTGAGCCATTAGAAAACATCTTGCCTGACGATGCCATGAGATGCAGTCGGAGTTCACCAAGGCGTAATCTGTCACTATGCAGCAAAAGCGGGGACTTCTATATAATGCGAAACAGTGAAATTACTTTGTACAGAAAAAAGTAGTAAGCACACTTCTCATGAGGCTAGTCACACAAATGTGCATTAGAACCTACAAATGGAAGAAGCCTGTTCATGTCCTGAGTCCTCTAACCATACAAATTAGTCAAAGAAAGTAACTGAAGTACACACCATTTCTAGCAGTTGTATAGCATGCATGACCCCACGATATTTCACTTCACTCCGAACCTCCCACCAGAGAATCCCTCCATTCCCATCACACTAACTCCATTTACAACCAGGACCTCAGCATTAAATAGAAAGGATATAAATAAGGCATTTAAACCTTATCACATTAGTGCATTTCTTCCTGGTGATGCTCGTTCCACAAGAACTTTTCAAAACACATTCACTGCGAATTCCTGCATTACAGTCACTTTAAACACAAAGCTACTACCCATTCACTAGGTACCAAGGTGTAAAAAGCAAGAACCTTCATATCAAGACAAACACTATAAAGTCACGATAACAAGGCAACATTATACATTTCTGTTTTCAGCACAGTTTGAGTCTTTCAGGGTGTTTGTTAATAGATCACACTCAGGGCTATGTAAGAGAGAAGTATGGATCATGTACATATCGCAGCTGCTTACTAACAATACAGGCATCATGCACTGAACTAGCATCGTGGGTGCTAGCAATTTCTACTTTCTAAATTTTCGTTTCTTAGGTTGGATAGCTAGAATCAAGTCTTGAATGACCAAAAGAGATGGCAGGTTGTATTGGTTGGCTATTTAATTTTTTTCTGAATGTGTGATTTTTAGAAGTACACTGACATTCTTCAAATTAAGGCCATTCTATGCTCAAAGTCTCCAGGTTGAAGGATAAATTGCCTAAGATCCATAAGGCAAGCATAACAAGGTCAAGATAACAGATGAAATATTTTATTTTACAACCTTGAGTTCAGTCCATGTGCAAAGTTCCCCACCCCAGCAGTATAATAAAGGCTTTGTCACAAACCTGATTCACATCTCTATTGTAGAGAATGACTGAAAGTGACTCAAAATTAAAGTCAAATTTAAGTGTTTCGTAATGTTCTGCAGAAGACTCAACTGTAGAAACACTTCTTTGTCCCAAAGCAAGAAGAGGGTCTGTTGATAAAAAGAAAATATTTTTACATTTCTTTAGAATACTAAGCTTGGGGATAGTTTTCTGGGTTTGAGTTCTGTTTTTTTTAGTTAAGATCAAAAAGTCAGAGAAAGAAGAAAAGTTAGGATGTCTACCCAGGACAACTCACAGTTTATATATACTCAATAGCACTTAGTTCTCTTCAATAGATGTTAAAATTACCATGCTCTGAGTGGTTTAAGTACATTTTTCAAGTTGTCATTAATTTACTGTGGATGTTCCTCTTTTAGTCAACTACATGAAGTAGCAATACCAGAATTTACATTACTCTTCCTTCTAGATTCTTTTCATAGTATAGCCTTTAAGTATTGGTTGAAAAACTTTTTGACATTGAGAACATTATCATGCTTTGAACAAAAAAAAATGGCAAACTTAACTATATTTCAGTTAGAGACACACACTGTTTACATTCACATGCTCTTTAAATATTAAAACAATATTATCCTGGATTTTTATAACTGTTCATTAACCTTCTGGGGAAGCTTGTTGGTTTGGGTTTTAATCTTTTTTAAACCCACAATTTCAGCCTCTGATAAAGACTGAAGAATACCACCCTATAAAAGATTAATTGCAAACAACAGCTACAAAATTTTTGACCATCAACAGCTTGCATTGCAATGTTTTTGGTATGTGCGTACATTCTTATTTGTAACTTTTCATAAACTCATTCATAACCATTAAGAAAAACAATTTATTTACCCTGAGGTGTTTCAGATCAACATGTTGGAATTGCAAATAGTCCTCTCCCTATATCTATGTAGCTATAGAATTTAACATACCCTCAGACAGATCAGATTCATTTGAAACTTTCCCTTTTTTAACCATCTGGGTATCTTCAATGCTCTGTTGCATAGTATTTGGCTGGGAAGAAGCCCCTCCAAGGTTCTCAAGTAAAATTTTCATGACAACAGTTAGATCATCTTCACTGAGTGCAATCTGTAAAGTGACAAACCCACAACCTATTTTTGGTGATGTTATCTCCTTCCAGTGCAGAACCCTATCTTTGTCAATAGTAAGCAAATGTTTAGAAAAAACAACATACTGATTCCACCATAAGCATATCAGTCAAAATAATCCTGCTCAAAACATCCTAAATTTGAGTAAAAATGGTTGGACTACTACTCCTAAAATATAATTAGTTGTTTGTTATAAACAGGTGTTACAATAAGAACTGTGTTAAGAATTTTCTGATATTTTAAAGACTCTTTAGCTGCAGAAACATAGTAATTGCTAAGCATAAATGCTTCTTAACAAATCAGTAATCCAGAAGCAGACAGATAACATTAAAATTGCCATTTCGTTATATACATGGAAGCAACTGTTATTCAGTAAGTCCATAAAGAGCTAATGAATCTCGATACATTTATAACATTGCAGGGTCATAAAAAGTAAGCAGTAAAAGAAGTGGGAAGATACAGTCACTTAGCCAAAAATATATAATATTAGCGTATTTTCTCTATATCCATTTTTTTAATGGTACTCCTTCAGTATTATATTCCTCTGTGCTTCACCAGTGCTACATCTGACTTCAGCACAGACAGAGGAATTAAATTAGTCTGATACACAATAAAAAGGCCTTGCAGTCCATTTCTACCCACCTAAATCCGTATGGCCAATACAGGAAAAGAGAAAGTAAACACCTTTGTCTGAAAAGTCATCAAGCATCATTGCGAACTACTGCCTCAGAGACCTTTTTCTACCCGTTTAATTTCCACTAAGACTGCTAAACACTCAAATAACTGATTATTACAATTAAACAATTTAAAACCTTAGTAATCTAGATACTAAATACTAACTCAACAGATAAACCTTACTGACTTTGTTATTAATTCAAATGATGGCTGCAACAGACTCCCTTCTCCACCATAAAAACAGATTATTTCATTTGCATACAACTACCAAAACTATTCATTATACAACACCAAAAGTAGCACATATATGAATGGGACAATCAGGCTTAAGTGTTAACATTCTGTAAAGAATACAAATTGTAATGAGTCTACAAGTTTGGTAACTAGGCTAAATACTATTCCAAGAATAATGACAACTTTCATTCTAGCTCCGATTTGCCATGATATTACCTGCATCGGTTTTAGGTCTCCTTTGATTCCAATTGTTGGGGTTTTATGATACCAAGTTGCTGCTAAATTTCTCTGGACTAGTAAAGTCAAACTCACAGGACACAGAATTTCAGAATCTGTTTGGGAATCTGTGAATAAAATGCACCTACAAAAGATGATATAAGCAATACAGGAAAGATATTATGAGCTGCAGAACCCCAAATAATATAATTATCATCTAGCAGAATTATGGATAACGTGTATATACATGCACTTAGGCCCAGGTTTGCACATAAGAAGTGCTTCAGTTACTCTCCTATCATTCTTTCCTTTCCAAGAAGTTTTAAAAGACTGTGGATATATATCCCTATCTAAATGCATTCTTAAGCCTAGGGTATTTTTCTGTTTGTTTTCATTTGCCTTTTTTTTTTTTGGTGGTGCTTGCTTTTTAAATTTCTGTTGGCCCTAATCTTTAAATAATAGAAAAGCTGCATATGGAATATTGACCTGTTTTCTTAGCAAAGTATTCCTCAAGGCAGAAGACAACCCTATGTATACCTTGATAATTTCAAATGAGTTAATTGTACATCCATGTTGTCAATGACTGGAGGAAGAGAAGATTCATCTGAAGACACCAGCTTAAATTCATTCTGAACTCTGATTAAGCCAAGATCAGCTATCAAAGCATTACAGGAAGTTGAAGATTCAGGAATAACTATAACTGGAGCTTTCAAGTTGATATCCATTAAGAGACGAAAACTCTTCTTAGCAAAGTCTTTCATGCTAGAAGCAGCCATTTCCGCCGCCTGGACCGTCACTGCACTCAGGGCTTCTTGGGCCGTTTGGAAGTTGTTTAGGAAGTTCTGTTGGAAAGTAGCCAAAAAGATGAGATCTACAAGAGCAAACAAGCCTCAAAAAAGGCTAAGTTTGAAGCAAAACAAACTTAAGAGAAACAGTTTATGTGTCAGAAATACAAAGCATTTGATTCAACCATTAAAGTTTCAAAAAAGAAAAAGGAATAAAAAACTTGTGGACAGACACTGTTTACTTCTTTTTGAAGATACTAAAGCTATCGATCAGATTCCATAATCACTTTTTTTTTTTTATCCTTGCCCTTATTTGTTATTCTTCTATAAAACAGTACAACTTTTAAGGGCATTTCTTCATCAAAATACTTCTGCATGCTTATAGATCAGCTCACCACAAGGCAGTGGTCAGACAGAGCCGAATAAACTTGTTTTTTTTTTTTTTTTTTTTTTTTTAAAAAAAAAAACTCCTACCATCAAGAAGAGAAGTGAAACTAATGTCTTACCAAGAGAGACATAAAGAACTTATGCAGGTAAATTATTTGGATGCAGCCCACTTTCAGAGACATTTTACCATCCACCCTTGACATATCAGCATAGGCTTCACCTGCAGTAGCATCCGGATAAAGCGACATTTGAAATCTAAATACTTCATCTCCCATTATGGAGACAGCCTAGAAAATTAAGTCCATACAGTTAAAACTCCCAGACAATAATCTGTGATAAAATTATTGAATTATTGCTTTAGGTATCAGACAAGTAATATTTCCACAAACAAATCAACTGCAATTTACCAGCAGTACTTGGGCACATACGCTAGGCACAAAAAGAAATTAAGTTAGCTACTTCAGGGTATGTTTCATCTCATTTGATTATCTGTAATTCAATTTATACTTAACCCACACTACTCATCAGAATTAAAACATAAATGAAAACACAATTGAAACATGATTAAAAAGAATTAAATAATGAATGGAAGCATCCTTTGCTTCACTGATATAAAGCAATGAAATTTTGCCCAATATTTGATAAATTACATCATACTTAGTATAATGCATACATACATCAGACCAAATCAACTAGAGCACTTTCATTTAATAGCTTGAGGAAAGGGGTTCTTTTGTCTGTTTCTAATCTGTGCAACACATCACCTTTTTATGGATTGTTTTTGGATCAACATTTGTAATCACAATGTCCTCAAGTCTGGAGAATACTTTAATCTTTTTAGTTTTCACAGCTACAGACGCATCCATTCCTGATTTGAGATAGAAGAAACAAGACAGCAGCTTATTAAACAGCATTTATTAACTAAATCATTTTTCTAAGAAAGAAATATTATTACTGAATACAAAAAAATAAGACTAACTTAGAATTTAAAATTCTGCCATGTAACAACTGATGCTAAGCCCAGTGCAGAAGTCCTGACCTTTCTATGTATGAAAAATCCAAGCTCAATTTACTTTAAGACCATAGTTAAAAAACATAATCCTGACACTACCTAAAATTAATCTAGCTCTTCAAAAATCTAAGCTTATGCTTATCAAATTGTGTTTTCATTTCATCTAATTTTACTGCACTTGGAAAGTAATTGCCTTCTTTTTTCAAAGAAAACATTTTCACATTTGCTTTCCTTGCAAGCATTTTGGATATTAAAACTGTTAACTGCAATGATATTATATAATTAAAGTGTATTTAAGGAAGTGTTACAAGACACATATGTAGCGCTCGCATTAGTCTTTCAGAAGCGTACAAAGGTAAATAATATTTCTGACAATTAATTAGTCTAATTAAATAATTAAATAAAACTTACCTTGTATTCTAATGTCTGCAATTCTACAGGCCTGATCACACACTGAAATGCTGAATGAGTTTAGCTTTGCAGTGAGTTTTAATTCCCAGATATCATCATGGGTTGCGTTACCAGACACTGGATGGGAAAACCAAGTGACATACAAGATCATCTAATTGTTCTAAACCAGATAGTACATTATTTGTGTGTTGTATATATACAATTCAAAAAAGATTTTGCAGTTATTCCCTAAAATTAATGCTAGTTAGATATGACATGAAATCAAAAAAATTTTTTATTAAAACATAGTTATTTTCTGACACAAGAACAGTCATCAGTGAACACAGGCAAAAAACAATCAAGACAATGTTGTTGGTTTTTTTACCCTCAATATCTATGTTTTAATGCAACAGCATACTGAATACAGTCTCAAACACAATCTCACATGCTAAAGGTTCTTTTCTGCATAGCATAGCACAGCCAATTTAGGTTTAATTAATGAGAAAAAACATTTCTGCAGCCAAACTTAAGGTGCTGCCAAAATTCAAATACAACAACCAACTACCAGAAACTGATCCCAACAGATTCGAAAGCCTTGTGTTTCCCAAACAGTACAGAGTAATCAACTACAGAAGCCCTGACGAAGCACCCTTCAGAAGTCTACATATAAAAATTTATACTACTTCAAGGTTACAGATACCAATTTTTAAAATAAGCACAAGACTGAGGGGTATCCTTGAGTTCAGAACTTCTCTCAGCTTCCCCATGGCTCAAGAACACCTATTTTTATCAGTGTAAGCACTCTTACAGCCTGCAGACTGGAGAAAAACAAAGTCATAACACTGATGTTTTGGGAAGGCTTTGGTACTGTTTACTGCAACATTATTTGTTCCACTTCAGTCTACTATTTAGTAAAATTTCATATGGAGTAAGGAGGATTTGTAGAATTAAGCAAGCACGACATCTGGCCTCTCCAAATACTAACATTATGCAGAGCAATGTTTTGGGCTTTATTAAATAAGATCATTTTCTCTCCACATACAATTGTGCATATCTTGTTTTTCACTGAACAGGCTGCAGTGCTGTCACTTGAAATGGTATCCTTTAAAAACAAAGGCTATATGCTGCCATGCAACAAAAGCATGAACTTCATTATGACATTACCTGGTCTGAGAGCACTTCCTTTTTCTTGTCCTTCTATTTGGGGCTTATGGTCTGATGCTTTCTCAGTACTGGGAGGAGCACTTGATGGAACGCTGAATGTGAGAAAACTCACGATGGAAAGTAAAGCCTCTGTGTGAAGTACTAGATCCAGACTTGAAAAGACGACCTAAAATAAGGGCAAGGAAACACGGTAACATTGTTATTTAATATATAGTACCAAGTGATTGCATATGAACACAGAGTTATCCTCACAATTAAAAGTCTTGCTCTTTCACATGGTTATCACCCTTTCTACCTCCTTCAGCTTAACAACATATAGAAACTTTGGAGTATATGAGGGAGCCATGGAAGAGAAGATTGCAACAGCTACAGAAGTACCATGCATGTCTCAAAATTGCTATTTAATGTAGATGTGCTTTTTCAGTAAGCTCTTAGTTCTGTTGCATTCCATTGCAGACTACAGAGCTCTTTGGATCACATCTGCAGAACCACACAGCGAAATATTTTAGTAGGTATGATTAAAAAAAAAGAAAAAAGAAAGAAGAAAAGACCCACCCACAAAAACACAAGTTTCAAAAATTTGCAATCAGAACAAAGTACACGAAGAACAACTATTCTGGCCAGTACTACTTAGTACCATCAGCTAGCCACCATTTCGTAGCTGAAAACAACTCTCTGAAAATGCTAGTTTTACTGATACATTAAAGTATGTCAGTGTTCTTGACCCTCAGTAAAGTAGATCAATCATGTTAAATTCTCCATAGGGCTATCAAGAAGCAAGCTCAACCTACCATGACTTCTTTAAAGGAAAACATTTTAAAAGGAATAATTACCAAGGCCTATTTACTTTAGAAGTCACAAGTTACGGAAAACTACATGCAGACAGTTGCTTTCAAGGAAAGTAAAAAGCATTAAGTGAATATATCACATGCTCCTAAGATGTTCCACCTCATCTCATTTTCACTGTTAGGAATTTTCAAGCTCTGCAATGCACTGTTTGCATTTTACATGCTGCCAAGTTTATCATTTGGGGCAAGGAGGAACACACACACACACACCCATATGCTATAGTTAAAAATATGTCCTTACATACTTCAACTAGCTAAAAATCTACAGCTTCTATTAGAAAAGTAATTAACTAATCAGTACTTAATACTACTACTTTTTATTTTTTAAATCATTTTTTCCCTGAATTTCTCTTTGAAGTAATGAAATATAAAGTAGTATGCTTTAATGATCAGAACAACAGGACTTGTTCTCTTCAGTAAGTGATTAACAGGATAATACAAATGTTACTACTTGAGAAGCTCAAAGTTATGAAATGCATCCTCTACTTACATCAATGCTCTGTTTGGTGCTTCTGTAAGTAGTAACAAAATAAGGTCCGTCTGCATCAGCCTGAAGGAGGAAAAAAAAAGCCTAAACGTACAGTCAGTTTCTATTCAATTAATAGAATGAATTATTTCTTTACACACACAACAATTACTACCACTGTAAAAGAAAACGGGAAAGCAATGAACCCTAGAGTTCTCTCTTTTTAAAATACACTATTCAGGCAAACAGAATGGGTATACTCACAATGCTCCAAGCAACATTTTATTGCGTATGCTTTGCAAAAGTTCAACTGCTTAAGTACAATATTTTCTCTTATGTACAATCGATTTTAAATGGATCAATCTATGCTTAGTACTCTGTCAGAACCAATTAACTTGTTTTTCTCTACTCTTAACATTAATGAAAAAAATTAATAACAGTATCCCACTGGTCCTGAGACCTATGAGATGCCCAAATATTTACATGCTTTCTGAAAGGCATTTTTTTTCTTTAAATAATTCTCTAAAGCCATCTACCAACTTATTACTCCTCAAATGATTTTAACATCTATAAAGGTCACCTCTCACTTGAATAGGCAGACTATCTCACCTATTAAGTTTCACAAAGGCACTGCTTTGTATTCTTCACAGAAAAGAATGCACACGTTTAGCTTACATAGTGATTTCAGTAGGTGGGCTGACTTATGAAGCAAGCACTGTACGGATGCATCGGAGAGTAAAATGAGATATAAGTTGAAAAATGGCTATTTGAGAGAAAGCCTCAGACAGTTTTAGGTGCAAGTCCTATTGGTTTTAAAACAAGCAAAAGAAAACCCACAAACCATCTCTCACAGGCCAAGTATGGAAGCCTTATTTTAGTCCCCAGATAATCTTAGTTAAAAAGGTATTGAAACCTTAATGTATTCCATTTTCAGAAGATGTTCATCTGTCTTACTTGAAGAATTAATAATACAAAGAGGGTCTCCATTTGAGTCTGCAAATCAAGAAATAATCTAGTTATTAATAGAAAGTATTTCCATTCACAAGTTTTCTTCCACCCATGTAATACCTCTGTTCTAGTTTTCAATTATATACTACTCTTGCTGAAACAGTGAAACACCTCTTTTCATAGAGAAACTGCAGATCAAGCATTACCCTGTGAAATGATATATTCACGATTACTATTTTTTTTAATTGTCAATTGAATTAATCCATTTAATTAAACTAGTCAAAATAAAATTAGCATGGTCCTGCAAGAAGATTCAGAACTGGAAAGTTATTTGCATTCCTACCCATAGTTTTACATTCCTGTCTTTATTTATATGTTCAGTAACATACTTTTCTACTTTAAATACATGTCTATTTCTATTATCACTTGAGTACCACTTTAAATTATTACCCCACGAATAAAGGAAGTACTCTGGATTTCCAGTGCTGCCAGAAGTACTAATAAGATTAAGAAGTTTGAAGTTGTTACAATTTAGTAACTGTTCATCAAAACATGCTGAACAGAAAGAATACTTCACAGGAATGACTCTAAGCAGGCAACTAATGATATTCAAGCTAACTCTAAAAACAGCAGTAGAACTTATCACATGAAACAAACTGAATCTTAATTATAGAGAGCAGGATCATGAAATTAACTTGGCATGTAATCTCCCTTTTCTGTTGTTTTTGTTTTGATTTTTTTATTTATTTTTACCATAATATCATCTTACCACAGTAGTTGACAGTATGCATACTATGTACTGGTTATGTAGAATACTTACCAGTTATTTCAGTGCATCTCATAGTAATATTTTTCAGATATGCTGCTGCGGTCAATTCATAATCTCTGATTTTAGTTTTAGTTCCAAGCTGTAGCACATTTAGAATATGTAATGGATACCTCTCCTTCTGAACTTGCTTCATCAAGGTTATTACTACCTTGAATATAGAAAAGGAACTGAGTTCACTATTTCAGTAAAACTTTTCAGAGAGCATGGCATGCAGTTATAAGCGGACATTCTCTCTTCAGATAGGCTTCAAAAGCAGTATTACTCTGGACATTTTGCTTTTTCATATACAAATGGAATCTCTAACACCAGTTTGTAAATATTTTTCCCATTCTGTTCACACAGACATCTATCTTCAGAGAAAAGATATACTTGGATAATTTCCTATCCATAAATATCTTTGTTACTCAGCTGCTTGTGCATTTTCCCTGTATTTCACCTACAAACTCACCTCCAGTCCTTTATCTCTACAGGAAAAATACTAATTCTAGCTTACCTATTTTGCTACTAAAGCCATTTTATTGCTTTAAGAACCATACACCTTGTGTAAGGCTACGTGAGTGCAGAACATCTAAAACAAAGTCTGTTTTTCCCTGTGAGATGTCAAGCCCTCTATATATACAAACTCACATAATACAGACAAATGAAAACAGCTAAATAAAGGTAGCATTCTGAGTATCCTTCTAGCCTGAAGAATCTAGGTTTTCAGTTATTTTAATTTCTTTTCATCAGTTATTACCCCCTTCATTAAATATAAATAATTACAGCCCACTTGTTCTGATAAACAGATTTGAATACTAGAACCAGTAACAAGTTCTATAGATAGATATGTACCTCTTTGATTTCAAAATTAAGCAGCATATTGATTACATCTTCATTTAACGTTCCTTTCCTCTTTTCAGACAGCACTCCTTCTGGAACACTCTTATCCTGCGTCAAAACAGATTTCTCCATTTCTTTGGTTTTACCTGCAGCATTCAATAACGTGGTTAACTTCCCAATTTGCTACCATTCATTTAGCTCAAGAAACAGATCCAATTCTTTTATTCATTTAAATGACTTAAATTCACCTGAAATAGGTTAGCAACATTTCCACAAACAGAGCCTTTAACTTCAGAACAGGAAAATAAAGTAGAAACATTCTGGCAACAAGGACACTGCCATCTCAATACCTTGTCACCGCCATTACTTTTTAGCTCCCTCAACCACCAAATTCTGTCTTGCAATATTTTGAAGCATGAACACTGTCCTTGCCAAATTAAAGAGATGAGGTTTTTACTTGCACATAATACTCAGATTTAAGTCTGCTTTCCATATAACATATGATTTTCATTATTCTTGAAAGCTAACTTAATATTTAAGACAAATTTTATCTCTCACCTTCCTCTTGCAGCACTGGTTTTGCACGAGCTTGTTTATCTTCTGCTTCACCAAGATTTTCTGTCAGCACTTTGAGGAAGACATTCAAATCCTCTTGACTTAACGCAACCTACAAAATTGCAGATCAAAGTTCTCAGGAGAAAAACAAACAAACAAACAAAAACACAACAACAACACCCCTCAAAAAAAAAAAAAAAAAGATTTAACTAGCTATCAAAGCAGAACAATATTTTCTGGCAAAATAAAAGGTGCTTAGCTACAGCTGTTTTGTCAGCAGCAGCATCCTTTGAGGAAAGTAGCCATGAAAATCTTCTAAGTACTTACGGTTAAAGGACTGAGGTTAAAGAAAGTTATGACTTCTTAAAGCTGTATCAATATATAATGCAGCCTTTAGAGTATCTAAGTTTTCAATACTTTGCTATGAATGACATGCTACCTTATGGCATTTTATTTCCAGTTTTGCCAAGAGATCACTGGTATTTCTTCCACAGTATGTTGCCACAACATACAACTAGAGATCATTCCTGAGATCATTCAAGGGAGATTGAAAGTTACACAGCTGAGTTACCAAGACAAATATTAGCATAGATTTAAATTCTTCTCAAGATACCATTTTTTTAAAAAGACACTGAAATAGACTCCTTTAGAGAAGTGGACACAACAACACGTGATATGTTTGTCCTGCAGGGAATATTGAAGACTCCTTGACATGCCTTTTAATTCTCTTTTCTCTTAACGTAATAAATGCACACGGGGGGGCAGATATTTTATATGACACTTCAACTTCACCATTTACAAAGGTAGGTTAAATCCAGTTGACATCCCTAAAAAACACGCCATAGCTACTAACAGCTTGCAGTTTGTTCCACTCTAGAGCCCAGAAATAACATAAAGCTTAGTCTTACATTACATATCATGAGCTACTCACCACCTTCTTTTCACAAGACTTACATTCATTGTATCCAGATACCCTGTAACCTCCAATACTGGCAATTTGTGAAACCAATCTGCAGCTAGATTTCGATTCACAGACAGGCTCAAATTAATAGGGTGAAGTATCTGAATGTCCAGATGAGATAAACCTGTCTCCATAGTGGTTCTTAAAACAAAGGAGAAAAAAAAAGCATTGGAGGATGTTAGAAGTTTATCATGTTACCTTTTCAACTCAAATATCTTTAAATATCAAGTTTAATCTCTCTTTAGACATACATAGCTTCCTGAGCAAAACAGTACCTTATTTTACTGCTTGTTTATTTGCCCCTAGGGTAACAGGTTTGTATTCTAGCACCAAATATTTGACTGTTACCAATCACAACTTTTAAACAAGTAGGTTAATACCTTACTGAGTATTAATATTAAAAAGTAGCTAAGACATTACACATGGTACAGTGCACTTTACCTAGATAGTTTCAGCTTTGTCAGCTGCACGTCCATTTTGTCAATGATCGGAGGGAGCAAACCACCTTCTGGAGACACCAAGCTAAACTGGTTCTGAACCTTAATCAAGCCAAGATCTATTACTATAGCATTGAGGGAAACCGAGGACTGAGGAATGATTATAACTGGTGCTTTTATGTGAATGTCCATAGTAAGTCGAAAGCTCCTTTGAGCCAGATCTTTTACGCTGGTAGCAGCCTTTTCTGCAGCTTGGAGTGTAGCAGCACTAAGTGCCTCCTTAGCTGTCTGAAAGTTGTTCAAGAAGGTCTAGAAAAAAAAAGAGTTGAAAAGAAAATAATAGAAAATTAGAAAAATAGAAAAAAAGCAGAAATAGATAAACAGTTTTGTTTTTAATCTCAACTACTCTCTCATTTTACAATACCAGTCACAACCAACATCAACCACTGTCTACTGTGTTAAGTTTTCCCTGGGGTAAGACAACTCAGTACTTTCTATCACGACCTCTCTTAGATAATCAAAAATGTACTAATGGGTACAATCAAGTGATTTTTGAACCCGTCTTCTTCTCCACCTTCATTTGTGGCAACAGTCTTTTATCTCATTACGTTCTGGGGACCCACATTATTTTTAAAGCCAGTACTAAGTGGCAAAGAACCCACTAGTGCTTAGCCAAAGAAGGCAGCATTAGAATATTTGACCGACAAGTGATTTACAACGGTTAATTTGCAGCCCTCGTAGCATCAAACCTTGCAGAAATTTTTTTCTCTAACTCAGATATGTTTGCATGAGCAACAAATTCATTTTTTTGCTGAACGTGGGTGTGAGAACATTAGTACCTTAAAAGCACAGTGGGGAAGAAGGAGACTCAGAATGCCCCCCCTGCAGAGTAGTAGTTTTTCAAATTCCAACCAGTTACAGTTTGTTTACCTGAGTTTATTAGGAAAATTAAGCCTACCCTTTCTCTTTCAGAAACTTAAGTTAAGCTTTATACTGAGATTACAAACGGAAGAATAATTGAAGAATTCAGCACAAGTCACACAAAGAAAAAAACTTACCAGCAGAGACGTGAGAAATTTGTGAAGGTATACTATTTGAATACAACCAACTCTCAAAGATACGGCACCATCCACTTTTGACATATCAGTATAAGCTTCTCCCTCAGTAGCATATGGATATAAAGTCAGGCTGAAACTGAAAACTTCATCTCCTACTATAGATACAGCCTAGAAAGAAAGAAATAATATCTACTAGGTACTTAATATCTAGGTACTTAATACAAGGAAAAACTAAATATATTGTCAGACAATCAGATATACTAATTAGATATGACTTTTTAAAAAACATATTTTTAGACATCCATGCTTCACCATGTTTACAGGGAAAGAGGTATTCACATGAAATCAAACATTTTAAAGAATACAATGTGTATTAAATTTCACTTTTACACACAAAATTAATGAAGAGTCAAATAAGACTTAAAATCCTGTAATTTTACTTTTTTATGAAGGGTCCTTGAATCAACATCTGTGACAATTATATTTTTAAGTCGAGCAAAGAGTTCAGTTTGACTTGGCTGAAGTAGAAGAGATGAGTCAAGACCTGTAAAGTGTAAGAAAATAAATGGCAGCACTGCATAACAGAAGCAGCATTCACTTTCAGAGTAGGGTGGACAACACAAATAAAGGAGGTGAGGGAAGGTCTTATTACATTATTCTAAAATCACATTGTTACAAACAATTCTGCTGTTAATCTTGCAATAATTCAACAAATATTACAAACCCACACATGCATGTATACATACAAAAAAAAATTGTTTCCACTTTTGTTTCCCCTTTTTTTGTTTCCTCTTCTGTTTCCAAATCAAGTAAGTTACTTACAGCCTCTTCACCAAGAGGCATATGCACTACAAGTTCTATTACGTCCAAAGCATTTTAGACTCCCTGTATCCAAGTAAGGATAATTAGAAGTAATTTCCAACTACCACAATTTTTCCAAAATCAGAAAAGGGGGAGAGAGTGGCTTCTTTCATTGCTTCTTGGTTTCTGGCTTTGTTTTTAGCAACACATTAATTCACATCTTAAAGAAAAGTATTTTAAGTTCCAGAAATTTAAGTTCAGGAGATGAGGGTAAAGAAACACAACCCAAAACAAGAAACCTGAACAAAGCCTAGGAGTTCAAAACCAAAGGAAACAGTTTCAAAATGTATTAAATAACACAGGTATACACACACCAAAAAAAATACAAAATCTAGCACACCATGAGAAGTAACCCATAATCAAATTCCTTCAAAACTTGAATGCTAATTCAATACATTAGTAGTTGATTACGTTTACCCAGCTGGAGATGGACTTTGGAAAAAATACTACATGCCACATTTGTTCCAAAGCACAGGAGAAAAAAGCACGTGCTAAAAGCTTATACCTTAACTATCTTTCAGTTCAAGTATTAGCAGTTGCTTTGAAATTAAAATATATGATTAGTATTCCTAACAAATAATTTAATACCTTGTATCTTGATCTCTGCAATGTTCTTTTTTTCATCACAAACATTTAAACAGAAGGCATCCAGCTTGGCAAAAAGCTTGAAGGCAAAGATGTCCTTATTCTTGGAAGGTCTAGTCACTAAAAAAAAAAGACAGAGGGTGTATTTTCAAGGCACATCAGTAGTTTTAATATTAATTCAGAAGGTTCACAGTACTGTTTTTTTTTCTGGTTATCAAATGTCCTATTTCAAGATCCTTAGATATTAACAGAAAACTTCAGCTTATAAGAAATGGCAAACCTTGAAAGCCTTTTTCAGGCAGCCAATATCTAGATTTTCTGAGAGCAAGTATTAAGGCTGTAGAGACTAAGGTGATGTCAAGCACAAGTGTCAAAAATGATCTAATGAGGGATAAACCAGAAACCATCAGACCTCACTGATGGCTTGCACCTTCACTAACCAAGAGTAGCAAGTCTTAATACAAGAGCTTAAACATTTATGGATGTTGTTAAACAGCAACAGCTTCTCAGTCTTCAGTCATACCCAGGCCATTTCAAGTTAAAACAACTCTGACCGTGACCATTCTTTGCTAAACACCTCATTTCCAGTTCATGTGATGCTTGAGTTTTGCATTTTGTGTTGAAAGAAGTGCAGCTGCTCCCCTCGGTGCCCATTGTTTTGACATAAATACATTTTTTATTCCAGCGCTAGGAACAGCAAGATTTTCATTAGGTTGGCAAAGCACTTGAGTACTTCTTATCAAGTATACTTAAAATGCCTAGTTCAATATCATAATTATCAAAGTACTACTTAGTTCTTTTATTTTACTATGAACACTAAGATCATACTCCAAGTACTCATAGAAATGTCATGTACTGAAATTCAAGTTGATTTGTGAAATTAACTGTGAAACACAAGAACAGAAAGCTCACCTGAAGGCACTATTTGGGACCATAACATTTGTGGGGTTTGTTGTTGTTTGTTTACTTTTTTGAAATCAATCCTCCAGCCTGGAGAGCCACTGCAACATAAGCTTTGATCCTCACCCCACTTTACAAAGTTAATCAGATTTCTCTAGAATTCAATCCTTTTGTCAGCATGCAACACATCCACCCAGACCCATCATTATGACAAACACAAGAGTACCTTTCTTTAATCTGATGTCATCTCGTTGCTTTTCTTCTTTACTTGATGTCTCTCTACTGCTTTCATCCCCAGATGGACTAACAGCTGTTAGAAAACTGACAGCAGACATAAGGGCTTCTGTATGCAGCAGAATGTTTAATGATGAAAAAGCTACCTGTTGAAAACATGAGATTCCTCATCACAAAATATAGCTAACAAGAGCTGGACTGAGGTGCAAAAGCACCCTACGGAGCATAAGTATCTTAGAAACAGAAAAGCTGTTAACTTCAATCAGGATTCAGTCTTCTCAAGCACTATGCTCTGTCAAACCCAGACTCCTGCATGCTCATGCCATGACCCAGTACAACGTAAAAGGGTAAGTGGCAGGTGGCTGCTATGTAGATACACAGGATAGTTATTTCTCAATAAATCCATTAAGGGAGTCCAAAAGGTGAAAACTGTCTGCACTCTGCACTGCAGTTTAGCAAAACATATTACCACTTGAATTGGCTTGAAATTGTAAAAAGAAAGGGTTCAAATCCAATTCAAACACAAGCCGTACTGAAGAGCTACAAGCCAACACATAATCACGTAGGGAAAGCTGAGTTCTCTAAATATCAACACTCTTCCACAGGGTGAAGTCAGTCAACTCAGCTGTATGCATCTACCTCAGTAGCTGTGGAATAAAACTGTCATCCCCACTGGGACTTTCAGAACCTTTTCTTAGGAAAAAAATGGCAGTATTAACTGGACTTCCCCAGTGAAATCTGTAGAAACTGTAAAACTATACAGTTTCACTGAAAACTATGCAGGAATATTTCAGTTGTTGTGCCAGAAAAAGTCACACAAAATATTTGCAATAAAGTACAAAAGGGAGAAAGATGTCTTTTAAAGAAGTAAGTCATATATTTTTCTTATTTTAGTAATAGGTCATCACACTATGAAAACTGAACTCTTTTTTTATTTCCAGCGTTACTCAAGATACTGTTTTTCCTTAGAATGAAAACTGACTCAGAAATATACCACTAGTACAACAGTCAAAACTTAACAAGGTAGGTAGGTACATACTGTCTTATAAATTATTGCATTAGAGGAAGATGTTTTTAAGTTCTTGCTCTGGAGAATGACAGAAGTGATGGAGAGGAAAACAGGATCACAAGAAACTCCTCAACTATTTTTCAGTGTGAAGTGTGATAATGCACTCTTATATTGTTTTAATTTTATTCACATGAGCTAATACTAGAAGGCTTTTCTCTATAGTTAGGAAATAGACTAACATACCCCTCTCAAACTAAAAGTACAAAAAATTCAAGTGCTTTGGATCTCTACGTCTCCCCTGGTGAAAGAGGAAGAAATTAAAAGAAAAAAAAAAAAAGAAAAACAGGAAAGCCAAAAAACCACTATCAACTCCCCACTTCTAAGCAAGCAAACCAAAGGAAAGCAAACAAAATCTTCAGGCACTCACTTCAATCTTCTGTTCAGTGTTGTCAAAAGTTGTCTGAAAGTGTGGACCATTTCTGTCAGCCTGAAATGAAAGATTAGCATGTAGCTTGTTAATTCAAACCACCCACTGTGCTCTTTAGAAGATACAGAACAATCCACCCTCTCTGAATAGTAGTTTCAAGACTTCATCAAGTACAGAAAAGGTTTAAAGCCAGAAAAAGTCAACCTCTAGAAAAGCTTTATCTATACCTTGATATATTGCACCTTCAGAAGGTCCAAGCCAGGTTTATCTGAGGAACTAATTAGATGAAGGGGTGCTTTTTTACCTGTAACATAACACACAAAATACACAAAAAAATATATAATAATTTTTCTTCTTTCAGTGAACCAAAGGAATTTGTGCCTTGAACAAATAAGCTTACAGTACAGTTTGTTAAAATATGTTGCACTGCCAAAAACTTATCAATAGTTTCCCTTTGTTAGGTCTAAAACATAAAGACTATTTCCCTTCTCCATCCAAAGCTATTTATTTATCTAATAAGCACTAACGTGGCAGTCAAAAACTGTCAACTGTACAATTGACACAAGCACTTCCAATGGAAAGTTGCATAATAAGTACTGTGCCTGTGCAAGTAGAACAATAATTGAATTTTAGTGAGCACTAAAAGACAGCAGAGCGACAGTTTCAGACTACG
The DNA here is from genome assembly GCA_011075105.1 of Heteronetta atricapilla. Lineage (NCBI taxonomy): Eukaryota > Metazoa > Chordata > Aves > Anseriformes > Anatidae > Heteronetta > Heteronetta atricapilla. The sequence continues at coordinate 6,944,520 of CM021740.1, forward strand.
GAATATATGCTATTTACTCCTCATTCTCTACCTCCAATTTCATAGTAATCCAAGCTTATTGTCTTCAAATATGATACAGCTGCTAAATTATAGGTTTTGACTGTAGCTTCTGTCCCAAGATGCTTCACATCAAATACGAGTACCGTTTCTTCAGTTTTTTTTTGCCTGGTGAGCTCTAACAAAACCTGGATGAACAAGAAATACACAGACACAGTAAGGCCATCTGTTCACATATTGTATTTTCTTAGGTCAAACCAACAATGAAAAAGTGCTAATATTAATGCCTTGTGAATATCTGATGCTGGGAGACAACTACGTTACGGACCTTACAGGTCTTGCCTCTTTGCAAGTGACCTGCCCAGGTACTTGCTTTGTTCTACTATTGCTTTTTCAACTGATACACACAATTGAAGACCATGTTTTATTTACACTTGTTTATATCTTATAAATAGAAATAACACATACACTTAGAAATATGTATATACATGTGTATTGTTTCTTTAGCGGCTATGTTTTGTGTGTCCATTAAACTTGGAGAACACTTGAAATAGAATAATGGGTTTTGTTATTTTAAGTAGTCTTTATATATAAGATTAAGGTAGATTTACAGAGACATACCTCTTTAATTTCGAACTTCAAGTGAAGATCTGTCAGTTCCTCTTTAGCAGGCTCCTTATTTCTTATTTCTTCTCCCTTAATCAGTGTCCTGTCAGTTTGTTCAGAACTTTCTTCAAAATCAAAATATTCTTCTTCAGAATCTACAGAACAGAAACGACCTCCTTCTTAGTAAAGGATAAACTTTTTCCACAAACAGGGGTAAATCTATTGCTCTATTTCCCATTCCAGTATCATTTCATACTGTACAAGCTATTTAAACCTAACATGACCAAGTAGTTTTTAGATCTACTATATTGCTTTCTTCCCACTAGATGAAGGTGGGAAAGTGAAAAAAAAAAAAAAAATAAAGCCATGTTAAAGCACTAGAGTTAGGCTGCATCATTAGATGTTAAAGAATCTATATAGGGGAAAAACAATTCTAAAGTAAACGCCAAAAAAAGAAGTTTCCCAGATTCCACTGTACAAGTTTCTCTCTAGAACTATGAAAATAAACACTCAAATACACAGTATGAATAAATTAATCTGCTATTTGCTATTCTAGCTCTGCATTTACTGAAAAAGGAGAGCTTTGCTAATGTAAAACATTTCGGGACAGTACATCTGTGATGTCTGTAACAGTATTTCTGTCACATGCTGGCTGCTTATGCAAGTACACATGCTTTAGACGTGTTATTTATCTTTTCTATATGCCTGCCTGAAAGGCAGTGTCTTAGACTTCAAACTCTTCAATTAGCAAAACCAGCAGATTAGTTTTTGACTAAATCAGTGCAATTTAATTCTCAAACAGGTTCGTCAGTTCAATTCCCTAAAAACACGTCTCATGACATGTGGATAATTAAACTGGATTGCTAGTAACATCTGAATGCAGTTTTTATTAATATCTCACTCATCTATGAAGAGGTTGCTTATGCAGAGTATGAATTCATCTCCAAAAAAGGGGGGTTGTTTTTTAAAAAAATAAGTTTTGTATTCTGATGCAACAGCAACATCTTAATACTCATCTTACGCAGTAGAAGTTAGAGACAACCATACTCATCCCTAGTATCCTTATAACATGTTTTAAGAGCAATGCTAGCCTGGAAATGTTAAGTTATTCCATAAACGTTGGCCACCTACTTTTACTAAGGGGCATGCACGTTTTCTTACCTGACACTATTTCTGCTAACAACTGGTGAGTATTAAGTAACCCTTTATCAACAACAGGAATTGCAGGAATCACTGCAGCCTAGATGGAGCAGAAAGAAGAAACCATTATTTTGAAGTTCAGATAACATGGTATGTTCAGTTATATTTTCCACTGGTTATGCATCTTGCAGCTGGCCTTCCCCGTATTTCTTAGAAATGTGAGTTTCTCCAATACTTATATCCAATATTTATACTGAAGCCAACAGGACAGTGATAAAGTCTCAGGTAACCTTGTTTGAATAAGCCCAGCATGTTCTGATATTAAGTTGTATTGGCACCGCTCTGCCTAGCTCAGCTGGACAACAGATCTCTTACTTAAAATGAAAAAGAGAAAGGACATTAGCAGGAATTCACACTTAATCACTTCAATTTTGTCTTCCTATTTATTTTTTAAATTTCAGTTTTATTAATTGTGGTCAGCTTACCTTTGTGCTTGCAATTGACACAGATGTCTTCTGAGGCAATGGAATGCTATCAATCAGATCAAAAATTGCCTTGATTTTCTTGTCAGAGAGTCTGACATGTACCAAAGGAAGTCCTCCTGACACTTTAAACCTTAAAGAAAAAGATTCATTCCAAGAAAAAGCAAAAGCAGTACATATCAATTCTTCATTTAAAATGTTACTAATAACCATGCTAATATATAAATATCATATCACATCACAGTAAAGCTAGTGAATCTGTATTAAAAAATAGGTTTTGGACTCATTAAAGTGACTTTTTTTAGTCAGTAACAAGTGAAGGTGACCAGGGAATTAGTAGAGAAGAAAGGGTTTGTAACAAGTAGTAAGCTAACTATTTCCTACATTAATATGTTATTAAACCATTGGAGAAAATATATTTTTTTCTTCTCTCTAAATACACAGTAATTAAAGAAGTCCTCTCAATATTAATACATTACTTGGCCATCCTGCTATCTTTTTCCACCATCGATTTTGCCAGCTGTACATGAATATCCATAGGCTGTAAAACATGCAGAGTTGATGGATGTTGAAAACGAGCCTTCTTCCAGTCTTCACCTGCAAGTATTCAATCAACTTCGATGAAAATCATTGCCTGCTAATTGCTCTATCTAATGCATTGTGAGTAATCAAACGGCATCCTGACGAAAACTTAAAGACCCCACTCACAAACTGAAAAAGCCAGAACTATTTAGGTGAACTATTTTAAGAACTTTTAAATAGATTTTCAGTATTCCTTAACACTATATTAACTTAGCAGCCTTAACACAATTCCACACTAAAAGACACATCTGAATATAAAATCTTAAAAAAGTAACCTAGCATTTTGTTAACTGTAAAATATAAGTCCAAATTAAATATTACTACGGGCAACTTTAGTACATTTGCCAGAGCATTAAGGAAAATGCAAGTGTCCTATGCATTTATGTTGCTCACTGGCAAAGAAATAATACACCAGTCTCAAAACAAAAATAAGCAGGTGCTTTAAGAGAAATTAACATGCAAATTTTTCTTAGTTGAATACCTGAGAGCAGACTATTACAATCTTTCACATAACTACTGTTTTTTGTTTGCTTTCTTTCTTTAAAAATATTTTTACTAACTATATGCAATTATCCTTAATCAATCCTTTGAGTAAACAGCAACTGTTTTGTTACCTGCTCTTCCAAAAAGAAGTTGCACATTTTTTATTTCCACGTCAAACTTGTCATAAGCTTTGTCCATTATCTCCTCTAATGATGAAAAGCTAGAAGCTTGACTACTGCCTTGATTTATGCTGTTCAGCTAAACACATAAGGACAAGACAAATTTAAGTCTCAAACTTACATACATTTACATGCTATTGATTCTAGTGAAGGTGAAAAAGACAATTCATAAGATTTTACAATTGCCATTTGGACTCTTACAGAGATGAGATTTTTATTTCTTTAACAATTCACTCACTAAGGATAGAATAATTTTTATTTCTCCTCATGCTATCGAACCATTCAAATTCAAGTAATGTAAAATTAACTCTCATTATTAGTTTATTGCTGGAGTACAACCAAAATACTTACTTGGCTAAAATCAAGTTAAATAATTGTCATTTTTCAGTTTTACAGGAACAAGGAAATGAACTTTGAAGCTCCAAGAAGGAAAAAAAAAAGATATTTTATCTGTTAAAGATATATCATTCTATAAAAAAGGGGGAAAACATTCACATTTTGCTGAAGACATGGAAGATTATAACTACTGTGATACTGATTCACCAAATTTGGAAACGTTGTATTGGTGGACTAACTAGTAAAACTATGTCAAAAGACAACTTAACAGCTCTGAACACTGAGCACACTGAACACAATGAAACTGCTGACCCCAACTGATTTTGTAGTAAGCATACTATGGGAAAACACATTCACAGATGACCGCCTTCATCTTCTGAAAACCGTAGAGTTCCAAATGACAATTATGTTAAAGGAAAAGAGTATTATCTTCCTCTGAGTTTATAAAAGATCGTTTATATACCTGAAATGTACCAAAGTCCAAAATCAGCAAATCTGAATTTTCGTGGTAGAAACCTGTCTGTGGAACCACAAGGTAGGAAGGCTTCAGATTAATCTTCAAGTCAAGGACCTTCCTCATTTCGATAATATGAGCTAATCCTTAAATAAAAGGAAAGGTACATAAAAATTAAATACTAGTCACAAGTAAAATAGCTGTTCCATACCACATATAAAGAGATGTTATCTCAAAGACAGCGCATCTTGAATGAAGTCTTATTTTCATAGAAGTTTACTGTTTTCATAGAATTACAGATTTGGTTTCCATAAAGAAAAATTAATCACAGAATGGCATTTTCCCACTAAGCTGAACACTCCTCCCCACAAAACATCCACTAATCCAAGTCAAAAGAAAAAACTCAAGGAAAAAAAAATTGTCATTCTATTTAGCCAGCAATCAACACACAAGCAGTTTTGCAAATCATATAGAAACATTTTATGATACTGACATATACAATGTTTATGATATATAAACATTTATATTTTATGAAATTATCTCACTTCAGGTGAGATACATGTTATCTTACCTGTAGCAGTTCTTTCTTTGATTTCTTCCAGCTTCATTAATGTGGCTGATGTTAATCTTTCAAGATCCATTCCCTTACTTGTCTGGAAGAACTCTACCATAGCATTTATTGTTCTCTTTTCAGGAAGGAGAGAGATACAACAATTATCAACATATACAGAAGTCATTCACTTAAAAGATACAAAATATATCTTGACTGAGCAAAAAGAATTAGAGCAACAGTAGAGAAAGAGAAGAATCAGCATCAGAAAGAGGGAATAATTTTGTTAACTACTCACTGCATCGTATTTTATTTCCACAGGCTGTGATTCAATACTAAGACTCTGATCAGCAGTCCTATCTTCTGGGTTAATATTAAACTCTATCTTAAGTAGAGAAGACTTGCTATCCCCTATTGAAGCCACAAGAGATGGTACAACGTTTTCTTGTCTCAGGCCTGTAACGTACCAGTTTTCAAGCTTGGCTTCCACCCTAAAGAAGATGAAAAGTTAAATATTATATTTAATTAGAATACAGAACACAGTTCCATCTAGTAAAAGCGAGCAAGATGAGAAAGCCTTTGATAAAGGAAAACAAAACCAACCTAGCTTCGCAGGACTAACATACCACATGGTTAAGAAATTGTAACATAAATAGATTAGGGAAAAATAGGTAGGAAGCGAGTTGTTCACAGCAAGACAAGGATGTTATTTTATTTTTACCTTCTGTCATCTGCAAAGTGGAGTAAAAATAACTTTCAGCTCATATTTACTAAGAAAATCAATTCCAAGAGAAAATAGGTAGAATATTTATACAAAAAATTAAAAAAATAGTAAAAATGTTAACTATTACTTATTGATTTCAAAACAAGTTATGGGCTTGGTTTGGTGCAAATGAATACCCTTTACTGCCAGCTTCCTTAGGAAAAGTGGTAAGTGGAATCAGCAGAAAAATATCTATGAAAGAAAGAGCAGTTTGTAGGTGTCCACATGCCTAATTTCATTCGTATTTTGACGTAACTATTAGACATAAAACCAGTCTTGGGTCCTGGTTTGCTTTCATTGGAATTTCTTGACTCTTTGGGCGTAATTGAAGTCGCAAACCTGACTTTGAGATAACCTAATGACATTTTTCCAGAAAATTAAAATCAAGTGTATTTTTTCCCTACTTTTTCAGTCTTGCCAACTAAATTATATGGCACACTTAGGTAAAAGCTTTTTCAAAGCTTTTTTTTTTCAAGCACTCAGTCTGCACTTTTAATACTACCCCCAAAAATGGTTTCAGCAAAATATTTCCACAATTAACATTGATGATCTTATGCATTAAGTCAAAAGATGATAGAACTGCAAATCGAAGTGTAAGAAAATGCACACAATCTCATTTTCTAGCCACTGAAACATTATTCCCTGACTGTGTAACACAATTTGTGCTCAGTATCTCTGATGTGCCCTTTGTTAAGGGGGACAAACGTTTCAGCTCCCCCTGCACTGGTTCATCTACCAACAACATACAGACATAGATTTTCTTTTCTGTAGGAAGTAATCAAGCAGCATATTTGGTAGCTTGGCTGGAATGTAATCAGCTCAACCACTTCACACTGCTTAAGCATCAATTCCCAAAATATTTAGCACTTCAACATCTGGATTCAATAAAAAGATTATTCATATTCACACACAGCAACCAAGTAGTATTCCTTTCTTCATTCCCTTCATTATTTATCAAATCAACAACTTTTAAAATTATCTACAATGACTGAAATATCAGAATCAGAAACATTACAAATCAACATACAACATAATACAATGAAAATTACCCAAGCAAAAAGGTTAGGAATTTGAAAAAGAAGTAATGCTTCTACTAAAAAAAAAGGAAAACATCAATCTAATTACTTAATGGCTTGTGCTCCCGGGCGTTGTGATATTTTCGTACTCAGATCAATTATTTGTACTTTAAGAGTTTCTGCCACATTCTTGTCTTCTTTAATTGTAATGGAAGTGCTTAAGAGCTTCAATGTCACAACATGAGCAATGTACTAGTGAGAAAGACAGAAAACTGAAATTAGTTGTCTTGATCTGAATTTTTTTTCAGAGCTCGTAATTTAAATCCATCTAATGAAATGTGGAATTGCAACTATTCCAGTAGCCATACATCCTCATGCAGAAACCTAGCTATAGAGAACTTTCATTCAACCTTCACCAGTCAATTCTGCAATGTAAAATAGCTTATTTCAACAAATGCTGAGCAAATAAAATAAAATCTGTATTTCTTTTTAAGGTTCATAGAATTTAGGCTGTGAAATCAAGTGCAGATAAGCTACACTCAGTAGAGAGCTAGCAAGATGAGTAAACAAAATTGTTATAATCACACCAAATAAACTACATTTTAGAAGTCATTGCATAAATGCTTTCATTCTTCCTGCTTCATGTCAGGTATCAACCTTGTCAAGGATGGGTAAGCCTTTCCATGTAACATTTGTAACTACATAAATCAGTAACTTAAGTATCAGACCATACTTCCCAATTCAATTTGAAGCCTACATATTTCTATGTGGCATTGAGAGAGATGAAAGCATCTTTACTTTACATCTGTCCAAATTAAAAATGGCAGTTTTTCTACAGAGTTAGGCAAGAATGCGTGAAACAAAAGAACGCAGCAGTACTGGGCTCTGTTTGGGTTGTTCATCATCTTTCCTGGTAACAACAGCACGTTGCTGCTCTGCTCTTTTCAATTTAGCAAGAACAAATTTCACACAATAAAGCAGAGGCTAGGATTTTGCCCCTCAATTAACTCCGAGTTTTCCTGCCTACCTGTGAAGCACACGTAGGCTTACAATGACAAAATTTAACACATATACACAAGGGTGGAAGATTGGAGCATTCAGTTAGGCGAGCAGGGGAAAACAAAGTCTCCTTGAAGGAAACAAGGAAGTGATTCTCTAAGTGATGAGCAACTAGAAGCAGAGCCACCAATCATGTTCAGATTTAAAACAAGAATGGCACTGACTAAAAGTAGCCATACTGAGAGAAACCTTAACATTAAACACCTACTTGTTGTCTCCTTTGTAACTTTCAACTGATAAACCCTGCCAAGAATACTGTAACAACAAGTTGATATTTTATTCCTTTGCTTAACAAGCCAAAAAATACCTATCACAAAAGTGTTGTGTTCTTTTTTTAACATATGCTTTTTTAATTTATGCTTTCCTTCCTGTTGTAGAAACAAGTATAACAGGAATCTCCTAGTACTTCTTATGAGGACAAAGGTTTCAACAGGAACATAACATGATCCCTCTAACAAAGGCATCCCAGGAAGTGGCAAGCATTAGGTGAAACAGGAAATAATCACATGCTAATGTTCACCTTTATACAAACAACAACTCAATTATCAGAATAACTAACTTCTAGATTTACAGAACAGTCAAGAAAACCATACAGGCTAGTTCCTTTTTTGCCACAACAGGAAGCAAGAGATAAATGCTATTTTTTCATTACTAATGTGACATATTTTTCCATTTACAGTTAGCTTTTCTTCTCTTCAAAGTTGCAAACAGGTACCTATCTTCCAGTTTGCTACTTCTAAATCACTCCATATTAGGGCTATGCACAAGGTAAAACATCCAAGAAAACATTAGCCATTCTTCACATTTCTTAACTAAAAATTTATATGTTTATCTTCTTCACATATTCTGCACAGATTTTATTTTTATCAACACATTCTTTAGCTTAAGAATAACATGTGTCTGAAAGTTGGATTTTTGTCTGTTTTTAAACCACCCCTTAAGAGTCAATTACCTGTTTTGGTAAGGAAAGGTGATGGGAGCTGTCGCTATAACCAATAGCAGTAAAGAGTTTAGCTTTCTCTTCTGGTGTCATTAGTTCATCAATAGCTAAAAAAATGAAAACCCACAAAAACGTACATTTGAGTACAGCTAAAACATGAGAGGAAAATTGGTTACGGTTACTAACTAAAGTTCTGCTGACACAAAGCTCATCTTTTGTTTCTCCATACTGCACTATGTTCCATATTAGAAAATAATAACCAGCCTTCATATATGGCATTACATACATAGCAGTGAAATCATTTATTAGACTACTCATAATTTCCAAATACAAAAATAACTTTAAGAAGTACTATTAGAATACAGGTCTCATCTCAACAGCAATCAACAGATTACAGTATTTCACGTGATGCATATCGCACTAGAACTGTAAACTCAATGTTTTTCTTCTTACAAAGTTCTAAAATACTTATAGCCATTACAGAAAAAGGCTGTATTTCTCAACTCAACAGTCAGTAACAGTATGTAACACTATAAAATAGATCAATACTGCACGGTACTGTCTATGCCATACTCTCTCTCTTCTGTATAGTAGCAAGGAAGATATATTGTAACTTGCTTCTTTATCATTATTAAACAAAAGTAGATAGTAACTTAAAAGTCTATTAAAAGTTAGTATATTACAGCATATACTTACTTTCAGGAACCGATGATTCTTCATCTTCCTTTTTTCTAGATTCTCTCTTACCCCAGAAACCACTAAACCATCCTCCACTTTTTTTTTCACCTTCAGTGGCTTTCTTTTTCAGTAGTTTCTGTCCTGATCTTATTGTCTACAAACAAGACATTGGAATATGTAACTAATTATTTTATGGGGGGGTTCTGTAAATAATTCATGTATGCATGCATGTATATATTATATATATATATATATTGAATAGATATCTGAGAGACAGCAACATCACACCTGCAAGGGATTAAGACCACTGACTCAGCAGACAAACAGAAAGAGGGGGGCAGTGGCAGAGTGGAGGAGAAGAGAATGCAAGTGTGTGTTACTTTGGATGCCCTTTCTCTAGTCATTTCACTAGCATTTATACTGCAAAAAGGCAGGAACCACATGAAAAGCGAACGAGTGGGGATATGAGAAGCAATTACATTCCTAACACTACAGTAACAAACCTGATGACTGAGCCTGTACAACTGCATATATTTAGTAATATTTATTTTTTTCTTACATCATACTCACGCTTCCTCTTTGCATTAAAAAAAAAAAACTAGGTATGGCAATGATATCTCAAAAACAAGAAACATCATTACTGGTTTTTCATGTTATTTTATGTGTATTCCAGATGCATTGAATTCCAAAATAAAATGCATATTCAATCTACCTTTTAACAATTCTATCATAGTTATTTTAATTAGACTGGCTATCCACTAGAAAGGGACCAGAATACAGATAGTATGCAAACAGTTGTGTATGCTCGATTCAAATACCTGAAGAATCAGTCTCAAAATAACAAAAGTCAAAGTAAGAAAGCAATCATAAACCCTGAGACAATTGCCTGAATGGTACAGAGTACACAGTAGAAACACTGTTCGTACAGAGTGTTAAGTTTTAGGGACTGGTATCCAGTTTGGAAATTGATTTACTCCTGTCCTGTAAAGACTGGCAACTTGCCTTCTCTCTTCCCCATCCAGTCATTTGTCACCACATTTTTTTTCAAGATTTTATCATGATAATCTTATTTGAAGTGTTAAAATATTACTAAACAGAAATTATTTCTTACCTCAGCTTGTGCTTGTTGTCTTGCTAGGATTATATTGAAGACATCAAGCTTTCTTTCTAGGTCCTGTAAAATGTATGATGAAATCATTTGCCTCTCAACAACATTTAGGAAATGCTCACCAATACAATTGCTGTACCAACCCCTTCATATGTATACCCTAATTTCTTCCTAAACATGCTCCTTTCTTTCAAGGGTATATCCCCTGCCAAAGTTCACTAAAAGGTGATGTTTGATGTCAGACAGCCCAATATTTTTTTTTAAATAATCTTGCACTTCAGTAAACTTGTCCAAGTTCATTACTCTGCAGCCAGGAGAGGTTAATTTTTACAGCTATTCACTAGAATTCTTTCTTTCCCCAATAGGTTACACTGCACTTCCGATGAAAACTGTCTTTCCAGAGCTCTTCTGCCCTAGTAAAACTATCAACTTTGATTACTGTCATGTACATTTGAAGAATTAATTAAGGGACCAAAGCATACTTTCTTTCAACAAAAACACCACATACCTGAATTTGCCTCTGTGTTTCTTCTGACAGTTTACTCTGTGTCAGCTTATTTTTGTACATGTTCTTATAACTTTTCAGAAGCTGCCTGTGTAGTTTCATGTTACTCCATGACCACATACGAGTACGTCTTCTGATGTGAATTTCCAGAACACTGTCACCTGCGTATTTCCACCTACAACAATTCCCTACTTGTGAGCAATTTCCTATTTCATTTTGTGCAAGGCAATTTAAACATTGCAGAAGATGTAGCATGTTAGTATGCACTTTGTTTACCACATCATTTAAGTAACTTTGTTTATAAAACTTTTAATGGTTTCAACATCACTTCTGAAAAAGACTGATGGATTATATTTAATGCCTGAAGAACTATAAACTGATATTCTCTATTGACTTCTGCATGTTTACAAATTTGGGCTGTAATAGCATTAAATACAATTACTTGATGCTGTTTGTCAAAGTGCTTACATACTCAGAAAGAGATCCATAAAAAAATATGAATTCAAAACTAAGAACTAAAATTAGAGTTGACATACATTTCCCTTGTAAAACATCGCTTGTTTTTTTTTTCTTTAGTCATTCTAAAACTGCATTCTAAACTCTAGAGCAAACATTGGCTTTTGGTTCAGAGATTCTGGCATCCGAGTTGGCTTTCAAGTAATTTTCATCAGTTATTTAGTTCTTTCACATAATCCTTCTGCAAACTTTTTTTTTTTTTAAACTTGGTTAAGCAAAGCTATGTTAAAGTTATGATACATGCAATCTCATTCTAAAACTGTATTAACCACAAAGGAGAATGAGAAGCCTGGAAAGGACTACAGCATCTCCCCAAAAATGCATGAACATATTCAACTTACCATTGTCTGGCATTTTTATGGAGAGATACGTTTGGCCTAAATCTTCTGTATGGTGCATTGCGAACCATGTAATCTATGGACTCCAGAAGGTCTATCATGCTGAGGTACTAAACATAGGAAAACACACTTCTTGGCAAAGGTTCAGATGACATTACACACAATGATTAAAATACATTTATATGTTTACCATGGCCTTCAGTACTCCCCAAACTACACAGAAATGTAAGCCTATGTATTTTCATTAGTACATAAAAGTAGACCAACAACTATACCTATTGTTCTCAGAGGACACCACCATTTGAATTTCTGGTCTCCTTGAAGAACAAAGTAACTGCATTTCTGTTAGCCTGCTCAGAACAAAGTCACTGACTTTCTCAAACCGATCTTATTTTCTTCCTTGGTCAATACACAGCTTCCCCAGTCCTGGAACTGCATTTTCATAAGCACTACTGGCACTGTTCTGAACACAGATTACACTTTAATATCAATGAGAGCTATTTAGCCAACTGTTAATTACCACTGAACAACTAACAACAACATCATTGCTGGGGAACAATCTAAATTAATTCCTTGATAATTCAGTGGGATTTGTTGTCAAAGCCAGTATACACCATTCATTCCCATCCTTGCCTCCCTTCAGATACAGTATCAGCTTACAGTTTTAACAGTTAAAGCAAGGTAAGGGCTAATCAAAAGAATGATTCCATTCTCTATGTGAAAGAAATGCTACTGAAAATGCTGTCCCCAGAGGGTCCACAGCTAACAGGGTCAGAGTACCTGGATCTAGTGGCAGTGAGTGGCTGTTACATAGTGAGAAAAGGACTTGACACTTCACCACAATTACTGATACACATTTCAGTCTATGCACCTATAAACACAGAACTCCCAAAGAACACCATTTTTCAACAACAAAAATATCCTACACAAAAAATCCTCACAAATTGAAGTACATGATAAGTGACACCAAGCCAACTTACCTGTGGCTTAGTGAGTTCAATGGCAATTCTCTGTACTTCTACATTACAATCAAGCTTGGGAGTTTTCAGTTCTACTTCTGCATATGGGTTGATATAGAGTCTTGCAGAGGCTGATACTGGTCTAAAAACTTAAAAATTCAAATTATGTGTATATTTACAATTAAAATACATCTTGAAAGTACTTAAGTGTACTGCCTGATATATCAAACTTCAGAGGGATAATGCATATGCCCAAGACCTATAGAAGAAACAGCACATGATTCTTACCACAAATGAACTTAGTCCAGCGTTAGTCAAAGAGAATATAAGCTCTGAGATCACAGAATGACTTGGGTTGGAAGGAACCTAAACGATCATCTAACTCCAACCCCGCTGCAATAGGCAGGGATGCCACCCACTAGATCAGGTTGGCAAAGGCCCCATCCAGCCTGGCCTTAAACACTTCCAGAGATGGGGCATTCACAGCTTCTCTGGGCAAGCTGCTCCAGTGCCTCACTACCCTTACAGTGAAGAGTTTCCTCCTAATGTCCAGTCTAAATCTGCTCTCTTTTAGTTTAAGACCATTCCCCCTTGTCCTATCATTATCTACCCAAGTAGAGGCCTTCTCCATCTTTTTTGTAAGACCCCTTTAAGTACTGAAAGGTTGCAGTGAGCTCTTCTCCAGGCTGAACATCCCCAGCTCTGTAACAGAGATGTTACATTAATCTGGTAATATGACAGAGATGTTACCTTTAGTTTTTTGTAAAATGAAGCTACTATGGGCCTGCCTGCATAATCGGGACAGACTAATTAACATGCTCAAAGCAGCAAATATTCATTTTTAGTTTACTTACTATATTGGTAGTCTTGAGACTGGTTACCACCACATGGAATTCCTCTTTTTAACTGATCCTGTGAAGAAATATGATACTGGCTAATAATTGCTGAAAGGTACTTTTGAACAGTTCTCTATGGTTTAAGTAGACCAACTCCAATTCACATGTTTTCTGCAGGAGATTTCTCCCCCTCTGCATCCCCAGAAGGCATATCTAATATAGCACAAGTAATTACGATTAAAAAGTTTTAATATACCATTTAAAAAAAAAAGGATTAAGTTTCTCTCTTCAAGGGGAAGGTTAGTACAGTTTTCATTCAACTTTGTTTAGAGGTTCATGCAACCTTGAAATCTTTCAAAAACCAATGTGTACGAACTTAGAAATATCATAGCTCATGTATACATTCAAACACATAGCATAAAAAACAAGTGTTGGTTTTCAAACTACTTGAGGGTACTGAGATTAAATACTCATAAAGTACCCCTCCTCATGTTTAGCACATAATGAGGCCACTTAAGCCTTCCAGTATTTCACAGGTAAGAGAGAAACTAAAGATAAAAAGAAGTCAGGAAAGTAATGCAATAGCCTGACAGGTCTCAGAAATACCATGCTAGAGCTGAGTCTTCATTCAAAATGAAGTTTGTTTGCTGCTACAACCATTCCACAATTTATTGAGAATGCTGTATTTGATGTTGCCCAAACATTTTAGCTAGATTCCAAATTTCAATGGCAAAATCAGTTAAGACAGGAGACATGCTTTTGGAACAAAGTATGTATTATTGCATGCATTACATGAAAGCAAATGAAGTGCTTGTTCTTGTCATATTTTACAAAGTCTGTCAACATTAAGAGTTGTTTTTATGTGGAAAATATTTTGCAATTATAAAATTTCTTCAAGTAATTCCTTTTCCTAGTTCCTTAATTAAAAACAGCTTTGCATTTTATAAAAAGGTACATTTCTCATTAAAAAATAATATTTGTATTTCAATTTATTTTCTGTCTCCTGCTCCACAGTAATAAAAGCTAGCTTTTCAAAGAGATTAAGTTTTTAACAGCTAATCTCACAAATAGCCATATGCTCATGTTATTTAAATATAAAGACTGCGGTATGAAAGTGACAGATTGCTATGGATTACACAGCTTATTTTAACTATAAGTCTGACCAATGAGCTACAATAATAAATACGATTTCTGGATAATACTGTTTAAAAGTAAGACTAAAATGGCCTATCTGGATAGAAGGTCTAGCTTTCTAAGAAACAAGCTATACTACGAACTACATATAAAATGTGTTCAAGACTTTAATACAAAGAATGCTACTAAAAACATGTTATTTGCTGTATATTTAGTTTATGTTATTTGTTTTAAAATTGTGAAACAGAGAGGACTTAACAAGCTGCTGAAAGGATTTCCACAAGTAATCTTATACCCATGCCAAATTCCAGTCTTCCCCCATATTTCTTCAAGCCTTCTCAGATGTGTTCTGAGCTGCTTCCTGCTTTCCCTCTCTTCCCCTTCTAGGCATAGGGCCACAAAGGTTGCCAAATTCACCAAAGCACAGAAAGACAACTAACCACAACTGACAGATTTTTAACTCACAGAAATGATGCATCAATAGCTGCAGCTATGATCTCAAAAGAAATGCTACATCACAAAATGCAAAACATCTGAATGACAATCCCAGTATGCAATGTGACACTAGTACACAGTGCCAAAACTGCTAAGGATCTCAAGAACTGGAAAAAACTGCAAGTGGTGAGATGCTTCGAGTTAACAGGTGATCAGAATACTAGACACCAGCTGCTACGGTGGAATTGTTCTGCCCTCAACCCTCAAAGAAAGGTTTACATGCAGGACATACAACAGGCTTTTGAAACAGTTAACTCCATTTTATAGTCATGAAGAGCAAAGCTCCCACTTCTTTCAGAAATTATCTGTTAAGAACTCGATGATGTCAGGTAAGCCAGTGTTAGATAGCCACAATGCCATCTGTCCACAAGCATGTGGAGCATTGATTCACCAAGGAACTTTTCCTGTGCAACATGTGCTAGGTGACCCTGCTTGGCGGGGGGCGGGGGGAGGGGGACTGGCATGGGGGACGACTAGATCTCCAGAGGTCCTTTTGAACCTCAGCCATTCTGTGACTGGACAATTTTGGCATGATGCATATGAAGAACTAAGGCTTTTGCGGCTGTCAAGTCAAACAGTGTATTCTGTACATATTGCTTTGCATTTACATCTCACTTCAGATTGGTTGAGATCTAACAGAGTAAACATCCACAGACAAGCTATGACATCGGTGTCTCCAAGTTTGATCAAATGTCATTCACTCCATGCTAACTGAGAACACTGACATTAACTTGGCTGTTACTAACATGCAACCATCTCTGCTAAACTAAAAAGGCATAAGGGAAAGTGCTCTGAGGTAATTCAGCTATTTAAACAAAGCAAGAGACTACAGACAGGATAAAGAATCAACATATTCGCACCATCTTCTATATACAGTGAACACCCAGCTTTGGGACTAAAAGAATTACTCTACAATGGGAACTTGAACAGAATAAAAGGATGTCTTAGGCTTCAAGATACATGCAACAGACAAGATTCAGAATGCATTTCCTCACTGGTTGGTTTTACACTTAAGTTTTGAACCAACCTTCCCTATTAGCATGAAGCCTATCTGGTTAAGTGTACCTTTTAACTAGGAAAAAAAATTTAAAAAGATACCTCTAAAAGACAAGCACAACAGCAAAAAGGAAACAAGGGAAACAGGCAGCATTGTACAAGGATACACATAATATTTGCATAATCTCTATAAACAAGCTGTTTTTTAACCACATGAATGTCATAGCCATCCGAAATAAACCTAACAGTAATGGTGCCTTTACAGTTCAGTAGTCCTCATCTGTAGCACAGAAAGAGGATGTTTGCCCTCACACATAATTTGTATCTATACAACTGCCCTATTCATAGCACTGAAGTTCCCAGTTCCCCTTCTGAGGAAGTAAAACTTTGTGAGAGAAGGCAAAAATGAAAGCAAAGCAAAACAAGTACTTCATAGATTTACAATATTACAAGCTGCAAGACAATTACTCATCTAGCTAACAGCTACTCAAAACATGAACAAAGCAGAAATAAAGAGACAGAGCCTCCAGGAAACTCACATACTTGAATTTGAGTTTAAAATGCGAATTTAACAGAAAGAATAAAATATATGCCTCCTGTTCTGTATACAATTTACACTCACTGCCCTCATGTTGTGTCTCATCATCTGCAATGAAGCACCTTCATGTACTTCAGTCTCTTCAGTCTGACAAGCACAGCATATTCATTCATTCATACGTAAAACTTATTCTAATAAACCTCTACCAAAATTTTACCAGAGCTGCTTCCCACAATGAGGGGTGCTACCTTAATAGAAATACTACATTAACCCCTCTAACTTTAAAGTCTGAGGATTGACACCCACTACCTATAAGTTTTGGTTTGTTTGTATGTTTTTTTTTTAAAAAGCTTTTTGCTTTATCTTGTTCTTCTGTTTGGTTTTGTTTCAGTCACACAGCTTAGGTATCTGGATAACACAGGATGCAAGTTTCTGCTCTGATAAGGAAATAATATTCTGAAATTTTATTAATTCTGTGTTCATTTAGTAACTTAATTTTCATTACAGTAGCTATGTAAGACCTCATATAGCCCAGATACTAACAAACAATACTCGGTAAGGTCAAGATGAACATGCCAACAAAACTGATTTTAAAGACCCAATATCTGATCATTTCTAAACCTATTGGAGTTGGTAACATATAGAAGTAACAAAAAAGGATTAGTGTTAATGGTGTGATGGATTAACATATGACATATT
Organism: Heteronetta atricapilla; assembly: GCA_011075105.1. Taxonomy (NCBI): domain Eukaryota; kingdom Metazoa; phylum Chordata; class Aves; order Anseriformes; family Anatidae; genus Heteronetta; species Heteronetta atricapilla. The sequence goes on from CM021740.1 coordinate 6,961,909, forward strand.
AAAATAGAGTTGCCAAAATGTGTGAGGGTGGGGGGTTGCAGAAATTAGTATGGCATAACTTAAAATACTACAAGAACTGTGAAATATAGTACTGTTCAACATATTTTCTTCTACATTACCAGTATTTGTTCACGGGAGCCATGATAATACATTTTGCTGTGTACATTCCAATAAGCACTGAGGCTGTCCAAGCACAAAAGCTGCGTAGGGAAAAAAAAAAAAAAAAAAAAAAACAACAGATTCCATACTCAGTATTCCATCCATACTATGAATTTAGCTTTCCATTTGAGAAAACACAGGCATGTTAGACAGCAAACTACAAGCATTGAGATGTATTTAATCTTTTAAGCACTAAGATGTAATTAATCTTATAATACAATATTTCAAATGAAAATTACTTGCTAAAAAGCAAGTTCTTAAAGCACATGCAAGTTCACACACACTGGTTAAACACAACAGGGTGGGAGGAAAAAGGGGAACACAAGCAAGCACGCTTAGCTACCAGAACCCCAAATACATGTTAGGCATATAGACTAGAGTGAAAAATAGCAGTTTGACAAAACTATTTGAAATCATAGTTACTATGCAGACTTCAGACTTGTTGTATAATGCCTTTAATGAGCCGATCAGTGTTTGCATTTAACTATTTAAACCATGGACTTGAAAGTTATCGCTTATATAAAGCCAGACATTTTGGTCCTACTTCTGTTTAATTACATAGTAAAATTAAGAAGAAAAAGAAGAATTCACAACACATTTTCCAGTTTTTCTTTACAACTACAAACTGTTGTACTCCAAAGACTAGTTGCTCGCTTGGTAGATAGGAAAAAATACCATATTACCTTGTATATTACTTTCGTAGCTTCATTCAGTATAGAAGGCTTCCAGTTCTCATTTGTTGTCTAAAAGGTCGAAGTGATAAAAGTCATTCTGTGCATCTTGTTTAATACATCCAAGTTTTATCTTATACTTTCAAGCACAAAACGAATCATTTTGGTGTGACCAGATAACCTAAGTCAGTTTCTCTAGACTGCATATTCACAGGTCAAAATCCAGTATTAAATTCGTGATTTTATTTCAATTTTCAACTTCTTATTCCACTCATAAAATCATTTGAATCCATGGCAAACAAAGGTAAGCTGAAATTCTGCCCCCTCTTTTCTCAAAAGGCCTGGCAAAATACCACATTGTTCATCATGACATAATGTTTGCTTACTTTATTTATTAGACAGGGAGACAACCCCCATCCATCAAAGTCAACATATTCAGTTTTAAAGATGACTTGGATCGTAAGAACAAAACACTAGTCTCAAAAAGTATGATGTTTCTCAATCATCTTCTCTGCTGCTTGAACAAACTTCAAGTATTACTTGCATGAATAAAAGATAGTCTTACCCTCCATATGCATACTGTCATTGCATCATATTAAACATGTGACTTTTCCTTTCTGGTACCCAAAGAAAGATAAGTGAATCAAAAATGTAAAAAGATGCATGCACATAATTACCAATAAACTAAGCTCACTCAATGTCATTCCCAAAGAAATTGGACACTGTGGATCTGTGATCTGCAAAAATAGAAAAAGAACAGCTATTTATCGCTATTGCCTGCATACAAAGATGCATCATATCATTAAAACTGACAGAAATCCTGAGCTGTTTTAAGGGTCTTCCTTTGCTTCAATATTCTAACATGGAGCTGGGACAAAACCAATATGGCTGTAGTTTAAAGGCTTCAGAATTCAATTCTAAAATTGGATTTCAGGTCCTAAAACCTTCCTATGATAAAGAACCGAAAAACTACAAATAACCGTACCTCGGTCAGCTGCATCATTTTCTGACTTTCATTCTTCCCACCACTTTGAATATGACTCTGGAAACAGTCCCAAAATAAGGGAAATACTCTACATCCACTAATTCCCATCTATTTGCAACTATCCCATCGCAAACTGCTTCATCTCTTTTCTTAAAGAGAAGCTGGAACTGGGATAGAATAATACTAGTGTGGTTTATATAAAGATACTCCATAATCTAGTAGGTGTTTTAAGCTTTTTGTTTTCCAACTCATCCATAAGCTCTCATGTTCCTGCCATTCTCCATTTCACCCACTACACCAAAAAAATCTGTATATTATTTGAGCATATTAATGTAAGACAAACCGCCACCACCCACATTTAGTGAGCAAGGTACCACTGAACAATGCAAAAAAAAGAACGTCTAGTTCATATATTCAAAACACTTGTGACTTCTGGTTGTACCTGAGGTACTTCATCCAAAGTGGTATAGAAGAAACCACAATAACTTTTTCAATAGGGCAAATAACAGTTTATATCTACTCGCTGGACTATAATGACTGCATTTTGGCTGAATTTAAGACAGAAAGGAGTACTTGACAGATACTTACATCATCTTCATATTTAACATGAATGCCTGTGATTTTGACTTGCACATTCTTTATAACTTGAGTTGCAAGCTTTTCTAAAAAAGTATCTTTCTTCTCCTCCTTTGGTTTGTCTGTAAAAAAAAAAAAAGCCAGCACTCAGCCTAACAGCTGATTTTAACCGTAGCTATTCCCATGTAATAGCATGTAATGCTATTCTGATGTGGATATTTAACACTTCAATTTTTAGATGTTCAAATGTTCTCCTTTTCTGCACATCCATATTCTGGAGATGTGCTATTAGCTGTGTGCATGCAACAAAACCATAGGAAAACTTAAGTTTCAGTGAAAACAGTTCAGCTTACAGCAAGTTCCAGTTTCATTTTTATTTTTAAGATACACCTCCCCACTCCTTCTAAGGTAAAAGGTTCTCTCGTAAAAGCCCCTCAGCAATTAACAGTGAGTTTCAACAAGCAATTATCTTTCAAATAGATATGAAGGTGTAATTCAAGTACAAAATATCTTAGAATAATCTGATGAAGGTGATACTTGCACAATACAAGATCAGTCCACTAGAGCCTTTTACAGGACATTGCTTGAGAATATTAAGAAGCTTGCATACCCTAAGCAAAAATAAAAAGATACTCTGGGAAATACTCCATTTGTTCAATAGTGGAATTATACTGTGATCATTTAAGCTAAATTAATCATTTAACCTGAACTAAGTTAAATCTCATTTGATAGAGAGAATGGATATACAGCAACAAAAGTCTCTCTCCAGTTTATGTCCCCCATTTCAAAAAAAAAAAGGGGAAAAATAAGAAGTGTCAATGGATGCTAAAGAAAAAGAAACTAATACAAAATAAGAGAAACTAATACAAATTAATCCAGAAATATAGCATTTTAAGACGTTGAAAGCCATGTATTTTACCCACCTTTTGAGTGATCGTGACCTTTAAAGGGTCTCTTAAAATGTTTTTTATACTTTTTACGCTTACGTCCTTTTTCAGCGCAAGCAATTTTTTGGAAAAGGATAAAATTCAAGTTAGTAAGGCAGAAATGCAAGACAATAAAAGACAGAAGAAAGTTTAGCTTGTCTTAAAGCAAAGTGACTTAGGAAGCATGCATTAAAAGCTTTTTAAAAATTGCATAACCATTAATGATGCCATCAGCTACTTTCTTAAAAACAAAAACAAACAAACAAAAAAAAACTAAACATCATTTAAGTTTAAAGCCCCGCTAAAATAAGCGGCCAGTAACACCTTTTAATAATGTATACAAATTTCCAGTGGATCAAGACAGGGTCCTGCCAATTGTAAAGTCAAGGCATTAAATTCAGATTTCAATATTCCTTATACAACATCTCATGAGTCTAAGGAATTACAAATGATCATCAGGCTTCTCAGCAAATTCACAGTCAGGCCTTTTGATGAATGCACTGCATAACTCCGATCTTTTACATACAAAGAAGATCTGAAAACAGAAGCATGACTGCTTACGAGAACCCCAATGAATAAACTTTTCTGTAATCCAAGCATTTATTTATTTAATGACTTAAGGAAAAGGCATAGTGTCATAATTTGACAGCTAACAATATGCACACAGGAAAACCTTTAGTTTAAATCCAGATGAGGCTTCTACTATACAAACGTAAAACTTCCAAGTTGAGAAATTCCAGACATACAAGAAAACCCAAGGAACGTTTATCAATAAGATTCTCACAACAATCAACAGTAGGATATGAGAGCAATCTGAAATAACAACAGTAACTACAAAAAACACATACAGAAATAATGATTATTTAAGTGGCTTTATATAAAGTTAAATTCTAATATTAACACATGAATTATGGTCAAACAAATCACAACCATTGCATGAATTAAGTTAATGCTCTTTTTTCCTGTATTTCTGAAGAAAACCAGTTTGGTGAGATGCATTGTTTCTTTCCCTTCTCTGACCATAAAGGGGAAAAGAAGGGTGCGTCCTGCTAAAGCAAGACAGAAGAAAGTGCAATGGCCTATTTAACTTAGGGGAAGAGCTTTATTTCGATGTACTTGCATACTTGTTCAAACAAAGGAGAAAGAAGTGCCAGCCAAAACTTCAACTGTCTTGCACTTACAAGGTGGTTATGCTACAAATAAAAAAATGTAGGGGAAGTCACAAAGAAGAAAATCTATGTCAAACAGAAATGATGTTTTCTTTTGAATAGTTCCTTTTAGTGGTCCAAGGAACCCTCTAGAGAGGATAGTTTAAAAGACAGCTTACTCCACTTCGTATTGAATTTGTAGTTCTCAGACTTTCATTTGCACATTAGGCAAAACTAAGGCAACATGGGTTTACGCTTGATTATTTGCATCCACTACTATGGAAAGACTAAACATAGTCCAAGTAAAGCTTGAAGCTCATTCTAAACGTTGACTCAGATAAAAGTTCCCTAGATATTTTTAGCTAAGAGTAACATTCTGAAAAGCTGGTTTGAGAAGATAAAAAACAGCACCAGATACAACATAACAACTCCAGCAAATTTCAGTGGAAACTGCTTTCTTGTCTAAAAGCTATCAAATTAAACAAAACAAAGGGAAAAAAAAAAAAAAAAAAAACATACTAAAAGCCTTCTATCTGCTATGAGTCATTTTGTCTGTCCACTATTTCAAGACATCCTAAACTTACAGTATTTTTATGACCAGACTTTTTAGGAATTACCCTCTGTTCTCAAAATATCTACACGGTAGTATTTTAAAACTAAAGCAGAATGTTGTATTTTATGACATTCTTGAACTCAAGATGGCCAATGGCTATTTTTCTAAGTGGTCTCTTAATTTCCTTGAACAGCCATTCAATTAAGCTAAGACTAGTCACGCAAGGTTTCCGCTTGAATCCATAATCATCAACATCTTATTTCTAGAATAATCAATATGCATATGCTCACCAAACACGTTGTTTTCTCATTTTAAATCTGTCTGCTTTGTTTTTTTGTTTGTTTTTAAAAACATAAGCTGCAATTAACCATGCATACCCACCAGGCTTGGTGTCCTTGCAAATGAGACTCTCCAAACGATACAAGGAATCTTGTGAATGAGTGCCTTGGTCCACATGGCAGCAAATAACCAAAAAACGCATTTTGTTTATTAGAAGGAAATTGGATCCTGATATAATGTTACATTCTGCTCTTGAATTAATGTTGAGTTTGTAAGACTCATGTGTCAAATTAGCATTTACAGTATAGTATTGGACAGCCAGAGCCATATCAGAAATATCTAGTTTCAAAGACTATCTACAGATGCAAATTAGGTAATTTTCATTTTACTTCTATCCAGCAAAAGACAAGTGTTTCAAGCCTTGGTCTCCATTAATGAGTTTTGACACTGAGAGACTTGCATAGCTTGGAGAACAGAAAATGTTTTGTCAACTTGTGTCAGCAGACCTTGCTATCCCTTCTCCATCACACTATAACCACACAGAGACATGACCATCTTGCTTGACATTTGAATAGTATGATGAAAGAAAATATCCCCAGGACTGGTTATGCCAAGTGATTCTCAAATAAATGAAAGTACTGAATTAAGATTACACACTTATGTGTAATCTTATTTACACACTAATTAATTATACACTTATGTGTTATTACACACTAATTTACTAATGAAAATTAAGTAACAGTCACAAAAGCAAATACAGCTAAGAATTCATGGAGAAAATAATCTATTCAGTGTATTTTCCAGATTTTCACCAGCTGTTGCAAACTCTTAAAAGCTTACAGGAAGAGCTGAATTTGTTAAGAGTTTACAGCATAGCAGAGCAATTTGGACCCCAAGACCTTTGTACCTAGCAAAGGCAAGAGATCTGTTCATACAAGAACCAGACAACTCCTCATGACTACAGTATTCTAATACAAGACCTGGTCACACAAATTGCAAAGCTATTGTACCACTGAATGAGGCTGCAGTATGATCACAATTTAGAATAATCTGACTTGAACATTCATCTAGTTTTTAACCCTCAAGCCAGAAGCTTAATACTGCATCTTTCTAAAACATGATTCTGAATCTAATTCTAGTTCTTCACATGACAAGTCAATCTACTGAGGTAGCATTCTTATCTAACTCTTGTTCAAAAGTCTTGCAAATGCTAGATGTATTAAGACTCAAAAAAAAAACAACTTTTGACTTTTCTTGCAGACGCATTGACTCTATATTACATCCAGTTCCAGATTTGCAGTTCCTGAAGTGCTGCCTACTAGGTTAAATTCTTCTTGTTACATTATCTCTTCATCCCATTGCTACTGATAGAAAAAATAACAGCATAAACATTGCAGCTCCTACAGTATCCATGTCCTCCATCATTAGGCTAAAACTTCTACAAATATTCCCTTGTCCCAGTATGAATTAATGGCTCCAAAATTCATCAACTGATGTTATCTTAGCTCACACACAGTTTCTGGCATATTAAAGACCATAAATACAGCAGGGCTTATTTCTTCAGTGTATATAGATGACCAAATTGCTGTCTGAAGAAAAATGCAAATGTATATTTTGAACTACCAGAACAGGACAAGGCAGTAGAGTCCTACAACTGGAAAATAAAGCAAGCAAAGAGACTATAACATGAACTGTTTTTTCCCCCTGAAGTGTTCTAAGCGCCTTTTTATTTTCAGGAGGTTTTCCAAGGCAAATGACTTGCAGCATTGCAAGTTTTCATTACCTGTCATTCTGTCATTGGCTTTGAAGTTGGTCTCTGTCCATACACGTCTAATTTATACTGTTATTCTATTAGTTATTTGAGGAGGAAAAAAAAAAAAAAGCTAATTGGGCTGAAATGATCAATTCTTTTACCCAATCGTGGAAAATTTTACATTTCTAATGATCTAGATCACAGCTTTGCTTAAAGTTTCCTGTCTTTGTGTTCAACTGTTTTCTTGTGTCATTACTTACTACTTCATCAAGACTGTGTCATTTTTTAAACTAGTCCAAATGCAGTACATCAGAAAAAGACAGCAGAAACTGAAATAAAAGCATTATTGTTAATAATTTTCGTGGAAAATTTACAAACCTTACCACTCTCGTTGAAGTTTCTTTTAAGCAAAGAATGACTTGCGCTTGTCTAGAACATGTTATTAAACATCCATTACTAAAACTTGAAAGCAAGATACATTTGCCTCATGCAAAGTAGTTGCTGTCTTTGGTCCTATTCCCCAAAAGCTTTAAGAGAAAAAACATGCCAGATAATCCAGTTCTCACTTCCAATGGACAAAGGAATGACAAACAAAATGAGTAACACTCTAAGTTTCAGAGCAAAAAGATTTTTTAAAGCACTGCAGCAAGATAGTGTAGCTGGAGGAGTTGGACTCAATGATCCTTGTGGGTTCCTTCCAATTCAGGACATTCAATGATTCTATAGTAAGCAATTCTAAGATTAGCTAGACACTTAATTTATAAAGTCTGTCACAACATAGGACTTTCTTTCCATAGCACAATAGGTTCTCAAATTCCAGGGGAGGAATTAACTCAGTACCTTTTTCTGCCGCTTTCTGCAAGGCTTCTTCAATTCTTGCCAGTTCCTTCTGTTTATTATCTTGCAGGTATTTTTCTTCCTTCTCTGCATCATATTTAATGCCTGTAAACCAAGTTGGGACAGCTGTAATCCTACATTTCAATTTTTATAAATGCATAATCAAGCAATGTGCACAATATTGAGCATTATGTTACAAAATGTCATTTGAAGCAAAGGCTATTCTAGGTCCGAATGCTGAAACCTGCATCCAGCCTTGGAAACTGGGATTTTTACAAAGTAGAATACAGAAGACTGCATCAGCATTTAAGCATTGGTTTTCAAGAGGATGTTTCCATGAGTACTCAGACCTTCAAGTGTGGTCTGTGTAATGTAACAGGTTTTACTTCACATCACATATATGTGATGCTCTAGAAACTTGAAAGTTTCTTTCATACAACAGAGCACCTGATTTCAGAGAAAACAAATCAAGTTCTCTGACTCTCTTCCCTCCTCCCTAAAAATCAGTTCTAATGGAATGACTACTTTTGATTGCTCTAAGCAGACAGACTATATCTTGCAACAGTCAAAAGATCTAAACCACACCAGAAGACTGGATTCAGGATAAGCATGCATAAGAGGAAACCTGTTAAACTGAACTTCAAATGGATAAAACCAAGGATTTTCATGAAAGATACCCTTTATCCTCTTGTTCATGCTCCCCTTTTTAACCCACCCTTCTTCTACTCATTTGCCAGCATTCATCTAGAAATCTCCCTGAAGGAACAGAAAGTAAAAATGGCAGCTTATATGAAGTAATTGCTATTATGCACTTGAATAAATGGGTACCCTTAGATATTTTTCTCCCTTCCATTATTTAACTGTGTTGTTGAGGAGTTTACTTACTTGCTCCAGGAACTATTAGAAGATACAAGCCTTCTAGAGTTGCAACAACTGCCTCACCATAAAGGTTCTTCCAGGGAATCTTCAGAGTAAGTTTATCTATATAAAGCAGATAAAAGTTACATCAAAATGTATATTTTTGTATATATGCTTAGCCTGATCAGTAACTCAGGCAATATAGGGCATTAGCCCTTTATCTTCATTCATGTCCTAAACCATTTGAAAGTCAGGAGAAACTGGATGGGCATACCTTTTATAAAGCCCTTGAAATTACAAAATGCATGTAGAGAAGATAAAAACAACAGATTTAAGTACAAAGACGATGTTTGAGTCAAAATAGTCAAGATCAAAAGCTGAAAATGTGAATTGAATTTAATTTTCTAGGATTAATATGATTTTTCCAATAAAATATTAGAAGAAATACGATACATTCATCTCCAACAAACATTTCATGTGAAAAATGCAATGCTGACCTCAAGGGAATCAATTTTAACAACATTTATCTAAGAGTTCCTAAACTCTTGACATGTTCACCATTTTTGGGGGGAATCTAACTTAATTTCTTCATATTCCTTATCTTTCCTTTAAAGGATAACAAATGCTAAAATTATACCAAAAAGCTCTCTTGATCATCCGTATACCTGAAAAGAAACTCTCAGGCATGATTTTCATACCCAGACCATGAAGTTACACAAACAGGGTTAGGCAGATAACTTTTTATGATTTATTTAGTGCACTCACATTAGACATCAACACTAATTTCAACAGCAAACACTATTACAGAGAGCACTGAAGAAAAAATTATAAAAGAAATTCTGAGGCAAGACTCATACTAAGGTCTTAAAACTTCAATTTTAAGATTCAGTTTGAAACAAAAACTTACCTATCTGACCAACTTTTATTCTAAAAGGTACATCCAGTTCACTCTGTAAATAAACATAAATATTAAATAGCTACATGTATTTTGAAGGTAACCACATTTATATAGCAAAATTATTATCCTGACTTCTCTTAAAATTATCCTCTCAAAGCTGAAATTCCAGAACAGAAACAGTTCTCGTTATGATATAGCTTTAATTATTTAACAATAATCACATGAACACAGGTATCCATAAATATGGTTAGGCTTGTAGAAAGCCTAAAAACAAATGAGTCACACATTTCCAGCAGTTCTCTCCTACAAGTTTGATAATGCCTTGCTCCAAAGGTTATCTAAGAAGTAGATTTTTATTTACATAAGAGAATATAATTTATTTTTTTGATTTGCCAAATAGGTGTTCTCTTTTAATTATCAGTAAATACTAAGTGTTGCACTAAGATATTTTAAAAACCTCAACAACAAGATCTACAGAAAATTTTGAATTGGTACCCAGCTGCTGAATTTCCTTCCCCTATTTCAAAGTGTTTTCTAGGTCTTCCACTTCAATATTCTTTTGAAATTAATTAAGTACAATCCAAAGACATGAATTCTCAGTCTCAAAGATTATAAAAAGTAAACCTGCTTTCTCCAATGAGACATGTCAACCACTTCTCCTCCTACATATTACAAAACAGCCTTGAATGCCACTTCTCCAACAACTCAAAAATATTAAACAATGCTGCTCTAAAAAGAAGAGTAATATCCCAATTAACATCTCTGCCAGATTTCCACAGTTTAAAAAAAAAAGCATTCTGAGCTATAATTATGAGCCTAACATCAAACAACTTTATTTGATAAAACTAGCGACAATTCTTCTGTGGCTTGTTCTTGCTTAGTGCTTTAAAGAAACAATTGAAAAAAATATGGAACATTCCAACCCTTTTCTGGTTATGACTACATATTCCTAGAAATATTTCCATATGCTTTAAATTCTCAGTTATGACCACTCTTTTGGAACTCATAAATATTTATTTCTATTTCTTCCTGCAGGAGGCTAAATCTTAAAAATCTGGTTATTGATAAAATATTGATAAAATATTTAAATATTGATAAAATATTTTAAAAAATAAAGCTTAACTGGAAGTTTTCTTGTCAGCTTTGTCATTAAAACATATTAAGAGTAAGCAAAAACAGACTCACTTTGAATATTTTAATCTCTACACTTAGTCTTCATTAGTATGAACAGGTATGGAAAGAGATTGAAACAAACTGTGAGAGCAAAGAAAGATCTCTGCTCTTGACAGAGCCAGAAGCAGTGAAATAAAAACAGATACCAGCTACTACATCTACCCCATTTGATACTGTACTTATGACCCACAGCTGAGTTCCAAGAGGGACTAGCTCAGTTTGGCCTGCTGATAGAACTGGACCATGAGTTTGACCTTGAAGAATGAGTTTTCTGAAGATTCAACTCCAGAGGGGAAAAAAAAAAGTAAGGAAAATGCTAGAAATTAAAGGCGTTTTAATGTTTTTTGGTAAAGACAACTGACTTACAGACATTAAAGACAATAAGAGCACTGGGGTTTGATATTAAGGAAAAAAAATGATGTGCTGAAAATACTCCAAGATTGTAACTAAGAAGCAATAGGCAAGATCAGCTTTCAGTATTTTAAAAGAAATTTCATATGGAAGTATGATTATGCAGCAGCAATCACTGAGGAAAATAAATCCTTTAAGTTGTACTGAAATGTTAACAGAAATGCACCAATATCTTATTTAATCTTTTATCATTTCAAGCCTCAAGTATTAGAATGGGTTATGTATGCACATATACACAAAACATCAATGCAAACCACTACTGCTAATTTCTCAGAATCAGTTTTCTCTTCTCAGAAGCATGCTGATGATTTAACCCATAGTTTTGTTTTGTTTTGCAATAACATTAGAAAAATAGAAGCTGTTAACCAAGTACCTACTTTGAATAACCAGTAAAGAAGGTATACTGTGTAAAATGAGACCATAATAAGTAGTCCCAGGACACATTAATACTACTTGAAACTCAGTGTAATACTTACTAATGCATTCTCCTTTATTTGTAAATTGTCAAGTGCCACATTACCTATGTAGAAGAAGAAAGTAGAGTAAGTTTTTCAACTTCTATGCCATACAAGTTGAAACAAGGAACAAAACTGCAACTCTCCCAAATACACATGGATAAAATCTGAAAACCTGACTCCAGTTATAGAAGAGCATAGTAAACAGCTATTTTGTAAGAATTATTAAACACAAATTACACAGGCAAAATTTAATGATGGTAGAGACTACAGAAGTATCACCGTCTTACATTTCCACACGTTTCTGTAGTGGTATCTTGGCTTTGATGATATTACACCGCAGGAAAAGGCTGCATCGTAGAAGCACAAAAAGGAAACCCCATCACTGGAGGTTTTCAAACTGCAATTGCAGAAGATACCAGATAATCTCATTTGGACTCCCTTTTCCCATGAAATGTTGGGCTTGATCATCTTTTGAGATCCATTCCAACCTGGGCTGTTCCATGAAATGTAAGGATTCTTGCATAACTATTTCCAAAAGCACATTAACTTTTCCTGACATAGCAACCACAAAATTAATGCCGATGAGAAAAGTCTTGTTCTCTGGTGTATGTAGGGGATGTAGGTAATGCCTTCTCCAGGCAGTACTGCAATAGCATCCTCTGCTTATCATGTGGCAAACTTGAATGTTCCCTATGTTCATCAAAAACGGCTGTATCACCTTTTTCTATGACTGTTTGTTTAGTACCTGACTTCAACCACTGAAATGGGAGGTGAAAGACAGCTCCCTGAGCACCCCACACTTGCATTGCAGCCCAGGCTCCCATTCCTCACAGCACCGCCATGCTCAAACCACCCCTCACTACCCCATGCCACACACATACCCCAAAGCACACTCAGAAGAAATACAAAATAAACATGTTTTTGTTTTCCACACAACCGGTTTCCAGCACTCTGAAGCCAGCGGCGCCCACCCGCGCCTCGCCTCAGCGGAAAATGGCCGCAGCCGCGAGGCTCCCCAATCCCCCTCACACGAGGCGGGAAGGCGCACAGGCCCCCTCAGCTCCCCTCACGGACAGCCCCCGCCCCACGGCACCGCCCCTCGCCGGGGTCGACGCCAGCGCGGGAGCGCGCAGCCCCCAGGCGTCCCCTCACGGCCGAGGGGGAAGAAAATGGCAAGGAGCTGCTGCTCGCCCGCCTGCCCGCCCCTTGGGGAGTGGTCGGCGGCCCACGGAGCGCCCGCCCCTCACGGGGAAGCGGCGGTAGGGAGGCTCCGCCGCTGCAGCCCGCCCGCCCTCAGGGGGGCCGCCGGCCCCCGGCCCGCCTCCCCCTCAGAGGGGTCGCGGCCGGCCGGACCCGCCGAGGCGTGAGGAAGCGGCCGCCCCCCGTGAGAGCGGCGGCCCCGCCGCGCGCCCCGGAGGTATCGGGCTCCTTACCCCCCCATATGCCCAGCTTGAGCTGGGACTTGTCGAGGTTTTCCACATAGTCGCCCAGGAAGCGGTTCAGCAGGTCCGCCACCACCGACTCCAGCACCATGGCGGAGGCGGCTGCCGAGAGGGGAGGGGAGGGGAGGGGAGGGGAGGGGAGGGAGCAGAGCGGAGCTAAGGGAGAGGGCCGCGGGGCTCAGCGCGGAGCGGCGCCGGGCGCGCCCCCGACATGCAGGTGACGTGGCGGGGCGGGGCTCAGGCCGCCGGGGCCGCGCAGGGGCGCGCGCCTCGTCCCGCCGAGAACGCGAGGAGGTGCCGTGAAACCCCTATTAGAGCGCACTGAGCGCCTCCCACCGACCTCCAGACAGCTCCAGGGCGCCTACGTGTCTACTGGGGTCTCTATGGGCAATCTAGGGCCCCCTGAGGGCCTCGCAGTGGCCCCCCGTGTCCCCTAGGATGTCGTTGAGGCCTCCCAGCACAGCTCTGAGCCTGCCCGTGGCCCTGCGGTGCTATCTGCTGTCCCCTCTGTGGCTTTAGGTGCCTCCCAGCCTCCGCCCAATTTGCTCTAGAAGCCTCCCAAGGCTCCCAGCTATAAGAGCTCCGGGGACTTGCCAGGATCATCTAGCACCCCCTAGCGCCTTTCCGGGACACGGTAGAAGCCTCCAAGGGTCCGCAGTGCCTACCTGTACCCTTTCAGGCTTCCCGGGACCCCCACTGCACTCCTGAGAGCTCTTGAGGCCTCCCAGCGCTCCCTATAATCTTCCAGGGCCTCTCTGTTGCCTGGCGCACCCTGAAAGCTCGGTGCCCCTTGGTGTGCTCAGACACCCCTGGAGACCTCACAGGGCTCTCCAGGGTGCCCTAGAGGCCGCCTAGGGCAGCCCAGAGTTTCCCTCAGCCAGTTCTGACAAAAGCTGTGCTATGCCTGAGGTGCGGCCTGGTACAGCGTGTAAGTGCAAGCACTGAGCTTTGATGCGGTGGTGCCATCTTTCCTGTCCACCTGTTTATTTAGGAGATATGCTAGCTGCCATTTCGGCTACGGTTTGACTGAACCTGGTTTGTTTTTACAGCGCACAGAAAAAAGCCATTGCTGTTAATCTAGCTGTCCAAGTGACACGAACACTGGCAAAGGGAACACGAACAAGAATGCTGGTCTTAAAAACCACATCTTTCAGGGAGTTAATGGCACTACAGAGAAAGTAGATGACAACATGCAGCCCTGTGTGGTAAATCTGCAGGTACCCATATTGTTGGTAGTGCAGAACTTTACATTTCAGGGGGAATACGGTGCAATACCTAAAGTTATCTGTCAAACTCATTTTTTGGTTTGTGGAATATGCAGTAAAGCACAGAGTGCAGCCCAGAGCATGCGAGCAACACAAAAATATTCTTTATTTGGCACCTTATTTAACATTCTAAGAGATACATTGCCACATCTGCACATTGCTGTAAATATTAAGTGCCCACATTCTCTGCAAGTCTTTTTCAACAATAAAGATTCAGTGCATAAGGCAGACCTTTATACCACTAAGACCAAAGTTCAGGCTGACAATGGCTGTTAAACACAATAATCCACATAATTTGGCTGGGGAAGTCATATCGCTATATGCTGGAGACACATGGAAATCCTGGGGAGGTTCATAATTGGAAAGTCTCACCTCCTTATATTTTTCTGTAAGCACCTACTACTGATCACCATGACATATCAGTGCACACTGGATGTCTGTTCCCTCGCATATTGTGACAGTTTTTGTAAAAGCACTGACAGATGCTTTATTAGTCACTGTATTAGTAGAAAACATAGGTGCATGTTGTATTCTAGCCCTTTTGTAAGACTGGTCTACGCCTATACTTGGATAAATAGGGTTTATGTTTAGTTGTTAGTGCCATTTTTATTCTTTCTGAGAATTCTAGCCATTCATACCCTTATTTCTGTTTTCCAAAGTCAATGCTGATTTTTTTTTTTTACCTTAAGTAGCATATTGATGCAACTTATCTTCCGTAATGGCTTAAAACCTTGCCATGTGATTGATTTCTACATGTTTGAAACAGAGGGGGGAGTTCTAGCCAAAAATAATCAAATTCTCATTTTAAGCTCTGTTTAACTTAAGACACAAAGACAAATTGCTAATTATGTAAGTTACAGAAACTATAGAAAATTACTTTTTTTTTTTTTTAGTTCTTTTGTGCAGTGTTGGCTGTTCAAATCCATCAAATCCATTTATATCATAGGAATCATCAATGCAAGAAAACAAGATGGAAAATTGTACGCAGAGCTCCTGCTGTTAGGTAACAAACCTTTTTATCAAGCTTTAAAATACCTTCACTTACTTATCTTTTTATATGTAAACCATGGTTGAATAACTAAGTTTTGAGAAAAAGCTAATGACAGCTTAGGCTCTTATATAAGAGTATATAAGAGCAATTGTGCAAATCAGTAGCACTAAATATTCTCCATAACAATTGTGAAACTAAACAGGATGATATATCCATTTTCTCTTAATTTCATAGCATTCCTAATGATTTCTGCACAGCAAAAAGCAATGATCAATTTATCAAAACTATGAATTATTGGGGAAAAAAAAAAAAAGAAGAAAACAGCTTGTGTGTGGTCAAATCATTTCCTAATTAACCAAAATGATTTTTGAAAAACATCTTGTTAAAGCACGCATTTGAATAAATGAAATTACTATTGTTCTTTACAAACATGCTTCCCTAACAAACAGAAATATGTGGCCTAGTGGATCAAAAATTGCTTGCAAAATAATGTGATTTCACCTGGAAAAGAAGCCCCAGAAAGCCAAGTCTGTTTCAAATATTCTGTTTCAGTAAAATCTACATGTATTAAAAACACAAAGGGAAGTAGAATGGAATTATGAATGTATGAACTGTAAAGAAGGCAGTTTTAATAGATATTTTATCAACCATAGACATCTGTGCAGTTACTTGTAATTACTGAGATATTTTTAGTAAATAAAGATGCATAATTCTGCACCTTTATTACCAAACAATCCTTTCATAGTCTTCATGAGCCTCCCTTGCAGATAGTATGCCACTCAAAAACGACATTATTGCACCTGCTGTCTATCGGTAGGTACCATTCCTTCCGTGTTCTCAATGAAAAAGATAAACAGTCCAAAATTTTAAAAAAAAAGTTACATGATGTATGAGTTCTTTATCTAGAAGAACAGATACAGGACAAGCAGAAAATTTGGTATTTGCTTCATTGAATACACAGATAATGATCATTCACTGCAGGAAAAAAAAAAACATGCATTTTGCCTATTTTCTCTAAATACCAACGTTGAATAGACATGACTGACTTGATAAATGTGAACGGAATCACTAGTTTCACTCAACTGAAAGTCATGAAAACATGTTCCTTGTGTGTTATGGTAGCATTTCATTAAATAGAAGGACCTGATCACTCCATCACTGCATAATAGTTTCATAAAAAGAAAACAGAACTACAGCACTGTAACACAACTTATTTATATGGCAAGATTTGCTCAAGTCCCTGAGGCAAAACTTTTAAAAAAAAATAAACCTAAAAAAAAAAAAAGAAAATCTGCATTGAAAGTTTAAAATTTAAAACTTCAGTTTTGTGAATAGACCTTCACATTGTAACAACAAATATTTGCTTGGAGTTGCCTGTTACACAATTTGGTACAAATAAATAAATGATAGTCACAGCATAATGCTAATTTGAGGTGGGTACATGGACTGATTGCTCAATAAGCAAGCTTTCTTCTCATATTTTACTGCATTAATATTACAAAATCTCCAGCTCCTACCATCTGACTGTTGGCAAGTGAACAGATGGCAAATTTTATCCACTGTACCTCACTAAACAGAGTATATGCCTGTTAGCAGTTGGGAAATCAGCCAAGTAATGTGGCATCAACTCTGTTCACCACAAACCACACCGAGATTAGAGGATTTTCTGATGAGTTAGATCAGGTTGCCAAAAGTCTTGTCTGTACAAGTTTTGAAAATGTACAAAAATGGTTATGCCACACCCTCCATGAGCAACTTGTTCCTTATTCACTCTAATTAGTTGTTTTTTTTTTAAATACCTTTTAGCTACTGAGAATCTCCCATGATGTAATTTTTGACTGTAATAGTGTCAGAAGTAACTATATATTTAAGACATATTTTTGGACTTAACAGATACAAGAAATCAGTCTTGATAATGATACCATCCTTCTTTATCTCAAAAACCCCACAGTATTCCATGGAAATAATACAATAAGTTATTGTTGTTTGTTTGTTTGTTTGTTTTATTATGTTAAATTTTAATATTAACTATATTTTTGCACTAAAACACCCAAATTGCCTTACAACAGCTAGGTAATAATTTCCTAAGATCAATATTGGGATTTTTTGCAACACATTATCTCAAATATATTAGCAATGAGTAAACCCAACATAATTCAATATATTAAGGTGGTTGAAACACTAAAAAGATGCCAACATGTAGTAATCTGCTTTCCCTTTTCCCTTGTGACAGCTGGAGGCTTCCAGTTCTCAGTGGAGAATGTGGGAGAACTAGTATCTGCAAAAAAACTGTGATACTGTTTCAGTGTGTCCTTTTCCGTTTCTGTGACAGAACTATAAAATATAAAAGGTTTTCCCAGGTACAAAAGTGGAAGAACTAATTGGTAAGTAAATGGAAGAGCGTCAGTATAAGAAGCTAGTGTTAACTTCAGCTACTATTGCCAAGGCACAGCTATTTTGCACAGGGATAAAGCTTATTAATAAAAATACCTTCACCCATTTGGAGAAACCCCAGTTTTGTTTCTCAGGGTAATTTTAAACTAGACAAGCTGTCTAAATTCTAACATAATAGTTGTAATTTTTGCATATAAAAATGCCACCTCTGTTTCTGAATAAATACATATGCACCCTTTTCCATTATACTCCAGAACAAGCCTCACTTCATACTATGAACAAGTCTTCAGAGGTAATCGGGATTTAAAAAAAAATGACAATCCTATTGACTGTTCTTTGTTCAAAGCTTAGACCCAAAGCTCTTCACAGCTTTTATGTGATTACAAAAGATCAAATACTGCATAGATTCCACATGGTAAGAAATAATGTATCCACAAATGAGGATACACATACAATCTTATTATGACAGGTGGTTTTCAAGGGAGTTCAAAGAACCATTTCCATGATCTGCTATACCTTATCTGTGTCTAGGACATTTGTTAATTAGAAGTTACATTTTTTGTGTGAAATGTCTAAGCCAAGATGATCGGTCTTTCTGATCAGTGTTGATCACGTGTATGTCATACCAACTGAGATTTGAATTATAAATTACTGATACCTTTTATGCCAAGCCAGGGAATCTTCAAAAAACCAGCTAAGTTGCATCATAAAAGGAATCCAACTTAATTTTTTATGAGGACTTTATTTGATGGTATTTCTGGAAGTCATAGCTTTTTTCTTCAGTGATGTGCTGTGAAGATGAAAAAGCCACTAGCTATGTAAGAAAATTGCCTGAAATAAAAATGAACTTGTTTCAGTGAATATGTTGCCTTTGAGTGGGGAAAGAAGCAATAATAGTCTAGTCTGGACCAAACATACTTACTTTCAAATGATAAGCATAATTTTATTCACTTGGTAAGAATTTGAACTTACTCATTGTGAAAACCCATATGAATGTCTATGAATACAAAGGCAAGCCATTTCGCTTGATAACAATTTCAGTTATTTGCACATTAACTTGCATATTGGAACAGTTCTCCAGCAAAACTCACTAAATGGTAAAAGATGGAATTGTTCTATCTGGTAAAAAATAATTTTTAATACTAAGATAGAATTGTTTTTAATAATTTATTTTTTAATAATAAGATAGAATTGTTCCATGTAGTAAAAGATATATTTTATGAGTGGCTTTTTTGGAAAAGTGTTGACTGGTTTTGAAGAAATGGGATGCTGAAAGGTAGCACACTTATTATCAGCCAAGTTTGCTTTGGGAAGTGCTAAGAGAGGAACAATAGGGTGTTGCAGTTATAATATCCTTTGTTTATTATCAGTTATTAATTTTCCAGATGGAGGTCAGTCTTTAAATTATAAAGTTAAGAAAAATGCCAAATATCCCACTTACTATGAACTCAGAAAATCAAGATCAAGACTTAATTTCTTTTCACAGAAGGCACCCTTACTCCAGACATTGCTGAACTAGACAGTTTTGGTTAAAAAAATCTAAGCAACAGGAAACAGAAAATCTTCACTGTCACCTACTTTTTACAGTATCTATTTGTAAGATGCCCTAAAGTTTTCAGATTCTTAGTTGAAGCTAAAAACATTAATATGGGATGCCTTATTTGCTAATGCATTACACCAATTCCAGAGTCAGCCAGGAGTAACAGTCATCAAGGTCATGAGTCCACAGGACCCTGTGAGGCAATCCATCATCACATGCCATGGGCATACTCATGAGCAGGTAAGCTCCTAATCTCGGAGAGAGGTCTTTCCACACATCTCAGCAAGAATGTCTTAGTGTTGTCTGTCAGATTTGTTGTAAGTGAAATCATTAAGTCTCACATGAAAGTTTGTAAAATGCTTTTGAATGCCTGTGAACTCAGAAAGTTACTGAGTTCACCTGCTGAAACTTGCCTCTTTTTGACATCTGAGGACATGCAACTAAAAACAAATGAACTTTAAATCACTGTTTTTTTATGTTTGATGAGGCCATAAAATCAGCAAATGTGTAGGTGTAAAAATAGAATATGGAAGTTGTAACAACTCCAAGAACTGGAAGACTGACATTATTTCACTATCCTTTGTAAGATGGTTCTGCTGTAAAAGTCAGGAATGGTCAATAAGAGAAAAAAGTCACAGAGTTGACATGTGCCAGGTAAAAGAAACCAGTTTTGCTTTGATTTTTGCTCCCCAACAGCCTGCGTAGTTCCTCATATTACTGCAGATGTTGTTAGCACAGCCGTCACCTCTCATCAGACTGTTTGATGACCTCATCCAGGGATCTGTAGCTGCAGTGTGACTAAGCCACGTGCCAGTGCAATGTGACTGAAGCAGGAATACTGTTTCCTTGCCCTGAGGTCAGGAAGGGAAACACTTCACTATACAAGAACCGTCAGACATTATAAACTGAACTACAAAAGATAAAGCTCTGGAGAGTTGACATTATTTAAAAAGTGGGCATGGACTGGAGAATTGGGTGACCACATACAGAAGTGATTGTGAGCAATGCAAATACAGACCAAAGTCCATAGAAAAACTTTACTTCAGTTTTTGGTAAAGACAGTGGAGAAAGTCAGCATACCTAAGGCAGAAAGTACAAAGTAGAATTGGCAGCTTTTCAGGAAAAGCCCAGACATGAGCTGTTCCCCGTGATCTCCATGGCAAAATATTGAAAGAGCCAGCACACAAAAGCATAAGTCCTGTAGCACTGTTTTTTAATTATTCTGTCAGTTCAAATGTGTATTTCAAAACAACAAGCATAGTAGAGAAATGCAAGGGTAAAAGTGATATGATCAGATACAATGCCAGCAGAATTGACCTCAGCTCTATGGAAAATCTCACACATTATGTCAAACTGAGCTCTGTGGTGCCCAAATTATGTGGGTGGCCAGTTCAAGCAGGAGGAATCAAAACTGTCAGGGGAGGCAATACCCTGCAGAAGACTGGTGCCTGGCTGGCTGAGCACTTCCGTGTCTGATTTATCTCAAAATCACTTCTGATGTTTAAATCATCTGTGTGGTTTAGGAATAAAGTTGAGGAGGAACTCCCAAAAGTAGTTAACAGCACTGCATCTCATAACCCCTCCACATCGAATTAAAATCCAGGCTGAACCCACTTGGGTGTGCTGCTTGCCTCCAGCACCAGAAGCCCAGAGGCCCTAGATAAGAAGATAACCTTGGCTCAGATTCTGAGCATATGGGAGCTAGGGAGAAAACTCGAAACTGAGGATCTTCTGTAGATACCCAAAGAAATTAAGCCTGAGTCACCAGGCTGGAATAATTTGCAACACAGATTTATGAAAAGCAGATCGTGTCATACCAGTTGCTGTCTTTCTTTGACAGGATAACTAGCTCCAGTGACCAGAAGAATTTGGTAGACCTAATCTAAGAAGATTTAAGCAATGTATTTTGTACAGTGCCCAATGGCAGATCACTATTTTAGAAATCTTATTTGATGTTTAATTATTCTTTAAAAAAATGAATTATTTAAAAATGTTGTGTTAAAATATAGGACAAGTATACATATATGTACAAAGTGGCTAAAGTTGATATTGCAACAGGTAATGATCAAAGAGAAATTACGTAGATGGAGAAGAAATCCATCACAATAATGATTGTTTTTCATGGATAGCTGTTGATGTCCAATATGATTTACATTTAATAATAGGGAGAGATAAAATCCCAGAACAATCTGGATACTTATGAAATTTGCAGATAAACCAAAGCAGAATGGTATGACCAACACCAGTAATTGATTATTCAGGAAGCATCAGACAACGGTATAGACTAGACAGATCGATGTGCTATGAATCAGCAGTCCTCAGGCTGTACAGAGTATATTTATTAAATACACCATTGCAAACCTGAGTGCTCATCACTGATCCCAGTGGTTGCTATAAGAAAAAGAAAGAGCATCCCAAAAGGCAGAATCTCCTGGAGCTCTGCCTCGGTGGTCCCAAAGAGACCGAGTTCATATGCACAGTAGCCTCTGCGCCTCCACATTAACAGCTAGAGTCAGTTCTCTGGCATGGGAGAAAGTTAGCTGTCATTTTTACGCTTTATTATGTGACTTCAGCATCATCAAACCACATCACCAGGGCCAAAGGAAGCCCAGGGAAATAACGCTACCGGTCTGTTCCGTCTGCCTTTTTCAGCAGAATGGCTCCTTATTTCTTATACCTCTCCCACAGATCAGTGCAACTTACTTTTCCTTGCCCTTCATTATGATATGAATAAAAAGCTTTCCATAAGAAGAGGAAAACAAAATACAAAGAACCAAGTTATTTAGCTAAATCTGATTCATGTTTATTTTTGACAATTCTAGCTGTATTCTACCCTTCCTGACCTCTTAACAAATTGCCCCCACATTCTCCTGCATCCTGCTTAGGAAGCAGCAAAGGCAGTCTGACCTAGTCTATACAATTTGTTAATTATTTATGGAAAATGTTGGGAAACACAAACTCTTCAATTACCACGTATTCCACAGCCCTAAGCACCAGCATTCAATAATCAAGCTATTTATAGATTTAGCCTTATTTCATAAGCTTACTTTTCTCTTGAAACCATTAACCCTCTGAACAGTCAACATACGTGACTTGGAAAGGTTCAAGGTTGTGGATAGGAGTTGAATTGTAAGTTGTTGTATGTATTTCAAGCTGTCCCTTATCAAAAGGAAGTAAAAGCTATGCAATAATACCTAATAAAAATAACAACATAGCAACTACTTTTACAGATTTTTTTTTTAGGTGAAAGGTAGCACTTGGCAGATGAGAAAGAAATGAACAGCCTCTGCTTGTTGTCCTTCTAGGTCTTTGTTTTTGACAGCAGCAAACCATATGTACTTTTTTTTCTCCCCTGTTGTTACTGTAACGAAGAAGCACTCTGTTAAATATTAAACATGTACATGAATTAAGCACTCATATGCTGTGCTGCAGGAGTCTGTAGAAATCAATGAGGTGATCTAGACTATTTGAATTACAAATCTTCTGGCTTACGCATTTTAAGAATTCAAAATAGCAATTTTGAACTGCAGACACACATCAAAAGCCCTGTCTCCCTACACTTTATACCAAATCCTAGACATGTAGACAGGCTAACTGCACAGGTACAGGGATCCATCTGAATTCCACAGCTAGATCGAAAACCTCTCATATTCAAACATTTACTATTTACATCTCAGTTTAAAAGTAATTTTAAATATCAAACTAAATGTTTTTCCTCCAGGTGAAACCTCTGGAGTAGTGTCCAGCACAAATACCTTTTAGTCTGTCTCCCGATGTTACCCTTGTTCAGCTTCCATTTGCCTTTATATAATACCAAATCATGTCCTGATTAGATATCTATGTATTTTCCCCAACAATAAACATTTTTCATGCAAGTCTGAGAATTAGACAGTCATTCTCATTTCAAACTTTTTAAAAATTATATTATTTCTTCTAAAATGCACAGATGAAGATCTATGCTAGATTTAAATTAGACACTGGCTAGTTCCAAAATTAGGCTAGTTCCAAAAGTCCCATTAAATGGGAAGAGATTAGTAAGAATAGAACAGCCAGCCCTCACTGTAAAAACTAAGGACTAACAAACATGCAAGACATTTTCTGATCCTCTGAACTGAACTAAGCTTTTTATTTGCTTGAAGAATATTTTGTACTCTCTCACAGAGAAGCTGGAGTCAGCATGGAGACACATGGCCTCTAAGCAAAGTTGAATTCATGAGCTGGCAAACTGCTGCAGGAAACAGCGTGCTCTACTTAAAACCAAGCTGGCCGCACGTAAGTAGTGAGTGACCGACCACATAACACACATTGTCCACTTTCACTTTACAAGAAGAGTTATGATACAAGCATTTGCCTTTATCGCAACTAGCAGAACAGGTTCTGTATTCGGTATTTTGGCATAACTGCACAGGAGAAACACACAAACCATAACTGTGGCGTTCCAATTGTCTGATTTGCAATACAGCTCATTCCCTCAGCCCCATGTAGAGGCTGTTGGACCTGTGAAACTGATAATTGCTAGCAGAAAATTCCAGGGGTAAAAATGGAAGCCTCAGATTTTATGTACAAAGTGCAGACCAGGTATGATATACATAGCTTTCATGAGTTGAATGAGTTGCCACCATCCTACATCTGAAATTTGTCAACAGCATGAGAGGAAACCCACCAGAGTTTAGAAAGTTCCTTACACTATCCTAAACTTCATGTGTACTCTATATACACCTTTACCATTAAAATAATCAAATTTGAAGATGATGATGCTTCTCCTGAGAATAAGAAAATACTTGAAACAAGTGGAGTCCTAACCATTTCCATAACACGACAATTTTGCTCATAACCACATCAAATGTTACCTACTTCAAGCATATACAGTTTTGAGAAACACCATTTTAAATTGAAACTGTCTCCAGGACAGAGCTATCCAGAAGTAGATGAAAAAGCTTCCTTAGCACTTAGGTACTAAAGGTAGTAAGCACTGAAGCTTCCCATCACCCAAATCCCTGAACTCTAGTTGGCATTTGTCAACATAGGTATCATCTGTTAGAACTAACATCACCTGATTTCCAATATCATTATGACAAGACAGTCTGTAAGAGCAGACGTATTTCTTACCTAATGCCCTCAGTCAGCTGCTTTTACCTCACTGAGGTAAAAGTTAGGCAGGAAGGAAAACACTGAGCAGATGGGTATGTTTACTGAGGAGTTAAACTGTGTTCACAAGCACCACTTACAATATTTCTGGGAATTGGTGTAGTCAGGAAAGTATAAAAGTATAAAAGCATATTATAATTAATAACTGTATCAGCCAGCTCAGTCTTTAATGTGTTTATCAGGTTGTGATCAGAAAACTTTTTTTTCAGTTTGGCTTTCATAATTAATGCAATTACACTCTTTAAAAAACACAGTTTTTTACTTATGAGATAGTTAGAAAAACTTCTTTTTACAGAACATTTGAGAAGTACTGAGTATATATAACTGTATTATGCTAGTTTGTGAACTAAAGTAGATCAAATTCCAAAAGACAACCTTTTTACATACTGTAAAGATAAGAGATGGCACCTTAGACACAATTCCAACATTTTAAGAAATCAGTTTAGTTTTTGTTTGTTTGTTTGTTTGTTTTACCAAAGATAATGAGCATTCAGACTACCCAGAAACTGGAAAATTTGGGTGGATGCAGAAGAATTATTATCTTGAAAAATAGATTTGGCATGTAAGTTATTGTATGTTCTCAAAAAAAAAAAAGTTTCCAGTCATGTGGATTCTCATTATATAACAGTATTAAAAGATAGATGGATCCTTTCTGAGTTTTTTTCTTTGGCATAGGGTGATCAAGGTCAGTTCTGAATGGGACTTATGTCTAAAGATTTCCTACTTGAAAAGGACTGGTTCACTCAGTTCATGTCCAGAGTGCAAATAATTTGACTGTCATCCTGTGCAATAATGTACAAGGAAGATCAGACAGTGCTGGTTTGTATAGAAACTCATAATTCACAGAAAAACAAACCCCTGTTGTTTAAATTGAGACCAAAAAAAGAGAAATCTGAATGTAGGCCATGTTAACCCCCTGTTATTAGTCTTAAGTCAGGTCCAGAAACTGACCTCGTTGCAAAACCCTTTGCAAGCTTTGTGTTCACGTGGGTAAAGGCGGGTAATAACTAAGGAGAGTAAACAATAGCTCCACAACTGCAATTAAATTTTAAGGAGAAAGCGTTGAAGCAGAAAACTACGAAAGGCCTGCTTAGATCTCTGTAGTTCCTCAAGATTAGCTAAATAGGCTTTATCTTCTCTTTCAGGCAATGTTCTTTGTTGCATGAATCCTGGCACTAGCGATCCCCAGGTTGTTAAAGCCCTCTACTGCTGATAGGTCTTTACCAGCAGGAAACAAGTCCTCTTCCAATCACCTGACGCAATATTAACACATAGCAATTCTTCTCTTTGTTGGACACACGCTTTGATTACACACTGTACTAGCTTTATGATTTCATAAACTGGCAAGCAAGGCAATGTAATTGGTCACACACTGATCTAATCTCAGTAGCCATTTTGGTTTGATTATAATATTGTTCATTTTGAGTTTATAGTAGTTGAGTCTGTGTAATGTGCTTCTGTGATATTAATATTTACTCTTTATTTAAAACAATAAGATCAGAAAAAGCACACAGAACTAGATTATGCTGTTGTAGCCCTTTACAGGTACCTCACATAACACAAATTAGGACTTTTAAAAACAAAGGCCTTTATCAGAGAAAGCCACCCCTTATCAAGAAAGATGAATTTATCTGCTAGCATGATCAGAGGAGACATGAACATATCTTACAGGAGAAGAATAAAAGAGTTTGGCTGGATTAGCCTAGCAAATGGAAGGGTGATAAGGATACGGTTTTTCTTCACAGCCGTCACAAGTGCTATGGAGGGAGAAGAGCTGGAGAGGCCAATGCTGGCAGCTCTCAGAGATTGACCATGGGTGAAGTTGAGGAGCATACCTATCCAAAGAAGAGGCTCTGGACAAATTTTATAGTAGGGCAACACCTAAAAATCTGCAAAAATGGGACTGCACAACAACCAGGTCTACATATCTGGTGTTTCTGAATGTGTTAGCAACGCATTTTTTCTCCATCGATTGTGTCAGTGTTGTACACCTGATACAGCCATAAATTTCCCTAGAGATATCAGATAAATTGTCATGCTTTTTTATTAACTTGAATTAAAAATGTAAAAAGTCTTTCTCGTCACCAAAGAAGATTAAAAATTGTTTCTTTTCCCAGGAAGCAGATCAAAGGCTTTTTGAAAGAAGGGGAATATTTCCTGAATGGTTTGAGTGCATAGCAACATGATGTAATTCATAACATAAATGCAATTTCTGAATGTTCCTCTTATCCTGGAGCTTGGCAGGAACTGTACTTCACTGACAATTGGTAAGAGACATGGAACTGCTGTGAAAGGAATAAGTTCCTTTAAAAAGATAGAACGTTTAGACTAATCAGTGAATAAGATTTTTAAATGGCACAACTGATGAGGTAAGCCTTAAAATAAGATATTTCTACATGTGTTCAATATAGAAAGATGCCCACAAGTGCCAGATGTACTGTTACATATAAGAATTTCAGTTTTGTTTTTTTTTTTTTTTGTCACAGACTTGCCTTACATCTTCATCAATATATGACAGGTTTGTAATGTCCTCTGATTGCCTTTCCTTTGCTGTGAGCTCAGGTTTGTCCCAAAGTTTCAGTCATAAAGACTTTCTGTTTCTGCTGCATTAGGATTGCTGGATCTGCATTTCCTGAAAGCTTCTTAGAAGTAACTCTTTTGCTAATGCAAGCAGAAACAGTCTAGTACAAATATTTTTTTAGACCCTGACAAGCAGGGTTGTCTCAAGTTTAGACAATTAAGAGGATTAATTTTGGCTTTTGCTAATGATGTTCTGAAGTGCTTTCTGTGCAATAATACCTAGTCTCAATTATGAGCTCTTAATGCTGGGCCAACACAGCATTGAGCCAGCTTCTTAGGCTGTGACTAACAAGTTCCCAGACCAAGTGCCTGTGTGCATAGGGCAACAAATAATTGCTTTGTACCCTGAAGGTGTTTATATCCTGCTTGCAGCACCTCTGTGTGGTAAAATATGCCCAAAGTGACCAAGAGAAAGAGGAGGACACCACCAGTATGCCAAAAACACCAGCATGGAGAAGCTGCCTGATGAGATGTCTTTCTCTGAATGACAGGCAGTTCATGTTCGGCATTTAAGCAAGGAAGAATCATAGAATCATAGAATGGCTCGGGTTGGAAGGGACCTTAAAGATCATCTAATTCCAACCCCGCTGCCATAGGCAGAGATGCCACCCACAAGATCAGGTTGCCCAGGGCCTTGTCCATCCTGGTCTTGAACACCTCCAGGGATGGGGCATCCACAGCTTCTCTGGGCAACCTGCTCCAGTACCTCACTATGCTCTGAGTGAAGAATCTCCTCCTAACCTCTAATCTAAATCTCCCCTCTTTTAGTTTAAAACCATTCCCCCTTGTACTGTCATTATCTGACTGAGCAAAAAGTTGCTCTCCATCTCTTTTATAAGCCCCCTTTAAGTATTGAACAGCTGCACTAAGGTCGTGCCAGAGCCTTCTCTTCTTTAGGCTGAACATCCCCAGCTCTCTGAGCCTTTCTTCATAGGAGAAGTGCTCCAGCTCTCTGATCATCTTCAAGGCCCTGTTAGTGTTTCGTTACATACAGATAGATTGCCTCTAGATGGAAAAAAAACAAAAGCTGTTCACTTGTAGGAAATGTTGGGATAAACAAACAAAACCACACCATTCACATCTCTTTCCATCTGAATATTAAGTTTAATGACCTACCAGTTTATCAAGCCCACTGGCAGCAAGTTACGCCCTCCTCAGAGCTGGCATTACAGGACATGGAAGCATAGCTCAGGAATGTTGCCAATGCTCAGCAGTTAGAAGGTTAAAGGGATAGCTGTTGTTCTGAAGTGTAATTCTGCTTTTCAAGAAGCAGCACCCTTATTTCCTTGCTTTATCCATAAGACTCCTTAACTTACCTGTGTGGCTATGTTAAATTAGTCACATCTATTCACAAGCCAAAGGGAAACAGAGATTGATGTTTCATGTCAGACAGAAGCTGAATCATTGCCTAAACCAACATAAATTAACTGCTCTATAATCTCTCAGTAAATTAGTTTTACCTTTTCATGGCATGAGGAAATGCCAATAAGCTTAGAGACAGGAATCTGGAAAAAAAAAAAAGGCATCAGCACAATCATATCATTTGCTTAACACAGTAGGAGGTAAAATTCAAGAACTACTAGTAGATATAATTTAATCATTTTTCCCTCTCTTTTGTCCATAAATTGGATCTGAGAAATTAAATATGTGTGTGTTGCCAGCAGACATTATTTGCTAACACCAACATCCTTCAAAATAGCATGGGAAACTTCTGTCCCAGGAAAGACCTGGATGTTTCTTACTATGGTTGGAATGGAATGGTTAATATTATTCTTTAGAAATAGTTTGTTTTCGAACTTAACTTCCAGAAAACACACCTTTAAAAAAAAAATCTATTAACCTTGAATTTTTTATCCTCAAAATCAATAAACAGTTTTTGCTGCTTGAAAAACTACTACTGTTTCATTCATTCCCTTGCTTGGACCACTGCAGCTGTGATCCCTCCCAGACCTCCCTTGCTTTGCCTCATGTCTCAGTTTGGCTTTCTGCTCTGCTCCTCCTCTCCTTTTGTCTTCTCCAAGGCCCAGTTCTTTCAGCTGTTTTCCTGCTGACTCCTTGGCCAGATGCACTGGTCCTCCCAGCCACAACCAGCATACCACTGTCATCAGCCACTCCAGCAGGGGCTGTTATGTCCTGCCACCTCCCCAAGGCAACCCATCAGCTTCTCTCTCCCTCCCCTTGGCCTTCGCTGCTCCTCCTTCTTATTCTTACTTGTCCTAGCAGGAGGATCAATGCAAGTTCTGAAAAGACAAGCTCTGTGTTGGAGCCAGAGTAGCTTTGTTGTGGGAAGTCTGACTCTGTTTGTATCCAGGGACTGAATCAAGCTTAATGGCTCTGTGCACACACAGCTTTATCAAAAATAGCAAAACAAAGTTTTATCAGGCATGCACAAGCCAGACAAGACATACTGAGATTTTGGCAACTAAGATCTAAGTCCGTATGGATTGTGTGCAAATTAAAGTTTATCAAGGCTTTCTAACTTGCACAAGAGCATCAAGAGGTCTATCCCTGCCACAAGAGCCATGCCAATGCTGTATTTGAACCATTTTCCCAAGCCTTCGGTAGTAAGAATTAAAAAACAAGATCTCATTCCTAAGCTTGATCGTTAGGCTGTGCCTTTTGATCAGTGTTTCTCACTAGAATGTAATCTAGGGTTAGCATTCAGGCTAGAAAACTTGAGACTAAATGCTTAGAGTCTGTCAAAGTTACACATGACTGAAATCCTACTCTGGTGACAGGAAGTGTCAAGCAACCTGAATAACTAGTGTTAGGAGATATACTTGTAGTCGGCTTCCTAATGTTTCTGGTATCAGTACATTACCTTTGCTGCTCTGAAGCCATTTTTCAAGGAAAGTTATAAAAATAATCTATTTTCATAGGTTATGTTTATGCATTATAATTACAGCTCTTTAGACCATTATACATTCACTTGTTGAAAGGACATTAAATGAGCTTCACAAATATTTAATCTAGCTGCATCACGACTTAAGTTTACTTCTCTTTCTGTAAAGAACTAATAGCCACACCTGGTGGTTGCTGTAGTTACCCCTTACTGGAAAAGCATCTACAGTGTTCTTCCCTTTGGGTCTAAAAGTTCCTTCCTGGAGCTTTGTGTCAACTGAAACACTATAGGTTTTTAGAGGGTAAATCTACTACAGCCAGGGTATGTCACTGAAAGGTTTCTATGCAAGGTTGTTTTTTTCTCCTAATACTACCATGGAGTGCAAAAATAGTAACTCTGTGAAGTTAACATTTATTATTGTATATACACTGAAATGAAAGCTCATAGACTTTGTATAATTGGAGATATATATTTTCCCTTTTATTCTTGTCTTGTGAATTCTGTTAAAGCTGGTCAAAATCAAACTGGGAGAAATTTAAGTACAGTATGTTGATCCTGAAATAGTTTTCCTAGGGCTTTCCCAGAAATGTTGGGGGGTTTGTTTTGTGTGACTGTGTGTTTTGGGGTTTGCGTATTTTTTTGCTTCTTACTTGTTTTGTTTGTTTGCTGTTTCTGTTTTACTTCCAGCAATGACACTCAAAGAGGGATGATTAGTTGTTTCCTAGGTTGTAAGGTATCAAGTTTCTCCTCTTGTTCAGCCTTAATTAGATTGTTGAATGTTGCTCTCTGGCTATTTGCACTTGTGTGACTGAAAATGAGCTCTCTTCTTCAACAGCTGGTGGTATTTCAGCAGGGAGGCAGTGTTCCACTGTGCAGCTCCAGCCCTGTAATGCTGAAGATGTGCCAGACTTTGCGATAAAAGGGACCTTGTTCTGCTCAACTTCAGCCTTGTCCAGCATCATGCCATGACACTTGGAGATCTTCCAAGAACTTGTGTCACAGGCCCTGCTAGAGCAGAAGCCAAAGTAGCCTAACTACTACACAGCTTTTGTGCTGTAACAAAGCTTTTCCCATGCATGCCTATTTAGGAAGTTACTACTGAATATGAAAAGGCATTTAAAACATCTCTATCCAGAGGCATGTATGAAATGCATGTTGTTGTCTTTTTTATTTCTACTACTAAATTTAAGTGAAGAAGAATATAATAGAGGAAAAACCAGAAAATGAAATTTGGTTTGTGAGAGTACCAAGAAAGGAGGAAAAGGTAAGCAGCACTTAATAGATATGAGATTCTTGTTAAACTGTTTTAAACAGCTCCTCTACTTCACTAAGCCTAAACATACATGTTCTATGTCATTTCAGAAGCTACAACTAACATCTAAACAGGTCACATGGAACTGGAGATGCCCTTCACTGAAATGCAACCATGAGACTCCAGCTACAGGGCCAAAGCACTACCTGCTGTACAAGTTTATCTGAAAATAAATAAGATAGTTATACAAAAAAATACTGATCAGATAACAGAGAAAAAGTGATAAAGAAAGGTATGAAATTCCTTCCATACCAGAGAGAGTATAGAGTTACTCAGCTTGGAAAACGCAACAGATAATAGAATAGACTTACAAAAAAATCACAGGAGGCAGTGAGTAAGGAACAACTGTTCACTGTTTCTTCCAGTGCAAGACCTGCAGATCGTTGAATGAAGTTAATACCAAGTTCAAAAGAAAGGGAGGCACTTCTTCCATGTAACACACAGCTAAGGTATGAAACACTTTGCTACAGGAAACTGTGAATACTGAATGTTTACATTGATTCCAAAACCTCTGCAACAAATTCATAGGGCACTATTAAATACAAGGAAACAGGCTGCAGTTCAGGAAGACCTGAAGCAGCCTAAGCTGTGTCATCTGGGCCATTTTATCTGAGCTGCTCTCACATTCCTTCTTAGCCAGCCCCTATTGCGATGTCCTCCATCAACGCAATACTGTACTAGAATCGCTTTGAGTTTGACCAGGTATGGCCATTTCTATTTTCTGGCACATCTGCTTTGCCTGCAGGACCATAACAATTTGTGGGCCGTGTAGCTGCTTCAGTTGGCAGCACAGCCAGCAGAGCACACCACCACCCTGCTGCTCTTGGGCTCCCTATCCAGTAAAAACTAGTTTGGCTGTGCTTTGAGCCCACCACACCTATAGATATGGAGAGCCAAATTTAACCCTACTGCTGTGTTTATTTATATTAATTTGCTCAAACGTGGACTTTCACCATTAAAACATAACAACATGAATATGTATATAGTAAATCCAAGTCAAAAAGTAAATTAGCAAGATGCCAGCTACCTTATCTCTCCTCTTCATTTACATCGTGACTTATCGCAGTTGACATTTCAGTAAGGCTGTAGTAGCAGATCTGAATTTGAACATTCATAGGGGGAAGATGTAATACACTGGCTTTGATGTCAATAGAATGTCAGTCTCTGTCTACTTTGTTCAGACTGAACTTAATTGCAGGAACTGCATTAATAGTCAACATAAGCCATCTGTTTAAACATGTGTGTTTTGGAAAGAACTGCCATGTACAATAAACACACTCGCTGTAATGACTCATATATCTGTTTATGTGAAATGCAGATTTGGCAGTTTCCCCCAAAAAACATTATATTACAGGTTAAAAGCCTTTTTATAACAAGCTCACTTGTTTACGTGGCAGGTCTGACGGTACAATAGTTTTGATGCAGTCTGGGAAATGTGTTAACTGTGGGGCTGCTGAACCTTCTGACTTCCCTCAAGAACCTCTTTGGTAAGTCAAAGCTGCACCAAGAAGTGTCAGCAGTTCATGGAATTCCCTGGCTGAGAGGCACATAATTAGAGTTATGTTTGCAAAATGTTCTTCAATGCATTTGACCAGGGTACACATGGAGGAAGGACACTACTGCCCATGTCTGATGCAGCAGTTAACTACAAAACATCCCAAATAAGCCTGGTGTAGCTGACAGACTGGTTAGGCAATGTCTGTAACTGCTGTGGGCCTGTGAATAAGCTACCTTCATAAGGATTACACTGATGTTCAATCACTGATCTCACATAGGGGAACCTGTTTGCCTCTACTTCGCAGACTGAAGCTGCCTCGAGCAGCTGACACAACACCTGAGCAATTACATGCCAATGTGGGAAAAGTCAGAAATATTCAGCCCCACATTTTATCAGAAAAAAAAAAAAAAAAAAAAAAAACACTTTCATCCCCTTGTTCTTCCTTGTAAGTATATATTAGATGTTGCTTTTAAGAGCGAAACAACATGCCATTAGTTATCGCTTCTGGTGTCATTTCTAAGTTAGCTTTGTTAAATTAATCATGATAATGCAGTGGTGCCTGGACTTCTCAGCAGCAGCACAAATGATGAATCAACTGATTCCATACACACTGAGCAGGGATGCAGAGCCTGGATGCGTCCTTCCCACTCACATGTACAGAGTAGGTTTCTGCTACATTTATCAGTCACAGATATGCAAAACAGTGGTAGGTGGCAGTTTAGAGGGGAGGCTCAGAAACTGGGTGGTGAAAGAAACATTTAGTAAAGGCACATAGTGAACCAGCAACTCCATCGACTTTTCTCCATGGGAAGTTAGCCTGTCATTACTACGCCCCTGCTTTTTTTTTTTCCCAAGAACTCTTTTAAATTCACAGGAGATATAAGGAGGCCTAATTTTATTTCCTTGAACTTGCTATTGCACAGACTGCTTGTTCCAATGGGGTGTGATATTTCATTAAATGAAGAGGACAATAATTATGTTTTAAGATATAGTCTAATATCAATCATTTCCTTGTTAAACATTTTGTGCTTCATATACATGAGGGAATCCTATGTAGGGGATTTTGTTAATGTTTATATTTCTGTGAATTTGAAGTGGACTTGGTGTGCAAGAAACCTGCAGGTCTCTTTTTGCATGACGTTCTGTGTTTGCATCTTCTTACCTCTCATCTTTTGTGGTTTACAGAAATTCTGGCAGCACAGGCCTGTATGGGTTGAGCCACATTTATGTAGCTATCAGAAATCTCCTAGCACCTACCACTACTCAGTGTATAAGAGCATTGCTTACAAGTCAAGTTGCAGTGTGTTGCCAGCTCTTTCCAAAGCAAATGATTGGTATACACATTTTCAACATCAGTTACCAGGGCAACATGGGGCACTTACGTGATGATCCAGTAGTTTTACATAGCCCCAAATGCTCCTGTCATTAAAAATTAATCCAACTGGGGCTGATCCCCAGCTTTCTTCGTGATGTATCTCCTAGAAAACAATCTTCCATTTAGGTCTTCTAAAAATTGTTTCCAAGAGAGCAATATACTCTGAGATATTTCACATTTTGTTTCAAGGCCCAATCCTCCATTCAATAGGCCTAGATTTCTGTTGCTGCTGCTTTTATTTTATTGTATTTTCATAGCTGTGTTTTCCTGGGAGACCTATAGAACACCCGTGCTGCTTTTCTGTTTGTCTCATGATACAACATGATAGGTGAAAATAGTGTAATAGTCAGGTTACTCATCCCAATTTATCCACTTAAGTCTACATACACTTACACAGATGGCACAAAACAGCTTCAGATCGCTGTTTTCCTGCATATAGCCCACAACTGAAATGTCTAGCCTCTTCAGATAGCCCTTATATAACAAAATAGGAAAGGAGAGGAGGCACACTGAGGCAGATGTAAAAGCCTGTATGGTATCAGGGGAAGGGGGACTGATGGAAATTAGAGAGGAGGTGGTGAACTTTGTCTCCTGTCACACAAGGGAATATAGTCATTACTGCTACTACCACTAACTCAGTTTTGCTTCTTTTATAATAACAAGAATGGTACTTAAATGACAGCTATAGGCCTGATATAAGGCTTGATATACTAGAGAGGATGGTAAACTGAAGTTTCCCTTCAGAGGTATCCTGGGCAAAAGCTTCTCTTCAAACTTTACATATCACATGTAATAGTAATGCATGTTTATGCAGTAAATTGCTTTACACTGAGGTCTCTGAGTCACTCCTCAAAATGCATCTAACAACTCCTGCCTTCACTTTTAAACTGCTGTCACTCTGGGTTATGCATTTGAACTTGCCTTGGAAAAAGAAACTGAATTTAGGAAAGTGCTGGGGGAGCAGGGAGCTGGGGATGGGAAGAACTTTCCTTTTTTTGTGTCTGTCAAACAAGAACCTAATTACAGAAATTGTCAAATAGAATTCAAAAAATATTGACCTATTTAATAGGCTCTAGCTACCAAAGAACTCTAAAAATCAAGAGAAGACTTTTTTCCAAGTAGCTTATCAAAATCTTACAGGAAGTAAAATTCAAGAAGCAGGATCATAAATGGTACTGTGATTACAAGCAAAACTGTCTCTTCTCTGTTGGGAATAAAGAAAATAATAAAGAGAAGTTAAAACAGGGAGGCACAGTAAAATTCTAGAAGGCTTTTTTCACCCTCAGCTCTTTAAAGAACACTCAGTTCTGGTCACTTTTTTTTTTAAAAAAAAAAAAAAAAAGTCTTGTCCCATTCTCTGTCAGCATTTTTATATCTTAACTTTGAAATCCATTCCATTCAATTTAGACAATAGTGGTTTCTAAGTGCAGATGAGGCATGAGTTTTTTTTTGTATTTTTCACTTTAACAGTAGTTACACTTTTATCACATACTGCAAGTCTTTTCATCCTTTGAGGCCTTAGTCCTGCAGTCTGTGAGTAAAAGATCTTGTTAATTTAAGTGCAGTGAACAATGAGAAATGAACCATGGCTGAATCCCATGCTGTGCACTGGTAATTTATCAGAAAGGCAAGTCTTCTGCCTTGTCAAATTATTGTCTTCAATGTACTTGAAGCAGGGGAGATGCTATTCTCAGAGGAGCTGAGGGTCAAAGGTTCTATCAGGAAAGAGTCCATCTCTTCTGTCTTTACAACTAAAACACAAAATAAGCTGTAACATCAAAGATGAACGCTCAAGTACTTGGTCTGTAAGTATGTAATAGAGCCAAAGGCATAGGCAAAGTAGAAATGTGCCTATGAGAGTAAGATGCTACCTGCTGTGGCTGTGGAGCAAATCTGTCAGGAAGAAATAAATAATAATAATAATAAAAAAATAGAAAAACCCAGACCAACCAACAGAAACAAACACTGTGTGCTGTAGCCTTCTCAGGGATGGAGGTATTGGCACAGGGAGCAATCATCTCTTCAGCATCAGTCAGCCATTTTATTTTATCAGGGATTTGTAATACCAGAGATATTGTGTTAAATAGGTTGAAGCAGTCTGCACAGTGAAGTATTTCAGTTTCTATGCACGTCTGTCTGACCATTAGTAAAGAGAATATTTTTTCACTTCTAAACCTATCTCCCAAGTACAAAGTGTGAAGTTTCCAACAAGAGGGATAAAGTACCAGGTCTATATTACTATATACCAATATTGCCCTTGTATTGTAGCTTTAGGTTTAGCATAAAGCAACAGTCTGCATGCTTGGCATCAAAGCTCACACTTAGTTTTTTACTCCAGGTACTCTGATATTACCAATCCTGTCTTTGTGTTGGAACTGCTGACTGGAAACAATCAGATTTGTGATGTCAGCACTGTGCTGCATCACCTGCGAGGCATGACATGTTTCATAGCACAATTCAAAGTGACCCAGTTCTAGTAACCATGGGTAAAAATACATTGGCTGGAACTGCATAGTTCTGGAGCAAAGACAATATTGCCAAAGGCAAATAAAGCACTTGCAAAGAGGCCAAACAATTTAGGAGAGAGTAGGGAGATGGACACATGGAGACAGATAAAGGAGCAAAGGCTTTCAGTTCTGTCCTTACTCGAAAAAGATTCATGACAAAGAGGACACACCAGAGAGAAGAATTTACTGTGTGCAGTGCATAGAGGTGGGAGAAGATAATACACTTCCAGGAGAGAAGAGTCAGCAAAAATAGGGAAGTGATGTGATAAAAATCTGAGATAAAGACTCAGAGGGTCTGACCTTTGCAACAGCGACAGCTGACAAAAGAGCAAGGTATGAGCTCGTAATACATTAGGTAAGAGTGCACTGCAACACAGTTATACCATTACAGAATTTACCCTTGCAATAGCTACCGGTTTGTCTACAGAGTTTTCTGTTTATTATAAATAATTTAATTTAGTATCCATTGCTTTTAAGCTTGCCTGCTAATTCTACAATACCAGCTCCCACTATAGCCTGAAGGGCAGCAGCAATCGCAATTTGTGGCCGCTCAGTGTCCCCAGGAGAGAACTGGGCTGCCTGTATAGAGAGGGCTTCTTCTGCTGTTAGTATGCCAGCAAGCACTGCCTCTGGCCCAGCCAGTGTATTCACTGAAAGGGCCCTTTCTTCCTATTCCATTTATTTTGGTCAAACAACTAAAGTTTTATTATATTTCTTAGGAAACTGATACTGAAATAGGTTCCAATTTATATATTTCTTGCAGAATGTTCTCTGTATTTTTGCCTCTCTAGACCAGAGCTAAAACAGGACCTAGGCATATTATTCAGGTGCATTTGTTACAATTAAATCTATGCATAGCTCATGCATATGAGCTCTTCAACACAGCAAATATAGAACTACAGGAACCACCTGTGTTGGAATAATGTCTGTAGGCCTAAGCCACCAGCCTCAATTTTAGACTGCAGAGATGAAATGTTAAAACACTCAAGTCAGTCTTAAAATATAGATATTTTAAACTGTTCGGATGTGTGTATATTTACACCCATAAGAAATTCACAGCATGGAGAAACTTACATCCCATGCTGCCCCATATCAGTGCTACAGGTGCACTAAGGTCTGAGAGCTTCTTGGTGACATACTTATTTTTATTATCAAATTCAGCTCATCACTAGAAACACACAACTTTAAATATTTTGATTCTTTGCAAACCACAATCAGTCCAAATAGCTCAAGGTCTTTGTTGACTTTTCCGTACAGAAAGCAAACAAACATCAGCAACATTTTTTTGTGTTTAGTACATCAGTCTGATTAACTTCACTGCTGTGCTTCATTTTTCTATCTTTCTCCATAGATTTAGCAGTTCCCCATTGTTGGAAAATGCCTGTTTTTAATAAGAAACAAGACTATTAATTGTACTGGAGTCTTATGATGGGCCACATTTTACTGCTTTTGTATTTCAGTTGTGGAATACAGTGGAATAATGAAAGGGGAGGCTTTAATATTGTAATATTTCTCACAAGTAAATGTGTAAGGCTTTCTGCTTTTTGGATTTTAAGACATAGTTTTCCAACACTTAAATTTTACACTGAAGACATTACATCTCTTTTGGGTATTAGAAGTTATTTTCTAATTCAGCATTTGTGACATTTTCCTGAGATTCCCTTTGCATATAATGTAAGCAGGATCAGGCCAAAAATATCTGTATTCCTTTAAGAAAGTGAAGATAGATGAGACACCTTATATTAGATTTCTGGCATTAGCAAAACATACAAGCAAAACACATCCAGGAAAGTCACCCTCTGCCCTTGAAAAGTGAAAGTGACTAAAAGCAATGATGGAAGTGTGATTGGAGGGGGCAAAGAAGACAAAGCCAAACTCTTCTCAGCACTATGCAGTAAAAGGACAAGAAGTGGGCACAAACTGAAGTAGAGGGAATTCCATCTGAGCATAAGAAAACACAAGAGGAGGAAAAAGAAAAAGAAGAAAGAAAACCACAGCTTTTTTTACTCTGAATGTGGTCAAACACCAGGATAGGTTGCCCAGAAAGGTTGTATACTCTCCATGCTTTGGAGATGCAACTGAATACGGTCCTGAGCAATCTGTTGTAGCTGACCCTGAGCAAGGGGTTGGATTAGGTGATCTCTTGAGGTCCCTGCCAACCTCAACTGTTCTGAAGCTGGCAAAACATCAATGCCATAGCAAGGACTGATCTTCATTAGAAATGGGAGTTTACCTATTAATAAGTTGTTATCAGGAAAAGGGAATTATAAGCGGTATCCAGACTTCAAATAATATTTATTTACTACAAGAACACTGAGTGGAAATACAAATAAGTGAAGCAGATTAGCTCCATACTGATAATCCTAGTTTCACATTTTGGTTTTCCACTTTATCAATTTCTCCTCCAGTAATTTCCCTCACAGTATGCTGAATTTCAATCTTTAAAAAGGTCCCACAAAGCAAGTATCTCTTTGTTTTCCTTTGCATTCATGCAGTTGTCAAGTGCTCTGTTCCCATGGGCTCTTCGATATTAAAGCCTCATCTTCTGTACCCACATAGTATAGTAACTTGCTGCCATGACAGATCATTCCTGCCCGCTGCAACATATCCATTCTCCAGTAACTTCCATCCAGTCCTATTCCTGAGGCAAACTTAACTCATTCATTGCTAGCAAGGAATCTTTAAATGAAGCCATGTGGATTTGTAGGACAATACAGAAATCTTCCAGACTCACATAATCCTTCTGGCCTACATATACTAAATGTGCCCCTTCCTTCCCAGTATAAATATTTAGGACAAGCCTTAGGAAACTCTCTATTGAATTAGATTTGTACTCAAATCTTACACAGACTTGGATAATGTCTGGTGCTCCCAGTGGATTAGGAATAACTCTCGATTCTACCAGCTTTTTCACATTAATGGTTTTGTTTCAGATTGCTATAGATGAGGCACATACTCCAGCATCCTGCTATAAAGGCAGCTGGGTGACAGATCTGGAGAACAGTTTAGGAAATTTTCTGAACAGAAATCAGAAGATTTTACAAAGAAAGATGTAACATGATTGCTCAGCTGCATCACATCCTCTGTGAGGGCACCAGGATAATCACCCTATTGGGAAGTGACACTCCCTGCTGAAGGTCACCTTCACTTCTAACAGCCCCATGCCCTGGGAACACACAAGGAGCACAAATTCCAGGTGCAACTCTTCTGTGGCATCAAATAAGGCTGCCTTGCACTGCTCAGCTACCCACACAAAAGTAGCTCTCCTCGTGCCCAGCAATAAGCTAAGAGACTGACAATGAGCAAGGATTAACAACTGTGGATGTGAGGCCCACTGAGCAGACAGCACGTCATCATGCTCCTTGCTGGTTTGTGCTTCAGGCACGCTCCCACCCTGCTGTCTGCAAGGGATGAACTCAAAGTCTGTTTTTGCTGTTCCAAGACGTGAGGCAGTGAATATCAAGTACAAAGCTGGGCTAACCAAGTTTAGATCACATCTCTGAAAAACCCCAGCAACAATTTGAGACGTTTCCATTAAAGGTCATCTGTGGAGGCTTGGCTCTTCTTGCAGGCCATGCCACCACCACTACCACCCCCAGCTAACTGATCCAAAACTGCCTAACTGAATTACTGTCTTGGATCAGCTTCAACACTTCAGCAAAATAATTAAGGGTGTGAGAGTCAGCATTGACCACAGCTGCTCTTTCATCATCACTGAGAATGCTTCTGCCAACACTCAGCATGAGCCCTTTGCATTCAGCAAGCTCTAACAGGTGATTTGCCCACCTGGGCTTCAGCCTCAGCACAGCTCAGCAGTCCCTGCAGGCTGGGCAGCAGGTTATGTGGAGCCCATTTTTAACATCAAAGTTTTGTCACACCAAGTAGGTGTGGGAGCGGTGCTGGGGCCTCCAGCTTAGCTGTAGCTCTAGCATCCAACACAACAAAAGCCAGCTGTGCCTACTGCCCAACTCCTTTCCCAAAATTTGATGACTGGGATGCCAGCTGAAAGCAAATCTGGCAGGCACAGCTCTGCTATGGGCACAGGACTGCTAGAGTGGCTCAAGCTAAAGTGCACTCAACTGGGGTATCATCTAGAATCACAGTTATATACATAAAATGGTGAAATAGGAGAAACCTCAGACAAACTTAGGCTGTCTGTGGCATTTCAAGATAACGTCTGTTACTGTTACTGTTTTTACTGGGATGATAAATTGGGATTTATTGCTTGCTGGAAATTGCTAATGGTTAGGACAGGAAGGTTTGACCAAAAACAGAGCGAAGATTGAAGTTAGACAGTTTCAGTTTATGGAAGTGTGCATTTTGATAAGGAGATGACAGAAATAATGACGGGAATTTGAGCAGCGCCACTCTGAGCTACTCCTTCTCATCCTTCAGCTCTGCATGTGAGAAAATGAGCACCTTTAATATGAGCCTCTTACATAAGTGCTCTTCTCAGTGTGTTTCTCATTTATTATGTCAAAGCAAGGAAGGGCTCATCCTTGCAGCTGAGGAACCTGGTGAGATAGTCACAAGCATCCCACAGCACTTAGGGTTATGCAAACATTGGAAAACTATACTTGTGTGACCTCGTGGACTTCACAGCAACAGTTTAAACAGGCTGTGACCTGTTTCCCTGTACGTGGCTCATCAGCTAAGCAATGTAGTGAAGACACAGAACTTTGGCTGGCACTCTTACTTTTTTTTTAAAAAAAAAAAAAGCGCTATTCTATTGTTAATGGCAGTGAGAAGAAGCCACAGCCTTCTCATTTACTTTGTATTCTTTCAAATGCTTCCTGATTTTGCCCTGAAGAGGCTGAGAAATGCAAGTAGAGAAATCATTTAGCTTTAACAGAAAGGAAATGAGCTGGAAAATCTTGTTCACTGTTTTCTGTCCAGTACATGCGATGCTTGGCAAGGTCAGGTTCTCACTGTACCACTCAGGATAGCTAATTCTGTAGCATGACAACATTTATGGCCAGAAATAGAAAAGGAATAGCAGAGGAAATTTTAAAAATATCAGAAGACATAGCTATTTGGTCATTTGTGGTGGTATCAGGGCAAAAAGAGGCTGTCATTTATTTTCATTCATTTGTTGGACCATTCTTCTCATCTTTGGGACTTTGTTCAATTTCCAGTTGCCAAATACACCAGCAATGTGAGCTGTAGCCATTTCTGTTCCTCACAGGTGCACAGAACTTCTGGAAGATCTTTTTTCTCTCATAAGGATTCCCTAAATGCAAATAAACTGGCAGCATAAAGCATGACTTCCATAGCAATCCCAGTGGATGCAGACATGAAGGACCAATGCACAAACCCAAAGCAGCCCCTGTCTGCAGGTAGTGTGCTGCTGTGCACGGACCAGGCTGAGGTCTGGTTCTGGGCATCTGCAGCTCTGTCTCCTCCTGCCACCTGGGTTTTCTGTCAGTCCCTTTTCTGCACAGTACATCAGTTCACAGACACTTCTGCAACATGTAGCTTCCTTTTACCTCCACTGTGATAAAGGATTTTCCAGAAAGATTTAAAAAGGAAAAAAGTTTTTTTTCTAACACACTGTTAATAATGTTAATATTTCTAGAGTACATTTCATTGACAATCAGCATTAAGCCTGTATTGAAATGACATCTTATTTTAAAATGCAGACAAAATCTTGTGGGTTTTGTGTGTTTGTGTATGTGTGTATGTGCGTGTTCAGAACACATAATAATGGAAGACAGATAGCATTTAATTATGCCATTCATTTTGTGAGCGTAAGGCTGCTGTTTGTTTTAATCAAACATCCTGCTACAAAAAGCCATCAATAGATGTGACTCATTACCTTTCCTACCTTGACCAAATATTGTGCCCAACAATTCGGCCCCCTAAGCAAGCTGGAGGACCTCTGCCCTAGATGCAGGACAAGTGGGCAACTCTGAAGCAGGTGGTGGGTGCTGCAGAGCACTGGGACAGCCCAGCGAGCACATGGCCTGTGGCATGAGGTCCCAAGCAGTCCTGAGGAGAGCAATCCTATTTACATAGATATCTCCAGGACAGCTACCCCAGCCTGGGGAAAACAGCCTGGCAACACGAAGATAGGTTTTGCAAAGATTTGTACATTTGTTAAGCTGTTCTTTTTTCCATAGTTTTCTGATGAAAATTAAAGTTACTTGCAGCAATTAATAGTTAGGTGAAATCAGCAGAATGTCTGCCTGTGAGATCCCACCATACCTTCAGTCTTTCATCACAGCCACTCTGTAGTGGACTGGAAAAGCCGAGGGGCAACCTCCTGAAAGAGTTCCCCCTGGGAAGGGCTCAAAGACAGCTGGGGAGCCATTTTCAGCAGTGCCTTTCCAGAGCTGGTCTGAAAAAACAGGAGCAGCTTAGAACAAGTGGTGCAATACATGGAATGTGATACTGCAGTCACTGAGCCGCCTAATCCCTGATCTACACATCTGTCCTCTTAGGCTTTTGAGGTCATAGATATTTGCTTCACTTGGTGTTATTCCTGAACTTTACATGAAAAGCAGCATGGTTATAGGGACTGTTTTGCCCTACTGTACTTCAGTGTGTTGCACCACAGAGTGGAATCTGCACAGATTTGTTTCTGGACCTTGGGTTTGTAATCAGAAAAATGGCATCAAAATAAAGGAAAACACAAGACTTTATTTGCAGTAACATTTGTCCTCAACCATTTGAAGTGGCATGCCTAAAATAACTCTATTTGAAAAGGCCAGCACAATAAGTACTTCCCGTGCAGCAGAAACAGATAATATTTGCTTAGCAAAACAGGAGTCCAGGACCTTGGCAGAAAGAACTTCTTTTCTCAAATATTTGTAATTCTTTTAAAACACAGTGTTAGCAGGTGATCTTCTGGCCATCCAGCACCACTGAACAGCACTGACCAGACTACCCAAAACAGGAGTTCTGCTTGAGAGAGCCACTTAGGGTAACACATTTTTATATGTGGTATTTTAAAGTTAGAAAACTTCTGAACAGGGCATTTCTTCACTCTGAGGAGTTGTTTTCTAGTGCCAGGAGGTGGATTTTCTTTCTGCTGTTGACTCTCATATCAGCACTGAAGCATCATGAGTCTTTTCCAGGTTGAAGTATCCGGTTGCCTTCTTGTTTGCTTATGCAGGTGTTTTACGTAATAGCCCCAAGACAACAGACGCTGTTGGAAAGCAGCTGCAGCATAGGCAGTGTTGTACAGTTCACCACTTACAGTTCAATTGACCTCTAAGAGCACAAGAAAATAAGTCCTACAATATTTGATATTAAGGCAAATCAAAATGTTCAATTTGTATTATGGCTTTGCATTGCTAACAAAAACAGTGCCCTGATAGGCAACACCCCAAAGCTCAGAAGGAATCGAGTACCCCAAAATGTAAAAAGATCAAATAAACCCTGGGGAGGAGAGAGAGGGGAGAAAGGGATCAAAACTCCTTTCCTTCCATCATTACACTCATACTTAGTCCTGAGTCTGACTAATGAAGCTGAATAAGTACTTAGTTCAAAGTTCTCATATGAAAGGAGAAAATTACCAAAGAAAAACTGAAGTTACGTTATTTACCAGAGAAACACAGGCAAAGTCCAGCTGTCTCTCCCAAGCTTAAACTCTGCCTTTGAATTAGGTCGAAGTCTGCTGCTACTGTCAGCTGAAAGAACAAGTCATCCCCTAGCAGGCAGGTCTGTCATCAAACCTCTGTGAGGAGACTTTCTCAGAAATTAGTCATTTTTAAAAAGCATTAGAAACAGCTCAATTCTCTTTCAGCTGACCAGAGACAAAGAATTTTCCTCTCCAAACACCTGACTAGATGAACTGGAAATTTATTTTCCTATTACAGGAAGGGAGGGCTTTCTCCAAGGACTTAACTCCTTCCCTGCAAGATGATGGATGAGACTTTACAACCACCTGTCTTTGATGCCAGAAAATACACTATGCCCATTCACCTGGAGAAGAGAAGATTCAGAAGAGAT
This sequence comes from Heteronetta atricapilla, assembly GCA_011075105.1. Lineage (NCBI taxonomy): Eukaryota > Metazoa > Chordata > Aves > Anseriformes > Anatidae > Heteronetta > Heteronetta atricapilla. The sequence goes on from CM021740.1 coordinate 7,006,441, forward strand.
GTAATAATTGCATATAATGGGCTGACCGGCAGCGATAAAGAGGATGCTGCTCACAGCAGCAGTCAGGGCATTCAGTCTCCAGAGGCCCCTCTCCACCTCAGCTGATCGGTCATTCTGCATCCCTGTCACAGGACAGGTAGATACACACTGTAGTGGGACTGTGAGTGAACCTCTGAACTGTTCTCCTCTGTATATTTCAGCGTCTTTCTCCGTTTGGGTATACCTGCAAAGAAACCTTAAGTCCCAGGGACTAAAATTGTGATGGTGGATGAGTGATCAGCCTGAAGCAGAAGCATTTAACTTCCTATGGGGAGCTCCATGCAACATGGGAGAAGTAGGAAGAAATGGCTCCTTTGTAAGTCAATTTGGCATGCAAGGACCAGTTAAGAAGGCTTCATTTCATTTGCAGCAATCTTAATTCTTCCTTGAAGTCACACTTTTTAATTTCACATCTCCCCAGTACCTTTGTATTTTTGCTTATAGTCAGTTTGCCCAGATTCAGGGATACAAGTGACAGTGCATCACCTCCTGCTGTGCAAACATGTATTAGCACATTTAATTCTCTCCTTTAGCACAAAGGAATTATTATTACATTTGATTTTAATCAGCTTCTGGGAATATACTCAGCCATTCCCCTGTGCAAGTTGTGCTTTGTATGAGGATTCTGTTTTAAACATCTCACATGAAATGGATCAAGGACTAGCAATAAGTATTTCTGACCATTCATCATCACGGTTAACATCCTTTGGGCTTTTTCTGCTATACCAAGGAAGAAAATCTTTCCTGGGGTGGTAAAGCCTGAAAGAGAATCAAATGATTAGGTGGCCAAGCAATACCACAACCTCCCCTGAATAGGCTCATAGTTTGCAGGCAGTTATACTCCTGCCAGAATAGGGCAGAGGGAGGATCTACTAGAAATCCTTTTGAAAGATCCTGAAATCTGTCAATTTTGGCAGATGCAAAGCCCTATTTCTACAGCCTCACAATCAACTCTGAAAAAAAAAAAAACAACCCTTCCTTTTCTGAGCCCCAGGCCTGCGTGGACTGCTCCCCCATTAAGGCTTATCTACCTTTCACATAATGAAGCCTGCAGCTTAATCAAGTGAGGCAGCAACAGGCCTGGATTTCCAAGACTGAGCTTCTGTCTCCTTGCACTTGCACAGCTGCAGTTTCTACAAGTTTATTTGTTCCACTGAGCCCCCAGTTAACCACAGCCAAAAAAAAACCGGCGGGGGGGGGGGGGGGGGGACCCTTCAAGCATGCAGAAGCTCTGTACCTTTGTGATTCTCATGACATTGAAGCAAGCACTTCAGCCACTCACCATTTGCTGGTTCAATATAGAGAAAGATTATCCTAATTTTACCATTAGCTGAAGCAGGAATTCTACCCAAAGATCCAAAGCTATCTTTTACCCATTCAGCACTGATATCCTATCTGCCTCAGTTGAAGAAAGGATGCAATAGCTGAATTACTGAGGGTCATAGCTCCAGGGTACGTTCCTGACCAAAACATAATTACCTGGCAACTTCATCCTGGCAGCTGCAAAATCAACCACGGAAAAGAAAAGTAAATGAAGATATTAACGGTGCTACACCGATCACCCTCTCCATAGTGACGCATGGCAGGAGCCACCTGACTGCTTAATGTTGACAATCTAGGTCTGTGAGAGAAAGAGCCGAACCTGCAAGCAGTGACTTTTAGCTCGTGCTCAGCAGAAGCTGATCTTATTATCCTCAAAACATGGAAAACCATTAATGCCTGCTTTGGGAATACAACTCCTCCCCCCACTTCCTAGGAGAACGGTTGTTCCTAAACAAACCTTTCTCTCCCTCCCCAAGCACAGGGCACATTAAACCTTCCTTTCTGTAAATGAGTGCTGTTTAAACGGTCTATTTAACTAATGTAATACCTAGGAGCTGTGAGAGTTCAGCGCCTAGTGTGTGCACATGCCACGTACGTGCTTACGGACCAGAGGGAGTGAAAAACAACCCTCCCACCCCCGCAAAGCCATATACCAAACAGCTTGGACTTGGTAACTGCTTGATGCTTTATCCTAAAGGCAAAATAGCTTTTCTCTCCCCTCCTCCACCTTCACAGGCAGAAGATTTGCTCCACAGCCACCTTTGAATTTAGCACCAAATGCCTTGGAGAGCTTGAAGTGTTAAGTACAATAAGGCACAACAGCATGAGAGCAATACCAAACAACATAGTGCTTTGAAGTACTCTAACAAAAAGAACCAAAACTTTATTCAGTACAAAACTTCCAATATACAAAATAACTGTTTGAAGTATTACAAGGACAACATGCTTGTTAAAGACAATTCCCGTTCTCCTAAGGTGTAATCCCGTTTCATACTGCACCCTTTGTTTGTTGCTTTCATCCTCACAGAGAGGCTGTGAAGCTCTTCTTCTGTAACGCCATCAAAAAAGAAGTCCTCATTGAAGATGGGATTCCTGCTTCTCTTTATAACAGTGCTTCTCTGCTTCTGTGTTTTCCCTGGTACCAGGGAGAAGGTGATGCAACAGTTTATCGTTTTGGGGTCTACAGAGTCATCATATAAACCTTCTGCACTGATCAGGCGGATCCGCAGTCTTTCGTTTTCTGAGCAGTATTCAGCTGACAGCCTCAGCATGCCTCCCTTGTCCATTACCACTGTGCTCTCTCCCACCAGTCTCTCCCGGGTGTGGGTAAGGTCCAGGGGAAAGATGGGAGAACAGGACATGCTAAAGCTCCGCGTGGCAAGCAGCCCCTCGGAGGCCCGCCTGATGGCACTGGGGCTGTTATCAGTGGAGCTACTCTCCTCTGTAGACAGAGAGTTGTTCCTGGCCATGCTGGATTTGTTCTTGGCTTTCAATGCTCGGCAGAGTAATCCCTCTTGGCTTCGTGTCTTGACCAAGGAGCAGGGTTTGGGAGGCGATCTGCTGAGAAGTGGGGAGCTGAAAGGAGAAGAGTCACTGGAGGAGGCAGTATCGCTGTCACAGGCACTTTGCCTGTGCAGGGAGAGGTGCTTAGGAGGCAGCCTTACAGAAGCAAAGCTGATAGCAATAGGATTAGACATATTCCCTTTGCCACTGAAAGTGTTAGCTCTGGATCGAGGCAGCATCAGGCCGGGCAGAGCACCGCATGTGTCACCATGGAAGATCGACTCCTTTCTCCTGGTGTGGGGACTCTCCAGCAACGTACAGAAGCCATAGGAAGTAGGGGCTCTGGGGAAGTGAGGCAGGGAGAGCGCCGCTTGGGACTGTGGGTCTGAGTTGGTGCTTTCTTCCTCCAAGGTTGGGATCTCTTCAGCACTTTCCACCTGGATGAGATGGGGCAAAGAAGAGCTGGAGCTGCAGTCAGAGGAATTAAGATCTGTGTCCTCTGAACTGTGGTGCTGGTGGGAGCCAGGGCCCTTCGCAGGAACAGAGGTGGCCAGCCTGGGGGGGATGCAGAATTCCGGGATTCTGTCCGGGGTGAGCACGTTGGGAAAAGCAGCAGCCCCCAGGCGGCCTTTCTCTAGCACGTTTTGGCCAGGGGGCAGTCCCAAGAAGGCAGGGCAAGGGAGGCTTCTGTTTTCATGGGATGCTCTGATCTTTTCCAAGAACCACATCGCTGTAGCCAGCCTAGGCGTCCTCGGAGGGGAACAGCCGAAAGCACAAATCCACCTGCAGACACAGAAACACAGAAGTACGTGAACACCTCCCTCGGACGCACAACAGCAAAGGGGGCAGCGAGGATACCGCGAGCGGCAGGACCGGCACCGGCGCAACCCGCGGCGCTGCAGCCAGCGGATCGCGCCGAGAGGGCGAAACGAAGCCGCTCGACAGACCCCACGGCAGCGCGCCCCGTCTGAGAGCCGGGCAGAGCTTTGCACGTACCTTGCCGAGGGAAGGCGCGCCCCGCAGCCCTCTCCTGCCGCTGCCGCTTCCCCGCACCGGCCGCCGGCCCTTTTCTAGCGGCGCCGGGCACCTCCCACCGCGCCACCGGCGGAGGGAGGGAAGGAGGGAGAGAGGGGGCGGCAGCCCCAGCCCCGGCCCAGCCCCAGCCCCAGTCCCGGCCTGGCCCCGCTCCGCGCTCCCGGGGGTGGCCAAACCCGGCCCCGGAGCCAGCCGCACCGCGCGGGGCCCCTCGTCCTTGCCCTACCGCCGGCGTCCCGAGGTATTAACTAACAAACCCGGGACAAAGGCGGGATTGTCTCAGTGCTCCTTTTCTTCTCGAGATCCTGGCGGGTGTCCAGCGTGAGAGCAGTAGGAAGCGTGGACTGCAGTTTTGCAAGCTCATTTGAAAAGAACTTGGTCTCTTTTCTGCATCGCGATATGTGCCCCCCTCTCCTTGTTATCTACAAAGAACATGAGACGACCAAGCCCCGACCCCGTGTCCTATCACTGATGCTGAGCAGCAGCAGAAATGGGCATGCACGTGAAATGAGGAGAAAGACGAGGCAAAGGAACGCTCTGGCAAGTCACCTTGAAATGGAATATCTCCAAAGCGCAGGCATGCGTGACCCTTAACAGACACTGCACAGAGCGGGTGGGATCCATTAACTTTTCCCAGTGCAGCTCTGTGGTGCAGCAGGGCACAAATAGGCCTTTGCAAACTCTTTGTAATTACTCTGCAAGAGTAATAGAAACCTTAACAGCAAAACCAAAACAACCTGCCACAGAGGTTAGCCAAATACTCATTTGAAGCTGTATGCCTGTAACACACTGACAGTAGACAATTTTGTCTTTGCTTTTCTCCCTAAAGAGATGAAGTTCATGTTTTGCAATAGACTGGGTATGCTCAGAGGAAACAAATCTAGTGGGCTTCAGGGGCAGGGAACATTTTGAACCTGCTGAAAGGTTTAGATAGGAGCACACACATTTTGGGGCTGAGCCTTGCCTCTCTCCTGCTTGTTTTACAACAGTTAAACTTCACTTTCATAATAGTCCTCTAGGAGTTTAAATGATGGGGAAAAAATATGCCATGCTTTGTAAAAGAGTTCAGGCCACCCCAAAATGTCCTATTGTTAGTACTTTTGCATTGTACTTCAGTGGGGTTACTTGTTGTGAGTGTGGTTCAAATCATCCCCAACCAAACTGAGAGGCTTGGAGGGGGATGGCCCTCTCCCCAGCTAACGGGACTTTTTGGTGGCATGGGAGGAGAAGACAAGAGGATGGCTCCTTCAGGAAGCAGAGCTGTGGGGCACACACTGGAACTGTTTCAGACCAGGCAATACGATCCTATACGCGTCACACCTTACATACCATGTAGTTTCTGCAAATGAGCTTCTTCCCAACGTGCACACCTCTGCTTTTAATAACAAGATTGGCTTCTAAAAATTGAGAAAAATTAAGGAATTGGAGATTTTTAGTTGGAACATTATTACTTCCAGTGATGGTTCACACTCGTTGTCCTGATACAGCAAGTACAGCAACTAGCATCAGGCAGCAGTTACAGAAATTAGCCACCCTGTTTTAGGTACTTAGTTTCTGCTTAGTCTCTTGAGGCTTCCTGTACACCCAGTGGAAAATCCCTCGGTTTCCCCGAATCCCCCCTTCCCCTAAGGCCTGCACGTTACAGCCATGTGCCAGATGGCTGGCGCGCTGGGAGCTCAGCAGCGCTGGAGTACTTGTACATCCCCCCTGGAAAGAGGCACTCAAACGGATGATTAGCTCTTTAGCTTCCTGCGTTCAAAAGCTTCTCCTTTCCTTGATTACTTTCAGACCGTAATTAAAAACCGCTGCCAACGAGGCTTCCTGTTGCTATAGCAAATTTCTGCCACGAGCCACTTTGGAACCGGAAGGGATCTAGCTGGGGGCACGGCTTTACCTCAGCTCCCGTCCCGGTCCCTGCTGAAACGCGGGGTCCGCCCGGGGGCTGCAAGAGCCGTGACGGGGTCTCTGTCCCGAGGAGAAGGGGGGGTGCGACGGCTCCATGCCCGCCCTCAGGCCAGCGAGGAACCGGCCCCGAGCCCCCTCTGGTGGCCGCGCCGCCTCGGCCTTCCCTTCTGCCCGTCCCAGCTCCCTCAGGGGCAGGTTCGGGACTTGGCTTACCCCTGGCTGCAGTCTGCTGTAAGCAACAGCAGTGTGCTGCTTATTTATTAAAAAAAAAATAAAATGGTAGGTGTATACCCCCACACACAAACTACCCACCCTCTCCTGTTTCTGTCAGGGGAGGAGCACAATATTACCCTGCACAACTGCCTGTGCAGTGTAGCTGTTTTGGTAGAAGGTAACTCTGCTGGAGTAATGACAGAAATTCAGAACTGGTTTCCCAATCTTCATCTCTGGCAGTGATCGGCTTCGGGGGCTGGGTCCTTGCAGTGTGAGGGGAAAACTTACATGTAGGCAGGGGGTAGGCAGGGGGTCACAGGGGAAGCGACAGGAGGCCTTGCGCAGCAGATGGGCAGCAGGGATGCGGAGTTCCCCTCGCAGGGGCTCAGCACAGCCGCCTCCCTCGCAGCCCTGTGGAGGGGCCGAGGGTGGGCTCCTTGTTGAAGGCATCAAAGCCCGTGGAAAGGTGAGCTTGGTCACCACTCAGGTTCTGTCCTTCCTGCTCAACATGTCCAGTCAAGATGAGCAGGAAGAGAAAGAAAAACTTCTGCTCTGCTGTAAATAGGGAATGTGCAAGGCAGGCATGGATGAGGGAACACAAAATCTGACATTCTTAAAGCAGGAGAAATGGCTTAGTGCATTATATTACCTCACATGATATATGCAAAATTTCCCCAGGCTTCTGTGAGAATAAGTAACCCTGTTCAGTTTTATTTTCCTAAAGAGAACAGCCATCATCCAGCTGTAGATTTCTGAAAAAAAGCCTCAACAGACTGAGAGGCACTTACATTTTTTTTCAGAGATCAATATTGTGAGCAAATATTTAGCACAGATTCATTCCTGTCATTTTGACATAGGTGAAAGATAGCTACTAGCAGTCTGCTCACCATTTCCAGCTTAGATTAAGTCACTTTGCACAGCTTACGTAGATAGTAATGCAATGTAGTTACAGAGGTCCAGCAAATTTAATCTGAAAACTTTATCTTCTTTCTGTTATTTATTAGTATCTTGGAATAGCTGGTATTTTACCTCATCAGCAAAGGCTGATTCCCATGCAGTTTTCTAAGATGTGTCTGTGCTCCTCTGAATGCGTGAATGAAACAACGGATGACTGCATGCTGCTTGGCAGCAAGAGCACATGAGTGGCAGGGCCTTCAGGCACATAGGGACTTTATGCAAAGTGTCTCAAGTGCCTAGTATAATTCTCCTCCTGAGAGGCAAATCTGCAAGGTTGAACTGAATAATTCTTTCTTTGTCGCATACTAGACAGGCCTGTGATGAGAAGCTAACACTTGCCGTGAAGAATCCAAAGAGATTTTGCTACCTCTAGTTCCAATGCCACTGAACTCAGTCGGAAATACAGTACTACTTAGGAATCTAACCATATGTGGCTTTAAATGCTTTCCATGTTTAACATGGAAATACACTGAATTCCAGGCAGTACCTACTTCATATTTATTTCAAATCTAAAAACATTTTCATTGTTTTGTAGACATTTGATTTCTGTTCCCTGCATACATTCCAGGATTTAAGTCCCCATAAGATAAAACAGGTAGAAACTCTTAAGATAAAAACATGGTGTCCAAATCCATTAAAATTCAGATGCTAACTATGGAAAAAACAGTCATCAACACAAGTCAAGGAAATATTTTCCTTCACAACAATTTGTCTTTGGTGCCCAAGAATAAGTGAGCTGCTCTAGTCTGTTTTCTCTCACACACATTTTAACATGAAGGTAGAGTAAGTTTCACTAATTGCAATTTCCGTGCTCAGCTGTGTAAAGGAACTCTCAAAGCAGGCATGAATATGTATAAAGCTGGGAGGAAAAAAAAAAAAAAAAAAAAAAAAAGATAAAATCTCTAATGAAAAGGGGAATTAAGTTGGTCTTGCATTTTCTGTGTTCAAGAAGCCTACCAGTAATGACTAACATCCTTTCTGAAACTGCTTGTCTTCTTTAGATCTTAAATGGGAAACATTTTATTGCATTCTCCCAAACACCAATAGAAGTTTGACTACAAACATGCACCGGTAAATAATATTGATTTCTGATTAGCCTTGATTACATTGGTGCTAGCATATGAATATTACACTGGTGCTAGCATATGAATGTCTAGCACTGATTTTACCTGAAATGATAAAGAATACTCAACACAACTCCAAAGTACACCAACATCACTTGTCAACAGTCAGTAATTGTACCCATCAAAAACATTTGCCTAGATTTTATACTATTTGTGAAGCATAGAAAACAATATACTATCTTACAGTGGAAATTTAGTTCCCATAACCATCACTAACAAGAGGGAACACTTCTGACATAGAGCAAGTTCTACCACAGGAAAAGAGCTGGTCACAAAGAAGGGCAAATTTCTGGCTTTGCTTGCATTCACTGAATACCTGAAAGTAGCTGAATGTGAAAATTAATTCTCTATTATCATTGCCCTTGCCCTCAGAAAAGATTTAAAAGCTTTCATTTAAATTAACACATCATTTATTAAAGTGCCTACAGGCAATAAATCCTGGGGAGCAGGCTGGCTTTTGATGGTAAATCATTTTTTTCAGTATTCCCTATGTCTCTACAAAGTCCATACCACCATATTGAAACCAACAATATGAGCAGATTCTGAATAAACATTCTTTTCTGAGCGAGTCATCCACCTCTTACAACAAGATAAGATACTACATTTGAATTCCTTTAAAATATGAAGCAAGAGATGGCTTAGGGATTATAGAGAACACACAGAGAAAGCATTATAAATATGTAGCAACTTTATAGACTTTAAACAGGAACTAAAAATTTTATACCAACCATTCAATGAACTGGAACATGCTAATATGAAGTAGTAGGTTATCAGATTTTTCTTCTGTCCAATGAAAGTAACAATTATGTATCTTGGAAAAAGCTCTGTGAAACATTCCTGGTGAAAGCTGGAAACATTGAATATTCTAGTAAACCACCAAAAAAATAATAATAATAATAATTAAAAAAAACTTAGCCTAGAGTATACCAATATTGCTGAGGGGAAAAAAAAAAATCTACAACTCTGTAACTATCTTGGAATCTACAGAATTATTTAGACTAAAAAATGCGTATTTGTTGTCTGAGTCTGACTGATAAAGTTAAATTATTTTTTATTGTTTCTATGACAATGTATTTCCTTGAATTAATAAGATTTTTCTCTGCTTACTGTTCAGCTGTAGTTACAATGCTGTGGCCAACACAGTACTAATGAGCAGCCCAACAGCCCAGAGTACTGTTAGACACAAAGATCACTTCAGACATTAATGCAAAAAACAGGTGCATCTTTCATGGCAGTAGCATATAAAGAGCTCAAGACTGCCAATAACTTTGTCGGGTAGACTTGTTACACCATTGGAAAGGATGGAACTGGAAAACGTTTTAAAGGCTATCAGCATCATGAAAATATATCACACAACAGGTACTTCATTATTTACACTTCTCATGCCTGTCGTGAAACAAGCTTCACTGTTCAATTCAGCCAATTACCTGGAACAGCAAACTTCTGCACACAGGCAACCAGGATAAAATTCGTTAGCAGAGCATAATGGATTTCCCAGCATCATCAGAGGGTTTGACAGACACCCAGTCAGCCTGTGCAGTTTAGGTACACTGATGAAAGGATCCTAAAAGCAGCTGGAACTAGTCTGAGAATAGAAGAAGATAGGGGACAGAGAGATGATTTAATTGGAAGGATGGGCAGGGTGACTCAGCTTGTTCTGCTTGCTTCAGAAAAAAAAAAAAAAAAAAAAAAAAAAAAAAAAAAAAAGCTTTGAGCTCTGTTACACTTGGAAATAGGAGAAGTGTGCAACTTCAGATGGGGCTTGGTAAATTGCTACTCTATTTGACAAGGACTGAAGGACTCCAGAGGATACCAGTAGTGCCCCTGTATCTGAGGCCACCATTCTGAAGGGTGACACAAGAGTATCTGATACTTCTCCCAGGAATTATATTGTCAGTATGGTTAAAGGATGTCTGATCGGGAAAAGCAGGCACAATTGCAGACAATGGAAACTGAGTATCTTCTAGAAAAAAAAAAGATCTACAATCCACGGATTACTCTGTAGGTGCCCCCGTTCTCCATTCCTGAAACCATGACAGTTGCAGAGCTGAATGGATTGGCCATACATTGGGGCTCACAGGTCCTAGAACACTAAAGTCACTGAGGAACAGGAGATGACAATGATGTATTGTCAGGAGAGACAGGGCATGCTATAATATGCTGCAGCTTATCTTGTAGTAGTGATAATTTAACATCAGTAGCTGGAATTAATGAGCACAAATAAGTCACATTCCACTGTAGTAGTCTGGGATGTAGAGGCTTACCTTAAAAACAGTGGTGAAGCAACACTGCCATCCCTGCCTGGGCGTTCTGTCAACCAAATTCACCAGGCTTGATCTATTTCATGGTTGCCAGGCACAGATATCTAGTATCAATGGGAAAGCTCATCCTATCCTGTAGGCCACCCCATCTGCAATGTTGTAGATTCAGATGACTGCAAACTCTGAACATGACAGAAGAGCTTTCCTTCCCGGGACCTAGATTCCTTGTCTTGCATTGACTTGACCTTTGGGTTGTTTTTTCCCCTTAGTACAAATATCTAGCTTGGTTTCAAGGCAGGCTTCTCTTTCCACTAGGCCAGGTGAATGCTTCTAAGGATTTCCTGAAAAAAGTCCCCCAAACTGGTCATCTCTTTTCACAGGAGTGTGTTCTGTTACAGTAGTAGTGACCACCATTCATCTCATGGCTTTGAAGACCGATTATGCTGTGGCTTGTACCTGGATATACCACATCTGAACATTATAACTCACATTTCCCTCAGAGTAAAAAATAAAATAAAGTCAGGCAGCCTAACTTTATCTAATAATTCTTCATTTCAGATTCCCTTCTTGGAAACAAAATCATAAAATATCCAAGCACTTTGTGCAGCTGTCTCTGTCCTGGTAACCTTGACAGAAAAACATTGCCTGCACTTTGGCCCAAAGCTTACCATGAAATAACACTAAGTTAATTCTCATGTATTCTAAAATAATTTATTGCACTTACAGGCTATACTGACACCTGTAAGGCAAATAACACATTCAGCAAAACTATTCTCTGTATCCTCTTTGAACTCTAAACAAACTTAAGGGTGAAAGAATAAACATATTTATTCTGAATTTTAGACGTAGTAACACAAGATTCCAACAAACTTGGTAAAACTTGAGTAAGAAGTTCAGTAATGGTCACTTTCATCATGGACTTACAAAAAAAATGCAAGATTGAGAAAGAGAAGGGGGGAAAAAAGAAAGATTTAGTACCCTAGCACACAGCCCAGCACTATGCTTGTCCAGATCAATCACTGACATCAGTCAGAGGGCAAAACATTCACCAAAAATATCAAATTTCAGAAAAGCTATGGATTTATGTGCTGATTTATTGATACATTTTTTTTAATCCTCCAAAAAGGGCTGTAATAGTCAGCAGTTGACTACTACATTAACCAGGCGTTATGTCACTAATTGTTCTGTGGAAGAAAAGCTCCGAGGATTTATCTGCTTGTCTTCTTCATTTAAGACATAAGGCTCAAGTTGCCAAGTTAGACACAATGCCCTGTGGCCCATGACTTACACAAAAAGCAAAACCAAGTGCGTCCTGTCTGATTGCATCACACCATGCTCTGAAAGTCATGCAGAAACCCACAACAAGTCAATTTTGATTCCCCGTATGTGGAGAGATTGATCTATGAGCAGCAAAGGATTTACAGGCAGGTTTTATTAAACAAATAGTTCTCAGCAACCTACATACATACTGTCCTCTCCTAAAGAGCACAGATCAGAAACAGCCTTAAACAGAAGAGCGGAAAGATTAGTTCTCTAATGCACCTGAAACACAGGTTCTTGGGGCTTCCTGGCTGTCTGCAGTGTGTCCTGCAGGTACAGTACGTATAAAGCTTAAATGCACTAAGTGACGTTGCTGTGTTGGAGCAGCAGCCTGCTAGTACAAACAAGGCTCATGAGAATGAATGAGACATCAAGCCAAGGCCATTTCAAAAAGGATAACTTACCTTGTCAAAACATGCTACCACTTGATTCAGAGCATTTAATGTTTTGAAAAACAGGTGTGTTGGCAGACATCCCTTTCCTCCCATGCCACAAGCTACAAAGACTGGGGTGTCAGCGAGCAGGGAGAGTTTCTAGGCTCAGCTATGACAACACCAAATGCAGTTGCCTGCAGGCCACACTAGACAGACTGAGAGCCTGTGAACACAACACAGTTCCAAGAAGCCAGGCTGTGGAAGCACCCTGGGCATTCCCAGGGCATTCCTCCCCCAGCCCCGACCCAGCCACACACTGCAAGGGGAGGCATCAGGGAGCAACTCCCCAGTTTTGGGGGGGAGAATTCTATCATCCTGTACAACCCCTTTTTCCCCTGCCTCTCTGCATGACCCATGAGCCAGCTAGAGGCAGGCCAAATGTTAATTGCTGAAAACATGGTGTAAAACAGGAAAATAACACGGTTAAAAGGATTCTGCTCTTCAGTGCTAATGTTGTTCTACAAAGCATTTTTTCCCCTTAACATAATTTTCCTTATTATCTGCATTTTTCCTTGTATCTTTTAACAAGGCTTCTGCCATCTGAATGAATTCAGCACTTTAAGAAAGTTGGAAGGCTGGCAATTACTACCTAAACCAATGCATTTTTTCCACTTTCAGCAGCTGTTTGTTTAATTACTATTAATTTATTTACTTACTACTCAAGTTCTCACCAGCAGTTCCTTGTTTTGGAGACCACAAATTGAAAAACACTGAAAACTAGACCCTCCATTTCAGACCGTCCTCGGCACTTCTGTGCACAGAGGAAAGACATTGCTTTCTAAAAAAAATATTTTAGAAGGACCCAGTTGCATTTCAGCAGCTGTAATGTAGTTTTCTGTACACCAATTTGTTGTGTTTCTGCAGAAGTATTTTCTGCAATGAGAATAGTGTTCCACATTATTACTTTCCACTTAAAAACCAGGGCCTGCTAAGTCCTTGACCCTGCAAACCTTCATCAAGATCATCCATGATTACCTCACATATGCCAGAGCTCCTTATGCCCCCAGACTACTTAGAGAGCAGAAGTCTTGGAGAACAGAAGTAATTTTGAATATCAGTGGTAGAAAAAAACAAAGCCATTAATGAAATTGATACCAGGAACCACTAAGGAGCCCTACAGACTTCAGGTCACATTGGGAGAAGGCTCAGGATCTAATGGAGATGCTGTCTGTGGTCCTAGGAAAGAAAAGAAGAAAAAGTGTCATTTTTATTATCAGGAGGCAATTATCAGAAATTTTATTTAACAGAAAACTAGGAGAAAGTCACAGGATACTGTCATAATACCCAGGACAAGCTTTGGGGGATTTTGCCGCTCCTCTCCTCTTCCAAACCCTTGTGGGAAATAACTGCCATTAATGATTTATCACCCGAAAATAAGCAAAATGGGTTAAAAATGTTTAGAGAACAACACTGGCTCGCAGCAGTGAACAGGAAGAGTATGAGAAAAGCAAGGATATTCTCTGAACAAATTGCTTCCAAGTCAGGGAATCCACAGGCATAAGAGAGAACAAACAGCTTAACTACCACTCCCAAACACAAAGCGTTTAACATATGGCTAGATATTACTATATAAAGAAAAACAACTTGAAGCTATTGCTGTCATGTATTCCCACTGGGAAAAGTAGAAACAGGCTCATGTGACCATGAGGGATTCTCTGGCACTTGGTAAGAATTGTTGCATGGTGAGGAGTTTCGCTTAAGAGGGGAGGACGCAATAAAACCCTTGGTTGTTGAGCTGCCTCATCCCCTCGAGCAAGTCTCAAGTCTGAACCCAGCCTGAGCCTCCTCCCCTGCCCCCTGGGGCTGGCAGCCTCCCTGCTGGAGCAGGCAGTGGGGACCACATGGCACTGGGAACCCTCCCTCTCCACCCAAAACGCTTAGGAGAAAACAGGCTGCAATTTGCTTGCCATGCATGTTTCACACTACCCAAAAGCATGGCATAACCAAATGCTTCAGCTGTTGGGATGTGCTTTTTGCTGCCCATACATGGAAATTAAAAAAACAATTTCCTCTGTTTTGTAACACCTGCAAGTATCTTTTGCCATTTGTTCTGTCTTAGTAAAAATAAGAAATGCAATGAAAGATGAGAAAAACATTTTTCCAACATCAGTTTTATAGGAGCTGCATGGAGAAGAAAGATGGGGTATTGGGGAATACCTTTTCCAACCTATACTTATGGGAAGCACAGCTCTTCCTTTGTGATCAATAGCACCACCTCAGAGCTGAGTATGAAACCAGACAGGTGATCCAGCAGGTTTTTAATCACTAATTCAGGTGGGAGGAAAGTATTAAAAACTTCCTGGTCAGCAGCTTTGCATTCTGTCATGTATTTGGATGCAGATGCTCAGTCATGGGTACGTGTGAGTACAGGGAGGGCAGGGGCAGCCCCTCCCTGGAGGCTGTGGGGCTGGAAACACCTGGGAGTTGTTTCACTACCTAAGAGAAAATCCCATCTGTGGCCTCCAGGACAGAGACCACTTTGAGTCAGTGCTGAAGCCCTGTCTGCCTCATCAGCATTCCTCAAGCAGTATAGCCAGAATCAAAAAGCCATGAGCTTGTTCCTGCTGCTTTTAAGTAGGAAAACTGAAGTGCAGCAAATTCACAGGCACCAGCAAGCATAGCTCTGGCTTCTGATAGTTCTAGCTTTGAGCTGCATAGCAGCAGCAATCTCACTCTGCACTGCTTGCTCTTCACCGTGATCGGTTGGAAAGAACAATTAAAATATTATACTCACCAATTTACTGCTTGTTGCTTTAGGAAAGTTGTTCAAGTGGAAGCATTTGACAGCAGACAAAGTAGTAGCCAGGCCAGAGAAGCTTCAGCCCCCAAATACCTGACTGGTTTGGCCCATTCAGAGATCAGCCTTTTCAGGCAGTCTGAAGTCATTAACAGCTACCCCACCTCACCTGTCAGCAATTCAGCCCTTAGATTTGTCAAATCCTCTTTGCAACAACCCACTTAAGCTCTAAGAACATAATTCAAATCTCTTCTGCTTTCTGTTATAACCCCTTCAGAGTCGTGTAGAGACCTCACCTGACTCTAGCCTTATGTCAGTTTTGTGAAGAAAATTTGCAAAATGAAATACAGGTTTGTATATCTTGTTAGCTTTGCCCTGGACATTTACTCTCCCCCAGACACTCTCAGGTTTTGTTTTTTGCACAATTGCAGTGTTTTTAGGGAGCTGTTACACCAGTTATGATATGACACATGACACTTCTAGGACTGTGCGGGCACAAATTTTGCTGCTCTGAAAAGAGTGTGGAACAATACACTGAACACTTGGATTTTATGTTTTTGAAAAGTGTCTTTAGTGTGCTGCTCAGTGAAAGCGTCAAAAGACACTTCATAAATCAGTTTAAATTAGCAGCACTTCATGTCCTCCAGGCAAAGAAACCCTTTATGGTTTATCTATATGGTAAGACATTATTAAAGGAAAGCAATCTTCAGTTAATTATGTGAGTGAATGACTGACAATAAGATGAAGGATTGATCTGATCACAGGAAATGCAAACAAATTATACCTTTAGGGGGTCAGTGAAAAGCTCAGCAGAAACTGATGGTTTGTGATGAAAATAAATCACCATTAGAACCTGGAGCCCGAGCAGCTGGGAGTCAGTGCTCCCCTCAGTTGTGTTGGATTTACCTTTGTGTAAGGCTGGTGGCTTCAGGCTTTTATTGCTTAAGTGGGAAGAGAATCACACTCCAAATACACACCATGCTAGCTCTGACCAAACTTCACAACGATAACTCCAGACTTGCCAACCATAATGTTCCTATCCATCCTGGTCACCTTTTGCACAAGGCTCTTGAGCTCCTCTCAAAAAATGCAGCACTTTGAGAGGAGGCCTCCTGCCAGTTCTTGTAGAAGGCAATTGCTGGCATACCCTCGCTCATTTTATTCTGTTTCTTTTGAATCATCTCATTGAAAATCTCTAACATCAAGAGCAGCAGTAATTATCCTTCTTCAGAGCTCTCAAAGTAGAGTTAATGTCTTCATTTTTACTATATTTTTTCAGTGACAGTCCTTTTATGAAGCATAATTCCCATGCCACCCTTTTATCTCTCCAACTAGACTTGTGCTAGTCAGTTGATAAACCCATTTATCATAGTTCTTCTCACTCCCATTTCAATGTGACTCACAAAAATTTGGCCAAAGGAAGCTAGTCTAGTATACTTGGAACATTTCTTCTCAAAAAAAAAAAAAAAAAAAAAAAAAAAAAAAAAAAAAAAAACACTTAAAAAAGCTTAGTAGATAGCATAGCCCAATTCCATCTGTTTCATCTTTTATCACTTCTCCAGCTGTGTATTACACCATGCTCCAGAATTCTATTTTCTTCCTCTCCTAGAAGTCAAATTTCCTGCCACCTTCAAATCCAGCCTGTCTTAACATATTAAGTCCATTTTCTAAACCCATTCTTACAGGTCCTGCAACTATCCGAAGCAGAATAAGCAGCTAAGATAAGGCTTTGGCTGTGTATGACTGATCTAGAGATCCCTCTCCTGTTACCAAATCTCTACTGCTGACATTGGAGTTTCTCTGAATCCCAGACTATTTATACAGGGTAAACTTGCCGAGTAGGCAATTTTGGACTATCAGTGTGGAGCTGGAAAAGGCCTCCTGGATCTCTGAACATGATCCCTTGCTATTGCAGACACCACATTATCCAATTCCCCATCATAAACTTACACCACCTCATTAAAATAAATAAATAAATAAAATCAGGTTTCAGCACTATTTCTTCCAGAGGAAGCTGTTCCAGATCCCGAACACTGCTGCAATCTTCTCAGGCTCAATTTATTCACAGCCGCCCAAGCTCATCTATCCTGATGCTGACATTTTCCTGAACCTCACTCAGTTCTCCCCCTTGTTCCCTCCCACCAGCCTTCATCCTCTGATGCTCTACGAAGGGCAACTATTTCAGCCTTTCTGCAGATAATCACACTCCTTACATCTGTTCTTGTAGAAGAGACTAGCCCTGTCCTTCCCTGCAATAGGAGCTCTCACTGGGGTTTTATATCAAAGAAACTGTATTCTTTGTATCTAAGGGAAACAGATATCCTAGTAGATGTATTTTTCACAACTGCTTTACATTGAGTGCCCGTGGAGATTTAATGATTGACTTAATACCCAAGCCACTCCCCTGAATGGCTCACATTTCATTGCAGAGGGTTTTGTTCTTGTTCCTAATTGCAAGACCATGCATTTTGCAGCTCTGAACTTTTTTTTGATGCCTTCTGTCCTAATGGACAACAGTTCTTTTCCCCTTGTCTTAAAGAAACACTAGTTTTTCCACCCTCATCCAAATCCTCCCACACAGGATGTTTCAAGCTAAGGTTTTCTTTGTTTGAGGGAAGAGGGAGAATATTTTGGTCATCAGAAATCCAAATAAACTGCTTTCTGGACAGAGGCCAGAGGAAAGCTGAGTAGGAACAGTCTATTCACAGAGCTCAAGTGAATTGCCATCAGGACTGTGCAAATGAAGAAGTATGGTCATATCATTGGTCCTTCTAAGTGCAGGTGTGAGCATGTACATGTGGAGTATTTACTATGTGCAATGCAAGCCCCTAGAGAACTTGTACAGTTGCTTCGCATCAGTCTCTGGACCATGAGCTGCATGTCACTGATGTAGCAAATCCAACAGTTGGGTTTACTTATAATGAACCCTGCAATGGACATGCCATTATTTCTCCAGTCAGCTTGGCACCTATAACCAGCTCCTCTATATAGTGAGTAGTCAAAAGGAGAACATTTCAAACAAGAAAAAGAAAACATCTCACTGCTCCTAGCTGCACAGATTACTCTCATCAATAAAGATAGTAATTGCTTGAGCCAGAACTTTCTCTGTCATTCTTTTTACTCCCCTCCTTTGCCTGAATCATGATCAAATTCCTTGCTGTTTGGTAACTGAATAGCAGATTGCTGGACTACAATTAGACATACATACATGGTACCACCTGCTACATGCTTTTTATTTTTGTTGGCTCTGGAACAGCTGTTGGTCTCAAATTTTGCAAATTCAGAGTGAATCTCTTTTTTGGCAAATGCTTCCATTGTTCTGCAGGAAACCATGGCACAAACTCAGAAGAACATTAAGATAAGTGATAATGTATTACACTAGTTTTACTAGTCAAAAACTAGACATTTATTAAGTTAAGGCATACCCAAGTGACACAGAGCCACCACCACATGTCTGTATTTTTTTTTTACATCCTTCCTCTACTTTTAGGAATACAAAATAAGCCAAACAGCTCAAAGTTTCATAAAGCTATACATAGGATATAAGATAAAGCAGCCAATGCATCAAAAACCTCCCAAAAGATGAGGTGGAAAAAAAAAAAATATTGCTTTATCTCAAATTCCTTATTTAAAAGTGAGAGAGACTGATATATAATGCATCATTTGTATGTTTTTCAACACAAAACTCATGTCAGTCCCTCAATCTATCAATACAAGGGGATAATTTTATCAGAACTATTAATACAAGTGATTTTAATTGTACAATATTTTGTGAAGTCAGCTGTAAAATGCAGATATCAGAACTTCATTCTTCTTCAAGTTGAGAAATATTTGAAGTTATCTGGAAGAAGTAAATCAAATCACACCATTAAAAAGCACTGAGCTGATCATACTCACTGAAATACTGGCCCTTCCCCCTTGGGAAGAGGGGAAAGAAACAGGCTTACCTGAAGTATATGAGCTGGGCTACAGGCAGCAGAATCCAGGCTGCAGTATTAAGGTCACCACCCAAACTTGAGCTATTCACTGTTGACATGGTTCCAACTAACAAGTATAAATGCACCTTACTTCACTGGAGTATGTAGCCTTTGTTTTGGCAATTGTTTTCCCCTCAAAGACTGTGCATTTAAAAACCAAGTCCAGACTGGTGATCCGCATAGCTTCTCTACTTAGAAATAGCTGTGCTTCAGTGTCCAGTAGAATACTATTTCCTCATTGAATTGAGGGGCAGAAGCAGTGTCTAAGCACAGAAGAGACATCTGCAAAACCTGTCTGAAAGTCAGAAAGATTTAGAGTTGTGAGACTGGTAGGCATTGTTGCCCTGTGGCCAAGTTCTGAGGCAGAATAAATTTCCACACTAAACTATGAAGCTGTAACCGACTCCCTCCACAGTCACTAATGCCCAGAAAATCTAATGCCATGCTCTCCCTCCCTTTTCTTTCCCTTGTCTAATGGCTTTGTTTTTCAAACCATAACCAGTTCGTGCTCCTTTCCCCAGCACTCTCTGTTGCCGCACACCTCCAGCCACAGATGTGTTCCCAGAACATTTCCAGCACTACAGTCATTGGAGACTGCGTTGAGGTTGACTGAGATGCATTGCAACAAGATGGCATCCTAGAATCCAGTTTCCTAACTCCAGTCCTTCACATATTCAGAGAAATCTTCACTTTCTCCAAACACTTGCAGTCACCTCAACATCCGACATCTGACTTACAGCTTACCAGCACTTGATTTATTTTTACTTCCTTGAGTAACTTAAAAGCAAGTCACAGTGGAGGCCTGATGTGCAACCTAAGTGCTTGGGATGGGGAATGAAGCAGTACACCATACAGTGTCTCTGCTACCTGAGAAGTGTTAGATTAGGAGTCATTCCTCCTGACACCCAGCAACACCACAGCTTGAAGGCACTAAGATCACACAAAAACATGGTCTTCTGTATCCTACACTTCCTGATTCCATCTTGCTCTTATTAGCTCACAGGTTTGCAGTCTCAGTTTTGGGGGGGCCTTTCAGCTAAGGGAAAGCACTCCACAGAGCCTGCTCTGTTACTGCAGGAGACAAACTCCTGTCTCCCTAGGTAATTAAATATTTAACCACTTCAGTTTTATGAATATAAACTGATACAAAACAAAATTTAAGTAGAACTGTTCATGTAAATTGATCTAAGGATAAAATTGAATTAAATCCTTAAGGACCGCACAACATTTCTGGGCAAGCTCTGCTTCTAATTAGCATAATGTTAGTTTGGCACTTAGATTCCATTGACATAATGCTGAAGTCATCCCTAAGGCAGACTGGTTACATTTAATAGTACTGTCCAGTATCGCTTGTAATTATGCAACTGCCTGATTAGATGAAGTGGCCCTGGCATGCTCAGCAGTGGGTAACAGAATAGGTGAGAATTATACTCAGAAAACAGTTCCTTACCCATCCAAACATTTTTTCTCCAAACAAGAAAAAGGGATGCTATTATGTAAGCTTAGCTGACTTAGCTGACTTCACCATCACCACGCTCATAACTCAACTATAATGCTGTTCCAGAGCCATTCAATCCTGATGACAGTTGTTAAACTTGGGCATAGAAAAAATATCAGTGACACACTGCTTTATCTGAGTGATAGGAAAAAAGCAATGTGAAGAAATAACAAGCAGGTAAAGGTCATGAAGTTGCCAGTAGTTAGGGAAAGCCTGGGGGAATACATGTAACAAAGCAAACTAACATGTAGATCAGTTCAGTACACATTTAAGTGTATGGATTAGTTATCACCAAACAATGAGTATGGTATACTGTGGCACTTGCATCATTCCCTAAAGCACTCCAGTAAAGAAAAATCTCTCATAACATGCTAACATTTCAGCCAAATCCACCAATATTTGGATTAACTGGAGGTGGCTACATCTGAAACTGTGAAAATAAAATTGATTTTTGAAACTGTTATATTTAGACATACAGAAGAATCTGCAGTCTGGACTCCTGCAGAGAAACCCAAGCCTCTGGCCAGTTTAAAAGCCACGAAAGAGATCACCCTTTGGGCAAGGGAGGAATATTCCATCATATAAAGCATAGAACAAAGAAAGTTGGATATGAGCCACTGGAGAAACTTACTCATTGCACTCAGAAGCAATTGGAGATATTATTACAGATAATATCACAATTCTCTGGATAGAACTGTGAAAAAATAAAAGCAACATTTCTTAATGAGATTAGTCATTGATCATCTTTATCCCTTCCTTCCCCTCCTCACTGAGAGTTGGCTGCACCTGAGTCTTCTCACAAAGCCTCACAACTGATGCAAGAGCCTTCTCTGCAGTTTGGATGTGTTGAATAACTCTCCTGTATGTCTACATCTCACTAGTTTTCCTCCTGTCTTCAGACCATAGAAGTATGCAGATTGCTGCTCTTCTGGCACAATCAAGTTTCTCCTCAGTGTCTGCTCATCTTTTCTATTTCATTCCATGTAAGTCAAACTATATCCTCTACATCTAAGTCTGCCACCATTCATAAATGTTTTATCTGAAGTTTTCTATTAAAAAAAAAAAGTGTGAAACTGCTAACTGTACAGACTTCATCTGGGAGGCACAGGGAACACAAGTCAACCACCAGAGCTGTCTCAAGGCTTCTTATCCACTTAAACTAAGTTTTGCTGCCCTGAGGATGAAGTACCTGTGTTACACTCCGAGTTAGCTGCTTCTGTCACAGACAAGTGACTAGGATTTATGAGGCCCATGTGCCCTGTTTTCCAGAAGTAGCTGCTGTTCCATTCATTCTCATCCTGGCATCACTAGTGCTGCCTCCTTTGCGTGTGCCTGCACCTAGCCCTGTCGAGCACTAAGGGATTAGCCACATTCAAAATTAAAATCCTCAACAACTCCACCTATGTATTCTACCTAAGTAAAAATCTTCACCTCACTAAAAATTTATACATCAATAATCTTGCCTGCAAGCTTCAAATAGCAAACTGTGCATCGTTATATCCAGTATGCACCAGTCTCCATCTTGTCAGGAGTTTTAACTCTTACATCTACAGCATTATTTTCAAAAAAAGTCTCACAAGTTGCCAAAGTCAGTGCTACTAATTGCTTCTCTAGTAAACAGATTACAAAGAAATGTACACACACATTTGCACAGACACTTACTATATCCATAACAGAATGTGCTTGTTTTATGCTTTGACAGCGATCATTTGTTGCAAATGCAGTTAAAAATACAAACTACAAGCCAGATATACACTGAGGGTGTAGAATGGCATGTAAGAGCTAAAGTTTGCATCCATTTCCTACTAGGTTATGTGCCTCAGTGAAGTCTAAGCTCACGCTTAATGATTAAGGAAAGTTTACTATACTTTGAAGACCCCAAACACACTTAAAAGGCTTGGTACTGCTCCTCTGCTCTGCGATACCTTTATTTCTTAGCAATTGAACATGAAATGAGTAATAGCTTGCAATCCAATGTGATATGTTCCAACAAAGAAAGCTTCAGGGATTTATCCATACAGAAGTCGTTCAACTGATCCTTTTATGATGCTCTCATTCCCCCTTGTCCCACAGAGGAGGGCGTAAGCACACAACACAGTAGACTAACCCATTCTGGAAGGAATGCCAGTCTGCACTGAAACAGTTAATTTTGCCCTTGACGGGATAAATAAGATGAAAGAAGAACAAACTATTGGAGAAGTCATTACAACTGTAGAAAGAAATCCATGGCTCTGTTTTCGGCAGTTGGAACAAGCTGCCTCAGGTCCAACTCCACAAAGCTCTGTCAGCTCTGGAAAGGAAGGGGTGGCTTGGCAGAAATAGTAAAGCTGATTAGGGAGTAAGGGAAAACCGCCAAATCCACAAGTCCCGATTACAATTAGTAGATTTAATAGACATTTCTGCTATGAGATCTTTAAAATGGAGGAAAGATTAACAAACATTAGCGCTGCCCTAATATGTGTAGTTATCCTCACATACATTAAATGCCCCATGGCATCCCACTTCATTTGCATTACACAAGCAGCAGAAAAGGATTGGAAATGGTCCCCGATGGGACTACTGACTAGAGAATGGGCTTCATATCTGACACAGGGTTGGCAGCAAAGCTTCCTGCAGGAAGACAAGGGACAAGTACTTGAAATGTGGAGGATAGGAGAAGGATCAATGCCAGCTATACTCATTATGCAACCATCCAGCCTGAAGTATGGGCATCTGAACATAAATGAGGCCAGCACTTGGCAGTAAAATGCCAAGAACACAAAGGTGCTTTCCAGTTAAGCATAAAATTAAGAGAGTCAGGGCTGTTACATTCATGTTCCCTCCAGACCTCAGGCATGCCAGAAGTAGTACAGTTCTCATTAATATCTGCTGTTATTATTAAAAAAGGCCATTAAATCATTACTGACAGAATACATCAACAGGAGACCACAAACAGACAGGAGATTTATTGATGCAATCATAGAAAAGGAGGCTTACTTTTGAGGAAGCCGCCTAAGAGAAGGATATGTAGGAGACAAAGGATACACTAATCTATTTTTTATAAAACTATTTCCATGTAAGTTATATTTTGTAATAATTACATGCTGTCAGTGATTTCATGTGAAGAAAGAATTTTTCATTTTGCTGAGGGAAGATGTAATATGCTATTCCCCAGGGTAAAAAGCTGATTATGTACAAATTTGATATTCAGAAGTGATTAATTACTTGGTTGCAAGTGTTCATCTTATAAACCTGGTTGGGTATACACCAGCAGGAAAAGACATCTTAGATTAGGCAGAAGCAGAAGGAAATACACTAGTACTAGTATTTTAAAAAATGCATCTGCAGAAGGGAAAATCCAATAAGATAAAGATATTTAAAGTGTTCAATACAGGCCATCCTGCTACGCTCAAAGAACACCCAGGTCAAGGTTGCTTGCTCAGCACTGGTAGGCAAGGACTCCACATGCATGTTTTTGCATAAGTTATATATAATTCTCTCCTATTTAGCTTATGGAGTGGCTCTTACCTACACAGTACTTGCACAAGGGGATCTACTTTTTTTTTTTTTTTTTTTTTTGCCAACATTGTATTTTTTATTCAGCTCTATGCAAAAGGGTGAACTCATGTAAGGCATGAGAAAACAATCTACAAAGAACCTACTGCCCTCTTTATAGTAACTCCTTTCTCCCCCTAAGTCACTGACAGCCTAGGCTGGACAGTCTATCCAGCCATTCAGTTTATGGAGTGAAATTCCAAGACGGATGTGGGGATGAAGAGCTCCTGAGCTTATTCAAAGCTTTAGCAGCCACAGTAACTTCCCCTACCTTCTATCCCGCTCCCCTTCCCCCCCAACATTACATTAGTATTTGTCATTTATGAGTATTTGAGTCTTTGTCGGCAATACAGTAGAATACTTTTCAGCAAATACCCCAGCATATTTCTACCATAGATTAATCTACATTTTTATGTAGGCAACACATATTA
This sequence comes from Heteronetta atricapilla, assembly GCA_011075105.1. NCBI lineage: Eukaryota > Metazoa > Chordata > Aves > Anseriformes > Anatidae > Heteronetta > Heteronetta atricapilla. The sequence continues at coordinate 7,030,732 of CM021740.1, forward strand.
CCAAAGAAAACACTACCCAACTTGTCATGCCTCCTGTTTGAGGAAGCCTCAGGTTTTGGTTCACATAAAACAAGGGAGAGAAAGCCAGAGATCTAGAAGCATTTCGAACAAGATTCCCACAGGGTTTGGTTAGAGCTATTTTAAAAGGCCTGCAACTTGGCACAGCAGAAGTAAGCATTCAGCACAGTTTCTTTCTTGCTATGGAAAAAGCCTTTGCAGAAGATATAAGCCCACATGCCCATGCTTACAGCCCTATGCACATACCCATTAACTGCTATACAATTATGTATAGAGATGAGGAGGAGGAACAGAAACAGGGAAGGCATAAGGGGTTCAACAACACATGCAGCTTCTCAGCTGCCAGAATGACTGATACCTTCAGAGCACCGCCCTGCACCTTACATTAGAGGTGGCCATCCCCAAGCAGAGCTCCCTGTTACTGTGATTTCATTCCTTGGCTGTCCAGTGGCAGTCAGTAACTGCACCAATACCAGCTGCCTGCAGAAGCCTGGGGCCATGCCATAGAAATCCCTCTGTGACCATAAAGAGAAGACAGGAGTTGAATAGAAGTTGCAAGAAAGAACAAACCTTACCTAACACTGCAATTCCACATAAACCCGTAGTCATGCTAAAACACTGTGGCCCCAAAGCCAGTATCATGGGGTTTATTTTTTTCATTCCTAAAAGTGTACAAATAATGATTTTAAAGAGAGCTATGCTGTTTGTACACAGAGGTTACCCTGTGGGTCCAGATGTTAGTGCTTTATTAAACATACAAATTAGAGGAGATTTGCAATAAAAAATGTGACTGCTGCCAATTTTTCTCTGGCAAACCTCCAGCAGGAAATATTCCTGTGTCAACTGTAGCACTCTCCTTTGGTATCATACAGACTCAGACAATGCATCTGTTGGATTCATTTCAGTAACTCCAAGTGTGCTTCATTGTTTTAAAGCATCAAAGAATTTTGCAGTTATAAATCATAACAAATAATCAGTAATTCCAAACAATAAAACCACATGAGAAAAATGACATGCAGATGTTGCCAGTCATTGAAGGAGACTGAAAGAGAAAGGAAACAATTGTACATTATAGTGCTTGTTATCTGAATGATTAATTTGACAAAATAGTGCTAACAACATCACTTGCTTTAAGGTGAGGATTTTTCTTTAACACTGAAGCACTGTACTTTAAGAAATTCAGCAAGAGTTACTCTATTACAGCAATAAGTTTAATGTACTGTAACATCTGGGGAACCATGGAAATAGCAATAAATTCTGTAAAATACATGGCATCACTCCAGTGCTTTATCAACATCTGCAAAATATAGGCAATTGAGAAAATATGATTTTATTGTTACAATATGAACTTCAGACAATGCAAAAAGTTCAAGTTAATTCCATACAAGTAGCATCTGATTTAGACCAGTGTACTACTCAAGCAGTTTGGAAGACTAAATCCTGGTTTGAAAATTAATACAATATCTCCATGTGTACTTTCACTAAAAAACTTTGCTCTTTCTTTGGATATGGAAAAGAAAAATAAAGGGCCAAACTTTGAAAAATAAGGGTACCTGCTAAATTAACACTTAAAAGCAAGGATGAAGCATTTATAATTATATTCCAGAGTATCTGGAGCTTAAAGAATGTTACTCACTGTTCACATTAAGAATTATCAATTAACTACATGCATGTGGGATTGTGGACAATCATGATGCTTATTTTCTGATTTTTCCCACAGCAGTTTTGCAAACCTGGAAGCATTCATCAGATCAGATAGTTCAGCTACAAACACCAACATTAAAAGACATTTGTCTGAAGCCATAGGGAGCTTACAAACAAAAGGCAACATCGGTTGCCTTCTGTGAGAGGTTATTACAGAAACCACCACCGTGGAGGCATTAGGATTACTCTGATGATACAGACACTGCATAAGCACAGCCAGGCTGACTGGGACACACATTTATGACCCTTCCAATCTTGGTGCTGTGCAAGATCTAACTCCAAGGGAAACTAGTTTTGCTCTCAGTCTCCTGACCTCACACATTGCCAAATCTGTGTCCCATTAACTTCAACAGGACTGACATTTTCTGTGGGAACCAGATTTGAATAACAATCCTATTCTTCATGCTCTTTGAGCTCTTGAAACTGCTCTTCCCTTTAAGATTAGGTACCAAAATGTGTTCTTTATTTTCTGCAGTCTTAGTCTTCAGTATTCCATACCAAGAAAGTTAACTCTCTAAATGTATTCTCTAGTTTATAGTGGCCAAAAGATTTTCTGCAGATATAACCACTATCACACAAGAGGAATATAATCACTAGGCTTATCTTACAGTACTGTAACTACAGAGCTAAAAAGGAATTTGATGAGATCACCTGATCCTGAATTACAGACATCATTCTGTGCCTTGCATTTAAGGCAACAAAAATTAGTAGAGCCGGGAAAAATTGGTAAGGTCATGACAAAATTGCCACAACTCTGAACACAACTTTGAACCCTAAGTCTACTAAGTATACAATAAAATAAGTACTCCATTCAGTAACACTTATTGTTAAGTCTCACAGTCTAAGGTTTTCTTACCTAAATAATTAATTCCTGGACATTACTATGCAAGCTGAAGATTGAGCAATAGTATAATGCCTCTTCCAATTGTTATTTCAAAAGGAAGATGGATTAGTCTGGAATAAACAAAACAGCATCCACACAAGCAAGCAGTAGCACTGTTATGCAAAATTCCCCCCCACCCCAGATCTTCACTGAATCCATCTAACACGATACACGGCACAGGTCTTACAGCTGCTGCTGTCTCATACCTGTAAACAGGAATGAGTGACAGGGAAGAAAGTCATAACATGCCCTGTTTATCTCTCCCTTTTGTACCTGTAATGTAAGGGCCATTCACTGCCTCTCAGCTCAGAGAGGTCTTGGGATATTGCCCAAGAAATGTAGGAACAAACTGGTAACTCGATTTAAGCCTGATTGCAACAACATGACTCAAGGTAACAGAAGGACTTAACCTTTGAGATGCCCTTGAGGCGCCCACAGTACCAGCTTTCATTTCTTAGGCACTGTTGCATCAAGAAAACATCCTTTATGCACTCCTGGAATTCGCAGTCGTAACACCTCAAGTTTAAAATACCTTACTTAGACTACTCCTGGAAGAGAGCTAAACTATCTGAACAAATGAGGTAAATTGCCCAGTATCAAAAAGCTCAGTTAGCAGAGAAACATTTGAAGTGGAAAAAGAAAGTCCATGTGCAAACACCAATTAGAAAATAGTTAGGTCAACATGAGAATAGCAGAAGTTATTTAGAAGATAGATTTGAATAATAAATAAAAGGTAAAAAACAATATAAAGACATCCATCAGATTTTTTGAGTCATACATGAAGTGCTAGTGATCTAATATGGATACGGGAAATTATCTTTCAAGAACACACAAGACTTGCAGTTTAGCAAAAAAAAAAAAAAAAAAAGTATTTTAATAATATGTATCTATATAATATATATTTATAATATTTAGCTGCATGAAGTTCAGCAATGCCAAGTGCCAGGTCCTGCACCTGGTGCACAACAACCCCAAGCAGAGCTACAGGCTGGGAGATGAGTGGTTGGAAAGCTGCCCGGCAGAGAAGGGCCTGGGAGTATTGGTGGATAGTCAGCTGAATATGAGCCAGCAGTGTGCTCAGGTGGCCAAGAAGGCCAACAGTATCCTGGCTTGCATAAGAAACAGCATGGCAAGCAGGTTCAGAGACGTGATTGTCCCCCTGTACTGGGCTCTGGTGGGGCCACACCTCGAGTACTGTGTTCAGTTTTAGGCCCCTCGCTACAAGAAAGACATGGAGGTGGTTGAGTGAGTCCAGAGAAGGGCTACGAAGCTGGTGAGGGGTCTGGAGAACAAGTCCTGTGAGGACCAGCTGAGGGAGCTGGGGTTGTTCAGCCTGGAGAAGAGGAGGCTCAGGGGTGACCTTATTGCACTCTACAGGTACCTCAAAGGAGGCTGTAGTGAGGTGGGGGTTGGTCTGTTCTCCCACGTGCCTAGTGACAGGACGAGGAGGAATAGGCCAAAGTTGCACCAGGGGAAGTTTAGGTTGGATGTTAGGAAGAACTTCTTTACTGAAAGGGTTGTTAGGGATTGGAATGGGCTGCCCAGGGAAGTGGTTGAGTCACCATCCCTAGAGGTCTTGAAAAGACGTCTAAATGTAGAGCTTAGGGATATGGTTTAGTGGAAGACTTGTTAGTGTTAGGTCAGAGGTTGGACTGGATGATCTTACAGGCTCTTCCAACCTAGATGATTCTAGGAATAGAGTTATAGTTTGAGTAACTACACAGCCAAAATCATGACCTATTGGTTTACCCTGGGTTAGAGAATAATACAGGTAGAAGACTACTGAATTACCACCATAAACCTGGACTAGGTCCCTAAGTAAGCCTTCTAGTGGAAGATAGAAGGCCAGAACCAGCTATAGAGATACTGCATTATCTCCTACCCTGATGATTTTAATAGAGTTTTCTTTTTTTTTTTTTTTGAAGTAGTGTTTAACAACCTATACACCTTGCTCTTATGTAGACTGTTAGTTTCTTTCAAATTTCTTCTTAGTAACTGTACAATTAGTTACTGTCATATACATTACAACAAACCTCAGCTTTTTCTTCAGGCACTTTCAGGGTCTCCCTCATATCTCTTTTAGGGCCTCCCTTTGCAACAGGGTTTTCAATTAACTCACAATTGTTCAGGCTACTGATGTACAGAAGTTTTTTGGGTCTACTAATAATACCTTACTCCTTATCTGTCTTACTCCATGTAGTGTTCCTCACTATCAAGTTTATGAACAAGCTGTTCAAGACCAGTTACTTTTTATTCTACACTTACTTAATAAGTCAACAAGTTTGAACTTTCAAATTTTTGAAATAAACAAACATCAGCAATAACAGTAGCCTTAGAATAAGGCACACACTAGTACTCTAACAGTTTGAGAAATTAGCTTGTAACCATGCTATTAGCTACCAGAAAACAATAAGAGTTAGCTACTTCCTAAAGAAAAATTACACATAGCAACACCTCTAACACAAAATCCTCAGCAGCCAGAGCCCATCCTACAACAACCTAAGAAAAAAGCACAGTAAACTTTAAGCTAACACCTACATTCAACTAAGCACTGAAACATTAAATCACCTCAGAGCAACAACACACATACCAAAGGAAGCTTAAAAACAAACAGAAAATTCAATAAACTAGGCCCTACAAAGATTAAGTGCCCAAGGCTGAGCTTAAATAGAGCCCCAGGACACCCAGGGTAGAGGGTGTGGGGTGAAGACCCCAGGTGAGACAGGTCAGAGCAATTAAAGGCTGTTAGTGCAGTCAGGGCCCTGATAATATCACTGCCTCCTCATGCTAAAGTAGTAATGACAGTACTGATGTTTGCCTGATTTTGCTCATCCAGAATGACTTTGACTCAGAATAAATGCCCGACCCCCCCCCCCCTTTTTTTTAAGCTATCTCTCTTAAATTCATCTGTCCAAACCTAATGCAGTTATCAGTCTGGTTACAGTTCAGCTCCAGCCTCTTCTAACCAGCTGTTTCTGTTTGTTTGTTCTTTTTTTTTTTTTTTTTTTTTTTTTTTTTTTTTCCCTAAGCAGTTTATTTTGCTGGAATTTTGCTTCCCGAGCCTTTTAAGTGACATCATTTCCACTGAGGTGTTTGAAATATATTGGTAAATGGCAGAACACTCATTTATATAATGGGAGAAGGTTATTTTATCACTGACAGTTTTCTCAATCTGCCATAGCACTGTGGAAATGCATATGCTCATTCACACACTCATATACACACACGCTATCCAATTTACATGCTTGGGGATGATTCATGCTGCATTTTAATGGATGTGTTCTGAGATAGTGATTTAAAATGTATTTGAAATGACAGATTAGAAAACTGTTTATAGCACACCTCATTGAAGGCCCCTGCATGCATGCCTGCCTAAGTTCTGCTTCACCTGAAACATCAGTAAATATGCCAGAATTGCTGTCATCCACAGGCTATTTTAAGTAGCAGATGCCTAAAATATTTTCAACAGGATTATCACAGGGCTATGAACAGGTAAGACAGCATTTATGGATAGTTTGTGTAGCTGTTTCATTCCTCTGATTTGGGGGATTGTCTAACATCTGCCTCCCAAGCTGAAGGAATGTCCCTGGCCTTACTGTCCTACCTGACAAACCACTGGAGAGCATCCCTGATGTGCATGTGCCAGTCCCAGTTTGTTTTGTAGGAGCAGGTAAGGTTGTTGTATCTCTGCTCTGACAAAGTACACAGCACAGTTAGCACTCTTACTGTTAAGGCTCTGGCATTTGGTGATTAGGGAAATGGAAAGGAAAAGTACTGGAACAGCTGAGATGGAAGGAAAACATAACTTCAGAAGTGAAGTCAGATGCCTGATAGAATGTTTCAATTTTTAAAAAGTGTCTGAATACAGGTAAAGCCAAAAAATATTATATTCTTAAAAAAAAAAAAAAAAAAAAAAAAAAAAAGTTATTTTTTCACCTGTCATTACAAATCATAAACTTTACTTGTCATGGCTGGTAACTGTGACTGACATCTGATTTAATCTCAAGAGATCATTTTGTTGTGCACATACTCAGATCTCAAACTCAGCAGCTATGACTAGTAGCATTGGTTTAATGATACTCCAGGAAACCAGTAGCAGACTGAATAGAAGTGAAATGGGAGGCCAAAAGATTTCTAGAAATGCTAGAGAAACGTACATGAGTACACTGATGTAAGCATTGTCATGTCCATCTCTATATCCACTGTACTCCACTGTACTGCAGTAAAAATATGACTGTTCCTAATTACTGGAATAACAAAAGCTGGATCCTCAAATGACAGATTGATAGATCTAGTTTATTATTAGAACATTATTATTATTATATTACTATGTATTATTTATAATATTATGCTCATTAATTGTTACTGTAGTGTACAAGCAAAAAAGGAGAAAAAAAAAAAAAAAAAAAGTTGTTTTATGCTGCAAAAGAAGTCAATGGCTGGTTGCAAAGACATTAGGCAGTAAACGGGTCCAGACACACTGAGGGACTGGGAGTAGCCAGAAACCAAACTGGTACAGGCTAGCCTGGTCTCATTGCACTGCATACTACAGGAACATTCCACTGCTTGGTGTTTTTGCTGGCATTTCAAAGAAGAAGTCTGGGGGACATTGTGGAACAGAGGCTTACATGCCCTTCCTGTGAGTGGTTGGGGCGGGTGATCACAGGAGAATGCTCATCCAAAAGAATCTAGAACTTGCATGTTGGTACGAGCAAGAACCTGCAGGCTAGAGAATGGTTAAAAAATGAGACAGAAAAAGGCCATGCAGTGAAGTAAAGCAATGAGCTTGAGGAATACTGCTTTTGAAACAATATTGTGGCCAGCAAGTAAGGTAACACAGCATAGGAACAATGTTGGCGTGGCTGTCATGTATTTTGTAAGAAGGAAGCAGAGCTGTGTGCTGAACGAGGAAAGCTTCATCATATTTGGTTGTGGGATTCTGAATTGTAGTGGTTTCACTGACAAAGGCCCCAGCATGCATGGAAGTAATTCATGCAAGGGACTTAATTTGCAGTTACCTCCTTTGTCATATAGATATTGGTGTGTTGGTATGGAAACCATCTGTACAGCTGTGAGGGCAGTGCCACAGTTAAAACACGATCCTCTAAGGAGTCTCAAACCTTTCCTTTGTAACTACAGCAGTGAAGTTCTTGCCGGTGGCATTACGAGCACTTAATTCAAGACCCGAAGGTGGTTTAGATTGCTTTGGCTGCATTTAGGTGTTTTTGGTACTGAAACCTGCTGTTTGAAGCCGCAGCTCATGGGGCGGGAGGCGCGAGCTCGGGCCGATGCAGGTGCCAGAGGCGCCCCTCAGGTGCGGGACGGCCGCGGGCGCGAGCCCGGCCGTTAGCGCCTCGCGCTGCCTCAGCGGTGCCGCCTCGCGCCCTCACAGCGCTGAGGGGACTCGCGGCGGCCGGGGCGGCCCCAGCGGCAGCCGTCGCCGTCCCCGTCCCGGGGCTTCTCGTTCTGGAGAAGGAACGCGCCGGGCTCCCCCTGCCTTCTCCTCCTCCTCCTCCTCCTCCTCCCCCAGGAGCGGCCGGGAAGCGCGGCTGTGGGCGGGCAGGGCGGCAGCGGCGCTGCCTGCGTCGCCTCAGCGGGTGCCGCAGGGCCGCTGCGGAACGCTCAGGTAAGGGCCGGGAGCCGGCAGAGGGCTAGGGCGGGCGGCGCAGGCTGCGGGCCGGGCCGAGCCGGGCCGGGCCGAGCCGAGCCATGCGGTCCCGGAGTGATGACGCGCTTCCTGCCCTCCCCGCCGGGGGTCTGCGCCTCGAGTCCGCAGCGGCGGCGGCTGCGGGCGGCGGCGGAGCGGGAGGAGCGGGGGGTGAAGGAAGGACGGGAAGGAAGGAGGAGAGCAGCGGGCTCGGGTGCTCGGCAGCGCTGCAAGGACGCCGTTCCCGGTAGGAGCCCGCGGGGACCCCCGTCCTGCCCCGCCGGTGCACGCTGCAGGGGCGCCTGCTCCGTGCCGAGCCGCCGGGAGGGGAAGGCTCCGAGCCCGCTGCGGGCAGGGGGCGGCTGCCGCCGGCCGGTCCCGCGGGTGGGAGCCGCGGTCCGTGCGCGGAGCTCCGCGGAACGCTGCCCGCCCGGCGAGATGCCGGGTCCAGGCAGCGCTGCTTCACCGCAGCCCCGTGCCCTGGGTCCGGAGCGGAGCCGGGGCGTGCGGGAACCGCGGCTCCCTCGGGGCTGCGGCCGGGTGGTAGGAGGAGGTGGTGTGTGGGGAAGAAAGCTCTCTCCTCGCAGCACGTTGGAAGGGACGACCTCCCAAGGACGGTGTGATGCAGCTGTGATTGTGCCTCCCTTGCCCGCAGACCCGCGGGACGGCTCCGCTTAGAAGCGGCTCGCAGCCCGCTCCCGTGGGGCCGCCCCCGCGGCGAGGCGAGGGGGGTCCATGAGCCTCGCTGCTCCCTGGCCGTCCCTTGCCCGGCCCGGTGCTGCCGGACTGTCTCCTGGTGCAGCGTCTTCTCCGCACCACGGGCTGGCCTTCCTCGACGTGCCCCCCTGCCCCGTGGCTGCGGGGTGCGGGATGTGCTCGTGCCTTGGGGTGCTCCCCGCCGCGGTCTGGGCACAGCGCCTGTCCTGGAGCTGTGGCTTCTGCTATCTTCATGCTTATCTTCTGAGGGGTTCTGCTGTGCTGACCAGCAGCTTTGATTTATTTGGGTTCTGCGTTGGGTTTTGTGTTAAAACACTGCTGCAGTGTCCAGCTGGAAAGACCATGTGAATGTTCATTGATTCAAAAGCTCTGTGAGATTAAATAACTGCCCGCTTTTCTCCAGCTCTTTTATAAGCTTATTTTACAGAGCTATGTTTTAGAGCCAAGTTTGAGCCATGTTAAATTTCAAGCCAGAAGACCAGCTCTGGGTTTGAAAGCATGGTACTTCAAAGCATCACATCTGCATGGTCGAGAGAGCCCATTAGCTGTGGAAAATGCCCATATGATTAGAAAGCGAACAAACAACAGATCTACCAGATTGCTCTTGCTTATGTACCACAACTTTTATGTGCGTGTCCACATGTTTTAAGTATAGGTGAAAGCTTCCAGTGTTAGTTAAGAATACCTTACAAATTGTAGTATGTGAAAAACTTTCACATTTATTTGAGGTAATGGTCAGATGGTACACCTGTTAGCTAGGTTGATGATGATTGAAGTTGTCTGAACTGCTACTTCTGCTTTATCTTTCAAAATATGAAATGTTTGAGGCAGTTCCTTGAGACTGAAGGCTACTAGAGCTAGGAAAAAGCCTCTTGCTTCTGGCAAGTGTATTTCATGTGAGTTTAACAACAGCTCGTTTAGCTAACTGGTACTGCAGAGCTAGGGGGTTAAGTTGAATTTTGTCCTAGCTTTCCCATTTTCGGCAAAATTATTGAGCCTAAATAGGAGAAGAGCTCTTGTTTCTGGTTGTGAGTCTGAGTCTCTGGGTTAGCTGTGACAAACTTGGTCAATATTTAAGTTTTGAATCTTTGTGTAAAACTTGATAATGAGTATAACAATTTCTAGTAGGATATCCATTTGTTTTATCATCCAAATTATAGCAGTTTACCCTGAATGCTTCTGAATAATTGTCCTGTGTGTTCTTAGAGTAACATCTGTTGCATGATATCATGTAATGGAATGTGGTACAGCTTAATTTGAGTTGATTTGAAACATCGCCATTGCACTGCAGCAGTGCCTCAGAGGGCGAGAGGTTTTTTTGAGGGGTGTGTATGGATAGGAGTAGAAGATGCTGAGAAACATGCATTTGCATTTGAACTGCAAAGGATTAAGTACTTTAACTCTGAGCTTGGTTTGCTGGGCAGTTTTTCTTAGACTTCTTTTATGATCTGCCAGCTACTCTAATCACCAAATTCTACTTACATTAGGAAATGCATCTGTAGTTAAAAATATAACTGATTAGTGTAAAACAGCACTGCAGTCTATTCAATTCTTTTTTTTATTTTTGGAGAGGGAGGTGTGGGCTTGACAGAAGTATCTGGCCATGGCATCGCTTGAACTGCATAATCTTCCTGATGACTTGTTTTTTGCTGTGAAAAAATCACTTTATCTGATATTGGTCTGGAAAGACTTGACCCAGCATAGAAAGGATGTTCTGAAGCATTCATAGTTGGACTATGTCACTTTATATGCTTACCTATAGAATATATATCTATCAAATCTGTGCAAATGTGAGGTCTGGGCAGCTTCCAAAAATGCCAGCACTTAATTAGTCATTACAGCTAGACAGGAGTAGACATCCACCTCCATTCCTTATTGTGGCATTTTAGGGTCTGATAGCTGCTGCAGTAGCAATACCGTGTGCTCGTGATGAGATGTGGGCAATGCTGCTTGCTGAACCACCATTCCAATACATAATGTTAGCATTAAAATACCAAAAACAATGTTTGAAGTAATCCTCATCTCCTTTCTAAACTTCGGGGTTTTCAACAAACTGCCAAATGTGTAGACATCCTGATTTTTTTTTAAATAAACTAAATTTCTTTGCAAAATTCTAATCCAGATTCTGCTTTTGCACTGGATCATAATTAAGAAGGGGAGAGATGTGTGAGAGCACTGAATCCAGCTTTCCAGAATTCATTTTTTTTCCCTGCTCTTGAATCTTTTAAAGAATTGGCAAGTCTGTTTATACATGTTTCTGCAGACAATAGAATGCTGATGCAAATTGAGAAGAGCAAACAAAATGGCTGGGTGTTGTTGCAAAGTAGGGGGGAGGCTGTCTCAGTGTGTAATATTTTGCATGTTAGGTTTCATTTGTTTGCTTTTGCATTGCAGTATGTCAGTCCAAAACACATGTTGCTGGTGTGTAGTTGGAAGTTGTTTCAGGTAGCCTTGCCTGTTTCTACCCAAAGGGGAATGCTGGGTTTTCCTTAGAGAGCTTTCCCTTTGACCATGCATGGTAATAAGAGCAATAAATAAATTGATAAATTGAACTGAAGAACTTGTGGTGGCAGGGACAATGCAAATAAAACAGCAGAGGATTTTTTTTTTTTTTTTTTTAAAAAGTTAGTTTGTGTTGCAAGGCTGATCCACACGATGCTGAAATTCTGGGCCTGCTCAGTTGTTAGAAAACTGTGGCCTTCTATCTGTGGATGAATAGGCAGATGCCTTCTGAGTGAGGCTTGGTGATGAGCCTGTGGTTATTTTGATATTAATCTTGTAACTGTGAACGCTGATTTCTGTACCTGTTAATGCTGCTGAAAACCTATTTCATGGTAGTGGCAGAGAATCATTTCCCTGGCTGTGTTATGTACACACATGATTATATTGGAATTGAGTTTGAATTAGCCTGCATACTTAAAGCAATTGTGATAACATTTTGATGTTTTCCACTTCCAGCTGCAAGATGGTATTCCATCTCCTGAGATCCACCCCCTCAATTCTCAAAGCTCCAGTGCTTTTTTGCCAAAGCATATTCATAAAGCCAGAGAACACAGTGACTGACTTCACAACATGAGGGTGGCTATACAATAATAAGTCTTGTCTTAAAATATCTTTACAGTACTACGCTGTTGACTTCTTACTTGTAGTCCCTTTACTTGGCAGCAACCAGCTGAATTTCTGCCAAGGTGGGTCAGACAGGCACTCGAAACTGCCTCACTTGCATTCTCCGTAGGTAGCTCATCTTTCTGTATTTGGGCAGCAGGAAGCAAGTGGCAACTGAAGTGAATTGTAAATGAACCTTGTGTCTTTCTATCTGGCAGCTTTCGTAACACTGAGATTTTATTTCCTTAGAAAAGTGACATTTAACACAGGAAGAGGCCAGGAGGGTTTCACTCTTCTAAATCACAGCAAATAACAATTAGGGTGATAAAGAATTAGTGGTATTATATGGAACATTCAGTTTTTCAAGCTGAATAACAATTTACATTTCTATCAGCTGAGGTAGAAGTGTTTGTTACTGTAGTGCGTCAGTGTTGAGTGGGGTGACAACTTAAATGATAGGATTGCGTTCAGTTTAGGAAAGCCTTCAGAGCTGCATAGGGATTTTCTTAGCACATGTATGCTTGTATATTTGTGTCTAACGATCTCTTATTTTTCTTGGGAGCTGGTATCTGTAATATTGTACATTTGCCTTTGTTGCAGCCACCTGGAATCTGGCTTTTAATGTCATCAATTTACAGAGGTTGTATGTATTAGTGGGAAAGCTGTTTTATTTTTTGGAATGTGATACTTAAAGTTCACAAGTAAACGAAATACATAAGCATAAAACAATCTTGAAAACTTACTGGTAGTAAAAATCAGGCTTGAATGTGTATTAGTGGAAACAATTAGACTTAAAGGCATTGATGGGAAGTACCTCTTATCTTTGACTGTCCAATTTCAATATGTGACGTACTGTGTAACAGGAAACAGCAAGGTGGTACTTGCTGGAGGGGCAGAGGAGAAAGAAAGCAGCCAAGGCAGGGAATGAATTTCTGGCAAAATTGGTAATTCAGCTGTGTTGAAGACCTATAGTAATCTATTTGGAGCGGTGGTGGTAGGAATGTGATGGTGGTGTAGACGTGATAAACATGTTGAAATAACAGGACAGAATTGAAATTCATTGATGGGCCTATAAATGGATATACGAATAAATGAGGTCAGGAATCAGAACTTGAATGCTACATTTCCCTGTAGCTTGCAAGTTCTGTGTTTACTTGTAATCTTCTTATTTTGGGCCACAGATTTTCTTGTCTTAATTTTTGTTCTTGGTTTAAGGAAACATTTCCCATTGGCAAGAGGTATCTGAGTTACCTGGGGAAAGGATTGAGTGCAGCAGTGGCAACCACAGCAGGACTGCAGTGTCAAGCAGAAAGAAACAGTGGCAAGCCTCCTGAGCCAGAATATCACTGAAGGAACTATTACAGGGAGGGAGAGAGAAATGCCCAGCTTTACTTTAAAACAGCAAAGTCTGTGGGAACTGAGATAATTTTGTTGTGATGTTTATAGCACTCCTGGGAAATGTTATGTGCATTACATACACAGATGTACAGTATGGGGACTGTAGCTTAAGATGTACAGTCCCCAGAGGAGAACCCAAGGTCTTATATGCACCCACCCTGGAAAATGTTAATATTTTGAATTAAAAATAAAAAAAAGTCATTGGCTGGTTTTGCAGTTGTAGGTAAGGCCCAGGTCAGTGGTTGTAGGTGAATTGCCTAATTGCATGTTCAGCTGCAGCATGATGCTAACCCGACTTAAAAGCAGCTGAGGAGGCCAAGAGAAACATAACTGAATGTATAGAAGAAAAACCCATGAAGGAAGCGTGATTAACTGGATTTTGCATAGTGAGGTAGGACAGGCCAGACTGTGCATTAGGGAAAGCACAAACCCAGGCACTAAGAGGAAAGAGGATTGCAATGAGTTAGATGGGCCTTGTCTAAGGCCACTGTATGTTAGAAGACGTAGCCGAGTATGGGATCAGTTCAAATGGATTCATGGGTACTATATGGGTGAGTGACATTTTGTCCCTTGAGAGACGAGAAAACAAAGGCCAGGGGCTAAACAGAATGAATCCTTCCCAGGAGCAGAAATTAGTTTCCTAGTGATGCTACCTGTATCCTTGCACTGACTGTGGTAGTTGGAGAACATGGATGCTTGAGTTTTTCCTCCTTTTCTATACTGCCCTGTTGAGTTGTCCAAGACGTCCACCTCATTCCAGAAGAAGCAGATACTCAGCTCTTATGGGGAGATGCATAACTGTTCCTGAAAAAAAATGGTCCAGGCTTGAGAGATCCCATGGTAGTAATCACAACAAACCATCCCACCTTAACACCAAGTCTCTAAGTACCAAAGTACCATGGAAAACAATACTATGAAGCTTGATGGATGATCTTGAGGAAAAGAATTACGTTTAGTAGCTGACCATGTAGTGGCACAGTATGGTTTACAAGTCCAGCTGTGCAAATCAGATAAAACCTGGGAAGTTGCAGGGTTTTCAGTGTGCCTAGTAGTGTTACAGCCTGTTTTTTTTTTGTGTGTGTGTGTGGGGAACATGGTAACCATGCATTTGGAATTGTATTATGTCTTCATGCTTTACCTTGTAGGTAATTCATGGCAAATCCTGCAGTGTCCGGCCAATGCTGCATTAAGAATGCTGCTGGCCACTCTGGGTGACAAATACTCAGCAGCTGTACCACCTGGGGACAGACATCGTGGTATCAGGCAGGCCTGATACTGGCCATGCTAGCCAACCATTTCTGCAGTAGTTGCTCTGTTCATTAGTGTTAGGGAATCTGGTGCTTAATATAATTACCAACTTTTTATGAAGTTGCTTTAGGAATTTCTGTAAGAGTCATCTTAACACAAAATTCGGCAGCTGCTTGGTGTGTGTGTGCATGCACACCTGTATTACATCACTTTGAGTAGCCCGCTACCTAAGCACAATAACTACCCTGATTTAACCAGATACCTGAGTTGTCTTTGGTTGAGGCTTTATTTTTTTTTCCCTCTATAGAGGAGGTTGTAACAAGGAGTACTGTTAACCCAGCTCCAAACCAGAGATTCTTACTTGATTTTATGAACAGTCTGATACATGGGGTGCTCTTAGTAACTTGTGCCTGTTTTAATAAAAAAAAAATATCTACATTTATTTGGTTGTGGAGATTCAAGTCATGTTCTCTTAGACCTTTGAATACTTTGTCTTTAGCTTTTTGTTGTTTGGTCTTGATAAAGCATTGCTTTATACAGTTTACCATGCTTGGTTGTCTGACAAGCCTTGACCATATGAGGTATTTTTAATTCTGTAATTGCTAGTGGGATGGTGATGGCATCCTATAGCCCATCGGTGTGGGTTTCTGGGTTTTCACGGTCTTGCAGTGGGGTGAGACCACTTGCTTGTTCTTAACTTCCAAAACTTCATTTTAGTCTGCAGCTTTGGGTGCTACCTCTTGCTTGGTGTGCACTACGCATGAACAACGAAACCCTGTTTTTTTAATTTATTTTTTTTTTTGCCTTGCTTTGTGAGATCTAGTTTTAGTAAGTGATATATTACCCATTTCCTTACGTGGTAACTGGCAAGCTACCGATGAAGCTGTGAGTATTGTTGTAGTCATTGTTAAACAGAAGTACTTGTGTTCAAATACTAATGATCAAAGCAGAGTGGGAAGAGGGATTTGAAGTCTGTTTGCTCAGGTGTTGAACTGAGGTGTTCAGGATCCTGTATTCTTGCATAGCTGCATATTAGAAAAACTGTTAGCTGTGCATTGATCCTGCTGGTTGATGCACATGGATTTTGAACGAAAAAAACAAATCTGCTATGGTATCTTTGCATGCAACCTACAGCAATGCTTTTCAAGCAAGATGCAACCTACAGCAATGCTTTTCAAGCAAGATGAGATGAACAAGAGATCACAGCTACAGAGAGCCCTAAACCACTCGTTCATTTCCTTGGCTAGAATTCCTTGTCTTCACTTGCCTTGCATTCTTGTACTTAAAGTGGGGCGTTCGGTAATGTGACCCCTCTGTTGTGTTAACAAACAAATTCTAACGAGCACACCACCTTTGTGAAGTGTGGCTTCAGGTCATGCTACATAAACTTTTAGAAATAAGCATTCCTAAATAATTGAAGTATTTTTTTCTTTTGTCTCGGACTTCTAAGAAGGGGCAGTAATTCTTAACTCAGTTTGTTTATTTGCCAACACAACGTAGTTTTCATCCTGCCTTAGGCTACAGAGCTTCCCTTAAAGATAAGTTTCAAGTACCTGCTAAACATCTGCTATCAGGCGGCAATACAGCCTCGGTACCCACCCAATAAGTGTATCTCTTCATGTACAGCTCAGCTTTTTGTAGCTGTCATGGGAGTTGTAAGGAATTAAACACAACTTCAGTCCCTGAAGAGGATGCAGAAGCAAGGTGGGATTGCTGATAACAGTCGCTTCGGTAAAAAGGGAAGATTAAAGAGGGAGTTGCTTTTTCAGTTATTTACAAGGAACCTCATAAAACCAAAGGAAAAATGTAGAATGAAGACAGAAAATACATGGATAAATGAAAAAAGAGAGGCAGTTTTTTTTTTAAACTGTAGTTACAGCTTTGTAACGACTGAAGATTTGCAGTATAGTGCAATTGGTATTGACTAATCTTCTATTTTCTTGACTCTATACTTAAAATTTCTTGCTCAAGTTGTACCTTGTGTTATTGAAAATAAAATTGCATTACTACCTGTGAAGTAGTCTTTGTACTAGTATGATCATATAGAGAAAGCAATCATCCTAACTTCTAGAAAGTCTGTTTTTATGTGGTGAGCATGTGGTACCAACATGTATTTCTTACAGGCTTTTTTTTTTTCCTTTTAGAGTAAATTATTTTTTAAGAGGAGTGTCCCCAGTTTACCTTATTTTATTTGTGACCTTTTTCTATACATTTATTCTCTGGGATCCATCTCTCCCTCATTTGGAATGGGTAAGAATAGCAGGAAGCAGCTGTGGGTGCTACTTCACATGACAGGTGAGTCAAGATGCTGGAGACATGTTGTGCAAGTGATTTTTACCTTCCTTCAGGTAGAACCACCTTCCTTGGTGTTCATTAGAGGACGATTTATTTATTTATTTATTTCATGCCTGGTCAATTTAGAGATATTTGAAACATTTGTACTTGTTGGGAATTTGCCATTGGGAATTCTAGCAATTCATATTTGAGATGTCTCCAACTGGCTTAGAATTAGAAAATCTTTCTTCTGACAATACTTACAGAATATTCAAACATGCAATAGGAAAATGCTTGTTACTCTGTACTATGCAATTATGTAGTATGTAACTAAGTACTTACTGAGTACTACGCTAATGAAAACTTACTAGTTGTACAACCAAGCTTGTCTAAGAAGCATGACTCTTGGAAGCAGCTGGTTCGATCTAATGTTGGACAGCAGTGGTTGACGGAGCACTGTGAGTGTGTCAGTTACCACTAGGTAAGGCAACAGTGGGCACGTGATAGTGGAGCTGGAACAAGTAGGGCAGAGGTTAGCCTTTACTTCTCTTTCTTGGTTCTTGTTCTTTGGGGGTTAAGGAATGCTTGCATGAAAGCAACTCATTCTTCAAAATGGGGCCAGAGTGAAGTATTTGTACAAAAAACTTCAGGTGGTATGGTTTGGGAAAGAATGTCAACAAGTGAACCTGTGTTACTGTTCAGCAAACTTTGATTAGGTAATGCAAGTCTTGGGAACAAGGAAGTGAAATGTGAATGGTGTTGCGGTATCCTGGTACTAGTTCTTTACTCTAGAAATTCAAGGGGTTATAATAAAGAATCTGTTTGTGTTCATCAAAAAAAAAAGCTGTAGTGTCATGTGGAAGATGCAAGTCCTGACTAATAGTTATTGGAGTGAATTCAGAGCAGAATTTCAAAAGCTAAAAATGTGTATTTTCACAACGCTTGGTTTCCGTTGCAGCTTTGATTTTTATTCAAGAAACAAAGTGGGGATCAAGGGTACACAATCAATAAGCATTGGCCTCTGTTAAGTGTGTGGTGTCTGGGGACATATAACCAGCTGTCTGGAGCCATCCACTGTTAGGTGTCTGGAGACTATGGGATTTGTTTCTCCTTGTTTTGTTGCATCTACTTTGGAAGGCTTTTTTTTGCACACAGAAAGGAAAAGGTTCTCACCTCTTCTGCAAAATCCTTTATGTTAAGAGTATACCCTTAGGAAGGTTTTGATTATAATAGAAGTTCTATTAAAGACAATTTCTATATTATGTAAACTTAAAATTATCTTTAAGCAGATAGTGGCTGCTGTTTCCACTCAAGGGGGGTGGGGTTTAAAGATTGTGTGCTTAACTGTCTAATTGTTAAATAATAAAAATTGGCAAAGCGTTGATCTTAAGGTTCTCTCATCTGAATGCTATTTTTCAAATGAATGATACAGTGGTGTGTCTTCCTAGTGGGGTGAGTAAAGAAGTAAAGCATTTGAAATGCATTTGCTTTAGAGGAGTCTGATTTTCTTGCTCTGGAGGAAATATTCTGATGGTT
The DNA here is from genome assembly GCA_011075105.1 of Heteronetta atricapilla. NCBI lineage: Eukaryota > Metazoa > Chordata > Aves > Anseriformes > Anatidae > Heteronetta > Heteronetta atricapilla. Next base: position 7,049,262 of record CM021740.1, read on the forward strand.
ATACTGCTCTGAGACTGTCTGGAAAAGTCTGCAGAGTGCTGCAGCTTATGAATATAATAGATAACGTTTTAAGTTTGCTTATATTGACAGCTATTTAAGTTTGCTTATATTGACAGCTCGTGGTTTCAAATGGTCTCTTGGCTTGTTTGGCAGCAAGTCTTGCAGTAGTTAATCTCTCATACAGCTAAACAACTAAGCAGTCTTTCTTGGGTGTTTGGAAGAAATATACAGGCCAGAGGCAGTGCTCACCAGGTAGTGCAGAAAATGAATTTGCCAGTAACATGGCTTTGAAATCTTCGAATCAGGAAAAGAGGAAAAGAATCTCATTTTTCCATGTATGTTCTGTTGTCCTGCTACGTGTCTTCTGTTTAATGATTTCAAATACATAGCAACTTAGTGTTAAATAAACCAAAGTGTAGATAGGAGGAGCCATGCTTCTAACTTCATTTGAAGTGTGTTGATACTATCTCTCATTGAATGGGGTTGTTCCAAGTTCTGGTCCTACTGGAATAGCTGTGCAATGGTGTGGTGTTTCTGCTTGCTGTTTGTTTATTAAGGTGTTGCTAACAATCACACAAGATAGAAGTGCAAAATGAAGATTGTTGACAGGGCTCAGTAGCAACTACAGGATCCTGAACACTAAGAAAAATGGTTTGTAACTTGCTAGGGCCCTAGGTTACGTCTAGAATGTAAGGATTTATGTTTACAACTTGGAAAAGTGCATCTCCGGGTAATCTGGAAGACCGCGTATACACTGCAAAACTGGTTTACACTTGATATTTGTAAGAAGGACTGCAGCAGCATTCAAGTAAAGAAAGCTTTTTGATTATATTTTGAGAAGGTAGGGCTACCCTTGTCATATGACTGTTACTATGCTTGAGGATAATGCAGATTATTCATGAGGTGATCAAGTTGTGTTTTCTGTCACATATACTTATGATGTTCTCTTCTATTGAATCCAGTTTTTCTGTTATCCATGGAAGTAGTTGAAGTCTTTGAAATACAGTGGAAATCTGTGTACCTGTAAGTACACAGAACCATCACACCCTCTGTCAGTGAATTATTGGCATCTATTTTTTTTTTTCTGCATTCTCATTCTCTGTCTCTCTCTGGGAAAAGTGAGCTTGGTAATTTAAGGCCAAATTCTCCTGTCACTCGATACTTTGTCCTTTCCCGCACATAGCCCATCTGTGGATTCCAGGGCACTTCTGGGGATCACAGCTGGGTAGCTGTGTGGGCAGGACTGATGTGGTTATACATGCTACAGTCAAAGTCCTCAACTTAGCACAGTTAAAGTTGAGACTTTAAAGGGGACCAATTCTTTTCGTTGCTTTTTATGTATAGGTATTGGCTGAAGGATCAGAATTTTGCCCTTCTCAGAAACATTATAGGCATGTCTGTCAAAGTTGGAGACATCCTTAAAGTGTGAGGGGAAAGAAATTAAGTGTCGTAGCAAATGGAGTTCCTAAGCCCAAATGTCAGGCTCGGATTTGTAAGAGTAATCTAAAATACTGACTGTGCAGGCATATTTTGACCAATGGCTTGAGTTTGAATCTTTTATTAAACTGTATCCCCCACCCCATCTTTCATTTCCCCTTCTGCAGTAACCTTTCATATACTCTCTGAACATGATGACAAGTCTGAATTGCTGTGTTCTGATGATATGAGAGAAACCCAGAGAGTAGATTATGCACATCAGTGTTCATTTTAAAAGTCTTCTCTTAATCACAAAAGTATGTACTTTCTCAGGAAACTTAATATTTTGAAATTGTTGCATAAGTAAATTTTTTTTAAAAAAACAACACAACAGCATACAGTTTCCAGATGTGCCCCATCAGGTTTGGCTGATGATAGATGTTACTTTAAGTGTATTCAACAGATGCCATGCCTAACATTACTGTAGTAGGAACTTTGTTTCCTGTACAGCTGACATTCAGAATCCGGTTGTGTTCATGGTCTCGCTGAATAGGAATTACCAAAAGTATAATTCAAATGTAGCAACATATTTTTATGAAACTATTTGTTAGCAGGATAAAATGAAGACTGTATAGGTGAACAAGACTATTATTCATTTAACATCAGTGTTTTAGGTTAAGAACATCTGAAGCACGTCTTATTATAGGCTCGGATATCCAAGGTACTGGCCTAATAATCTGAAACCCACTTCTGACAATGCTTGTTCAAGAACTTCTTACTGATGAAGCTGTACATGACAAATTTAGCTATTTTTTGATAATGAACAAATTTAGCTATTTTTTGATAATAAAAGTGCAGCTTTTAACTTTGATGGGTGAATTGCTATCAATCACAATGAATATTGAAAACTAAATCTAATGATACTGAGCTAGGTTGTATACCTAATGATATTTTGTCTTGAGATAGCTAGTAATTTGGGAAAGAATAAAATGTGTTGTATCCATTTTGCCTGGGAGTATATCCCTTTGTATTCAAGAGGATATAATTGACCTCATCTTGCAGTGATGTGTAACTTTTATTATAGCTTCCTGAGTGTTAATATCACTTTGACTGAAGAACTTGGCTTTTAACATCTGGCATGCTTTCTACTTCTGTTGTTGTTTAGGATTTTATATGTTGGAAATTCTGTTAAACTTAGTTAAGATGAGTTGTTAAGATGTGTGTGCTTTTAATTTTCTTGCTCTATTTTAGTGGCAAAAAAGAGCAAACATTAAGATTTTGTTAATTTTGACTTGTACCTGGAATGTGAGGAGCCCATTTTTTGGTGCACTGTAGCTGTGTCATGTATATTTAAGATGAAAGTCTGTTAGCCTTTGTTACTACTTATCCCAAAACTCAAAAATACGCTTCTTGGATTTTGGTGTTTAACTTTTATTTCTTAAATATCTCCTTTTTCTTATTTGTGAAACTTTAATTTTTAGGACAAATGTGTATGTGTCTTTCCTTTATTTTCTTGCCCTCCTTCCACCCTCCCCAGTTGTTGAGGTAAACACTCCCAAAATATTTAGTAGCTCCATAATGTAGTGCAGCCTGTGAAAATAAAGGTGTAATTCCATGGAAAACGAATGCCTGCAAGCACTGCTGTAGTTACTGTCCTATTTTCCTATTTTGAGAAGAGCAAATCCTATTATACCTCAACTTCAGTAATTTAGTCTCTTTAACTAGGTGTTTCAACACTTCAGATGAATGCCATCTAAAAAAAGAAAAAGAAGCAAACAAACAAAAACAACAACAAACCCTCACACATTCAGTGTCCAGTTATCAGGGATGGAGCACTTGGCCTCTGTAAAAAGCCGTTTTCTTTGATGGTTGGCAGATCACAGGACAGATAGCTGCTCTTTTTTGATTCTTTTGCTACTCTTAATAGGGAGCATGTATTTCAGTTGCTTGGTGCTAATACTAAAAACAAGCCTTGCTTTTTCATGTTGGGTGTGGTTTACAAGAAATACTTAGTTCCAAATCCTGGTAAGAAGAGCTTATTACCAAGTTGTTCCAGCAGCACAGAGATGCACCATCCAGACAGAACAGTTGTCATCAATTCCACTTTATTCTCAGTTCATTATGTTCTGTGTGAAGATGGGGAACTTATTCATGGATTGGCAAGTATTGATTAGCAACAATTCTGCAAGGTCCAAATCTTACATAAATGAGGTAGGGCTTAGGCTCCTCACTGGATAGGAAGTCTAACTTTGCTGTAGAGTCTTAAATCCTCTGTGGCAGTGCACACAGGAAATAGAGTGAAGCTGGGGACGCTTGTGTTACATGAGTGACTGACTTCTCATCTCTTTCTCAAATACAGTTTTTTGGTATACTTAGGTCATGTAAGGTTGTTGATTGAACCAGTGTAAATCTTCAAGGTCCATTAAGAACTGGATTCTACTCCTTAAGTTATGTTTTAAAGCAGATGTCACCAGCACTTAGTATAATTTCATGCATGCTTTTCTCTGGAAGTCTTTTTGTTTCTGTTCAAGAGTAGGTAAAGGGTTTGCTGTTGGTACCAGGTTGCAATAGCTGCCTTATCAGAAGACATGGAACTTTTCATGCAGAACTCTCATCACTGTTCTGTGCTAAGCTCTGTAGTAAACATGATTCTAAAGCCTGTTTTTTTCTTCAGGTAAGCAAAGAAAATGCAGGTTCTGTGCTGATTCTTGTGCTGGCAAAGAATTTGTGGTGATTCCAACAGAGCAGCAAGCTGATGTTCATTCTCTTGCATGTAGGAGCATCTACAAACCAGCCTCCTGACACAAGTAGCTACAGTGCTCACTGCCATTCACTTTTTCCAGAAATTAATACCATAAATTAACTATAGTACAACACTTAGCTTCTTGATGTAGTTAGGGCAGAAAAACATCTGGGCAATGAGTTGACAGAAGACTTGTTTGACTTCTGATGTGCCTAGCAAATAAAATCCCCTCCTAACTCTTCAAAATTCAAAACATTCTTACGTTCATAATTTGAATTAGTGTTAATTAATTTGACATTAGGACGGAAGTTGTGATCAACAGTGTGCTTTGATTTTTTAATTATTTTTGTGGGGAAACAAATAGATGTGATTAATGTTACCCACTTGTTTGAAACTGGACTAGAAGCTGGAGACTCCCTTTGAAAGAATGTTTCCAAATACTGAAGTTTGCTTTCTAAAGAATACTTGCAGACAAACAAAAATTTTCAAATAAACCTAAGTAATGCAAAATCTATTCCTACAGCTGATAAGGAAACTAGTGTTAGTTGTGCTTCCTTACTCCACATTTCAATGCCAGCTACTTCGGAGTTCATTGCATTTGGCATTAAAGAAATGACACACAGAACACTGACTGCTGACTTTGTTACTGGTTTGTTGTAGAGATGGTCAGTGTAGTTTGTCTGGGCAGTTTATGAAGTTTTCCAATTGTTGCTTTAGAGCATTTTGTTTGAAATACTTGTGCCTTTTGTTCATTTCTCCCCTCCCAGCAGAAGTAGCTTAGAGAATTGAGTGTTAATTTGGAAATGACCTTACTTGCCTTCATTTATAAATAGCAGTGAGAAAGAAGGGGATTCCCCTGCTGCTCACACCCCATTCATGGCTTCCTTTTTCTGTTCAAACTGTGTCTTACAGTGCACTATGACTTTGAGCCCACAACAAGTTGCAACAAATTCAGCTGTACTCCAAAAACAATGCACTTTGGGTCATGAGCTGGTAAAGTCATTGTGATGTGTGTCTTTTTTTTTTTTTTTCCTGGGACAGGATAAAAAGCTAGGTAACAGGAGACTTGTTGAAACGATTCTTCTGATATTCATAGCTACATGTTATTTTGTGTATTTCATGCATTGATATGGTATGCCTAAAGTTTGAAGAAAATAAATCTTGAATGGATGATAGAAAGGGAAAAAACTCTTTGTTTATATTGCTTTCCCTTATGTGGCTATGGTTCTTGTACTGCAGCTGTTATGGAAGCTAAGTCCTTGGAATAAACAATGAAGGAACTTAGCAATGTTTTGGTGTGTGTTCTTTCTTTAAAAAAAATCTTCAAAACTATCTGTGATTTAAAACATTAATAAAAATGCATTCTTATTAAATCAAGTATTTTAATATCACTATTGCTAAGCGTTCTCAACCATTCCATTACAAATATTGCAATGCTAGCTAGTTGATAATTGTCTTACTAAAATGTATCTTTGGCCAAAAATAGCTAGGTGCTGGCATTTACCTTGTATGCTGTCTTCAGATCTTACTACTTATAGCTCTGACTTAGCAATGCAGTAAGTGTTGGTGTGTTGGAAGCAGCTGATTACTTAAAACACGATTGATACTTGATTTAGATCCTTGATCTTAATACCATTGGGACAACAAGAGTCTTAAGTAAGTGATTTCTAGTGGACTGAATGAAAAACACCTGATCACCACAGTGCTGCATAAGATGTTCTGTACCTGGCAGGTGGATGATAAAGCAGTTAGTGGTGTGCCATTATTTTGTGCATGATGTGATTCAGTTGTTTAAGGGAAAATGGAGTTAAGCTTGGTTTCTGACTTGACTTAAGGGATAATGAAACTGATTGGGCATAGGTATTTGTTTTATATCATTTATCAAATCAAGGTACTAAAACTGTGTGAGAAATTAGAATTAGTCTGAAAAAGGTGATCTGCAAATAGACTCATGTCACTCCTTCTCCATCCTTTTGCTCTCATCAGACAAGCTAAAATCAGATTTGTCTGATTCAGCCTCTCCATGACTGACACAACTAGGTCAGGAGCAGTGATTGTTTTTGCACAGCATCTCTTGCTTGTGCCCTGCTTCCCCACCCCCATCCCTTGGGTGCCCATTGTAGTGTAATTCTCCCTTAGAGATTGGACATTTTGTAATTTCATGTCTTGGATCTTTGTCACCTGTGTCTTTTAATTCAAAATGCTGGACCTAAGACTGTTGGAACAGTTAATAACTCAGTCCTTCAGATGTAATCATTGTTTTTTCTTCCCTTCTGCTGGCTTCAGTACTCAGTTGTTGATTCTACTCTCAGAACTGTTCCTAGGTTTTCATGCTGTCAGTGATACTAGCCAGAATCATCTTTTTCACTAAAGATAGGCTGGAATTAACTTCCTGTTCTACTTAAAACCCTTCCTGAAAATCATTACATAACTTTTCATTTATTTTAGTTTCAGGTGAGAAATCTGCCTGCTAATAGAAAGTTTAATTGACTTAAAACTTGTTCTTTTTTTTTGTTCTTCCTATACTGTTAAGTTCAGTAGTCTGTTGAACTCAGTTTCATTGTATTTTGAGAGTATCGCTGAGGGAATGTAATTTTTCAGCAGGGCTTGATATTGTGGACCCTTAAGCTGTTGCAGTCAACTTTAAAAACTCCAACATGTAAACTTATTTGTTAGCGTGGCAAGAGCTAGATTTTTTGTTTTTTAGGTCTTGTTAATGAGCATGGTTACAGTTACAAGCAGATGAGTCCACAGTGAGCCTAGCTTTTGGCTGCAGTTCAGTTGTTGAATATAAAAACTGAGGGGGTATGCATTGGAAGTGCCTATGTAGCATAATGTATGATGTCCTGATGGCTTTCCTAAGCAAAGTTATTTTTACGGCAGTGAGGCAGGCAGTACCTCTACAGGCGTTACTGTGCGTATACGGCTTGTGAAACATGATTTTTAGTAGTAGGGCTCTCAGTGAAGAAGCTACAGCTATCAGGAGTCCTTGATCTTACATGTTGCTGTTTGTTGGACTTCACTCCAGCTGTAGGCAATCTTCATGAATCACTAATGCCTCATGTAGGCAGCTGGTTGACCAGTAACATCACTCCTTAGAGAACTGAAAAAAATTAAGACTAGTTGTAGAATCTCTTCTGTTAGGACCTGAACAGACCTCCCAGAAACCTTACAATGCTTTAGCTTTGAATACCTCTGTGGGCATTATTTTATAACTTGCTAGGCAACATGCTGTTAAATCTTGGTATTGCTTTAGTTAACTTGATACCTACTCAATTTTAAGTGATTGAAACCCGTAAGTACTGTCATTGTTGGTTGTTGTCTTCTGTAAGCAAGTTCTGGTGCATATGTCTAGAGGTAGTTCTATAATTGTGTACTGCATCTGCAATATGGTTAGAGCTTGGAGAGCTTACAAGCTTGTTAGGCATCAAACAATGGATTGAAAATAGTTATGTCCCCTGGTTGGACTAGTGGGGAAACTCCAGCTGCACAATTGAAAGTACAGTGGAAAAACCCTAAGGAAGTAGGCTTGAAAGTGAGTTAAACAGTCCATGTCCTCAGTTCTTGATCCTTAAGGTCACAGGAGATGTGCCTACAATTTTCCCTTACCAGTTCATACATGTGGGCATGACGCTTATGTATGTGTGCACACAGAGCTAACCTCAAATAAGCAATTGCTGTGGCCTCCGCTCTGTCCAGCGGAAGAATGGATTTACAGAAGCTGTGGCATGTCATTGTAGAGATTCCTGTGAAAGACCTAGGTTGGTTTGATATCTGATGTCAACTTGCTTCTCCCTCTGTTTCTTCTAGCATTACCTGGCTCCCCAGCTGAAGTCAGGAGGGTCTGTAGCTCAGGCTTGGCATGGATTTGGTTGGTAGCTGTGCAATCAGCTCCATTCACAGAGCTGTTTCTTGTGTGTGACTGAAGGTGGAAATGCTGTATGCATTTGTCAGAACTATGCGACAGGACAATTCTTTTTGTCCTAAGGATAGAAATGTAAGGTATCAGAAGTCAGTGGCATTGTTTAGTAAGGGAGAAGCTGCTCCCTTATTTATAATTACTTCACAAATGGAGCTTTATGTCTTCCTTGCATTCCCTTTCCTCCTCAGATTCCCACCTATCACGGGAACTCCACCTATCAACTACAGTGTGTAAGACATCTGTGTTTTAGGAGTGTAGTGAGAAAAGAGGTTGCTTGTACTTGTCCATGTGAGAGAGGAGAGGCGAACAATTGTGATCAAGAGACCTGCAGCATGAGGTGGATGGCAATGTAGAACACGGACAACAAAGGATGAAATGTGAGGATGAAATGTCACTTTCTAAATGAGGGGTGTGGTTTATGGTGCCAGATGTGAGATTGGTTTTTATAGCCACTGGTGAAGCTGTAAAAGCAGCAGAGCAGTTTATTTCAAAATGTTAAGTATTTTTGGTCAGAGCTTTTTGATGGACCAGGTACCAGTATCAGGCAGTGATGGGTAAGAAGTCCTAGTAATTAGTTCAGGGTTTTGGGTAGGATGATTACACTTCTGTACTTCTGGTTCCTCAATCTTCTCCCACTCTGTGGCTGAAAATCTCTGTCTAGAGGGATTCCTCCCTCACCCCATCACAGGTTGCTGATAGGAGGAGAAAAGTCCAAAGTCTTCTCCACCTGAGTTGTTATCAAGTTTAAGTACTTGGAATGTGGGGAAAATCTAGACAAATAAGACAGCTTTGGTATGAATTTGTCCTGTGGTTATGAACTTTTTTTTGGATGTACAAAGACAGCTTTTGCACTTGAACTGTTAAATGGCTGAAATATTAAAGATGTGGGTTTTTTTTGGTTGAATAGCAGCTTTTGTTTTCAAAAAGCATTACAGAAACTTGAATCACTTATCTCGTCTTTAAGAGAAAGATTATTAGACACTCCAAATTCTCTCTTAAGACCAACTTCTCTTTTCTGTTAATGTGCACCCCCTGTGAACAGATACTTGCCACTAAGCCATGACTCTTACTTTCATTTGCTACTTCCCAACTGTTAGTTGCTGAAACTAACCTCTCTTCTTTTCACTATTCTCCTTAGCCAGTTCTTTTCTCTCTCCCATATAGCTCTTCATCTTTCCAAGAAAGGGTTATGGATTTTAAAGGTAGATAAAGGGGAGAGTTTGCTCTGTGGTGGCAATGAACAGAAATACTGGAGCTTCTCTTGCCTCACTTAGGTTGAGAAGCAACAGGCACAAACTGAAACACAGGTAGTTCCATCTGAACATGAAGAAAAACTTGACTGTGAGGGTGCCCGAGTACTGGCAGAGGTTGCCCGGACAGGTTGTGGTATCTCCTTCTCTGGAGATATTCAAAACCCATTTTGAATATCATGTGATCCTGTGCAACCTGCTGAAGGTGACCCTGCTTGAGCAGGGGAGTTGGGCTAGATAACATCTAGAGGTCCTTTCCAACCTCAGCCATTCCATGATTCTGTGACTGAAGAAGAGAGCAAGTGTCTGAAAGGTAAAGGATAGCAGTTTGGGTGCCTAGGGGTTTTATGGCTGTCTTTGTTTTAAGCAATAAGGTTATAGCAGAGGTTAGCTTCTGCAAGTTGGACAGCAAAGCTGCTGTTCTTCAAACATTCAAAGTGTTCTTGGCATTCATAGAGCTAAGTTTTAGATGAGCTGTAATTCAAAACTGTGGAATTGGAGAAGAGTTGGTGCTGCTGGTATTGTTAGCTCAGCAGCATGATGGGTTAGCTTTTTTGTAGTACTGAGTACAAATATTATTTATGGAAAAGAAGTGTTGGTCACCTTACTGCTCTTCTCCCATCTCTGTTGGTGATCTATGCCCTACTTTCAGCTTATTTGTTCTAACACTTTTCCTTAAATAAAGGAAAATAATCCAACTGAATACAGAATAGCTTGGTAAAGAAACCCTGAACCCACATATTTTATATGGGGAAAACAAGAAAAGCTTAAGTCATTATTTCACCTTTGGTTGAATGTATTTGAATGTGACACTACTGTAAAAATTGAGGCTGTTGATTCTCCAGACCATATACTTAGGAATTTTCCGTGCAAATGTCTGGTATATAGACTGGTGTTAATAGAAGCAATCACTTCTTGTCACTTGAAGTACTGCAGTGAGATGCCTTTCATGCTTACAGAAAGTGTTTGTCTCAGATCTGAAGTATAATCTTTCTCAAATCTACTTTTTGCTGCAAAACAACAGATTCCTTAGGGAAGTCTTAGTGGGAATTTTGAAATGGTCTGAGGAATCAAGGCTAAAACCTTTACATATAAAGGTTTTGGAATAAGATTGGGGGGGGGAGGGGGGAAAGAGGGGGAGGGAGGAGGATGTTAACAGTGGAAACTTTTTGGTTTTAATGCTGTTCAGATTGTTTGCGGTGCAATCCAAGTTGCTGGTCTCAACATGCTCATTAATATGTGAACAATTATCTGACACTCAAGTAGACTAAAAGCATCTGTTTTAAGCTGCTAGTAAATATGTTTGTGGTATATCCAGCACTTCTTTTAAGGTGGAGAACAGTTAATGCATTAACTCTTCAGCTTTGACAACTTACTGACAAACTTGTATCTTGTAAATGTGAAGCCGCTAATAGTTGAAGACCTTTATGCTGATGCATTCCAGTTGCCTTGCACAAATGTGTGGGGTGGGCCTTCATTCTGTGCTTGAAACTTATAAACAAAGCCCCCATTTATTCCAAATGAATGACAGCTAAATAAAGTAGGCTGCAATAGTTTTATCTATGGCATTTATAGGGAGTTAAGGCTTAAATGAGAGCTGGGAGAAGGACAAAGCCAGCTATCATTCCAGAGCAATGTAGCTTGCAAATATGCCTGGTTTTGTTGTAAGCCAGGCTGTTTTCTTGTGTTCTCAAAGGTCTGTGCTGGGTAACAACCTGCACTGCAGACTGATGATGAGGACCTTTGGCACCTATAGCATCTGTGAAACTAGAAAGATAAGTTCATATGTTTACAGGGAACCTGCATATTCAGTGCTCCTTCAGCTATCATAAAATAAGACATGATAAATTCAGTTGTCAGTAACATATAAGCTACTGGGAAAATTTGACTCGTTTCAACACTGGTAAGATGTTTCATATTAAATGTTCTAAGGATAGGATGGTGAATCTTTTGCTAGCCTACACTTTAGCTTCTTTAGCTACCAGTATAGGAAGGATGCATCTTCTCTGGTTACAACTGTACAGCTAAGAAAATAATGTGCAGTATAATGTGCAGTATCCCCAGCTATGAAAAATCATTCTTAGGCACAAATTTAGAAAGCAGAGGTTAATAAACAGGTTATTAGTAGGTTAATAAAAATAGTAGGTTAGTAAAACACTATTCCATTCTACATGTGTCTTGAAGTCTTTTATAAGATTGCAGTGAAATATCTGTGGTCTTTGTGTAAATTCATTATTCTTATTCCTTTCATTCCAGTAGATACATAATATAAATGGTTTGGGCTGAAATTGAAGTGAACGATTTTTGGGAGTAAAGGAGCATGATAATTTCTTTAAAAGAAAAGATAAGCTTGTGCCATCTGCTTTTGGCAGAAGTTGCCATAAATGCTCTTCTTAACTTGAATATAAACATAACGCTGATTGTGTTGCAAAAGCTGCGATGGTGAAGTCTGTTAAGCAGATTTGCACAATCCTTTGCCTGAAAAAAGCTCATTCTCATGCAAAATAACATCCAAGTTCACCTTTTCCAGTACAGTTGACAACAATGAAAGAAATAGCCCAACTTTGAACTTCTTTGTTGTTCATAGACTTGAACAACAACCTTATCTGTTAGAGAACCTCTTTGAGCTATTTCCTGCTTCCTTTAGTGCATCTGTGCTTGGATACTTTGTCATAAAGGGTTGAAAAGTCTGGGTCAGCACTGTGGGTCTTCTGGGTACCCTTCTCCTTAGACTGCAGAATCTGTTCTGGTATGCTGTGTCTCCCTCAGCTCGAGCAAGAGCAGTTCTGCTTCGCTGTTGACTTCCTGTACCTCGGTTGTGTCATCCTGCTGTTGGATCTGTTCCTGGGATGAAGAGGAGGCTTGAGCCTTTTTTGTTACCACGGGTCCCTCAGGCCTACCTTGTATCCTGGTAAGTATCATGTCAGGAAGGAAGCACACGGTGCATGTATGAAATGCTTCCTGATACAGGAACGCTTCTGTAGTCCGAGGGTGCAATTTCAAGGAGGCTGGTTTAGATCAAACCGAGGTCAGTTGCTGTCTGTTCTTCTTCCTTTCCCCTTGTACCAGTCCTAGTATTGACCTGACTGCTTGTTAGGGTGGAGATGGTTATTTCCCCAGCATTATGAGCTTCCAACTTGGATTGGTGAAACAAGTTGCTTCTGGAGCATAATTATGATGCTGAAGTCTGCTTTAGTGCCTTCATGTGGGCTCAGCTATGCATCATTGCTTGCCTGCAGCTGGCATCACTCATTTTTTCTGTGTGCATTATTATTCTAGTTTGTCTCCTTCCTCTGGGAAGGAAGTAGTTATTTGAACAGAGTTTGGTTTCTTGTGTAATTGTTTTAAATTAACTTGTAGAACGCAAACACTTGTCATGGCCAGTTTTCTGTTCACGTGTTTCTTGATACTTATTTTCATCTCTACTAAAACTTGAATGAGACTGATGGGAAGATTTAAAACAAATAAAACAGCAACAATAACCAAACCTAGTGGAAGCAAATTTCCTAGCAGGGACATTTATTCTTTCTTAGCCATCCCTATGCCTTGTATAATTTTTTAAAATAAAAATAAAATTCCTGATACTTGATTTTGTGTATCAATGTTACTTTGCATGACTTTTATTATCTATTTTTGTCTTCTCCTAACTCCTTTCAAAAAACATAGCAAAGGACGAGATAAGAGAAAATAAAGGTATTTTCAGCTGAAGAAAAGTTATCTGTTTTAAAGGTTTGAAGGTTGCCTTATTTTGTACATTTTAGCTGATTTGAATAAGAGGTGAAAAAACAACTCTCAAATGTCATGTGGGTAAACTTTTTGCTCTCTTGCTGACATGAGCTGAGTTGTATGGGCATAGTAACAATGATGAACGTTCTTGACACACGACTCTAAGCACAGGTTGCATGAGAAGTAAAACAAGTAATTCATTGTAACCCTCTATAGAACCATCCAGATGGCAGTCTGCTGCTGCTCTGAGTGTTGCTCTGAGAATGCCTCTGTTTTTACTTTCATCACTTCTGGAGCTAGAACAGTGGATGGGAGAAGGTGGGAAGAGCGGACCTGAGGTACCCATTTTGAGTGCTAAAGCAATTGGCTCAGCAGTCTTCACAGTTGCACTGCCATTTCCATGTTAACGGTTTTCATGGAAGCAATTTTTAAATAACATTTGGTGATTTGTTAATTGATGTGTTGACTGAGCTGACAAACATGTTTCTTGTGCTAGGGGCCCCAGAGCTGAACACAGGGCTTCAGCTGGGGTCTCATGAGAGCAAAGCAGAGGGGGAGAATCCCCTCCGTCGCCCTTCTGGCCATGCTGCTTTTGGTGCAGCCCAGGATATGGCTGACTATCTGGGCTGCAAGTGCACATTGGTGGTTCATGTTGAGTTTGTCTTCAACCAGCACACCCAATTCCTTTCACTGAGGGCTGCTCTCAATCCATTTTCTGCCTTGTATTTGTGTTTGGGATTGCCCTGACTCAGGTGCAGCACCTTGCACCTAGCTTTGTTGAACTTCATGTAGGTGCACCCCTTGAGCCTGTCTAGGTCCCTGTGGATGGCATCTCTTCCCTCCAGTGTGTCAAATGCGCCATTCAGTGTGGTTGTTGGCAAACTTTCAGTACTGTTTACAGCCAACTGCTAATATTTGAGTGTAGAAAGACTCCAAATACTTACTGTTCCCTGATCTGTGGTGGGCCTCAGGTGTGCAGGAGATGGCATTTCTGAATATTCATTATTAAATTTGGTAGCATAATACTGCATCCTCCGTCTTCATACAGAGTTTGTAGTTACATGTTTGGGGCAGCCAAAACAGCCTGGGTATGAAGGAGTACTACAAGGGTATAGTGTGTCCACCCAGCTCTAGAAGAGCTCTGGCAGTCCTGCATCGTCCCGCATTCTCATCCCGTGGATTGATGGAGTCTTACAGTTGTGGTGCTGCAACCTCAGAATTCAATATGGCATTTGATACTCAGGCAGTATTTCACCAACATCTCTGACAGCTTACCAGTATTTAACTAGACTATAGCTAAAAATTGTGTTAAACTGAAATACTACATTTTCAGAACACTGTTCTTATAACTTGGAATTCAAACTGACCAAATGTGCAAGTTGAATGTTACAGGACAGTATCAGGAGTGTTACTGAGAGTCTCTGATGTTGGAAACGACAGCTGTTGTTTATGTAAGCTTTTGTGCAGCAAAACAAAAAACACCCAAATAACAAACAACTCCAGGGTTGGAATACAATGTCTTTGCAGCATTGAATGCTTAAAGCAGGTTTTTTAAGTGGGTATGCCTACTGATACAGGTCTGAGCAAATAACCAGCAAGGAAGGTGTTTAAGAGTGGTTATTGGCAGTCTAGAAGACTGTGCTGCAGTAGAAAGGCCAGTAATTCATGCTGTTAGCTCTCAGATGTGTTAGGAAAAGAACACAATTCATGTAAATGTGAAGCTACAAATTCTAGTCCTGGTAGGTGATGGAAATGTAAATTTTGTTCTGTGACATGGAGGTGTAAAGTTTTTCTTGTGGTGTTTTCTTCTTTTTTTTTTTTTTTTTTTCCCCTCTCTTTTCCTCCAGTGCTGGAAAGCGGTATCTCAAATTGTGGCACATGCTGCTGAGGTCCCTTAAAGTGAACTTGTACCTGACATGTAATTAGCAAAGCACTCAAAGCAACTGAAAGATTGAGTAGAGGGAGGAATGTACTTGTGTGAGCCAATTATATACATGAATGAATGTGTGGGCTGCTATGAGGGACAGGGGCTATGATGCCACTCAGTCAAAGTGGTAGCTTTTGCTTTGTGTGGCTGAGCAACTGGTAAGCAACACTAACGGCCGCTTTGACATTTCTTGGCAACCTTGTGCCTGCACTGGTAGAGAGCTGGATGTGAAACGGTGGTGAGAAGGGGAGATATTTCTTACAACACTTTAACTGTTCAGTGTAAGATTTCTGGTAGTTGAGCTACTTAAATCCAACAAAACAACAACAATGAAGTCCAAAAAAACTATGGTTTTGTCTTAGTAAAATAAGGGAGGTAACTGCAGACATAGGGCAAACAGTGGTTGGGTTGGCTTAATTTACAACGTCCTTTAAATGACAAGCCTCCTGTTGAGCTATTTCTTTTTCGTGGGTATCTGTGCTTTCCAGTTTCTCTTAGGATGTGCCCCATGGCACAGCTCCTGTCATTCCCAGCTGTGCAAGTCATTGCCACCTGCTGCAGTACCCGTCTCAATATGTGTGGCTGCATGATGGGTGCAGGTGCATGCATGGTACCAGTGAAGCTAAACAAAGTGCATGTAAATAGTTAAATTTCACTTAAAAATATGTATTCAGAAACATTACCAAACTGAAAGGGAAGAAAGTTATTTACATTGGCCTCTGAACTGCATTGGAGCTATTTCATGTTGAGGGGCTTCACTGTAGCTTTATTTCTCTGATGTATTGTGGGGTTAAAAGCAAAAGGCTGTAAACGAAGGCAGCATTAAGTCAGTGCCTTTCTGATACTGGACACTTAATTGTAATGTTGCTTTGCAGGAGGTTGAGAGGTAGTTCCTTTGTGGAAGCTATTCTTAGTGTGAGACTTTGATGCTTAATATGCATTTAGGTTATCTTTTTCAAGTTACTTAGTAGCATAAACTGCTACTGTAGTTGAATTCTAGTATGTGAAAATAAAAAAATATTACTTGTGCCTTAATGTACAATGACACTAGCTGACAAACACATGAAAACAGAAAAAAGAATATGACTTAGCATCCAATTATAGATATTGAAGAGTAAATTTGACTCCATTTAAAAAAAAAAAAAGTTTGGCATGTGTAAGGTAACTTCTGGCACATAACTTGAACAAAAACGCTGTCTTGCTTTAGTGGCAGCTGTACAGGTGGAGTGTCACACTCGTCAGTACTTGTTCCTCTTGGAGGTAATGGAGAGTCCTAGGCATTGCTTTGCTTGTACTGAGTGATGGTGAGTTACCCTGGCCTGTACAGCAACCCCTCATGTGCTGCAGAAGTTACCCTTAGTTACAGACTTGGGCATCATCTGACATATTTTGTCAGCTAGTCAATAGTTTTATTTTGGCACCTGCACAGGAATACTGAAAAAAAAACAGGTTGTATCTTCTCTGTACTCCTAATTTTTGTAGAGTGCTGGCTGGCAGTGAAAGCCAGGGGAGAGAAAATTGGCAAAGGCAGTCCAAGGTGCATTCAGTGAAACTTGTGAAGCATCAAATACTTCTCAGTCTTTCATAGTTGATAGCAGTGCCTGTGACTTCTGGAGGAAATCACCTGTATTTGAGAAGGTCTGTACAATACAGTACAAAGCTGCTGTTTGTATGCAAAGGTATCGCAGAAACAGTCTTGCTTCCAGAAGTCTGTTCCTGTGTTGATTAGGATTCACAGTGCGTTTTAAAAACTTCCTTCATTCACTGTATCATTAAGCTATCCATAACAAAGCCAAGCTTTGTAAAATGCCTTTAAACTGTTGATTTGGGGATTACATAGAAGTAACTCTGAACACATATGAACATGGTGTGCACAAGCAAACCCTGTAGGATTTCTTGACATGAAAACAAGTCCATGTCAGCGTTTTTTGTATACTTCTGTTTAACATGAGCATAACGTGATTGGGTTAAGGTCTCCAACAACACTGTCTCAGTCCAGCTGTGGAGGCATGGAGTAAACTACAAGAAGTCTGAAACAAAACAGATTACAGCATGGTTATCAGTACAGAAACAGGTCAGGCAATATTAAGCAATCAGCTTATGTTCTTGAGTAGCTAAAATTTGTTTCTTTTGGATCTCTTGGTATGGGGAATGATGTGCCCTGTTGAAAGGGGTTGCCAATCCTGGGTGGCTGACAAGCAGCCCTTAACTCTAGGGACCAAGTCAGTAATGCTTGGCACGAATTGGATTGACAGTCCATTACTGTCTGACTCTTGCAATAGTTTCACACACAAGTCTGCTCATTCTTCCCTATGAATTTGAAACCGCTTGTTAAATCATTTTTAGGTCAATTACTGTCTGCTTTGGGAATAGAATCTTACCTGCTGGTGTTCTCACCAATCACGAGTAACTTAGGAGCAAAGCACTGGTGTGCCAACTTTTTCTTTTATTTGAAATCTGTGTTTACTGACTAGTACATCTGTGTTTACTGACTAGTGTAAATAGAGAAATTAGACTGAAGATAGGTGTGTGCTGCTATTGAATCTCCATTTTCCTATTGTATCAGCAACTGATCATACACAAGATCATAAGCTTTTTTTTTTTTTTTTTTTTTCTTGTAGCTGGCTACCCACCAGCTGTTTGGACTAGCTGGCATTTTAGTAATGCAGAGGTAAGAGGCATCAATTGAGGATGACTGAATATGGCATTTGAAGAAGACGCATCTATTAGTGTTAAACATCCACTGTTAGAAAATGGAGCCTTTTTAAAAGTACCAACTCTTTTTTTTTTTTTTCCCAAAAAAGGGGGAAATCGCTGTTACTGTGTTCAGAAAACATGTGGTGAGAATGTGCTACATGTAAATTTATGCATCTTAGGAGTTTGTGCCTGGAATACTTGATGGTGATAGTTCAGTTTGTAATAGATATTTGTAGTGGAAGGGTGCGGGTACGATAGCTTGCAAGCACACACTTTCTCTGGAAGAAGCCCTCTGCTTCATTCATTTAAATAGGAATCAAATATTGAGATTCTCATAAAGGAGTAATGTTTTAGTTTTTAACCATTGATTTTTAGGCATCTTCTTCAAAGCTATCCCTGCTTGCAATCATGTTATTTGTAACATTAAAAACTTACGGCGTCCTTTTTTTCCTTTTGCTTTCTACAGCACTCATTTTCACAAGTTGTACTGCAGAGGATGTTACTTTAAGGTTTGATAACACAGAACTTTTTTTTTTTTTTTTTTAATCCTGGGATCTTGTAAATGGTATTATCGATAATGACAATTCCGTGATCACAATTGAGTATTTTCATAGTGATTATTGGAGCAATCATGACATCTAGACTGTAAATTTCCACTAGTTACTTATACAACTAAATTTTTCTTTTTGTACATCTGGGTAATGAGTGATGCTGTTTGGAAAACTAACCATGTCTGTAGCTTGATGTTTCTTAGCTTTTGGATGTGTGTGTTGACTGTAAAATGTACACGCTCTGGTAACTTTTGAATCTTTTTAGTGATTTTTTTCCCCATTATTCAGCTTGAATAATTCTCATGAGTTACGAAACAACTTCAAGACAGTTCTGAGAAAGCTAAGGGGAAACAAACGTATAACGTGTTTGGTTGTGATAAAACAGCGAGATGATATCGATAAAGACTTATCTACAGTCATGACAAGTAATATGAGGGTTAGGGATTTTTCTTAGATTAAACATGTACACTTTTCATTAATTTTTAACATGGTGAGAAGATTGGTTGTAAGGGAGATAGTTCTTCCCTTAATAAGTGATGAAGTTGTAAAGGGCAAGACTATTTATACCTGTAGTAATACACCTATAAAATTTCACATTTTAAACAATGCATTTCCAGTAGCCTTCTGAATATTAAGCGTGGGATATTAGGATCTGTGTTGAAGTCTTTTAGAAAAACTTTTTCAAGTAGATAGGATTTTTTCCCCAAAGGTAAGTTTTTAACTAGTCCTATATTCACTGGAGAAAATGTCCTTTTGTTGAGTATTTAACAGCAGAAATCTAACTTGTTTTTTTCTGGTTTGTACATTGTTCTGTAGATAATATATATGTATCTCTCTAGAGAGTACATTAAGTGAGTGATGTGAAAAAAGACTTTCTGTTGGTGTTGCTGGTTTCTGTACAGTACTTCATGTGTTTAAGAAAGTAAGGTGAAAGTAAAGCCTGCTTGTTGTTGTTTGGTGTTTTCACTCATATGAGCAGCCCATCAGTGCTGTGCTCTAAGTATTTCCAGACACTGTAGGTTTGGTGGGAGAACACTTCACAGGTAGCCTGTGTATGTAGTGCTGTAGGACAGTGCTTGTGGGAGTTCAGATGCCTGAGCTTTCGATCTGCTCTCGAAAATGTGAGGCTTTCAGAAGTGCTGCCATCTGGTCAAGTGGTATGAGCAGGCAGTTAAATTATAATGAATGCAGTGCCCAAGTAGTGGTATTGCCCATGTACCAGGACTGCCTGGCTTTCAGGTAGGTAGTATTGGTATTACAAAGCAGCCAAAACAAACTATGGAATCATAGAATCAGGGAATCAGGAAACATATTCTATGAAACATCTGTCATGATGTTGAGGAAATTGTTGAATGTGAACAGCTATCAAATTGTTGAAAGGAGTCTGCTGAATAGTTTTCCACACATAATGATACTTCTTTCAGATCATTTTCAGTGCTGCCAGGTAGAAGGCTTTTGTGACCAGTGTCAGAATTTCAATACATATCTTTATACCAGTTGACTGACTGATGGCGTATCTCAAGTTCATTGATTAAAGGAAGTGACACTGCTTCTAGGAGAGATGCTTCTGCTGATGTACACAATCAACTTAGTGCCAGAGAAGGAGAAAATATTGTCTCGTTCTTTGCATGAGTTGTATATAGATGTGAGGAAGGATCCTGCCTGTCTTTTTCGCTGCTTGAGGAAATAATACCAAATGCCAACTCAAATGATCTGTATGTTAATCTCTTATTAGTGTTACTCTAGCAGACAAGGTGAATGCAATTTTCAGTTACAACTGCAGATATTTGATTAGTATACAAGTCAAAGTTTTAGGATTAATTTAGGCTTTCTCTGTGTCACCCTATATTTCTGTTGCTAAACCATGCAGTCAACAAATTTGTAGAAGGAAATAAGGTAAGGTTACAGTCTCATGTTGGCAAGCATATTATAGTTTTAGTAAGCACTAAGGGGAAACTAGTTAACTAAAAATAGATTGCAAGGTAGGTTTGCTTTGAATTCTCAATTATTTCTAGAGTGCCTTCAGCTTTGTTAGACAAAATTATTATTTCCCTTATTTGTAAACCTCTGAGAGGAACTGACCTAAGGTTCATCTATCCTTGTCCATGAAGTATCTTCTGCTGAGCCATAAAACTGAAGAAAAGCTATGAATAAACTTAAGATTTTTTTAATCAAAGGGGAGAGGCTAATATTCTACATTACTTTCTTAGTTTTGTGATTACCCTGAGTAATTTGAGTAGTTGAATCTGATCCCCTTCTGTATTGGAGGGGAAGCAGTTGGGCAGTCATGCTGTGAATGACTGATGTCTTCTGAAACGGCCAGCTTTACTACACAGATGAGCAGCAGTGCTAGACTGAATAGTAATGACAGCTGCTATAGTTTCAAGACAAACAAATGACTTCATTTCCTAGATCTCTTTTTGTGAAAAGCTAACCACTTGTATGATAATCCTTGAGGCCTCAAACAGCATGTAGTAGTTCAGCATGTTCATTACTGAAACTGGGAGAAATGAAACCAATGAGGAGTAAAAGGTACACTGTGTAACGTGTATCTGCATGCATATATATGGTTGCATGTATATTTGCATCACTGAATAACACTGTCAGCAGCTTCTAAGTTGTATTTGAATACTGCAAGTTATTTTATATTTTTTTTTAAGTCAATGAGCACATTGCAAGTTCCAAAGGCAGGCACTAAAATCAGAGAAGTTGTTTGTTAGACCTATGTAATCTGGAGGTCAGCTACTTGAAATGGAGATGAGGTCCTGGAAATAGCACCTCAGTTGTAGACAGTGCATTTCTCCTCAAATTAATGCTTTAGCACCAATGTTCTAATGTTCACCTAGATGGAAAGTATTTCTTTTGATTGCAGTGTTTATTACTTTACTGGCTCTAGTGTAACTTCTTTGCTTAGTTTGCTTATGTTGAGTTTAAGCCTAAAAATGTTCATGTCAAATATTTGAGTTGCATGAAAATAAAATAAAGCATTTTTCAAAGTCCTGTAAAATATGGCATTTCTTAAAGGTACTTTGTTATAATTTGGACAAAATACCATAGTTTTTGACTGTCTCAGTCTGTGTGACCTTGTCAGTGAGGACAAAGGACTGGCATTTATGGGGAACTGGATTCACAAACAAGTTCTGGGTGCGTGCTTCTTTTTTCTTCATGCAGTTTGTTTTTTCTATTCGCATCTCCACTATGCTCAGGAGTGTTGACCAAACCCTGTAGTTTTCCAGTACCTGGTTTAGGTTTGGATAGCAGTTGCTGCTGTCAGGTCACTCTGGCTAAGTTCTGCAATATAAACTCTGCTGGTTTGTTAATAACTTCACTTTAAATAACTGGTGTATGGGTCAATTTACTGCCATATTTCAAGCTTTTTCTTTGTCATTGGGTTTGGTGTGCCTGTCATCTTGAGTGCTGTCTTAACTTGGTATTTCTTATGCTAATCTTTTCACTTAGAATATTAAATATTAAAATTATTTTTTATCTTCCCTACCCCTCTTTTTTTTTTTTTTCCAGCAGTACTGCATTGTGGGATAATATCAAGGTCTGTTTTGTTGCTGGACTGTTCTATTGACCTGTTGCAGTATTCTGAGACCACAGACTGACACGAAGGAATCTGTAAGTACAATGGTATGGGGGAATACTTTGCCGTCACTTAAAACTATGCATCCTGTAAAGGTAGTTAGTGTGATGTTGTTTATAAAACCTTGTATAGTAAGTGGTGAGTGGCAGCATTTGTTTTATACCATGTAGTCCTCTCTGATTTAGTGCGTGCAGTTGATCAATAAGCAAAGTTCAGGTATTGCTTTATTAAAACTCCATTTTGTATTTTTAGCATTTAATGAAAATATTAGATGGAAAAAAGAGAAAGTTTTGTTAACAAAATCTCTCTTCAGTGTCTTACAATCTTAGGCAAAGCTAAAATAGGAGGAAGAAGACTATAGGGAAGCACGTTAACTTTAAAATAACAAAATATGGTAGGTATTTAATTTGATAATCTGGAGTTACCTACTAGGAATTTTAGGTTACAGGGGATAGT
Organism: Heteronetta atricapilla; assembly: GCA_011075105.1. Lineage (NCBI taxonomy): Eukaryota > Metazoa > Chordata > Aves > Anseriformes > Anatidae > Heteronetta > Heteronetta atricapilla. The sequence continues at coordinate 7,071,536 of CM021740.1, forward strand.
TTGGATCCTTATAACACAGCCTTTGCTATATTGACTGGTGTGTTGTTGCAAAGTAATACTGCAAAAAGGACTGTGACTACCATATTTGAACACACATTCTGGAAAAAATGGCATTACCCACAGAGAAATGGAGAATGAAGATAATTGCTGTTATGGTTTAGCAGGAATACTGGAAAATACTGGAAAAGAAAATAGTACGTCTTGAGAGATTTGTCAACTGTTTGTTACTGCGAATGCCATACTAACCAATACATGATGTTTCAAGCAGCTGCCATCCTGTAGTAGTTGGATTCTAGAGAAACCATTAAACAAGAAAAAAGTGTTGTTGCAACTATTTTATACTGTGGCAGTTCAGAAATAGGAAATACTGGATTATATTTATCAACAACTCTGACTTCAGAAAAATATGAAAACACTTCAGTCAAAATGTGGTTTACATGTGACTGGAAATTGCAGTTCTTTTCCTGGCATTTGCAGAATGTAGTCCCTTCAAGAGAATCTGTCTTCATCAGTTATACTACTCTGAAAATGACATTGCTTCATCATGTAGCAGTGTTTTGAATTTCATTAATGAAGAGTGGCATGATAACTCGTCTTTCCAAGTGTTTTCTTTGAGACTATTTCCAGGCACAAGAGTTCTTAGGTGTAAATAAAACTACCTATTTTCCCCTGCTGTCACTTCTGTCTCAATTGATGTAACTTTGTGTCAATACGGTTAATTCTTCATCAGCTTTACTTATTTATTTAAGTACTAGCTTCAGTTTGAGTTACTAACTTGATTATGAAGTATGAGCGCTCAACTTTGTTTGGAATCTCATCCCCTAAATATTGCTACACGTACATACTACCATTCTGACACTTATTTCTCGTTTTATGGACTGTGACCATTGATATGTTGTTGATCACAGCTATTGTAAGGAAGATTTGACTGTTTTATTCCGGAGAATAGGAGCACATGCTTAAAAGAGCTTCATGTTGGATGGTGAAGTTAAAAACAAATAGTGAATTTTGACTGAATCTTGCTTGTAATGAAGCTTATAGTTGCCATGTTATCCTTTTAGTTTGGATGAATATCTGTCTCATGCATGTGTATGGACACAGAACTATGGCTTTTCTTCCTACAGAGCTATCAAGTCAAGAACGAGTTATTTGATTGAACTCCTCTGTAGTTCGTTTTGCAGGTGGATGCTGAAATATCTTCAGGTGTTGATGTTTATTGTGCAAATAGGAAATACCTTGGACAGTTTGTTTTTAAAATAAGTTGAAGCCATGGGTTAAAACTCTTGACTCCTAGATATTCTGAACACAAAGGCACTGAAACTTTCCAGATTTTACAACTATGAAAATACCACAGAAGAATGCAAATAGATTCTTCTATTTGTAAGATATGCTAACTTTCTCGTGTCTTTACTTTTTTTTTTTTTTTGTAAGCTTTAGGAAGGAGACAAGAGTTACAAAGTGGCCAATCCTACTGAGGAGGACATTATCCTCCTGACATACCCAAATATTAGGCAGCCAGCACCAATCCAGTGAAAAAGCTGCTGTGTAAGCAGAGCTTTCCAGGCTACCTGGAACATGAGTGAAGTTTGTCATAACTGTAAGCATTCTTGGTTATACATAAGGTTTTTGTTACACTACTAGTCCAGCAGTGGTGACAATGTCCTCGACTTCTTTACAAAATACATTCTAGGATGATTTCCAATAGTTTGTAGTTCAGCTTCTTCAGAGACTTACTACAGTGTCATATTATGTATTTGTATACTGCTGGCAAGTATTATTTGTTGCAAGTATCACAGTTGGCTGGATGTTGTGATTACAAAATGTGCGATTTTTGGTTTAATATTTTTGTGTAGACTATCCTAACCAAGTAGATTAAAATGGGGCTGTAGCTCAAAGTTAATTCTAAAGTTTTTTTTCCAAGGAATATTGAACATTTCAGAACTGCTCTGAACTGCACTCTGAGATGCAGAGCCAGTTTATACAACATAGTGAAGAAAAATTAAATATTATGCTCAAATTTTAGAAAGTGGCATCGATTTATATATATATATAAATTTGAGGAAATGTAAAGCTTGTGAGAAATTGTCTAGATTGCTGTAAAGCTAAATGGGTATTCGGGTATTCCTATGTTTTTTTTTTTTTTCCAGCAGTGGGGAAAGACCCCTCAGATACAGCCTTGAAGTTCAGGCTAAGGCATTGGTATTACTCAAAAACAAAACAACACTGTTTAAACAAGTATCAAATATCATGTGTTTTAATGCAACTTTGTGCACTTCTGTTCACATTCTTTGAACCTCTTAGTTCTTACTATATTTATAAGGAAGAGAGCCTGTAGGAGAGCCTGACATTTCTCTTGCATCTATCCAAATTTAAAGAGGGTTGTTATTCCTTGTTGTAATGGTTCAAGCCCATATGCATACCGTATTTGAACAAGAAGTTGTGTGGGGTTAATGGAGTTAACTAGAGTGAGGTGCTGACGTGTCAGGTATGAATTGATGCTTTCATTCTGGTAATGCTGCAGAGCCCTGTGCAATAATTTGCTTTACAAACCACTATAACTGTTGTGAAAATGTGCAGTGATCTTGGATCTTGTCTTCGGTGTCCACTGTAGCTTCCATGTGTAGCACAATTAGCTTGTCACCTGCGTGCTGTCAGCTTTGTCTTCTTGGCAGACTGAGTAACCTGACTTGGCTTTTTGCCTGCTTGCTATAACAAGGCTTCTGAGGGATAGCTTCATCAATCTTAGATTTCCTTACTGTGACAATTCTAATTTTTTTTATTACTTTATTTCTTTCCTCGATCTTCAAATCTTGTAAGCTTTTTTCCATCTTCAGAATATTTTCTCCTGTTGTTACTTGGAGTTAGTATTAATTAAAGGTACTCGGCACATGCGTACAGTCAGTTGCTCTGCTAACAACTAAACATAGCTAGCATCTGCTTAATACTGTTAGCATTCATTTACCTACAACCAGGGTCTATTTCTTGTCGCATCAAAATTAAGTTGGCACAACCAAGTATCTGTGCTCTGAGAATGGATCATAAAACTGGTGAATGTGCAGGAGTACTCAAGAGCTGGATGCAGGCTCTGGTGCTACAACAGTGAAAGGTGTAGCTTTGTAGTGGATTGACTTGTGTAAGGCAATTGCACCAACAGCCACAAATTGTGGTTTGCAAGTTCAGCATCCTGTGGTTGAGCTACTGTTCTCAAACTTCGTATCACCAAGTGGGAATGCCATTGACTATCTTTTCAAAAGCAGTGTACAGAAGGAGAAATTGCTGCCAAACTCCTTCCAGTGTCTTTTCCCTTTAGCCTACTGTTTTCTCCCCTTTGGCTTTCAGGTTCCATGTGTGTTACTGGGCCTTGTAAAGGCTGTATGTTTCCTTTGGGAGCAGTACTGTTATGCCTTCTGTATCCAGAGAATGATCCTGAAACACCCTCAAACTCTTGAGCTCTGCTCTATTAGGCTGCTAAAGATTCCTTAGTTTGGGCACACAAAATGAGTGTTCAGTTCTGATCTTCTTAAATGGCTTGTGTGTTTTTTACCCTTTCAAGGGTGAAAAGCTGGGAAAGAAAGATAAGCTGTGACCTATGAGTGGAGGCTATGGTGTGTCTATTTCTATATTCTCAACTTGCTTTGGAAAGGCTTTTCTCCACTAGTGAGAACTATTCATCTCTTCCCATCTTAAATTGAGGAATTAGTTAGTTACCTTTTCAAAGCTGTGATAAACAAGACACTGAAGTCCTTCCCTATAATGTCTAAATTTTATGTGTGCATATGTCTTAACCTAGTCCACAAAGACTTCACATTTGGACTTGAATGTTTACTCTAACAGCTTTCATGAACACACGTGTTGCTTTTAGACTTAAATAGCAGTGTAATCTGAGATGAGAGCTGTATGTAGTACAGCAGCTAAATATATCCTTGCAGCATAGCTGAGAAGTCCAGCATTCAGAAATTAAATCTGGCAAATAAGGAGGATTTTGATCTTTTTACAGCTACAGCAAGAAAGCAGTCATCTTTCATGTGGTCATATTACTTAGTTTCAATTTATTCATACGCTTGGCTGAGACAACATTAGGTGCATAGGTATCAGTATAATAACATTAATGCGAAGCAAATCAATATAGACTAAATGGTAATGGTTAATTTGCAGTGGCTAAGCCAGTGTTTAAGTAATAAGGTGTCAGAGTGAATATAAATGGTTGTAGGTGGCTGATGTTTGTCTTAATGCCACTAGAAACACCAGTTGAGAAGATCTATTTGATGACAGAAATGGCTGAAGTTGTATTGAATCTTAAATAGAGAAATGTGTTAGTTGAATGTTAATATGGGAATGTACAGTCAGTGTGGATTTTTGTATAATTATTGCATAAAATATTACCTGCTAATTAAGTAGTTTAATTTTGTTTAGTTATAAGAAATGTGAAATGGGGGGGGGGGATCAAGTCATCTCTTAAAGAAGCCTGAGTGGTTGCGATTGACTATCATGGCTTTTAGAGTGTTATAGAGAGAAATGGTGCTGATTTTTTTCACACTTGAGCTGGTATCGTATTCCAGAAGTACAATAATTGCCCGATTTCCTGGCAGCTGGATTGCACTTGGATTTTAAACCATATCAGTTTTCATGTAGGATTCTCCTGAATGACGCTGAGCATTGTTAAACGTGGTACCGAGGAGAGAGAGAGACAGCCAGAAAGCAAGGAAGTTTTGCAGACTGAACTTTGCAAGTGAGGCTCGTAAGAGCATATCACTAGCATTAATGTCTTTAGGTAGTTAGGTAGCAAACCTGACGTTTTATTGGGATTTTATATATTGCAGGTGTGCTAGGTATGAGGAATAAATTCTTTACCAGGAGGTGGTGAAACACTGAACAGGCTTCCTAGAGAGGTGGCTGGTGCCCCGTGCCTGTCAGCACTCAAGAGGTGTTTGGACAATGCCCTCATGAATAAGCTTTAAGTTTCGATTAGCCCTGAGGTGTTCAGGCAGTTGGACTCAGTCTGTGAAGGTCCTTTCCATCTGTACTATTCTATTCTAATGTCTGTATGTTGCAAACCAACATTTGCAAATGGACATGCATGTCAGACCTTTTTTTCCCAGACAGTTCTAGCAAAGTTACAGATGTTTCTAGCAAGTAATGGGCCACCATAAGAAGTGACCTCATTTCTGTGAGACAGCAAATAGGAAGGGAATAGGATGCCTGATTCTTACGGCATTTGTGTAAGTTGGTTTTGGTTTTCCACTCAGTAATCAAAGTGTTTCAAATATGGCTATATGCAGTTGAGGTTGTTTATCAGGTAGGCAAGAAATGTCCTCTTCTGTTTCTGTGTCTTTGTAGAAAGGCCACAGGAGTGTTGTGGCCTGAGGTGATTTGCTGTGTAATGCAGTAGTTTATTTTGTGTGCAAATTGAATGTTAAGAGGTGTAAAACAAGGGTGATTTTTGATGCCTGACTTTAGGATTAAATACAAAAGCTTTCTAGAGTGTGGAGGAGTTGTTTTGCTTTTTAAGACAACAGGGAGAGTATATGTATATAGAAACTGTTTTTTCCAGCACTTAAAAAGCTAGCTTAAATACTGGCTCAGTGTAGTAGTAAGAGCTGAGCACAAACATCAGCCTTGCTGAATTGTGCTGATGGTTGCTTAAGAGTGACTGGCTTTTCCTGACCTCAAAGACATGATGCTTAGTCTGAATCTGGGCATATCAAACCATACTGGAGTCTTTGGTTAGAGGTTAAACTGTGACTTCAAACAATACAGCTGTCAAATTACCTGCTCAGTAGATGGCAATATTTCAATTCTACTGTTTGTGACTTCTGAGAGAAAAAGCTCTATGGGTAAATTTGTGATTCTTTTGCAGCCTTGGCTAGTGTCTGTACTCTGATCACTAGAGTCAAGCTGGTAGCTGGGTTGTTACATTGATTGACTTTCAGATCTGGAGGTTATACATCAGCTTCATGTATCATTAACTTGGGTAGACCTGTGTGTTAACTGTTGCTCTTGTTGTCTGACCTAAACTGTGTATCTGGGACAGTGAGGTCAGTTTTCACCTATGTGCAAGCTTAATTCAATAAAACTAAGTGCAGAATTGGACACAAGTCATGATTATAAAATTTTGTGTTTAGTGCAAATTCTGAACGTAGTGCTTCAGATTCTTGGCAGAGAGTGGCAAAAAGGTTAGGGCAAAAGTATTATGTGTAGCAACGGAAGTTTCTAAATATTTTGCAAGCATTTCAAGCACATTGCAATGTAAATGCTGCTGTGTTCTTCTTCCTTGGTAAATAGATTGTTCTGCCCGAGACTTGAGTGTAAGTTTTGTATACTTGGAGAAAATTAATATACAGGAAATGTGTTTATTCTGAAGTGAGACTCTGTGATGAAAACCAGAGAGGCTTTAGCAGAGCTCTTAAGACAACCCAGCTGAGTTATAACAGTAATTTCTCTTTTCAAAATCTGGAAGCAATAAACACTTCAGATGTGCTTTCAGAATGCAGAGGAATCAGTCCCTTGGGCAGATAGCATATGAGAAAAAACTGAGTTAATGGAGTTAACTTTGGCTATCAACTGTATGATCTTCTGAAGATACTTAAATGCTATGGCATACAGCAGGCTGAGGATACAAAGATTTTGCTTTTTCCTGTCAAAGATGAACCTTAGTGAAATTGTAGGGAGACTTGAACTTGAAGCAGTCTCAGTATGGAGAGCGATTGAGATAGTTAGTGCTTGGGGTTAGATGCCTGCATGCACACAACTGGAGGGTTGACGTAGTTCAAGGATTTTACAAAGACTATTTTGCTGCAGAAGTGTGATGGCATCCTACCTGCTCTTTGTTATTGGATAGATATAAAATATGTGTAAAAACAAACAAAAAAGACTTAGTCTGAGACCATGTAGCTAGAAATAGGTAAGGCATCCTGAAAAGGGTTATTTCATGTTTTCCTACATAGCTCAGACACTGCCTCAGCCTCAAAACACATGCTTGGAAAGCTTAGCTCTGTCAAGAAAAGACATCTCTCTTCTTTTTATTGAAGGCACATGGGGGTGGGGGAGAGTTGAGCTGGTCTTATGTTTGATTTTAATGAAGAGTATAAGCAGCATGCATTTCTTATGTATGTGTTTTCAGCATTCTCTCTCCTTCTTCCCCTATTTAAATGGTGATTCCAGACAGTGTTCTCCCATGGGACAGTGTGAGTGCTGTTCAAACTGCCTGTGAATACTGCAAAGCATCATTTTTTTTTTTTTTTTTTCCTAGGGGTACTTGAAGTGAAGCAATTAAAATGACAAGAAGTGCTTGAGACTGAAAGATATATGTCTGTGGGAAGACTTCATGCTTTATGAAATTCAAAGTGTATTCTAATCAGAATTCATTTGGCAGCTGCATAGTTAAAGTCATAGACGTAAAAATGTGGTGATGTCAGGACCTGAAGATGTACTGTTTTTTTTTGAAAAGTGAATGTCCTGTCCTCTAAGACACAGCAGGCAGAAAGAGAACAGCTTTATGCTATCTGGTATAGCGTACAACAATCCTATATGTTTCCTGGAACTATGAAATTTTCAGTCACTGAAGAGCTCTGATAAGTAGTAGTAAAAAAGCTGCCTTTTAATTTGCTTTTGTTTTCTTAATTTGCTCATGTTTTTGAAGTGATGTCAAAAGACTAGTACCTCCATTACTAATGCATGAAATAGCCACTAGTCATCTTAACCCGTTTGGTGTGACTTTGCTTACTTGCATAAACGGATGTTATTTGGAGAAGGAGGCACATTGCAAGTAATTTAAAAACCATAGATTGCTGGGGTTACAATACTGTACAGAAAGCTTGGTTACCAAATGATTGTGCTGTGAAGATGACCTTCAAGCATACAAGAGGATGAAAATGTATTGTCTTAGGAAATCTCACAAAATTTTATTACTGGCAATCTGCTCTGAAGAGCACTTTTCTTCCTCTGGAAGGACTTAGAACAGTTGTTGATGCCAGTGGGCTTGCTTTGATCTAGGAGACTACTGTTTGTGGGTCAAGAAGTGCTTTGCATTTGTTCTAGTCAACGACATTCACTCTGGTCAATTTGTAATGCCAGTTGGTTTTGATCTTGATTTCTACCATCTTAAAAGCTTGAAAGGAGTGGTAACTTTCCTTGACAGAACGTGGCCATAGGCCTCAGGTGGCTGCTTGTGATCTCATTTTGAACTCCTGGGCTGCTGATGGCTGTTAAAAGCACACAATAATTGCATCAGCAGTTGCTGTTTGTAAAAAAGGTGTTTTTTTGTTTTGTTTTGTTTTTCAATACGGTTTACTGAGGAAGCCTAAGACAAAATAATTTTCAAGTGCAGAACGTTTCTTTATCTCTTCATCTTACCAGAATATACTTGTGGAAATAATTTCCTGGCGCTGAAAGTTTGATTTTATTGCTTCTGTATGTCATTAGACAATATGCATAGAGGGGAAAAAAAATGTGTAACACTGTGTATATGATTGCATAGCTTGTGTAGCAGTGTGAAGGCTTCCTGGCATTTTAGCTCTTCTAATTCTCAAGTGATGTGAAAGTAAAGATAAATAAATGATACGATAGCATGCTTCCTAACAATCCAGGCCATCTTGATCTTTAGAAGTAGATAATTTGATCTACAAAGGGTGTTGTAGGGAGAAATTTTAAGGAGGAAAACTATTTACTGTTGAATTTTGAAAAATAAACCTTTTGTTATGAGTTAAATAACTTCAATTTTAAGTCTTAAGTAGCCAGAAAAATTGCAAACCAATTGTGTTGAGATGCTGTACTGTGAATTACAGAGCTATGACAAAACATACATACAGAGCTATAGCTTGCTTTCTTTCCAGAACAGCATTTTGGTACCCTATTGGTCTGGACAGCCTTCTGCATGTGTTGTTTGTAAGTAGACACTTTTAGCTTGTGTAGTTTGAAGGCAAATTGTAAGATTACTTTTGAGATGTCTTGATAAATTTTCACTGGAGTAAATATTTTTTTGAGGAGAATTTTATCTTAAGCTGTTTAGTCTGAAGATCAGACATGTTATGCCAATTTTGATTTTCTGAAAAGGAATTGTGTTTTTAGAATAATTTTCTGGAGTGCAAGAACGCAATAGAGGAATGTATTGATTTCAGAGTACTAATTGAATTTGGGCCCCTCTCGGGAATTCCTTAGTAGGCTGGTATAATATTTCTGCAGTACTACAAAATCCTATATTGTATTTGACTCCACATTCTTCCCTTTCAGCACTCTGAATTTGGCAGCATAGGTCTGCGTACTGGCTGCTTTTCAGAAATACATGTAGTTTTAACAGCTGAATGATAACTAGAATTATATTCATGAAATTCTCTGTTGTATTTTCTAGGCACAAAATACTTAAATACGTACAGTATTCTACTAAGAACTGAAGTTATTGAATGTTTGTTCCAGAAATATTTAAATTGGATAAATATGAGATTATAATACTGTTACACTGCATATAATGCAAAATAGTGACTTTTAACTCCCTCCTTTATATTACGTGTTTTCAATGTAAGAAGTGATTCCTTTTCCATATATGCTTGTTATCCTTGCATGTGGTCAATGCTTAAGAAAAAAAAAAAAAAACACACCATCTAACTCAACTTAAAAAAAAAAAGACAATAAAGGAAAGTGCATTTTTAGTTGCATTTTAGTACGCATGCATCTTAGGGTTCTGACTATCTTGCATGAAATAAATATTCAGTGTGTGTATGGGAAGTAAATGGTGGTAATCGTTATTTCTAAAGTTAATGTTTACGAAACCTGCAAACTGAATCAGCTAAAAGGCCTTTGTAGCTTCTAATGTAAAATACAGATAGAGATCTGTTTCAACCAGACTGATTTAAATGTACAATTGTCTAGACTTAGAATGTAGAAATGGTGCTTTGCATTGGCATAAATTTGTAAATTCTGCCCTTCTTGTTTTTCTGTTGGAACTGCATCTAGTCTCCAAGAGTACTGTTACCCGCTAAGCCTAATAGAAACAATAAGCCTAATATGGATTTAGTGCAGATACCTCATCTTAGAACTTAAGTTGTTACTCATATGTATATATTATTTGTTCTAGTAAAATAATAGCTCACATTTCAATGCTGAGTTTGATTTTAGAAATGCATATTATTATTTGTTTTAACTACACTTTTTATTGCTTTTTGTGAAGGCAGAGGCTGGCCATGTAAATTGCTCCTTTTTTCACATAATTACCTACTAACTTCATATGCCTTCAAATATGTGATTCTTCCAGACCTGCTCAGCAGCAGATGTAGGTGGATTACTAGTATAAAACCTCAGATTCAGCTAAGCCTTCTTATATCTTCAATTATTTTTTGTTTTTATATAACTAACTGGGATTTAAAAGCTTTCTGTTGTGCACATATGTTATGAATTGTTATGGTCTCTAAAATGTATATATGCTAATGCTTGGTTATCGGTGCTGAATGTTTTTGCACTTAAATAACTGTTTCAAAGGCTGTACCTGTAACTTTGAAAGGTGAGCATACTTTTGAAAGCGTATAGACACCAGTGTATTTAGGACGTGCTGCAACAGGCAATGTTCTGGACAGCTTTCTAGGCTCACTTGGTGTGCTTGCCTTTTTGCAGCATTAGTCAAAACTTTAAGATGAGATTAATATAAGACTTTAGATCTGGTGATTGTTTGTTTGTATGGGCCTAAAATCTACTGCGCACATAGTACATTAACAAGAAAATAAATATCTTGACTTAACCTTTTTGAGAAGAAACATGAAAATCAACTTGTTAATAATAAGTGGAGGTTAAATATGTTTCTGTGAAGAGGAATGGGGATTGGGAGCAGGACTAGTGTTATCGTGTACTGATAGACCTTTCTTGGATGTGTATCTTGAAGGGGAAACGTGAACCTCCTTTAAAGGACACTTACTCAGGAGAAATGTTTGCAGCCTGAGTATTTCATGACTTAATAGTACAGAAAAAGTAGAAACTCCTGTATGTTTTTTTTGATAGTGATTACGTATGACAGCTGAATTCATGCTTTTTCTTAAGTGAAGACAACACAAATATATTGCCATAGAATTGCTGAGGCTGAATATCTTCCACAGAACCAGTGAGCCTTTGTAAAGGATTGCTGAATAAATGTTGCTGTAGTGTATGTATATCAGCATAAATGGGTAAGAAATCCAATGAATTCTGATTTGAATGCAAGTAAATATTTGGATATTCTGAGTGTATGGCATCACAAGGTGGGAACAAAATAAACCCTGTACTGAGAAGTTTCTTTAATACTACGGGGTTGTTTGCTGCTGAGGTGTCAGTAACCAGCAGAGAAATAGCAAGCAACTGTTCAAAGGCAAGCTGCTCTTTCCATTTCCGGGACAAATAAGCTTAGTGTCTTGTTCACAGTTGCTCAACAGCTTACAGTTTGTCCAGATGTAAATGAAGGATAACTTCAGTGCAGATTCCAAATCGAGAAAGGTGAGAAGTTACAGTTAGTGTGAATGGTACCTTGATGTAGAAACTGCTGTGTACTCATAGTTCAAAGGTATGTTATTTCACATCATGAGCCGTCATTTTCAATTACTATGTTTTGTATCCCCTTATTTGGGAAAATGTTCAGTTCCATTTTTAAAAGCCAATTTCTAGGCTTAAGTCTAGAGCCAGACATGTTACAATAAATGAAGAACCATTGATGATAGCTGTAGTGAACTCCTTGCAGAGACTGTGAGTCTGACATGCCTAAGTAGTTGATACGTGAGAGTATCTGGACATTTTGGAGGGTAAATATCATTCACATCATGACAGAAGAATAGATGGGTTTGACATGTGACACATTTTTAGTGCTTGGTTTCACAGGAGGGTGGTAAAGCATGACTGCCTCGTACTTCAGATTACTCTGGTAAATCAGGCAAACTAGCTTTCTGTCATCAAAGGAAAGGCACTGCAATGTGATGCCAGGATGACATACTGTTCCGGGCAAATGCCTTTCAAAGAACTTAACAACTGTGACTGAATGTGAGTATTTGCTGTAGCTCTTACTGTAATAACAATAATTAAGTTGAATGAAGTAAGTTACTATTACTATTTCATGTTTGGTAAACCTCATTTTCCCCCCTTAAGAGGAACTATTATACATGTTAAACAAGATTTTATCTTCCTATCAGACAACTAATTTAGAACTTGTTTTTCTAATTTACTTGGAGAGTAAGCCTGGAGTTCATTGGACAATTCTGAGTGAAGTTTGAGTAGTTGTTGCCTTATGGAGAACTTCCTACCACTCCTGAAGATTTGTGAACAGCAGGAAAGTAGTGTTTGCCTAACAAAGAATTTGTGAAAACACAGAGATTTATGTCTGATATTTATTTCAGAAAGTTAGTTCAGCTTCATCATGTAGGAGATACGAGATTTACATTACCTTGAAAACGCAGCAGAGTATAGTTGGCTTTAAATGGTCACAACATGCACTCTTTTGACCTGTATACAAACATGCAGCCTTAAGAAGAAATTACTGGCATACTTGCCTCTTATGTTGAAAAACTTATCCATTGTGCCTTTTCAGACTTCTTCAAAGCTGTCATCCCATATGTGTAGGATGCAGTGAAGCTGATGAATGTTCAAAGTTGCAAATAATTTAGAAGCATAGTAGATTCTAAGAGGCTGAGACTGGGTTTTAGCAAATCAGTGTAGGACTGAACAGCCACCACCTTTGAAGTGTAAAGGAAAAAAGCCTAGGTTAAATACTTTAGCTCATACCTGAAGCATTATTTTCATATGCTTTACATTTTTAAAGGAATAATGCTTAGTTCCAAGTGTATGTGAAGAATTGTATTTGAAAGTATGGTTTCAGCTGCAGGATAGTCAAATTTGCCTACATGCTGAATACCTTGTTGCAGTAGGTTTCTGTTTATGAAATACCTGACACGGTTATGCGGCATCAGTAAAGAACATGTTTGTAATAGTTGCTTTGAACAGATAAGTTTGAAGTTACAGGTGTTAGACAAAAAAGACCCAGAAATATTTGTTAGTTTGAACAGATGCAGTGAAGTGTAAAACGTTAACTAAGACAGAATTAATTTCTGCCTTTTTTTTTTTTTTTTTTTTTAACCAAGGGATGCCCAAGAAGTTGAGGTCACTTGTAGAGTCCAATTCTTGGAGCAGGCAGTGGTTCTGTATTGTTACAGTGTTAATTAACAGAACTTGGCTATCAGTTTAAGTGATGATTCAAACTCATTGCACAGTTTAATATCACCACTTGACTTAAGAAAAACAGTGCACAAGCAGTTAGTGTGCCTGAAATTCAGTCAGGAGAATCAAAACTCCCAAATTCAAGGTGGGGATGGGAGTAGGTGAGTTTTTGAATTTCCCTACTAATCTGGGATTAACCAGTTTTGCCTACATTGGTAGGTACAGCCTCAGATTACTGAATATACTGGGGTTGTTTCCTTTTAACTTCATTGTTGGGAGTCAGTGTAAATATGTCCCACTTCATGTCTTGATTGCTTTTTTTCAGTGATGACTTAGGTATGTCCGACTTGTTCAGGAACATAAAAAGAATTTTAAAAAATAAACTGTAATTTAATTCTTTGTGACAGTTTTCATACTTGTTTCAGATTAGCTCCCTAAGATAAGTCCCTATTACAAAATTATAACCTTTTCTAAATATTTGCTTTTGTTCTTCAGGTGCTGTGTTTATGACAACTTTTAATCTCTTCTGTATGTCAAGTTTGAAATGATTCTTGGTGTTTACTGGCAGAAAATTACAGAGAAAAGCTTGTTGAAAGAAGAAGTGCCACCTTTCATCTTATTAACTTGTTTCTCAATCAGTAGCAGTTTATTATGTAAAAACTGTGAAGGGTGGGGAAGGGGGATGACATGATCTGAGGAGTCTGGCTAGGGAGATGGGGCAATCTGTACTTGCATGATAAATAGTAGTTTCTCAAATCTGAAGTGTAAATGATAGACCATGTGTTTTGGGGTGGGTGGAAGAGCAAGAATTGACACAGCATATTGGTTTGTGTTGGCACACATGTATTTCTGACTATAAAGTCTCCTGTAATGTTTTGCTTGGGGGGTGGTGGTGAGGTTAATTAAAACTGGTCTCATATTCAAAGGTACCTTTCATGTTTCTGTTCATACTATTAAAAACCTACTTCTCTGCAGTAGCTACTTTGGGGTGTAGGGTGCTTATTGGTCACTTTTACCCATTTGTTGCCTGCTTTATTTCTCATGAACAGTAAGCATAGCACCAAAGCATGTTGGTGTTTTGTGTCATTGAGGAAGTCATGTGATGAAACTAAAGGTAGGATTGCTAGAGCTATACACAGTGTTCATCTGTTTACCTTTTGTAGCTAGAACTTATTTCTGGTTTCAAAGTAGTCCAACACCTAAAACTTGAAAAAAAATCACTAATTGAAAGGTGGCTTTAGGCATAAAGGAAAGTTCAGCCTTATAATTTAATAACTTCTCTGTATTAACCAAGAAGAATACTATAATGGTTGTGCTATGATTGCTCAACCTTTCACACTTACTGTCATTATGGTACCCTAGAGGAATATTATATAAAATATTTAAAGCTTTATCTTAATGGCTTTCGGTAATAGCGTTTTGGTAATGAACCCAGATTAAAACTGAACACTGAACACAAACCACTTAGGAAGTTTTTAAAATGAGAGCTTCTTCAAATAGTACCAGCCTAAGTTTTTGTATCAGCTCTTTGTGGGATTCTAGTTGTTCTTAGTATAAGCAAATTGAAGAGTACAACTTTGGTTCTCTGAGAGTGTTTCTGCAGTAGACTCTTTATGTACTTGTCTTGGCACGGTGTGCACATACCTGTATTCTTTGTCTCAGAGTGGCCCACAGGGTACCCCAGATCTTTGGCAGTTGTTGCCGTTTACCTCCAGGTAATAGGAACAGGTAACAGATCACCTCTGGGAAATCATTTGCAAAACTGTGGCGGTAACCTACAAAGATTTGAGTGGTTACAAGAATGTTTAATGTGACAAATACCAAATTTCTTTGACTTTGGAAAAAGCATGTATGAATCCACAGCACCAAAATATTTCTGGTGCATTATAATGTCAGTTTGCTTAGTTAAGTTATTTGACAGCTCAGTTTTACTTAGACGTGTGGCTGTTTCCAGTACATGTTCAGATCTTTAATAGAACAGATAACTTGAAAGTTACTACAGTTTTCAAGTGTCACATGATGGGGATGCCTCCCAGTTCTATTAAGATGCTCCCCTAGTCTCAAAACTGAAATGTGGTATTTTCTAACAATAGCAAACTACCTTAAGTTTGTAATAATTTTTATTTTCTTTGTTTTATTATCTTGTTATAAGTAGACCTGATATGTGAATGCTACATTTACCAGCAGAAGTTAAATCAGCATTGTTATGTGAAAAAGAACAAGAAATAGAGGCCTAGAAGCGTGGTCATAGCTCTCATTACAAGGCAAACTTTTGACTGATTCTTCTTTAGTGTTCATTTGTGTGTGTTTTTTTTTAATAGAAATGGTTGGAGATCCTTGTCAGTGAAGGTGGAAAAGATATCAAGCATTACATCACAAAGGAACTTTGTTTTAAAACAGAATTGAATTTTACAGATAACACTGCTGCATTCTTACATCCTACTTAAATGGTGTTTGCTTCAGAGTGTGCTAGTACAATCTCTTCTGTGCTGTAGCTGAATTAGAATATAGGAACTGATATATACTGGTCAGTAGGTCCTCTTTGCCTAGTGAGGACAGTTTCTGCTTTGCTGTCCAGGCTTTTTGTTGTGCAGTGCTGACTAAGAGCAATAGCTCTCTTGTTCCCTTGTAAACTCTGCAACGTTATCGAAAACTCATTGAACTGTGCATGTCCTACCTCAGCATGTTGCAGACGCTCCCCAGGAGTGCATGTAGTGGTGTGAGCATATTTTCAGAATGTTGTTTTACAGAATGCAACTTGTTTGTTGTGGTTAAGGATTAGAACCAAGTTAGAATAAGAAAAAAGAGGAAACACTTGAAAAGAGAATAGGAGCTATATTCACATGGGTATTTTTAGGGTTTGGAGCTCAAATCAATATGCAGGATGCCAAGGAATCAAGTTATTGAGAGCGGTTTTGAAGGAAGGTGAAGGAACTACAAGCTTAAAAGGGTCATTCTGTGCTGTTCTTGTTTTCACGGAGCAAAATTTTGAGTCATTAAACCCCCAATCAGAGGATTAAACTTCTTAATGTTGTGAGAGGGGTGGGGGGAAGGAACTATTTCCCCACTTACAGCTCAAAAATATTAAGCTATTATCAGATTAATGTAGCAGGACTAGTACAGTAATATGGTGTTGAATGCCAACAGGACTAAAACACTGGAATCCATGCTTTGAGGAATAGACCATGTATTTTGATTTCCTTTTGCTGTCTGCAGCAGTGCTTGGCTATCAATAACAAATTAAAATCAAAAAGCACACAATATAGCAAAACCTATATAAACCCAAAGGAAATATGTGGGCAGAAATAACAGTATAACAGGATACTGGAATTTATCCTTACAGTCTCAGTGAGCCTCTAATGAAAATACTACTGAAGTAAATTACAGTAACACGATGAATTTAGAGAATGCAGACTACCTGGGGATTATCTACGGAGTGCAAAATTGTTGTTTACCTCTAATTCACAGTGTAGGATTCTGCAGCAGACTTGAGAAAGTATTCAAGTTCAGTGTTTTTCACTCAACCTTCTTTTTCTGTAAATAGTATCACTAGCATTTGAACTAAAACCCCTTCACAGGTATGTAGCTGCAACTAAGTTGAGGGTGGTAGGAATTGAAGGGCTGGGATACACAATGAACAATACTGCTTATGGTTTAAAAAAAAAAAAAAGAAAAGAAAAGAAAAATATTTGAAATGTTCAGCCCTGTTGCTTTTTGTGGAAACTTGCAGAGTGAGGTGCTTTATGCACTTGTCCTCACCCCACTGTAGGTTGAGTGCTACTAAGTAGGCTCATACTGTGAGTAAATCCAGGGTTCAGGGCAGCTAATTTGCTGACAGGGCTTTTGGGCAGTTCAGTTTCATCTCTGGCTATATTCCAAGAAGTGAGGACAATAGAATAAATAAACAGTGATTAATCATTTTTAGGCTCTGTTTAGCTCTGATTGTCACTTGGTAAGTTTAATGAAAAGGAAAAGTGTATGGCTACTTCAGCAGTAACTAACCCACTTGAAAAACTGATGTTCTTCCCACAGTCATACTTGTTCAAGCTAACCTAAAAATGGAACATAGTGTAAGCAGTTTTTTCTTAAGACTTCAGATGATACATTCATTTTTCTTCTATTAAATATGCAGATGACTGAATGTAGTGTTTTAAAAGTAGTTTTAATTATGAAACGTGATATTCTATTCATTAGATTGCTCTGGCAGTATGTGCAAATGCATTGTTTTGTTCGTTCTGATAATGTAAAACATGAGAGGACAGTTTATTCACCTCAGTCCTATGTAGTTAAGTTTTGGGTTAACACCTGCATGAGTAGATAAACCCTTCTGTTACACTAGAGAAAAATTTATTTTGAGTTCTATCAGAGCAGGAAAACCTTAACGTCATGTTTGGTTTCTAGGTTGAAATCAAGAGTTCATTTTTCCTTTGCAACAGATCTAAATTCTGTTATAGAATTGCATTTGAAAAGGACAGATTTCAAAGCAGTTTCCCAACTATCGCAACAATGATGAACGAATCAGCTTGTATTGAATTTGAAAATTTGTTTGGAGGACTTTGTAAGGCATAACTAGAAAGCAGCAATATTGAGGTGGTTATCTCATTTCTCTGCTACATCAGGTAGAGTCCTGTAGATGTGATGTTCTTTAGACATTGATTGACTGATGCGAGCCTGGTAAGTATCAGCCTCAATTGATGAAGGCTTGGAGTAGGGAAGATGCTTCCAGCCTAGTGTTTGATGCTCTCACAACTTCACGTTTGAAAGGGATTATAATGCCTTTGTCAACTGATAACTAACGATGAAGAAAGGTATAAATGTTGAAAGTGATGGAAATACTTTACAATTGTGTTTAATATGTATTTTAGAAATTTAAAGTATGTGCAATGTGGAAAAGTAAATAGTGGTTTCCAGGAAATAGAGTGGCTAGCAAATTGATGGTCTGTACAGAACAGGACTCTGACATGTTACAGTAATACAAATATTTGCATTCCAGAGAAATTCTTTGTACATTGATATAACCACATTAAGGGATTAGATATGCATGCATTAGATATGCAGACATTCTCTGCACTGAACTTGCTTTTATCCTGACCTTAAATCTTAGCAGGAAATCCATGTAGTGCAGACTGGTGGTGTGCGTTATAATTAAGCTTAATTATAGATTCTTGGCACGTTACCAGAGACTTCGTCTGCGTTGAGAAATAGAATGTGTAGATTAGGTGTCTGATTGAAAAAATAATAAACTATTGTAATGCCACCTTCAGTGCAGATGATCTATTCGATGCTGAAATAGTTAACATAGGCTTCATTTACTCTGACATGCAATAAATCTGTTGATCTCTAGTTAAAAGCTGTGTTGGCATAGTTGGTATACTGCTTAAAAGTCACTTAAAAAAAAAAAAAAACATATATCACTTTTCTAACCAGCCTAGGCAAGGGAAATATGATTAACTAATTCTTACAGCAATGTATTTGCCAGCTTTTTGTTAAAAATTATAGGAATTATTTTGTTGCTGGGGGCAGTTGAGGCATTCTGTATCATGTAAGTGTATACATATGTAACTTTGTTCTTTAACTCCCTGGTCTTTCTAAATTGCTATGTAAACTATCTTCAAATTTGGTATCTGTTGTGATTCAGAACTTTCCCTTCAGTCGCAGTAAGAGAGTACTCCAAGCGAGGATGGACAGCTGTGACTATAGTCTGCACACATGGAACATACACAGGCCATTCATAGCAGCAAGCTTTAGGCCATTTTTGTTTGTCCAGATCTATTTCTAAGCCTGGAATAGTGACCAGACAATCTTGTAATCACTGACATACTTGGAAGATGTTGTTCATTGTATAGCACTGCAGGGAAAAAATGATAAATTGCAATTTATTTTGATGTTCCAACTGATTTGGTCATCTGCATGAGATGAGTATTAAGTTTGCATACTAAATTGGCTTTTGCTTGAAGTAAAAACAAACAACCAATCTGCAAACCCCTCAAAGCAGAAAGAATGCAACATCTAAAACCAGCTCAGTAACAAAGCTCATCTCCTCAAAACAACTAAAACTATGAAATATTTGTTCTTCTTTTTTAAAAAAACAAACAGCACCTTTAATTTACTTTTATTTTTTCTGCATTGATACTCTGCAGTGAATGGAGGTCAGTGTGAAGGGAAATAGCCCAGAGCGTCTTTTGTTGGGCTGTTTTCTGCACTTAAGGTAGTTGACAAAGATATCTTAAACTACAGAAAAGTAGTGTTATTGCAAAATAGTAGTCTGTCATAGATCACTGTAGCTGTTTTATTTACATTGACAAGCTTTTTCTCCAGTGACTAGACAATTTCAAGGTATTTAACTCTATAAACTCAGAGTTAATTTATTATGAACTTTTAAGTGTGAATTATTTGGAAGCCTGGGTTGAATTTGATTGTCGTATTTTTTTTTTTTCTGCAGTGCTAATTCCAACTCTCAAAGAGAAAAGGAAATTCATAACTTCCTGAGTTGCTTCCTTTTCAGTGTGTTGGCAGAAAGTACTTTAAAACTATAAATGAATGGACTGGGGATAAGAAAGTAACTTGTTTGTTTCCTGTGTTATAGACCTGGCTACTGGAAACATTCTGCATGGTCAAGCAATACTCTCTGACAGGCTTATTTTCTATGAAATGAAGTTTAATCTTGAGGTAAGGTTCTGTTTACTTTTACCTTTCTTTATGCAATATGATGTGGGATGAGAAATTACAGAAATTTAAAACCTTTATCTTCTGCCTGTACTTATTAGTATAGTATTTTCTTTAGATAATCCATATGAATACATACATCTTTTGCTGTGTTTGTGAAAAGAGAAATCAAGGTGAAAATTAAATGCAATGCATGAATACTAAAGCTCCAAGTAAACACTGTGATTAACAGCCAGGAGACTAACTTGACCATTACAGCTATTGACTATTTTTAAACAGTTTCCAGGGAGGAAACCTAGATACTGAGGATAATATCATAAAATAAATGAGTCCTCTAAGCCTTAGGAAAAAAGGGCTGTGCCTTTCACTGGTATGAGAACAAATAGTTGAGAAGATGACTTTGTTCCATCTTAATACATGTAAGAAAAGTGGCAGAAAGAACAAAGGAAAGTCATTACTAGACTAAACAGATATATTATTTCTATACCATAATGTTTTGATAAGTGAATGTCATTTAGAAAGTGGTAAGAGTGGCTTTGGACAAAATGTTGATAAATCCTGCTCTAGATGCTTAATTTGTCTGAGTTATTTTGACCTTGTACACATTACTGTTGTAAGTGTGTCTCTGGCTCTGACTTCTCATCTGGAAATGGTGCTTGTAATACTAAAAGGTTGCTAATGGAATTTTTTCTGTTACTCTCCAAAATCTTTGAAAAATGTCTTTAGTGAGCTTGAAAACAGCCTATAATTAAAGCAGCATGTCTAAGGACAAGATTAAATGATGTAAAATTGTTAAAGACTAAATAGATACTTACTTGATCATAGTTGCAAGTCTTAAGGCTCTATGGTTACCAACTCTTTAATTCTTATTGTTTTATAGGTAGAGCTAAGTATAGGGAATTCTTATGATCAAGCCTAACAGAATCTTGTAAGTAGTGTAATTTTATGAATTAACGCTGTATTAGGTCCTCTTTTGCAATGCCACCATTTTCCTCACTTTAGTGATACTTGTATCAAATCACTGTTATCAAGTGTGATATCAAATAGTATAGCTAAAGTTGTTAATTAGGTTGTGATTTAAGAAATGTATTCTTAAAAAGTAATGTATCTTATATCAGTCAAGCTAATTGTCTGGCTGTGCAACTGTTTGAACTGGATTGGTAACTCCTTACATATGAGACATTCCCAATAGCATCTGTTATATTCCTGGATGCCTAACTGTGAAAGAAGATGTCCCCAAGGAAGTGTTTTCAGTTCATTCATGTTGACCTGTTTCATGAATGTGTTGCTCAGTCTGCAATCATTTTCTTCTCTGTCAGCAATATGTCAGTGCTTCTGGCTGTTCCAAATGTGAGCAAAAATGTAAGCAAATTGCAGGAGAACAAACTTAAATTCACTGACCACTTTGCATGGGATCTTGGTTCACTGACGGCAGTAAGACCTGCTTTAGTATCTGAAGTTAACTTAAGATCTTTCTGAAAAAGCTTCATGCTGAACTAGTCATGGAAAACATAAATCTGAATCTAAAGCTTATCTAGGCTGTGTCTCTTTCAGTATATGGAGATTAATGAAGAGTGCATGCGGGGACTAGAAATTGAACTGAAGTGATTGTGTACAATTATGAGCTAAAATAATACCCAGTAATAGGAGACAGTAACCACTAGTGAACCACTGCCAGGGAAGAGTATGAATAGTAAGGAATGCTTCAAGTTCTTGGCATGCATATGCTGGATGGAAGGAAAACAGAAGCTGATCTCTGAATTGTTTAATGTTGTGGTTGTTTTGCAGAAATCTAACTCAATATAATACTTTTTGAGAGTTAATGGGAATGTGGTTCCTTGGAATTTACTAATACAAAAGCGTCAGTTTTTTCTGCATCAGACAGTTCAAGATACTAAGACAAGAAGTTTGATGTTAGAGAAAATTTGCCATTGTATGGCTTTGAGAGGGTGATTTGCTTATCAATAACGTATGAATTGAAAAAAGCTACGTATTCTATTGCACTTGAGTAAATTGGCTAGCAGTTCTCCAGAAAGAAAATCTTAGCCTTTCTTAATTTCATTAAAAGCTTTATCAGTATGTAAAACAGCAGAGCCAGACATGTTTGCACCAGATGGTGAACAAGGTAAATAGTATTTGGTATGGTGATAGTTGAAAAGTGTTTTTTAAAAGCAACACTGTACCTTGATGCATGCAACGATGGTGAACTTAATTCAAATATAAATATTGGGTCAGCATGTAACTTTGGTTGCAGCCGTTAATCTTACAGGGCAAGCAGATCAGAAATAGGTCTTGTGCTGCAAGAATTCTTGAGTCTTGCTCCCTTCATTCTGAGCTTTCTTTGTGGATTTTTTTTTGTGTATATAAATTAGTCACCCCTCTTTTTTATTTTATTGTGCAATAACCGTAGCCTTTGTAAACAGTGTTAATGTTAATGTGAACTGGTTTTAAGTCCCAGTTCTCAATCATTGGATTGGTAAAGGGATTTTCATATCCTGGATGTGTGTTGATTGTTCCAAGTTTTTAATTGGCTTTTCTTCTGTTCTCTTGACAAAATTCTCAAAGATTTTGTGGACTTTGAGAGCAAGCACCAGCTCATAGGCACAATTTTAGTGCTGGTTATACATGGACAAAAGATGCAAATGTTCAAAAGGCTGTTGGATGATTGCTTGATAACTTGCTATCAAGTCATTTTGTTGTGCTTTTTTTTCCATTAAGGGTGGGGTCAGAGAAGAAGTTATTTTCAGATTGTGTATTTGGAATCATTGGTGAACGTGAAATTTGTGAAATCTTGTTGTCCTACTTCCTGCAGCCTGCCTTGGCAGGCTCTTTTTTAATGGACAATTTTTGCAGGTAGAAACCCTATAGGGAAAGAAGTCAGAGTGCGTCCCCAGTTTGGAGTTTAGCTGCTTGATTTGCAGGAATAGTTCAAATATTCTGACTATCCCCGTTTTATATATTTCTTTGCTTCCCAATTAAAAAAAAACATTAAAGGAAGATGTTTTTCATCTTAGAAAAGTAGGTCTGGCTGGTAAGTGTCTCTGAGGTGGCCAAAATGGTAGTTTTTGAAGGTTGATACCAGCTGAAACAAGTAGAATCATATGTGCTTTGGTAGGAAAAGATACCTGTAGTTTTAAATTGGATCTCAGGTTCATTTCCCATTTGTTGCTGGATATAATCAATAGAAGCAGTAACAATAATGGATATTTCCCACTTGCACTTGGAAAATAACCTCGTTGCTTTTTTTATGCAGCAATGTTTTTATCGCCCTCTGATATTTTTGTGTAAATTGCAAAGGGTGATGGCTTAATTCTTCTCGGAGGCTGAATCTAGTATATAAAATATAGTTAACTTCCTTGCTGAACTGCTTTTTCCTTGAATGCTTTTGTCCATGAGCTGAGGTGAGAGAGGTCCTGATAGGGCACTTTATTCTGGATTAAGTTTTCTGGAGGGATGGTTTCTGTAGAGAATATACTTGGTAATCCTCTTCTGGATAGTGAATTTAAAATGACAGTGGTAGCATGAGTTCAATACATCTTTTCTATGAATTCATACTTCTGTCACAAATACTAGCCTAGTATTTTCTCAGTTGTATGTGCAAGTGTGTGTTCCATATACATCTGCTCCTGTGTACTTAGGTATGTAGGTGTAGAGTACGTTTTCTTCCATACTTAGGGCATATGTAGCATTTTGCTCATCTGTGTGAGTAACCCATTTTTAGATGTGAGCAGATGGTTATGAGCCATAAGCTTAATCCAGTGTTTTAGGTGCATTTTGAAATAGGCTCTGCTAAGAAAAATAATAAAATATGTGGATTGGGGCTCAACCAACTGAAGAGTCTGCTGATTTGGCTATGAGCTTTTAAGTAAGATCATCAACAGTGTCTGTTAATGAGTATATTTGCTCATAAAGGTTTGCACAGGTTTGACCTGAGATTAGCACACAGTTGGCAATGTACTAGACTAATTATTTTCTAATTGACTTGCAATGTGTGTGCATCATGTAAAGCCCTATTAAAATCCAGCAGCATTTTATGACTTTATCCTTTTTATCTCTGCAGTAGTAGCTGCTTTGCACTTTTATCCTGGTATCTTCAGAGACTGAGGCTTTTCTCAAGCTTAAATCAGTTTCAGGAATTGTCATGGGGATTACACCATTCTATCATGTCCTCCCCTCCTTATCCAGTAGTTGTGAGCGTTTTCTGTGGGGGAATGGAAATAGCCTTAAAGCTTAAAATACATGACCATTGTGGTGTTTGCTTGAATCAGTCACTGATGAATGTTAGCTTTTTTATGTTTCAGTTTCTCTGCTCTCATATTTCGTGGCTGTTTTATTATGATGCTGCTCCATTAGACAGACAACTGGCTTTGAGGGATTATTTTTCCTAGTTTTTCAGGTTACTTCCCTCATAGAGTGAAGTAGTCAGATCTTGATCAGTCTTAACAACTTTCATCTTCAGCATGTAGCCATTGTCTTTTCATGTGTAACAATTCTGTGAATGTATTTGAATCCTTCCAAATGAGTTAAAGCTGAAATGTGAGAGGGCCGTGTTGAAGGCTAGCTGGAGTAACACGTGGCTGGGTAGAGCTCCCAACTCTACCAGTATGAACCCAGCTGGCATACAGAAATTCTGAACACGTCAGAAATGTTGACTTGACAGGTGCAAGGACGCTATCCTTGCTTAGCTTTTCTGCTTTCATCAGTGTTGGTGTTTCTGATAGCAACTGAGCCTTCTGCTTGCTCTCTATTACTTTGTCTCTTTCCTTTAGTGTTACTCTTCTGGTACTCTACATTTCTTACCTGGAGTTCTTGTTAGCCATTTGTTGTTTTTCTCCCGTTGAAAAAGTAGGTTTGTTTTTTTTTTTTTTAAAAAAAAATCTGTATTGTTTATTAATGAAAGCACAGGAGCCTGTTGGGTCTACCAGAAACATTGATGTTAAAAACAAAATTATTACAAGGAACATTAAACTTTGGTGATGGCATGAAATGGTTAAGTATCAAGACACTGTTTTTCCTTCCTTTCTCCTTCCTCCCTATTCAGTTGCTGCTCTCTGTAACTTAAAGGAGCTTGCACTAAGTTCATTCAAACTTGCTGCAATAGCATTTGAAAATCCTTTGGTATTCTAGATATTGGAAAGTATGGTTGGTAAGTGTATTCACAATAAATTTTAAGCAGGTGATGGAGGTTGGAAGAGCATGAACATCTTATTTTACTAGCTATTGAAGTATGTTGGGAGGAGATGGCATGATCAGCTGTTTTTCAATTTTACATGTTTTATGAAGGTATCATTTGACTCATAGGTAGTATGTAAATCGTTGTATACACTCATCTAGCATTTATTTGGATATAATGGAAGTATCACAGTTCTGTGGAACTGCCTTTGTAGTGAGGGATATATGTTGGATTATTATTGCTGTCTTCACCATTTTATTTATTTATTAATTAATTTATTAATCTTTTTTTCTGTAATCTTTATCTCCATGGCATGAACATTGATGAAGCAGGATAATTTATACAGAAATGATGGTAATCTCACAATGATTCCAAATTGTGATTGCTCATGAGGAAAAATTGTCAGGTATTATTACAGTAGTTGGGATCAAGAACAGAATATTTAAGAGGTAGGAACATAACTGGATTAATAAGGTAGATTCAAGTAGTGATAGGCTAAGCATTGAATTTTCCACTAAATATTATAAGGCAAATAAAAGAGTATTCTGAAGACCCACTTGGCAATATTAGCAATGTAATGCCAATACACTGTGTAAAGAAAAGGATTCCTTTTTTTTTATTATTTGAATGGGCAGAATATGTTGCAGTGTAAAATGTGTAACATTCTCTACACTGTGTCTATATGCCACTTGAAAAAGAACAAGGAAATGCTGAGTAATGCTTAAACCATGGTAGATGAAACCAGTAGGTCATATACTAGCTGTGTCACTTAATGACTAAATTAACAACTCTGTCAAGTGGTTTATCACATCCTACATTGGGGTCGTTGCCAAGAAGCAGCAGACATAGCCGGAACTTTTGGTGGCTGCTTTGAATTAATGAAGCAAAGCTTTAAAGCAAGTATGCTCTTAAAGATTGTAAACCGAGGCATAAAAAATATATATATATATTTTTTTAAAAAGTCCTTCAAAGCATGATAGCATTTCACTGGTTGAAAACTGAGTGAATATGCAGAAGTCTGCAAGCCTGGATCAAACAGCCCAGTTGGTAGTTTGACCTATTATTGTTCCCAGTGTGATTTAGGATCTGAATGAAATGCTTAAAATAATCAGCTGCTTTGGAAAAATCGGTCTCATTTTGGCTTAACTCTTCCACAGAAAACTATTTTTTATCTTCATTTATTCTCTCTATGCTATTTAATTTGCATGTATGCTCTTAAATTACCAGAAATATATTCAAAACTGTTTAACTGTTTATCTGACTGTAAACTACTTCCTCCTCTTTTGATGGATATAGATCAACCTTTCAAGCAGTTACATTTTTCTTGAATAAATAAAATATGTCTGTATCTCAGGTATTGTGTAAATTTTGCTCGTGACACCTGTGAAGATGTTTATTGCTATCCTCCCAAGGGGGCCTCTTAAAAGGGCTTATCTCCACAATGGAAGCAATTGATTTAGAGAGGAACCTAACAAAAGGATGTTGCTTCATCTCTTCTGCCTTCAACAGAAATTCATATTCCCTCTTTTCAACTTTGTTCTGTGGTGTTCTTGCCAAATAGGTGCAAGTGCCTGGAAGGCCTCTTCAGAGAGTTGAGTTGTTGACTGCTGTGTCAGAGGCTTTTACTCCTGAGGCTAATGACTTCCACATTATAACTAGTTTCAGTTGAGCTCTTTGCTTCTGTTACCCAAAAGCTGCCTTGGTTCTGTTCAGAACAGTGATATTCCCGTATCATTGTAATTCATATTTCATCTTAAAGGTACATTTATGCGAGTTAGCAAATCTGCCTTTTGACTTGAAAAGCAAACTAGTTGAATTGGTAATAAACTGACTGTCCTATAAACAAATCTTAGAGTCAAATATTTTGGTTTCTTACATAATTTTGCTTGAATGTGCTTGCTTGCTGGATACGGAACAAAACAGATGATGTTCCTGTCTGACTGTGTGAACTGCAAATAATGGCATGATTGCTTACTAATGATTCCAAAGGTGGCCCTGTTCACCTTCATTTTACTGGTTTTCAAATGGCTTATTTTTAAGACTTGGTTTTGGACACTACAGATAAAATCTTAAAAAAAAAAATCTCAGCAAAAATTCACAGCATGTAAGCATAAGCTTTTTTTAATCAGAATGTGTGGTATGTATATATAGGCCTTGTGGCTGAGTAGGGCTTTTCTTAGGGCACAGTATGTTTACGGTCTTGCATTTAACTGTCAATGCACATTTTACACCAGGATAAAGAATGTTCTTTGGAGTAGTGTTAAGTTTCTTGTATCATAAGTGATGGAAGGCTTATAGTTCTTGTTTGCTTGTTCACACTTAAACAGTTCTGACTAGCCACCCCAGACAGCATGTAGTACTTGAGACTTTGTCTACTTTTGGACACCCCTAAGCTGACACCTTTGTACTCAGAGACCAGAAGTTAATAGTTGAAATGGGCAGTTGGTTTACTGCTGTTGCCTTGATCTTTAAGGTTATTTGATCAAAACATGGTGGTTTTTTTTTTTTTTTTTTTTTTTTTTACTTTTGTTTTGTTGTTGTTCTGTTTCTGGCTGCCAGAAGAGTGCATGCTGCTCCCTTCTAAATTTGTTGATAAAACACAACTTCTCGTTCAGCATACCTATGTGTGATATTTGGACATCAGTGATAATTCTCCCTGAAACACCTCTCTACAGTGTTCTCAGGGGGATGCAAAGCAACTGGTCAGTGATGGCATCTTCAGTGTCTTGTCCATCAAAGAGTTTGAAGAAGGCCTTGCTGTGCCATATGACCATGGTTCAGGCATGCAACCCACAGGTTAGTCAGCTGCTCTACAGTGAGCTGGTGGAGAATCAGCCTAGTGTTCTAAGAAAAAATATAAATAGCACCACGTAAGCACTTCTGAGAGCAGCCTGGTACAAATGAGTTACAAACAGACAACAATGGAGAGCTATAGAGAGGGTTGACTTCTTTGGGAAGTGTGACCTTTTACAGGATAAGCACATAAGGTGGCAACAGCGACTGGCTGGTTTAAGTGCCACCGTGAATTTGTAGTAAAACATATTTTGTTGATCTTAGTGCTGGCACAGTTGCCTGCCTGCCGTGTGGTGCCGTCGTTACTGATTGTGAAAGATGACACTTCAATTTGCATTCATAATGTGGGAAATAAGGAATGTAGCTAGAAGGACAACTGAGTTTGTGTTTTTGATTACCTTTTGCTTAGGAAGGTTTTAGCAGGCAACAGTTCACTGAAGAAGTGCTTGGTATGTTGCAGGAGAATTATGTGTTCAACTGTTGTGACTAGTAGAAAATAGAGCATGTGCTGTATTGCTGGTGCCATGTGCCAGCAGTAGGGTGGTGGGTACTGAGATGAATAGAGAACTTCTGAGCCACTGGGTTGTCTTACTAAGTTAGTCTAATATAAAAGTACATAGCTTTGACTTATACTACCATGTATACATGTAGGCTTTTAGACTTTGATACTCCCATAATCTAGATTTGCATTTTCTCAAGCCTAAATGAACAAGTAAGGAACATCTCTGGGGAGACAGACCTCTGCTAAATTGTAGCAGAGCATTGTTTTTCACCAATAGCACTGGCAGTGGCAACGTTGACATGTCAGATATGGACTACGTCCATAATCAGTGTTAGCTGTTCCATGTTTGCCTGGTTTAAAAATGCAGATGTTTTGGCTTGTTTTACTTCAAGCGTTCTGTTGGCAGGGATGTGAAATTGAAGCAAAGTAATGTTCATTTCATCATAGCATTAAGCTGAGATAGTTTTTTTTTTTTTTTTTTTTTTTTTTAAAAAAAAAGACTGCATTCTCTTGTTTGCATAGCAATGTAGCTCAAAATATATAGACCATGTCCTTGCCTCATCAGCAGTCAGACATCCCAAGCATTGGGGTAGGGATGGTAGGAATGAAGCCAGGTAAGTATGTGAATGATAAAGGAGATCAGTGTTTGCTAAATGATCACCCCTATAAATCTCACTTCTTGTGCCTCTCATAAGCTATGCTTCTGCTGTTTTGTTGTATGCTTTTACCTTGATATAGTTAATTCTTGCTTGAATTACAGGATGCAAACTCCTGTTCTTGTTAATATTCAGAAGCACAGCCTTTTATCTTGGGTTATACGTCTCTTGAGAGTCCTTGTAAAATGCTTCTTGAGATAATTATGCTTCTCCCTCTGTCTTTTTGCACAGCAGCTGATGAGGTAGTTTTCATGTCAGTGCCACCTTCCCAATCTGGCAGAGCTGGGCTCTGTTACCATTTAGCTTCTCAGGGAAAGTGCTGTGAAATTTCTGTATTTGTCATGTGACACCAGGAGGGAAAGCAATTTTAAATGAATTGCCAGTGGAAGTAAAAGGTGAGTATGCTTTGACACTCAGCTTTCCTGTTGTTACTTTGGAGACATTTCTCAAGGAAAGTTAATAAACATTTGCTTGACTTACTATCTTGTGACTTGTTGTCCATGATTAACTTTGTACTTTTCTGGCTTATTTTGTATCAAATAAGTAAATCAATAGAAAAGCATTTTACCAACTTATTTCAGGGAAAATAGACTGTTCAGATCTACAGATACTTCTATTTTTTCAGTATAGAAAACGTATTTGAGATTCAAACTTTCACTTAAAAAAATCCTAAGAGATGAATGGATGTTTACTGTGTGTATGGATGCATATGTGTGTATATATACAATATAAATATATTTTTCCCTAGGGAATTTCAGAAAATTTCTTCTAATGGGAAAAAAGTAAAAGAAAAATAGATTACTTGTTCACTGAGTATATATCTGCATCTAAACCCAGACCTATTGTAGCTTAACAGTATCAGCATCCTAGTTCTAGCTGTTGCTGTGTGAATGTATGTCTATGCAAGGGGCTTTGAGGAAGAATAAAATAATACTTGCTGAAAGTTGAAGTAGGGCTTTGCAAACGGAAGTACAGTGTGCTGCAAGTTTTATTCCCCCAGGTTAGTGACTGCCAGCTATGATGACATGCTGGTCTCTCGGTGACCTAAATGGGACAGTGATCATCCCTTTACCACATGGTGCTCCTCTTCCTCTACTGAAGATCACTACTGTCTTGGATGATATGGCATATCATTTATATAATCACTCCATAACCCAGTTCTGTCAAAACTAAGGAGAAGATTCTCTTCAAAACATGATGGCCAACACAGGAAAAAAAGTGTCAGAACTGGGTGAACATGATTGTGCAGACAAATGTTGGCAGCTCTGAGAGAGGCTGCTAATGTCTGCAGCTGGAAGGTAGCTGGCTATTGTAGTGGTTACACCAGTGCTGGACTGTGGCCGGAATGGCAGACATCCCCACAGCCTGTTGTTACTTCACTCCAAAGAAACTTAATATTGTCTCATTCTTAGCTCATACTTTTCAGTATTTAATTATCTTTTCTAATATGTTGGAAATATTTTTTCTTATTGTCATGATCTGTCTAAGGTATCTCTGTGGGTGCATAGGCACTTGCTCATCTTTATTCAACCACTATTTATACTCTTGTTTCTTTGGGATTTCCCAGAACATGGATACGTACATACCTGTCAGTGCTGAGTTCTCTCAGTGATATTTCTCTTGCTGAAGAACTTCGAGCTGCTGCTCTTTCCCGTGCTCTCTGGACTGTAACTTATTATTTCAATCTCCAACCTTGCAAGCACGGATCAGTTGCAGTCTGATTTAGAAATTACCTACTGCAGTGCTTACAGGGCATTAGATTTAGTACGAGGTGAAACATTGCTTCCAAAATCCTTTTGATTTCCAGGAATCCTATGATTTTTTGATCACCTGCTCCAGGGAGTAAGTGATACTGGGGAGGAGAAACAGTGTCTGTTAGTTGCACAGAAAAATATCTGAATGTGGTGTGAATCAGTGTATAGAAGCTAAAGGGAACATGGAAGGATTTTTTCCATTGTTTTTCTCTGTGGTGTCAGCCCTTTTTCTTAACCACGTTCATTCTTCTTTTGAGGAAAAACAGCTCTCTTATTTTGGCTGTTACCCAGGAGATGGAAACTGCCTGTCCCAGTTACTGCTGAAAGCCAGGTGGGAAGGTTTAGCTTGAGGCTAATCTGAAGTAGACACATGAATACCCACTTCTGATTTTTGAGAACACAGTGCTGAAGGAACCTGACAACTCATGGGCTCTTTTAGTAAGCTCTTTTCGGAATAAAGTATATTTTGGCATCTCTGAGAACAGGAGCATTGAGTTTAAGGGAGATGAGATCATTGCATATTAAGGTCCTTCCTTCGGTAAGGAGTAGTATTTGAACCTAGAGAGAAAAAATAACAACAAGGCATTGGGAGGCCATGGTAACAGGTTCATAACTTGTAAAATTGTATTAATGACTACAGGGATTAATTTACCATGTCTGTGTATGTAGAGTGGGGGGAAAAGAAGTTATTTTGCAGCATGGAAGACCTAGGTTGAAAACTTGTAAGGTGAGGTGGTAGTAAAATGTAAAAACGAATAAAAATAACAATTGAGTGGCTTCCCTGTGGGTGTTGTGGACTCCATTTCAACACTTTGTAAGAACAGGTAAAATAAGCACCTGCCAGGGACACCATAGGGATGCACCATTTTTCAGTAAAAGGGACTAAACTAGACTGCCTCTAGAAGTTCCTTTGGACACATGCTTTTATCGTGGTTCTTCTAATGCACAATCACAAAGTAAAAATATTATCAAGCTAGGAAACAATGTAATGCATTTTGAAGGGGCTTTTTGGTGTAAATATGAAGCGATGGGTCATCACCTTGTTTTTTAAACTTACCAAGTATGTGATGAGGTCATACTGGTGAAGCTGTTTCCAAGTTTCTGACTTACTCTGTGTTATATCTTTCTGGTGAGATCCTGCCCAAAAGCTGTGTTTTGCTAATTTTATACTAACCTAACAAAAGAAGTAGTACAAACTGGAAAATCACAACAAGTTTAGTAGAATATCTTTTATTATAGATATTTACTTTTCCTATTGAAGTTTCATAGTCTAGCTTCACCATTTGGCTTTTCTCTGCCACCTTTTCTCCATTCATGGAGGGAGATTAGGCACTGCACTGAATTTAAATGTTTCCTCATAGTGTGCCCTTCTAAAAATCCATTTTTGAGTGATCCATATGAAAGGATTAATTAAACTTTTAAAACTTATCTGTTGGAAGTATATGTGTCTGTTTTCATGCCATTACTTTGTGACCCTTCATCTTAAAAGAAAAATCTGTTTTCTGATATGCTATAAAGACTCAGAATTAGGAAGCATAATAATACATCATCATAACTTACACAAGGCCCCACTGACTACTGTCAGTGCTGATAATAAAGGATTTCTATGTATGTCAGGAAACTTTCAAACTAAGTGCTAATTTATGACTATTAAGTCATTGGCCTAGTATTTCTTACCAGGAAACAATGAATCATTTCATTAGACATGGTGATGTTTCATTCCTTTAACCTTAAAAGAAGGTGGCTAGATGGACCTTGGAGAAGGTGCTGCCATGTGCCTGTGCAACTGTATTATATTCATTTAGCTATAATGTTAGAGTGTACAGATTCGGTTGAATGTATACGTTAGCAGAAGAGAGGAGACATCTTTCTATGTTTCTACTCTTTTTAAAAGATGATTGTTGAATGCATTTCTATTTTTTTCTGAATATTTCCCTTCAACAAAAGGCATTCATACCAAAAGCTAGACTGTATCTTGTTCATGGAAAAGTAGAAAAATCCAGGAAAAGGTCAACATCCACTTTACCTTCTAATGGACAAGACAGATCAAATTTTAAGATGATACTTGTGGGTCCCTTCCAACTTGGGATATTCTATTTAATGTGAGTGGCTTGCAAGCCTCACCTTTGGGTTCAATAAAAAGCAAAGAGGAGAGGAAAGCTTTTTCTGGAAAATGTTTTCTAGAACTTGTATTCACTGGTGTCAATTTCTCTCTTAATCTTTTTAAGAGGAATAGCAATTAGGAGAGAGTGAGAGTCCAGAGGGCTGCATTTAATGTCCCTGCCCTAACCTATTCTCCAGACAGAGGAGGGAACAGGAATTGTGACTCACCATACTGCACCAGAACCAACAGCCAGGTTTTAGAGGTGGCCTGTGAGTTAGGGTTGCTTTATGGGCAACTTGTTCAGGCTGTTTTTCAAGCTATTTCTTTTTTTTTTCCAGCTGTTAGTGTGCCACTTTTTTAACAGGACGCGTACATACATATGAGCACATAATTCTCCCAGGGATCCTTCTGGATGGTGAGAACTGCTCCAATCTGCCGTTTCTTAGGATATTTTTGTTTTTGTGATGCTCTGGGGTTTGCTTATTTATGAATGATTAAGTACTAAGCTAATACTGACTATGGTAATTCTCTGTGGAAATACTTCAGAGTTTTGTCTCTTTCCTTCTGCATTTATTTTGACCTGCTGCTGCACTGAATGATTACTTCTGAAAGCAAGGACCTTTTGGATAAGAATAAAGAATGAGTGTTTGGTAGTAGGTCAGGTCAATAAATGAATATCTTTGCCTAGAATGGTTCAAATCCAGATTTTTATCAGGCACTCATAGATTCAGAAAGCACTGAGGTATATACATCAATGTTTCTTGTACGTTTTTCCTCTCACTGACCACTTTTCCATTGTCAGTCTGAAAATCTGGGACTGTCTAGCATTTTATACTGGTGGTAATAAGTGGTTCTGGAAGTAATTAAAAAATCCCACAAAGTTGAAAGATTTAGCTTGTTGAGAGGCAGCTGGGTGGGCTGCCCAAGTAATA
Source organism: Heteronetta atricapilla (assembly GCA_011075105.1). Lineage (NCBI taxonomy): Eukaryota > Metazoa > Chordata > Aves > Anseriformes > Anatidae > Heteronetta > Heteronetta atricapilla. The sequence continues at coordinate 7,105,274 of CM021740.1, forward strand.
TGTGGGAGTGTGACATTTTAGAGCTGGAGTTACTCCTAAATGGCATCAGTAGAGAGATGATTTGTCTGTGCTTTAGAGAAGGGTGCAGTCATGGAGCTCAGTGCTTTGGTGTTGTTTTCTTAACACTCTAGAAATATTAATGGTGGTTCCTTCCTATTTCTTCAAGTGAGTTTGCCAAATTGAGTATCTGGGCTGTAAAAAGATGCACAACTGGCCTTTAAATTTTTAGCTAGTGGAATGTGTCCTCAAATTATCAGCAACAGCTAATTTGAGTCCTTAGAATCTCACACCCTCCTATTTAAAAACATGCACATGCATTTATGCAGAAAGCATTTTAAGATTTTGTTGATTCTGCATTTATGCAGAAAGGGTTTTAGTTCTGAAGAATTTTTGAAGATTCCCATGGGAAGTCCAGTGGTGGAGGTGTGATTTGGAATGTCAGGACAGTGAGGAAAGACTCTTGAGACAAACCCCAGACAATTTACAAAGTGAAACAAAAATCATTTGTATCTTCCTGTTTTTGTAGATAAATGTTGTCAAATTCAACGACATTTCTGAAATAGAACTAGAATGAAAAATAACTTATTCTTGGAGCTCTGACTAGGTGCATAACAGGATAGAAAAAAATCTAGTGGATTTATGCAGACTTGAAAAGAACACACAGTATTGCATACTTCAGAATCTGCTTTGTTTAATGTAGTTTTTCTAAGCAGTTTATTACCAGCTGATCTAAATGTTCTAACAAAAAGGGATGGTGAGAGTCATGTTCATCATTAAGGAAACGAGCTAATTTCCTCATCTGAAAACATGTAGCCTTTGTCTTTGGAAAGCAACCTACTCTTTCCTGCACTCCCTGATTCCTGTGTGTCAGGATCTAAAAAGGAGGAGGAAAAAATAACCATTTTGATTTGAGTTTTGCATATTGAAAATTTGACCTCTAATTGTATTTGTTATTAAGTCCGTCATATTGAAGAGTGAAAAATGGGTTACACCCAGTAAGTGTATTGTTTTCTTATGCAGCATTTTGTCTTATCTCAGACAAAATATTAACCTTTAGGAACGTGTGTGCACCTCTTTTGAAAATGAATTTCCAGTATGCCAAGAAAAATACCTATTTGGGGACAATTTCTAGCTTGAGGATGCTAGTGGGACTGTATATATATGGGACTGCTATTGAAAATGTATCATTCTTTTAAAGTCATTCAATTTTTTTTCAATGAACAGTTGAGCATGTGAAAGAGTTAAGTGGAAAATTCTGAGCAATAATGTATCACTGCTTTTTCAGACAATTCAGTAGAAACTTGCAAGATTTTTGACACCATGGTAGCACTTTCTTTGAAGATCTGTGTCCGCCAATGCAATGTAGTGAAGACGATGCAGTTTGAACCATCCACTGCGGTGTATGATGCCTGCAGAGTTATTCGTGAACGAGTTCCAGAGGCTCAAATGGGACAAGGTGAGTTCCTGTATTTATTCTTAGTCGATTCACTGGCTGAATTGAAAATAAACAGACCCCTGCTGTTTTTACTGTCTGTTGTATTCCTTCATTTATCTTCACAGTTGTAGTGTTTGTGATTTAATTTAAAGAAGACTCTGGAGTAAAAGACACAGAGTTGAAACAGATTTTTAACTGGCTGAAGTTAGCTGAATTCTTTCTTCTTGTGGTGAGACAGATTTTTTTCTACAATGGGAACATTTTTTGGTGAAAATTTCACTTTCTATGTAAACTGCTTGTTTGGCTGAAGGATCATTTTCCCTATGTGCACACATTCACCAGCCTTTTTGAATCTTGCTCTTCTCTGAAAGGTCAAGTTGTTGGAGAACAGATTTTGTGGTATCATCTTAAAGCAAAGCTTGCGGCTATGTTTTCTAGGAAGGTCTGGATAAGCTTGTTTGATGCCTCAGCAAAGAAAGGGACAATGTGGATTACCAAAGAAGGTTGGACATCTTCAAAATGCAGAAAGGGAAATGCTTTAAACTGTTTAAGTTTAAAAACAAACAAAAACAGAAAAACAAAACAAACAAACAAAAACCACCATATTCAGAACGGTGCTATTCATTAAACAAATCTCTCTCTACATATTGAGCAAATTAGATGTGAAAACACTGAAATATTTGTTCACTGAGGCAGAAAATCTGTTTTAAATTTAGCCAAAGTTGTTCAAAAATCCAGATTCTTCAGAATCATTTGGTTCTCTACTGTGTATAATGCCATTAGAATGTAATTGTCAGAATGGTTTGAGTTTTATGCACAGCTTTCCAGTATTAGAGGTTTTCTGAAAACCTTGTCTCAACTGTTAAAAAATATATATATATCCAGTAATGTATGATATTGGTATTATTTAGTAATGCTTCTCCTTTGCAGAAGCCCTTAGGAAGTCTAGGTACGGAGCTTCTATTTTTCAGATATAACTTGTGTTTTTGATATACTGATCTCCTAAGGCAGTTATTTTGAACTGCTGTTTTATTCAGTGAAGTCAAATAACAAATAGCCGTGAATATCACAAACCTCAGAAAAGCCTGGAAACTCTCTTGAGGTTTTAATTTTTTTTTTTTTTTGATTGCAGGGCAATTACGAACTTTAAACACCTTTCTGAAGTTGCAATGCATAACTATATATATATATATATATATATATATATATATATATATATATATATAAATATATAAAACAACATATCCTTTCCCCTTCCTTGTGGCTGTTAAAACATTTGTTTGCCTGTTTGTTAGGAAAACTCATAGTGGTGCAGTACAGAGTGATCTAACCAGTTCCTGCACAACAGAAAATGTTGTCTTGTAGTTCTACTATCAACTGTGTAAGTTTCACTTCTCCAACAAGCTTGTATGAAGGACAGAGGTGACTGTGGTGTTCATGTGCAAGCTTCACAGCTACTGTTATTTCATTACTAGGGTGCGCTCCGCAGAAGTAAAAAGTAGAGCAGTCAATGCTTCCTTGGTAATTCTGCTCTCAGCGCAAAGGCCCTTTGTGTGCTTCTAAAGGTCACAAGCTATTTATAGGCACAGATTCTAAAATTTCATATAATTGATTCTGTACTGAATTTGCGTCCATAAACATCTCTGTATGGATCATTTGCCTTTACAGTGGAGTTTTTAATTATGGTCTGTAGGAAAAGTTGCTCTTACTCAGTTTCTTGGAAGGGTTTTTCCTTTAAAAGTTGGTATCTTTCAGTTATGTTTTTATATCTTTGTATAAGTAACACTGTATTTAATGTAAATGTTGTTGAATAAATGTGAACTGTATCTTTGTAATACACTTAAAGATGAAACACTGACCCAAAGTTGTAGCTATGTTTACTTGACATTCTAATAAGAGGGTGTGATCACATGGCTGAAAGTTAAGAGGGTGCTGTCCCCTCACTGGGCTGTTGTAACAGACTGTGCACACAGGTGATCAGCTTTTATGGAAACAAGCATTAGCTTCAACTTTAGGACCACAGTTAGAGCAGGCTCAACGGAAGAACGGTAGCTATTTCTCTTTGTGATAGTGGATTTGTCTAAGAATGTACTGTGTATCAATTCTTCATGCTTTAGTAGTCTTTCAGTTGACAGTCATGGTATTCATTTTGTTTACCTGGAGTCTAGACTTTGAAGAATTTGTTCTTCCATGGCCACAGGAGTTTTACCTTTTATTCGTGTTTCTGAAAGAATCAATTGGCTTGTGCTTAGCCTTCAATAGATGCAGGTTTGTTTTGTTGTTTTGTTTTTTTTCCTGAGATTGTTACTACAAATATAATTCTGAAAACCTCTCATCTTACTCAATTTATAGGTCTTTAGGCGGGACATATGAGCATTTTAAAAAGGTCTTATTAGAGAGAACTAATTGCAAATATAATATAGATGATCCATAATGGATGTGAAATATGCATATTTAGTGAAGCTTTTGTTCAAGTCTTCTGTAATGCCTGATCTACCCTGCTATCTGCTGCTAAATTAAATATTTCTCTGAAGCACGGAAAAAAATAAAGGCATACTAGTTCATTAAGAATAGGAGGTAAACATAATGGAAGCTTAACCATGAACCTGAACAATCTTGAATAAAATGATGATTTGATGAGGTTTCATATTTTTCAATGAACTGTCTTTTCTGTTACACAGCCTCTGACTACGGATTGTTCTTGTCAGATGAAGATCCTCGTAAAGGTATATGGTTGGAGGCTGGAAGAACGCTGGATTATTACATGCTGAGAAATGGGGTATGGTACAAGTCTGTTGCTTTGTTCATCAACAGGTTTTCAGAAAACTTCTTTTCCAAATAGCAAGATCAATATTTAGTGTTTGGAGGGGTTGGAGAAATTTGAGTCTTTTCTTGAAACTGATCCGTTTCAAACATACATACATGCATTAAAATAATAAAAAAAAAGGGGGGCAGGGGAGGGGGAGCATCTTGCTTCAGGAATCTACCCTATAGAGTTGTTTTTGTAGTGGTTTCCCTAAATGTTTAGAAACAGTATTGTTTACTTCATAGGATGTATTGGAGTACAAAAAGAAACAGAGACCTCAGAAAATACGTATGTTGGATGGTTCAGTGAAAACAGTCATGGTGGATGATTCTAAAACAGTTGGTGAATTGCTGGTTACCATTTGCAGCAGGATAGGTAAGATTTTGGACCTACATATTCAAGAATATTTATTTGTTTATTCCCATATTGACATCTTGAAATTTAGGATGCCATGTGTGTTATTGGATATAAGTTGACAAGTTGAAAAATGTTGAGATTATGTTATCAGTTAACATTGACCAAACATTTTTTTGAAAGCTGTTGTCCATGCTTTCTTGTGAAAGTCAGTAGAGAATTAGCTATATCTTTATACTTTAGTATTTAACATTTGAAGGCACAGGTATCTGACAGTACTGTTTCAAATTCTTCATTGTTTGTTACTTCTTATACAAGCTTTCACAGAATCACAGAATAGTCTAGGTTAGAAGAGACCTCCAAGATAACCGAGTCCAACCTCTGACCTAATGCTGACAAGTCCTCCACTAAACCATATCCCTAAGCTCTACATCTAGACGTCTTTTAAAGACCTACAGGGATGCTAGGTGGTAGAAAAATATAACTAAATTTTTGCTAAATATTAATGACATAGAAGTTGTTGACCTTGAAATACACCTAAACTTAGGTTTCTATGTAATGATTTAGGTTTAGTCACAATACCATGTTACTTGTGTAACTATGTATGGAAACCATCCAGAGCAGCTGGCCTAAAATGTATCATTCTGGTTATAATCTGTTTTTATATTTATCTAAATAAAGACATTTTAGGAATCTAACTCAAATTTACCTATACCCATGCATTCAACATGGATTACTTTAAATGATCTTAAGCTCTTGCTTTATTCTCATTTAGAATTAATGATCTTAATTTGACTGAGATAGATTTAGCTTAATTCACTTTCAAGGTATATTAAAATACGTGTTTTAATTGTGTGTTTCTATGCTGGATTCCAGTGTGCCGAAAATAATTTGCTCTAAAAATTAGTTTGACTAATTTTCATGAATGTGGTCATGTAGGCAAGCATTTATTTAATTTGCTTTCTTGTATAACAGAAATATGCTGTGGAGGAAGATGATGAGAACAGAGAATTAAGAACAGCATAGCAGATATACTAAATGCTGTGAACTGATTTGTTTTCAATTCAGTTTCATGCAAAATTCATAGGAAGAGTTGAGAGATCTGGAAGTCTACTTGTGTGTTTTATTCCTCACTCTGCTGTGCCATGTTTCTTCTGCACATTGTGGGCAAGCTGAAGTCACCCAGTTCTTAGGAAGCAATTGTAGGCATCTGTGAAGGGAAATTCACTTTCAAATAAGATATATTTGAAGAATAATGCCAAACATTAGAGAAACATCTTCAATGCAGAACTTGTCGATTATTCTTGGCATCCCTTTGCCCCATGCTTTTATTTGCATTTCATCTGGAACATTTTCATTATACTTGTAATGAACCATTGGTGTTTTAATGTATGGAAAAGGATTTTATCTGTGTATTGAACGGATTAAATTTTTATTATTACAAACACTGGATTTATTTCTAATTCCAGGAATAACCAATTATGAGGAATATTCCTTAATCCAGGAGAGCATTGAAGAAAAGAAAGAAGAGAGTACAGGAACACTTAAGAAAGATAGGACATTGTTGCGTGACGAAAGAAAAATGGAAAAATTGAAGGCAAAGCTTCATACTGATGATGATTGTGAGTAGTGAATTCCACTGCTACCTTTCTGCAGAACAGGGCAAGAAAACCATACAGGAATGCATTTTAGCTTCTTCATTATGACTCACTTGTTCCCTACCTGTATTGCATCTGTTCATATATGGTGTCATCTACTACTGTGCATTTTAGAGTTTAGTTAAGTAGACAAATTGTTGCCGCTAGCTATGAGAGACAGCATGTCTTTTGAAGTGTTTTTATTGCTTTTTTTTTTTGTGGTGGAGTTATAACTTAAAGTGGGAAGGGAAGATTATTTCCATAATGACCCTTTTCATCCCTTCATTCAAGTTGGATATTTAACTACTGATGCCTACTGAAAGCCATCGAAAGTTATGTGTAGTTTTGTCTTTGAAGTGTAAACAGAGTGTGCCAAAGACAATATTTGATCTGTTTTATATGCAAAATGATGAAAATTACTTTGTTTTAACATCAGGGGACTAAGATGAACTTTTACTGGAAGGAAGATGTTTTAAAGTGTATTAAGGGATAAAAAAAGAGCAAAGCAATTGGTTTTAGTGGTGGTGTTTTGGTAATCTTTCAAGTAATACTGCAATGCAGCTTTGAAGTTCTGAATCTAGTGTTGAAATACCATTTTTGCTGTAGTTGCTGCTTCAATGGTATTCACGGTGTTCTATACCATGGGGTAAATTTCCGTTTTTCAGTAGTGCTGCTCTGTTATTAAATTCTCATTTGTAGCAACCATCACCACTGACTAGAAACATAAATAAAAGGAACTTTTTTTTTGCTAGGTGTCCCTCTCCAGTGGGAAGGCCAGTTATCATATTATTTTCTCAATAGCTATTAACAGTGGCAACGCTGTAGATTTAACACTGTGTCTGTCTGGTTCTGTTGCAGTAAATTGGCTAGATCATAGCCGAACATTTAGAGAACAAGGAGTTGATGAAAATGAAACGTTGCTGTTGAGACGAAAGTTCTTCTATTCAGACCAGAATGTAGATTCAAGAGATCCTGTTCAACTTAATTTGCTTTATGTTCAGGTACAGTATGTGAACCAGGAGTACTAGTTCTAGCTTTCCTGAGGAAACCTGTGTAGGTTAATTAGAAGAAAAATATTAAAAAAACAAGTGCTAAATAACTGACTCCTTTGTTGTTCAGGTATTCTGTCGTCTAAACTTCTTGTTCTGAATATGGATTGGTTATTTTTTTTCTTGTTTTGATTGTGTGGTTTTTTTTTTGGTTTAGCGCTCTTGATAGTGTAGAGGCTTTGATTCTCAAAATCAATACTTTCAACTGAATAATGGACATTCAAAAATACAGTGATTTTCATGTCGTTCTTGTTTCCTTAAATACATAAATAAATGTGTTCACTAATGCCTTGTCTTTAGATCATTCTTTTCAGGTATCAGGTATAGTCCTCCCCATTCTGTAGTGTGGATGATGCTTTCTCTGCAATGTCAAATCTCATTTCATTCTTGCAGTTGGCCTTCCACTTATCTCTTTCTGCCTGAGCTGCTTCTGTACCTTCTTTACAATATTCAACATAAACAGCACAGAGCATGTGGGCTTCCTGTTTGAGATGGACCATATCATTTAACACAGTGGGAGCCCACCCAGGCAGGTTCCCCAAATTTTTAGAGATGCTTATACCTTAGGAAACTTGAGTTTTTCTGCAGAAGATAGTTTCTAACTGTAGTTTCCAGAGTAGTTGGCTGTAATTCAGTTTGAAATCATTAGGGTTGATTTTGTTAGTTGAAAAAAATCCATTGAATGTATAATGGGATGCTCAGTTGTTATACTTGAAGCTGATTCAAGTAGGATTGCTCCAAATTGCATTTTCAAGCTCTGAGGCAAATTATAAAATGGTTTTAAGATGATTATAAGATGGTATTGGTTGTGGGACTGCACTAAATTTTCAGGAGTTTTAAAAAATTATCACACTGTTCTGATCTCATGTCCATTAGATACTTCTTACAGGTTACTGTTACAAGAGTATGCAGTGATACTATCTTGTTTTCTGTATGGATAGATGAGTCTTCCCATGCCAGAACTATAAAATCCATCATCTTCTATGACTACAAAATGTAAACAAAAAGAAGGAAAATGCTGTTTGCCTTCACCTCTTACCGTTTCTGTAACAATAATTTGATTTTTACTTGCAAGCTAGATCATTTTCCCTGCTATTACAAGGTGGTAAGATAAGAGTTATGTTGGGTGTGTACGCACACGTGTGCGTGTGTATGTATATATAAGTTGTATTTGATAAATACCTGCCACAGGAAATGTATATCAAATCATCTTTTTAATGACAGTTGTTACAATCATGGTTTTAGCATGTCTCTGTAGATACTCACCAGAGAAGAATCTATCCCTTTGTTTGTTTTATTAGTCATAGACAGATCCACAACAGAATAATGAAGACATTCAGACAGAGAAGTGTGTTGCTGGATTCATGGCCTGTGTTTTAGCTCTTGATGAATTTCAGAGATGGAGTAATTCTTTTGGATGGCCCTGATATGTCTTTGCTTACTTCTTATAGGCTCGTGATGACATTCTGAATGGCTCCCATCCTGTCTCCTTTGAGAAGGCCTGCGAGTTTGGAGGCTTTCAAGCGCAGATCCAGTTTGGACCTCATGTAGAACACAAACACAAACCTGGATTTTTAGAGTAAATACTTAAGTTAACTTATAAATTCAGGTGACCTAAAGTGTAACTAGTGTTAGGTTTTCATAGCCTAAAAACATATTAGTACTCCAGTTAGTGGTAGCCAGATCCTGTGTGTTTTCTGTGACCAGGAGCCTTACTGTATAGATCAGCAATTCCAGCTGCTATGAGGGGACATTTGACAGTGACTTACTAGGCAACACAGGGTGCCAGCCTCCCCTGGGGTGCCAGTTAGGTATGCAACCGGATTTCCCAACCATGTGGTAATGTTGCCCATGGAAGCCCTTTCTGCTTTCTCTGGAAGCCAAGGTTCATGTTACCCAATAGTCTCCTCTCCTTTAATGTATCCATCCTCATGTCATATGCATCCTTGATTAGATTGAGTGTACTGGAAGTTTTGTTATGCCCGAGTTATTGAGTTAGGGAGAAATGGAGTTTTGTTCTTGCTCAGATGTCATCTTCTGCCTGCATTTAGTAATGCCATTTGTGAAGTAAGTATATGTTAGTATATATGAGATGTTTGATTTGATAGGAAAGCACATGAATGGGAAGATACTTAGTCATTTTACTGAAGTTAATGCTGCTGTGTATAGATATTGAATTTCCGTAACCTTTTTGATGATGTTACTTAGTTATGTGGATTCACCCTCTCATGGCATTGTATGAATGGAGATCTAGTATTGTGCTCTTTGTATATCAGTCCTCGCCTGGAGACCCATCCTTTAACCTTGATAGTCATGCTTTACTTTCCTGTTGTCAGATCGGCAAATTTTATTTGGCTGACTTCAGAGGTTCCATTTCTCTACAGATTTTGATTGTTTTGCCTGCAGTAGAATTAACAGAATTAACAGAACAGGGATGACAGGCATTATTTAGGCATTCTTCTTGATCTTCTAAATTTGAAGTTATTTTTTACAATCCTCTATCATAACTGTATTTTATGTTCAATGAGAACTGTTGGTTGGATGACATTTCTGCTTTATACAGAATGCTGGCTAGTTGGAAGTCCATCACTGAATAAAATGTTACACAGAAAGTGCAGTATCTTTATATGCTAATGTGAGTGAAAAATATAAATAACCAAACTGCATGTTAGAAAAGAGAACATTACTCCAGTGGAAATAATCTAGAACTGGAATTTCAAATTTTAAAACCTTGGCTTTTTTTTTTTTTTTTTTCCTGCAGGGTGTTTTTCTACCCTAATGTGTAATTTTAATTTACATGGGTTTTGACTGTATGAGGATTGAGCCTTGCAGGCCACCAAGTCTAGTCTCTTGCTGTCCAGGTGTATAACTAGTTTCATGAAATTAAGCATTTCTGATTTACAAGTAATTCTTGTTGCTTTTTTGTTCTCTGTGGAGAAGCCTACTTGAGAACCATAAGGTCCTAGTCATTGCCTTTTGTTTTAAAGCATAGATGCTTATGATTTAGCTTTACATGTGTTTGGCTGTACTAAGCCTTTATGACAGTCTTTTTGTGAAATCTCATGCTTCTGTGTTGAGTCTAGTCAAGCCAAGCTCTCCTATCTTGTTATGAGCAATATATAAAAACAGTGTAGATGAATGCTGACTGAAGAGTGCATCTGCTGTCACTTCAGGAAACACTTCTTGTTGAAGTGTTTATTGACTGAACATACATACCTACAGGTTCCCTTAACGGAAGTCTCTGCTCATATAGAAAACAGCATGTAGCAGAATAGTACTAGCATATTTTAGTACTATTTTAAAGCAGCTCGGCTTACTTGGCTATGTCTGCAGTATGTTTGTACGCAGAGCTACTTTTTATCCTTTTTTGCTGTTGATAAATCATTCTTGGCACAGGTGAAGATTACTGCCTGTGTCTTGTTAACCCTTTGATATTGATTGGCATGAGCTCTAAGGAAATTCCAGCAAAGTAAATCATGAAAGCTCTTAAACTACCTAATTGCAAATAGCCCTGCCTCATACAGTTGAAGTTCTGAGTTGCATCTAGAGGCACCCTGGGTTTAAATTTGATGAGAGAATATCTATTAAAGAAATCTTAAAATTTGTATGTAGGTAAGAAAGGAGCAGCTAAAATTTGCTTACCTCTGCCATTTATTTCTAAGCATGCTTGGTGACCACTAAGTTCACTTCTACAGTATAGCCTATTTTACTGTCTAAAACTTCTGCAAGAATGTGCAATATACCTATATGCTAATGAAAAACAATATGCTGGCACTTGGCATAATTGTTTTTGAAGAACTGTAGGAATAACTCAAATTAGATGAAGTTGGATATATATAGTTCATTATATATTGTTACAATGTGCAATTAAAGATTTTAAAGAGGGCTAAAAGAATAATATATTTCATGTGGTTTTGTGAACTCATTACGCAAACTGTTAAATAAAGTAAAGCCATTGTTTGATGCAACATAAATAAAGAAAATATTACGGGCAGCATCTAAATAATTTGTCTGTAGCTAGTATTTCACTCTTTCAGTTGAGGTGATTGCTTCTCTATCGGTTGAGAAATAGAGGGTCATACAAGGAAAAAGGTCATATCTAACTGCTGGCTGCATGTACAAGAGTATGCCAATTGGCACTTGGCAGACAAAACTTTTCCTCAAGAAGCTCCAAATAATGTTTAATCAGTAATCTCTTCTTAAAGTGTACGTTAGCTAACAAGATAAGCAGACATGCTTAAAAATCTGATGTTCTCGATAGTTTGTCTGCATAAGAATAGTTGAGAAAATTAACTTAGTTAATAAAAGATGAGAATTGGAAGTGCATGATTATCCCTTCTCTGTATAAATCCATTGCTAGAATGAGAGTGCATTCAACTCAGTTATTTTTGTTTTTCTTAGAAGTGAATGTAACCAAACTGGTTTGAACCTATGAAATTCCTAAAAGCACTGTTTAGTTTGTTTGTTTTGCTTTTTATGTGTAGAATAGATGTGCTAGCTTTTTAGGATAATAAGCTGTATTCAGACCTCATCTATAGAATTCATTTTGTAGAAGAGATTTAATTAAGATGTAATCAGTTGAGACACAACTACTGAAACACTGGAAGGCAGATTAGCAAGCACAGTTCCTCTTACTTGCATTGGAATTGCTAGAGCTTTATGGCAATAACAATGACAATTCTAACTACTAGATAGTGTTTTTGAGGAGAGCACAAATTAATTACGGTATTGAAGTTCTTTTGTTTATTGTCTGCAGTGGCAGGCTTCCTTTGAAGGGAGTCGGAAGGGAGGAATGATGGGACAGTTTTGTTGCCAATCATGTTTAGGAAATCTGGAACAGATGTCCTCAAAACCTGCAGCTTTTCATGATGTTAGTAGTTTCTGTGTTAATAGTGGGCTTGTATACTCAAACTCAATAGACCAAAATGAGGATAAAATCCTCCAGTCATACTGGATCCTTAGAAATCTCTTATTAATATTTTTTTTATCTCTGGAAGTGCTGTTTTTTTTATGTTGAACTTAGGTTAGAAACCCAAAACTTCTCTTGAAGGGCAGAATTTTCTTCAGACTGAATGGTGTGAACTGCTGAATATATGGCATAATTTCATCAGAGTTAAGTGTTGCAGATAGGAAGACAAAACCCAGAAAAGAACTGCCATTTTTTAATGCATGATGCTGATAAGTCTTCAAGTTGGGTTGATGTTTGGCTGAGATAAAAGTCTAATTTAATTGCAAAGAAAAGGAGGTACATACAACTAGAGAGTCTTGTGAGGTGTTTAAAGATTCTTTCTGACTGAATTTATCAGGGAGGTTGAACTTTTGTTTACTTTATATTCTGAAACCTTAGTATTTGAGTACTGCAAAAAATAAATAAAAAATTAAGGCTAGTTATTTGTGACTTTGTTTTTGAGATAATGGCTGGTATTAAGTGTCCACTTAATGGTTTTGCAGTTTTTCAATAAAATACTTGTTGTTTTAACTTGTCTTGGAACATGTAGAGGAAGAACCATGTCCCACAGGTCAGCAAATCAAAGCACTTTGGGACAGTAATAGTAGTGTCTGGACTCAGACACCTAAGTGGCTTAAGCTTTGATTTCTCAGACTATAGCGAATGTATGTGGATTAAATGTGAACCCCTTTGAGTTGCTAATAGACATTATAATGCAGCTATATAATAACAAACATTATAGCTGAACAATAGAAAGTGTCCCACCTTTGTTTACTTCTGACTTTTCAAAACATGAAGAGGGTATTATGTGAGGACATAGCTGAAATGGTTTTTTAATATGCCAGTTATCCTCTTGACCTTACCCTACTTAGTGATCAGAGGTTTGCTTCATTGTAGAGAGATTTTATGCCCACTTTGGGAATCTTGGGGAACATAATGTCAACAATAGTGTGTGGAAAGCATCTGTCCTCAAGAAGGCACCACTAACCTCTGGTAATGTTTTTCTTTTTTCTAGCCTAAAAGAATTCCTGCCTAAAGAATATACCAAGCAAAGAGGGGCTGAAAAGAGAATATTTCAGGTAATTGTGAGGCTGAAAAACTTACTATAGTTTCATTTCTGTTATAATAAAAATGATTTCTCTTTCACAGGTATATGATCTCTATGTATTTGACTTGTATAACTACCAGAAAATCAGGTTGGAAGAATCTGACAGCTTTCCTCTTCCTTTTTCAGCAGATTTATTGTCCTGATCCTTTTTTCTTCACTGATGACTATTCAGAGTACTTTGTTGAAGGGGACAAAGAAAATATTTAATATTCTTAAGACCATTTTCTCAGTTGCATTGAAATGTAAGGATGTGTGTTTGTACTAAAATAGAAGCACATTTAGGAAAATCATTTTAACTTCTTCCACATGGCCTTTCATGCATTCATAATTCAGGCATGAGCTTCAAGTAGTATGTAGTTCTGCTAGCCAATGCTTGAATTCAGTGGTGTGCCTGGGAATCATGCAGTTGTAAATGATGTAAAGCAGTTGAGTCTCCAATGTACTGATACTGTTGGAAATGTTCTCCAAGCTGAAGTGCTATAAATGCACTAAATGTCTGTGTTGATTAAAATGTGTATTTGGCAATGTAATCTAAACTGAAAAAATCTGAGGTCAACAGCTGAAATAGTACAGTTTCTGGAAAGGCATTCCAGTGACCTGTGATTTTGAAATCATGTGAATTGACATCCTTTTCTATGTCTGTTACATTCCTAGTGTAGGAATTCTGTAGCTCAGTAAATCCTATTCTATCCAGAGCTTGTAATGCAATTTATGAAAGAGGATGTGTAACACTTCCCTGTGTATACCTTTAGTTGGTGGCAGTGATACTACACTTCAAACAAAAAGATTCATTCATTTCTCTCTGGGATTCATAGCAAATGATTTGCCTGCCTCAAATATGAACTGAGTAGTTTCAGTTCCTGACATACTTCAGTGCATGGGTGAGAAGTTAATCACTGAGGGCTCTAGATGATAGGTGATACCACAACAGCAAGGCAGAATATGCAAACTGATGCTCTGAAAAACTTACATCTTTCTCTGGAGTTATAAAATTAGTGAGTTTAGTAGGTGACTTTCTCCAAGTATTCCATCTGCAATGACTGTTTGGGCTTCTTGTTCTTCAGCGATCCTGACTCTGTTCTGTACTGAATTTGAGAGGTCTGATTAGTCTGTGTCCTTGGGATGCAAGAAGGTTTTTGGAGTTGCACTTGCTTTTCCCAGCGCTTCTCTGTGGAGTGTTGACAACAGTGAAATGGAGTAGGCAAGTGTTTCCCATGTTATTGGTGCTCCCCCTGTTGCCATCAATTAGCATGAAGGAGGTGGTAACCATCAGTTCACAAGACAATGGTGAAGAGAAGATGAGGTGTGCAACAAAAACCCACAAACAGTATTTAAACAGGAGGACTTCAGGACAGGGTTTGCGGCAGAGTAGGAGAGCAGATGCTGAAGAAAAGTTTGAATAGGTAGTATTTGTAATTCTCAATAGTTAGAGGTATGAAAAATTACTAATGAGTAAGTTGTTTAAATAATAAAAATGGAGTTTTAACACACCTAGATTAACATTTAAGAATGAACTACTAGAAAAAAATAATTGCACCTTTCTCACCTGTAGAATTCTTTTCACCTTATGACAAAGATGTGGATAAAGGTGCAACTGGCAAAGTAAATAAATGGATTTTCTGTAGTTTATTTACTTAAGAGATGACAAATGGTCAATTACAAAGCATGAGGCTTTCTTTAGTGAGTTGGAGGTTTAGGGTACAAAGCAGAAATATCTTTTTCCTGGAAAAAAATTGTGTGTGCTGAGAGTTTTAACTGATTTAAGCCAAGTA
The DNA here is from genome assembly GCA_011075105.1 of Heteronetta atricapilla. NCBI lineage: Eukaryota > Metazoa > Chordata > Aves > Anseriformes > Anatidae > Heteronetta > Heteronetta atricapilla. The sequence continues at coordinate 7,120,383 of CM021740.1, forward strand.
AGTAGATATCGACTGTATGAAACATAATGGTGTCACATAGCAGCAATACCAATAATTTAAAACTGTTTCATAAATGGTTTAAATCTGCCTGATTGAGGCACAAATAGATGGATGATGGTCAAAGACAAATGTTCCATTTGCACATGTTTATATTTTTTGATGAGGAATTACGTGATATAGTCATACTAACATTTCTACACAGTATTGTTTCAAATATCTTAATTGGAATGATTATTAACTAAACATTTTCAAACAGAGAAAAGTTAATGCCCCATTTTTGTTTGTTTCCAGAAAGAGTATTATTTCTGTGTAAGTGATACTGAACTCTCATTACAGGAGCACAAAAACTGTGGTGAGATGACTGAAATAGAAGCCAAAGTGAAATACGTGAAGTTAGCCCGCTCCCTGCGGACCTATGGAGTGTCCTTTTTTCTTGTTAAGGTAATGCAGATCTTGCTGACCATATTGCATGGTTGGTTATGTATTACCACAGGTTTTCCACTAATCAAAGGTCAGAGGTGTTATTAAGCTTTGTACTAAGTCACTGAGAAATTCTAGTGAAGCAGATAGGTGAAAATAAAAGGAAAAAAACATGCAGAGCTTAATACTATTCATACAGTAGCCTTGAAATAATTACCTTTTATTTTTCCTTTTTATGATAAAAGGTAACATGGCTATCTCTATATTTTTTATTGATATCCTGCTTTTTTTGGTCATAACTTAAAGCAAGCAGTAACTGAAACAACTTTGTCATGAAACTTGTTTTGAAAGGACAAATTGGTCTGTTTTGAAGCCTATCAAATAACCAGCTATAACTAGGAACTGATTTGTTACAGTCTACATAAATTGAGGGAAATGGGAGATGTGGATTCATTTCTGTTTATTATAATTTATGTAGCATATCAGTAGTTTGGGCTTGTGCTCTGCAACCTTAGAAAAATGAAGAGGTGGAATGACCAACAAATAGACAGAGCAGTTCACAGCATGCAGACTGACCCTCTCCTTTCCCCTTGATTAGACTACTCTTCTTGATTGAAAATAACTAAAATTTCAAATCCAGAATATGGGACAAATTATGGCTGATCTTGCTTAATTTACAGCCCAAGTGAACCCCAATAGTCCTTTCTTTTCCTTCTTTGCCTCTCCAGAATTTTTTTGGAGAAGTGGTGAGTCTGAGTGAAAAAATTGATCGCAACTTCTCAGTCCTTCTGATGCTAATTTCCCATTCTGCTTCTCTAATATGGTGTTACTTTAAAGGCCTGTCTCTGGAAAGGCTGTCATCTTGTGTTTTTGTTTTTAAAAGTTACTTCCAACAATTCTTTCCCTAAAATGCTCCTATTTGCTGTGGGAGGGAGAAAAGGGAGTGTTTTATGAACTGCATAGTAAAAATCATGTAAAGACAATAACTTAATGTTAATGCATTGCTTGAAAATGACTTGATATGACCAGAAAAACTGAGCCTTGAGGCTTAAATTGTCCTCATCTGCATGCTATTTTTGCCCTTTTTCAGTGTATTCCATCATGACTTTTTTCCCCTTTCTCCTCTGGCATGCTGCACTTTAATGAAAAACAGTCTTTCACACCCTGTTACAGGAAAAAATGAAAGGCAAAAACAAGCTGGTTCCTCGCTTGCTGGGGGTCACCAAAGACTCAGTGATGCGTGTGGATGAGAAGACCAAGGAAGTGTTACAAGAATGGCCATTGACAACTGTGAAACGCTGGGCTGCCTCACCTAAAAGCTTTACTCTGGTAATCTTTCTGTCCATCTTGAGAAGGAAGAGGAATCCATGTGATGTGGAGAAAGGAAGATGGACTTGCAATCTTTTTTTTTTTAATGCAACCTCTTCTATCTGGAATTCTCTAGAATTAAGTAGAACTGCAAAGTCCTAAAGTGTTAAATAAAGTGCTTATCTTGGTGTCTATGGTCAGTCTGTATTCTGATGTTTCTAGACAGACTATTTTCCCAAAAGCAGTGTTTAAATCCCTTCTGTACCTTAGAACTAGTGTTATTATGAAAAATACCATTAAAACCTGCTTAATCAATCACGGGGTTCCATTCAAAATGCAAGTTGTGACTCACAGGATATGAACATAAGCAAAGTTACATTGCCATGAAAACATTTGATAGTTATGGATTTAAAGAACTCTTACGAATATGATGTGTGTTGTTAATTGATCCGTAGGAATCCACTGCAAAAAGAGGATCCTGGATATAAAAAAGGTCGTTTAATGCGCTAGAGTAAGAGGCAGTGACTAGCAGCTGATACTCACTTTAATAATATGCATTTAATTTCCACTGACATAGTTGATTATGCTTTAGAATACAATTCCAAAGAATTTTCTCCATTATTCAGAGACTAAGTTTGATGAAGTCAGACTATATATCTATTGGTCCTCTGATATTTCAATTTGTGATTCTTATGTGAAGCAGACATAAAAAGCATCCTTCCTCTCTCCTTCCTTACCCCCCTATATAGTGTGGTTTAGAATCTTAGAGTAGTTTCAATTATTGTTGGATATAAAAAAAAAAAAGCCTATACAAACAGATTTAAAATGGGAATTTATCCCACATTTGACACTGTTTATTTATCTTTCATTTGACATGAGTTAATTTTTCTTTCTTTTTTTCTTTCAGGATTTTGGTGAATATCAGGAAAGCTATTATTCAGTACAGACCACTGAAGGAGAACAGATCTCTCAGTTAATTGCAGGTTATATTGATATCATCCTGAAGAAGGTATAATATTGGGATGACATTAGTAAAAATGCAGTAAAATAACAGTACAGCAGCGCAAAAGCTTGAATGTGTGCAGGCTGCAGTTTTTTCCTCTCATGTAGTCAGTATTATCTAGTGTTTTGATGTTATTTACTTTTATCTTTATCGTAAGCTCTTTCAGTTCAACTTCAGTAATATTGTTTCTGACAAATATCAAGGCTGTTAACTACAGTAGTCAGGCTCAAAACAGAATGCTTGGGCTTTGGTTTTCCATCTGGAAGATGAACAGCTGGCTGTTAAGCGTATATCCATAGAACAGACAAAAGTTGTCTTTTCGACTGTGGGCTTTAAGCTATGGATCAAAATGGTGAGTTAGATGGGAGGAAATGTTCACATGGTCGCAGCCTTCAAAACGATGTTAAAGACTATGTAGTAGTTGTCTTTTGTCTGTTGCATACACAGCATCAAAGCTGAGGTGGTATTTTGGCAAAAAGTAAAGAAAAAAGTCATTTTTGATATATTGCTTAATAAATACTGTGGTCAGTAAAGCAAAGATTTATATTACAGTTCTGCAGAGGGAGATGGAGGAAATTGGTATTTGTGAAGGCACCAGAGTATCTTGAAACATTTTTTAACGAAATGTTAAGAGAGTAGAGGCTGATAAGCACCTCCAGAAAAAAATATTCACAAGTAAATAAACACAACAGCAAAAAAGACCTATTTTGCCAACAAATATGAAGCTGAAAGATTTTAATCTGAGCATGTTGTATACAAAAGCCAAGTGTTTCAAATATAACTTGTTGCTTCTTGGGAAGATTTTACTTCATGCGGTTTGTTTGAATCTCAATTATTTGCTCTAACAGATCTTTACTATTAAAGAAATTGACAGAAAGCTAAACAGCTCAGGAGAATTTTTGGCCTTTGTTCATGCAAACAGTGTGGGATGTAACATCAGCTGTTGTGAAATCAGAGGTTGAAGAGGATTGCCAGAATTCATTAAAGTACTTGCCTTTTTCTCTGAGACTGTTGATCTCAGACTTAATGTGTTAAATAAATGACAGGCTTCTATAGATGGTTTAAAACTTGATTCTAGCTCTCAGGCTACACAATTAATTAGCTTTGCTTTCTAATTGAAAACAAAGCAGCTTTTCCACCCTGATAGAATAGATGTGCATATTTCCACCCCTTTCCATTCCTTTGATTTCTTCTTTTAAACTGGTTGTGTCAGCAGGTTCTAAAATGGATGAAATAGGAACAGGTTAAGTAATAAACTCCTTCATGATGCTTCATGATGCATGTGTAAAGCACAGTTTCCAGTTGTTGAGCTCAACTTTGCTCATTGATGCATGACTCAAAGTATGGGTCATCCTACTCAGTTGCTTAATGTTAATTTTTGGTGTGTTTTGGACTATTTCAACTTGTTTGCTCTGGTGTGGCATAGGGACACATTTTTTTCCCTGCTACAGTATTGTTAAAGTATTAAATTAAAAAAGCGAACACCGATGCACCAAAAAAAAGGAAAAACCCACAAAAACTCTTGTCCTACAGTCCTGCAGTTTTAGTAATAAGTTGCTAAACAGTTGACAGGGAATCCTGAACCTGAGTAGCTTTTACTTGTTTTTTATTTATTTGTTTACTTCACACTGATCTGGAAGTATCTTAACTAGAAATAAGCGGTTTCATTTCATGCTTAAACTGAAATTATTACAGTAAGGACTTCTGGGGAGAAAGCTGGGGTACATGTATGCATGGACATGCATGAAGAGTTCCTGTTAAATGTACCTAAGATCATAGTGGGTGTTTCCCTCTTGATATCTGCTGAATATTCAAGTAATGTAACAAGGTGGAAAGCAAACTGCACTTGGTCACTGGAGGCAATGGACTATTTTTACAAGGTTCTGCTTTTATAACTGCTTGTAGTTTCCTGTTTTTTTCTCATGTTGTAGTTCCCTTGTGTACATTTGCCTCCTTTATGTCATTATATATTAAAAAAAAAAAAAGTCTCAAAGGCAGATGCCCAGACTGTCCAGATATATGAAATATATGGTAAAAGGGCTTGGTACCATGTTAAACATATTCTATAATGGATATGTGTTTCCTAAAGGTGTAGGTAGCACCTTATAGAGACATTTTAGGATGCTAAAGATGGCTTGTAGCTGAGTTCTAGTTGGTTGAGTTAGTCTGCTGTTCCTGAGTCAGAAGAGTAGGGGGTCTTCGTGTTTGGCACGTGTCCTGTCTGTGCTGTTGTAAGCTGTTGTTGCATATCACTGTCTCCAGGATGTTTTTTTTTTCTTTTTTTTTTTCTGACAGGTAAAGACAGTGATCTCAGCACTTTATTGATACTCGTTTGTTCAAAAAAGCCTCAAGTTTGCTTTCATTGCCAGTTGTGATACACTTTTTTCCTTTATGCACTGAATTTTCCAAGGCATAGAACTTAGTCTGTTAGATGCTGAAGAGCAACAGCTCCTCTTCCCCAGCTGAGACAGTATTGTTACTGTCAAAGAAAACACAACCCCACCCCCCCAAAAAAAATAGCCATGGTATTGAGTGCTGGACAAGACTTTTTTGACTAGATTTCTGATAAATGGCAAGAAAATGCTGGAGAGAAAGCAAAAAAACATATATTACAATTTTTTTTTTTTTCTCTAGAAACAAAGTAAAGATAGATTTGGTCTTGAAGGCGATGAGGAATCAACGATGTTGGAAGAATCTGTTTCACCAAAGAAGTGAGTGGAAATGCTTTTTATTTAACAGTTACCTTTTAGCTATGGCAGCTTTTTTCATCCCTCAAAGTATAGTTATTATTATATATAGTAATAACTATAAAAAGTATATTTACTAATTCTTTAAAATGATTTTCTACAGGGTGGTTTAACAGAAGGAAGCATTATCTCAAGAGAAAGTTCTGTAGACTTCCAGATTCATCCTAGGATTGCAGAGCAGGCTTTTCTGTCTTAAGAATGCTGGTTAAGGCAACCAGCAGTGGTACCAATTTGTGGTAACTTGACTCTTTAACAATGGAGTTCAGGCTGTAAGTCAATAAGATGAAAAAAAAAAAAAAGCTGAAAATATTGTAGTAGTTTTTTTTTTTTTTTATCTTCATACAAATACCTAGGATTTGCAAGATACTAGTTCCTTGTCTTTCTAGGTCCATGGTTTCCTGCAGAATATGACTCCTGGCAGTTTAATTGTACACTGTGTCATTAACAGAGCTGGCTTATTACACCAAACCACTTTAGACAAACCAGTCAGATGTGTGGTATGGTTCAAGGTAAGGTTTTGGCTCTAGTAGGTCAGGTGATGGTTCTGATGGGAAAGTAACTGAATATAGCAAAAAGTACAACTGCAGAGATAGAGATGGACGTACTCTTGGAAACAAATATTCAGTCTTTCCTTGTTGTGAAGAAATAGAAGCAGGTTTGACATCTTAAGCTGTAATGAGCCCCTCAAGTCTCGTGTTTGTACTTTAAGGATGACAGCATCTGCCTTATATACGTAGAAGTCTGATTTACTGTTCAACATGTGGTTCAGTGGATATGAACTGGTTAGATATTTCATTTGGCCTTATGTGAAATTTCAACTATTGATGAGACACACATGTTCAGATGTTTGCTTTCAACATTGCCCTTTCCAAGTTACTTCCAGAATATACTCTATTAGTTAAGTGCTGTACAGTGAAGCCCAAAGATTGTAATAAATGATTACAAGATTGTCCATGATTAAAACTAGTTCTTTCCTCCAGCGGATTGCTGCTGCTAAAGCTAAAAGTCTTGTCAATAATATTTCCAGCTGTTAAAGCTGGGATCCTATTTAAATATGAGTGTTATATCTGGCAAAGGAGATTGTGACCATGGATGACAATAACTTCTCTATTCTTGAAAGCATCCTACCTCCCAATCTCTAATATTACAGGCTTCCAGATGATTAGCAAGCATTTTGTTTTATATGTGTATGAAGAAGAGAGAAAAAAATGTTAGTTTTTATCCCAAACATTGAGCTTGCTTGCAAAAATATCTTCAGAGGGTTGGTGCTTCTATTTTCTTTTCATCAACCTATATCACAGTTGAAACAAAGCAGTCTGTTATGCCATAAACCCTGTTCTGTCTGTAAGGCATGTTAGAAGGGTAAATCTATTGTACCACATATACCAAAACTGTACGTTCTTTCCTTGCTGCCTGCTTATTAGTGCTATTAATATTTGATCTGTCAAATGTGGCACTTAGATTTTCTCTAAAATGTTAGAAAATGCTTGGTATAAAAGACTGTTAAAATTTTTCCAGCTTCTCCAAATATTACGAAATGCAGTTTAAAATCCTAAATGAAGAACATCTGGCAGGACTTGCAGGAGATGACTAATTTTATATTGCGTTTTTCTATTTTAATTATATATACATATTAAAAAATATATTTTTTTTTAGGTCCACCATCTTGCAGCAGCAGTTCAACCGAACAGGGAAGGTAGAGCATGGCTCTGTGGCACTACCAGCTGTTATGCGTTCAGGGTCTAGTGGCCCAGAGACTTTCAACATCGGCATCATGCCTTCTCCCCAGCAACAGGTCACCATTGGTCAGATGCACAGAGGACATATGCCCCCGCTTGTGAGGAACCTCCTTGTTTTGTAGTAGCATTTGAAACTTGTTGGTGCTGCAAGCTGTCAGAGGCAGGATGTTTTCCATGTTGCTAAGTGTAGAGTGTGGTATCCTGGCTGTCTTACTGAACATGTTTTGAGCTGAAATACTTATGTTATCACATTTTCAATGACTTGCTCCTTTGTCTTAACAACAGCTCTTCCACCCTTTTCTTTGCTTCTAAGTAGTTAAACCAGTATTCAAGGGTTAGGAAAAAAAGCATGTTGAAGATTGGCAAAAGTAAGCAATTTTAGGGAAAAAGCTCATCTTTAGCTTGTCACTAGTCTACAATTTAGATGTTTCTAGATGGCTTAAAGCTGGTGCTGAGTTTTCTCATTTAAATTTAACACTACCAAAAGGCCTAAGTGGGCTATAGAGAGTATACTCAGTGCTTAAGCTCATGAAATATCACTAAAATGTGGTATGTCTAGTGGGTTGACTTTAGTGGCTGCCAGATTCTTTGATTACCCTCCTCACCCAGACAGGAGGAGAAAATAAGACAAAGATTTTTATTTCAACATGGATTGAGATAAAAGCATGGAGAGCACAATTTACCATCATGAGCAAAACAGATTTTACTTGGTGAAAAATTAATTTACTACTGGTAAAAATAGAGTTGGATGGTAAGAAACAAAGACCAAAAACTAAAATATCTTTGCCACACTGGTACCTCCTTTTTTCCCCACAAACTTCATTTTGTCATTCCTGACTATGCTACCTCCTCCTCCCACTCGCAAGCGGTCAATCCATAGCAATTCTTCTCTGCTGCTGCTTCTTTCTCACACTTTTCCCCTGATACAGCATTGGTTTTCCCCCATGGGCTGCAGCCCTTTAGCTCCAGCTAAAGGTGGGACCAGCTAAAGCTAGGTGCTCCAGCGTGGGACCTCCGTGGGCTCGCAGTTCCTGGCAGGAGAACCTGCTCCACTGTGGGCTCTCCACAGGCTGTAGTTTTCTTCAGGGAATGTCCACTTGCTGCAGTGTTGGATATCTGCTCCGGCATGGTCTCTCCCGCAGGCTGCAGAGGAACCTCTGCTCCAGCACCTTCCCATCCTTCTTCTGGCACTGGTGTTTGCAGGGTTGTTGCACATTTCCCTCCCAGTCCTCACTGCCATGTGGTGAGGAGTCCACGTGCCCTTTCTGAACTGTGCTTTCCCAGAGGCACCTCCAGCTTGTTTGCTGGGCTCAGCTGTGTCCTGTGGTAGGTCCATTGTGGAGTCAGCTGGAACCAGCTGCACTCAGCACAGGGCAGCCCCTGGCCTTGAACTCAGAGGCCACCCCTGCAGCCTTCCCTGCCAAGACTTTGCCATGGACGCTCTATAGAGACGGCTATCCTGTCTCACTTAAAACTCTTCAATTTTTCATTAGCTTATGCATATTGATGGTAATTTAGTTTTAGAATTGTTCTTTGTAACATTTGTAGGCTGTTCCAGGAAGTCAGTCCTGTACAGTTCAGTATGCAGGATGCAAGTCAGTAAGACAGCTCAGTGATTTGTGAGTGTCTGTTGGGCATTGTTTGATCTGTGAATGTTCAACATCTTACACATGTGCAAGTATAGAGAAGTGTAAAATGGCATGGACAGAATCAGGACTATGAGAGAGTTTCAGTGAGCCTAAGCTGCTTTCCTGACTGCACGAAGTAAATGCTAGCTTTCTGAAATGGCCTGGTTTAATTGTTGTTGCTCACCATCTTTTAATGCCTAAGTAACAACACCTGCTTGAATTGCTATCTGGAACACAACACCCAGCCATTTCCTTGTTCTGACTTTCAGACCTCAGCTCAGCAGGCCTTGATGGGAACTATTAACACGAGCATGCATGCTGTTCAACAAGCGCAAGCCGACCTCAGTGAAGTTGATAACCTTCCACCTCTAGGGCAGGACATGGTGAGTTTTTCTAGTCCCCATAGAAATTAATATTTTGGGATGTTTGCAGATCAGTTTAATAATTGTCCCTGGAGGTGAAGTGGTATCTGTAAAGATTCTTACATTAGATTAAAAAAAAAAAGGTTTGTGCTTGCTATAAGAAATTCATGTATACTCCTCCATCTCACTTTCATCAATCTTCTGAGATTAGTTATAGCAAACTTCCTTGCATAACTGTGTCCATAATTCTATTTGCTTCATGTGCATATGTACAAGTAAAAACAAACTATAAGCAATATTTGTGATGAGAGTGACTGTCTCCCAGACACCTGAAAAATATAAACAAATGAAAAAAGAACAAAATATGATTCTGTCACATCTGATCCAGGCTGAGGTAGGAGGACAGATCAATAATCTACTGTTAATGTGGGACTGTCAGTCAAAAATCATCATCCTTGATGATGCACTGGTTATGGTATTCACCTTAAAAGGGAAGCTGTTGGACTAACAGCAATTCTGTAGCGAGAGATTCAGCAAATTAGAATGTTTGCTTTATTTTTTTCTCTTTAAAGGCTTAGTAGTTTTCCTCTGTTTCATTTTGAAAGATTGATGAAGGAATGAGAGATTGATACAGGATTTCGTCTTACAGAACCTTGCTGCAGTCCTTCATTCTTGTTTTTGTTGTTGCTCTTTAGGCATCAAGAGTATGGGTTCAGAACAAGGTTGATGAATCAAAACATGAAATACACTCTCAGGTTGATGCTATCACTGCAGGAACTGCATCTGTTGTTAACCTTACGGCAGGTAAATTTTAAAAGGAAGGACTTGCTTGCAGTCTCCTAATTATTTATCAGTCTAATTCAAGTATCATAGGGGCAGACTATGAGGGGGTTGGGGAGAAATTTGCTTCAAAAGAGTCAAATAGTTAAGTGCAATGACATGCAAAACAAGCTTTATGTCCCTCTCAACACAATTTTCTTATATTCAATTTATCATCTCTAACATTAAAGTTACTACTGTTGATGAAAAGTATAGCTTGCTTATTCAACAAAGCAGCCTCTGCAAGGTTACTGTGAAAAGCATTAATTGTTTGACGGTTGTTAGAGGTTACAGATGTTTGACAGTTGTTTTGCTTTGGCAAGTTACAAGTTGAAGGAGCTGTGAGTGACCTAAAGGGGTTACTACCATGTGACCTTGGGTTCTTTCAAGGTTGAAACTGGGAAAATAGCTCAAACTGTGGACTTGTCAGCAAATTGCATTGGATGAAGGGAAATTCTATTAGAAGAGAAATGTAGAGGTGGGAAAAGTGATAGCTGACCTTAATTTTTAAATGACACTGAAATTACTTAGTAGATATTTCTTGGCCATTCTTAAATGTATCTGTTATCTCTCACCAGAGTGTAGCTTGTGGTGGCTGCCTCATTTTCCCTTTTAACCACTGAAGCATTCTGCTCATGAAAAACTATTTGTTCTGCAGGTGACCCAGTTGACACAGACTATACTGCTGTGGGATGTGCAATTACAACCATTTCTTCCAACCTCACTGAGATGTCTAAAGGTGTAAAACTGCTTGCTGCTCTCATGGATGATGAAGTTGGAAGTGGAGAGGACCTCCTGAAAGCTGCTCGAACATTAGCCAGTGCTGTCTCAGACTTGCTGAAGGCTGTGCAACCTACTTCAGGGGAGGTGAGTGTGGTGATTTAACACTGATGGGCAGCTAAGCACCACCATGCTGCTGCTTTGCTCCCTCTCCTCAAAAGGACACTTTGAGAAAATATGATGGGAGAAAAAAGTTGATGGGTTGAGAGAAGGACGAGGAAATTCACTCACAAATTACTACAACAGGCAAAACAGACTCAGCATAAAGGAGATACTTGTTTTGAAGAAGACGACTGAAATCTGCTGCTGTTTCAGATCAGTTGGCCTATTGGCTGTCCATCATTAATTTTCCTTGGAGTTATTGCAATAATGTTTATTCAAATTCTTCAAAGTTCTTCACACATTCTCAGGGAGCACTGCAGATGAAACTTGCAAAATAATCCAGCTGTGTATATAGAAAAGATTTTTCCAAAGTATTTTTGGTTTAATTTTTTAATTGTATTGGCTGCACGCTAATGCAGAGGCTCCTTGAAGATATCTGATGTTTAAATAAAGCGTGTTGTCTTTGAATTTATTTTCCACAATTATTTTGACAGCCTCGACAGACAGTTTTGACTGCAGCTGGAAGCATTGGGCAAGCAAGCGGGGAGCTGCTGAGACAGATTGGAGAGAATGAAACAGATGAAAGGTTTCAGGTAATGAGGGGGTTATTTGTCTTTGCCAGAGCTGTGTAGCTTAATAATGAGGAGGCCATTGCATCAAACCAGGCTTTGCCAAGTGCGATTTGGAAATGTTAGATTTGAGATGGCTCAATGGTAATTCAGGTTAATCCATTGAGAAATTATTTTAATTAGATGATCACAGAATGCTGATTTTGTAGGAACTCCTCCATTCTATACATCGTACAGATGGTTTCTTGCTCCATAGTTTGCGCTATACTCCCCTGTGTTGAGAATGCATGGCTCATAGTATGTACATACTAGTCAGATCCTTGATTGCTCTGTAAGACACAGGGATTTTATGGGATTAAAATTTGTACTTGCATGCAGGCAACTTCAGTTCTTGCCCTTCCTCATGTTTCCCTGTTTTTGCAAACTATTAAACCTATTGAATTTATGTATTTATGAAGATTAATAAACAATGAGTATTTCTTCTCATGAAATGTATGTTTCACTGTGTGTATATGTATGCATGTGTACAAAGCTTTCTGGCAAACTGATGAGGAGAAAATTTTTGTATTACAAATGTAACTTCTTTAAGGTGATTAGTATTATCAGATGTCAAAGGATAATACCTGTTTGGCTTAATCACATAATAACCTATCAGCAGTTTCAAACTGTTGTCCTTAAATGCTCTGTTATAAATGCATCTTTTTCACTCAGTGCCAAGATAAGGTTCCCCTCAGAAACAAGGGAAAATAACCTACAGCAGAAGGTAGAAATCTGGAGGACATGTCATGAAAAATGTCTACTTATAAGAATAAAGGCCATTTTAATACCTGATTCACTAGTAAAGCTGTCTGCAAGTTTCATCCGTTACTGTTTGTATACCTAGTTTAATATATGTATTGCAGCCCTCTACTTTCTTCCTTGGTAAAGGAAAGAATCCAAACATTCCTTGAAAGTGAAAAATCAAAACACTCAAGAATTAATTCCTGCAATTAAATAGTACAAAAAAATTGCTTCCTGTTATACCACTTAAAATGTTGCATTCCATATACTTAGGTGTAACTTGAATTTTGTAGCAGAAAACTTGAATTTCAGAAATTGAAAACACCAGGTTTTCATTGTATTTTTAAGACACGAAGGCATGATAAACCATCCTTCTTCGTTACCTGGTTTCTCCAACACTCCATAGCAAATATCAGATTATTTTTACTGTGAGTGGAAAATTGTCAAGTTTTCTCAGTAGTATCTACGTTTGCTGCCTTTCTTATTTTTTTCATGTTTTGATACATGGATTATATATATATATATATATATATATATATGTATATATATATAAAATTACCTTGGGAAGACTTGATCTTGTATAAACAAAGTATATACTATTTGCTTATAATACTGATTTTTTTTCCTGTTTATTTTATCAGGATGTTCTAATGAGTCTGGCCAAAGCTGTTGCAAATGCTGCTGCCATGTTAGTGCTGAAGGCGAAGAACGTAGCACAGGTCGCTGAAGATACAGTCCTGCAGAACAGGGTCATTGCTGCTGCTACACAGTGTGCACTCTCTACTTCCCAGCTCGTGGCTTGTGCCAAGGTGAGGCTAGTAGTGTTCATGAGATTGCTTCTGTGTGTTTGCAGTAGCTCAAGCAATATACTGTCGTAATATCATAATTGGAGGCTTGTGCAATATCAAACTTGATGATTAATAAATTGTCACCCATAAGAGTGGCAATTGAATATCGGCCCAGAGGATGTGAGGTACTACTGTAATACTCAAGGGAGATTCCATAAAAAATGTAGATCATCTGATGATAATGATAAAAATAATAACTTCCAGAAAAAAAAAAAAAACAGCCCTAGAAATACAGCATACCTGGCGAACTGTGCAAGTTTTCTGATGAAGAATAGAATTACACTGAATTCACCTAATCTAAAATTCAAATAATTAAAAGTTAGCATTCATGCTGAAGTTAAATGAAGTTAGTAATCACTGATATTAAATGTATTTGCATTGTTTCACAGTAGCCCAATTGTTTTAATAGGGTCCATTGCCTTTGGCCAAGTATTGTTTCTCAGTATAAGAGAAGTACAGAAGAGTTGATCAGATCCCAAATTCTCAAGTCTACACTTGGAACATTATGTTGTCTGTAGCCTTTTTTGATTTATTTATTTTTAATATATATATATATATATATATATATATATATATTTTAAATGAAAGCAATTCACACTACTGACTTTGGAAACTGCTTTCAAAGTCTGCAGATTTAGTTTTCATAAGGTTACTTGTGATTGGAAAATGTGTATTCAACTATTCTGAAACATCCAGGAGGCTTATAATAAAACTAATAGCCAATTTTAGCTATTACATTTTCAATATTTTCACCTTATATCTTTGGCTGTAAGGACTTTTTGTAATGAATATGTATGAATTTTCATTCTCTCAACTTGATGTTCTTACTGCCTGTGAATTTCTTCAGTACAGAATTAGATGACCAGTGCCATCCTTTTTTTCCTTATAAGATATGCAGTTTCCCCATTGCTAAAAACTGTCTGGATAGGCCTGCACAAAATGGGGAAGGGCTGTTTCTAATACTGAGTTTATTACTTGTAGCTTCAGAAATAGTGTTGTGTGGCTTTTGACAAGTAATTTTTTTAAACAAACGAACAGAAGGCTAGTATGAGAAGGCTATTCGAAATACCAGTTCCAATTAAGATTTAATTTTATTTGGAACTCTAGAGTACACAAGAGTGCTAAGTGTACTTACGTTTTTTTGAGGAGTTTGGTGAATGCCTGTCTTCCAGAACCACTGGTAAGTGATTGCTCAGGTCAGCAGCTGCTGAAGAAGCATGAAACAAGGTGGTGGCTTGTGTTCTTGCATCTAAGTGAAGATAAATGACATCCACTGCCCAGATTCCTAACTTAAATGTGTGAAGCTACCTATCTAAATACTCACTACAGGGCTTTCTTCTAGGGAAAACAGATATGTTAAGGATTAAAAACTCTAATACAGCAGATGTTTTGCTTACTGGTAATTGGAAAATTTGCTAATAAGCTCTTTTCTGAATGTTTTGTCTGTCTTCCCCATGCAGGTTGTGAGTCCCACCATCAGCTCCCCGGTGTGCCAGGAACAGCTGATTGAGGCAGGAAAACTGGTGGACCGTTCAGTGGAGAACTGTGTGAGGGCCTGCCAGGCTGCCACAGATGATACTGAGTTACTGAAGCAGGTTGGTGCAGCTGCCAGCATTGTCAGCCAAGCCCTGAATGACCTCTTGCAGCATGTCCGCCAGTTTGCAAGCAGGGGAGAACCTATTGGTCGCTATGATCAGGCCACAGATACCATCATGTGTGTCACAGAGAGTATTTTCAGTTCAATGGGGGATGCTGGTAAGTCACTCTAATGGATAATAGCATTTCATGATTTGGAGATTTGCACGTTTCAAACAAATAAAGTTTAAAAGCTCTGTAGGGTACTCTGCTAGCACTTTGATGGGTCATTCAACCCATAATGTTAAATCAGTGAAATGTACATAGCTGCGTGCTAGATAGAATGAATATTCTATGAAAACAATGAATACTATGCTAAAAGATCACTGTAGTATTCAGTCTTTTTTCTTTTACGGCTTCACTTCACAAAATTGTCCAGTAAGTCCTCATCTCTGAATAGGAGGAAGGTACCTAAGTGAAGACTTGTCAGTGATGGATTTCTTTGTGCTTAGATTAGATTTTGTTGTAGGTTTTAAAAATTATTTTACTGCTTGCAATGTTTCTAAAATGTACAAATTCTAGAACCAGGCAGACTTGAGATACCTAATATTGTGAAATGACCCAATATGAACTTTCAGAAACAAAATAAACCAAAACCCCGCAGGAAATTAAATAGAGCAGTGATATTTCAATGGTTAAAAATGGGATGAATTATCAACAGCGTAAAGAGGCAGTGTCTATTTGATAACGAGACAATTCATATCAAGTTTTAAAATGGCACCAGTTTTAAAAAGCAGTTGTGGTACCTCTTGGGGATTGTATGGTTTTGATCTCCTCCCTCTTTTGTGTTATCTGAACACAAGGACAGGAAATTAAATATATCACTGTCACAGTTATATTCACAGTACAGCCAATATGACCAACTAATCTTTTCGTGTAGATTCAGATTCTTTCAGATATTATTTTTTTCAAGGAACTGTCATTTCAGCTGTGCGGTGCTCTTCTAGAGGAATTTGTGTGGGGAAGTAATATGAATTCTAGGGGTATTTTGGCCCTAAAAGCAGCTTCTCTGAGAAATGAATTATCAAGATTTTTAAAAGACATACAGAACCATTGTTTGCTAAACCCTTCTAAATCTTCCAGTTGAAAGCTGCCAAAAAAAATAAAAATAAGAAGCTAATACTCTGCTACTCAAAGGGGTTTAATTAGTGTGTGTGTATATATATACAATAAAGTATATTAAGTCTTATGTTCAACTGTCAATTATAAATCACTTGGCTTCTGTACAGAAGGATTTAGTAAAAGATAATCTTGGATGACATTTTCCATTTATTATTGTCATCCAAGACTTTGTGAAGTTACTGTGCTATGAACTACTTATATATCCTTGTCAAATAAAATGAGTACTTCAGCAAATGTGACTCTATTTTTACCTCGTTGACTTTTTAAATCAAAGCTGAAATGTAAAGATGGGAAAAGCAAAACCATAATTGTATATCATAGGTGAAATGGTACGGCAGGCCAGGGTACTGGCTCAAGCTACCTCAGATCTTGTCAATGCTATGAGGTCGGATGCTGAAGCAGAAATTGATATGGATAACTCAAAGAAGCTCCTAGCTGCTGCAAAGCTACTGGCAGATTCTACAGCCCGCATGGTTGAAGCTGCAAAGGTACTGGGTAATTGAAGTAACTGCTGGCTTAAAATTGTGTAGTTAGATGTAAAGTAGAGATAGTATGTGCTATATTATAAATTAGACTTGGCTGATGGTAGACAGTTTTTCTTGTCCTGTAAGTGTATTGAATGTGATGGATTAGTCTGCTCTGCCTCCGTTTCTTTTGGGAACAGTATCCTACATTTGGGGAATGTTTGGTGTGTTGTATACCATGTACACCTCCCCACCTTCCTGCTCCATGTTTGTTCTCACAAGAGGCAAATATCCAAACTCTGTGCTGGAAAACTATTTAAATCCCCTAAGTTAGGCCTAGATTCTTTGAGATGAGTCCCAGATCCTGTACTCAAAAAGACTTTTATAGATCAGGGCCAGCAATTGTCCTAGGCCTCTAAAAGACCCATGTCCCTAGCTAAAGGCATATCCTTGACTTTCCAGTACTTTCTCAGACTTCAGATGGAGAAAGCGCACTTGTGTTAAATGTCAGGGTTTGGCCTAGAGTTACTGAAATGCAAATTGAATTAGAAATTTTTAAAATGTGCTTTTTTTCAAAACCAACATTCATATAATCAAAGTATATTTCCACAGATCATAACAGAAGCATTTAACAATATAATTTCTTCAAACAGCTAAACTAGCATGTAAAGCAAAAAAAATGTATACAAATAAATAAATAAATCTTTCCCGAAAGCACTTAACAATCAGGAAGAACAGAAACAATCAACGATTTTGCACACTAGGATTAAGTTCTCTGCATATGCTTTTAATGGTTTAATATTCTTCTAGTAGTCAAATATTCTTCTAACTTTGGCAAAGGTAACATACAGAAAATAAAGACTGATCTAGCAGACTGTCTGTAACTAAAGGTTTGATATTCATCTACATTCACTCCAGGAACAGCTTCTGAGGCTGATGGTTTTTGCTCTGAAATTTTGTGCAGGGAGCTGCAGCCAATCCTGAAAATGAGGATCAACAACAGCGTCTGCGAGAAGCAGCAGAGGGATTGCGTGTTGCTACAAATGCTGCTGCACAGAATGCTATCAAGAAGAAAATTGTCAACAGATTAGAGGTTGGAACCCGATACTGTATAATTTTCAGTTTACTATATTTTGATAAATCTCTAGCTGAAACAGTTAGAAATGCATACTTTAGGAGAAGTTCTAAGTGCTGTAAGATCAGTTCCAGAGTACAGGGCTTAAATTTTACGACGGTAGCATAGGATACCATAGTTGTCAGATACAGGAAATTTAAATCACTTTTATCACTGATGTAGTCAACTGGTGTAAGCATTTGATTCAGAAGGCATTGAACTAAAGATTCCCTGTGCACTAAAGGTGAAATTTATCTGAAGTTTGTCTTGCAGGCAGGACAAACATCTGATCTGCAGAACAGATCTTCCTGTTCTCAGCTAGAATGTAGGAACATTAAAAAACAAAACAAACTAACAAAAAAACCACTCATCATTAATCTCTGCTTTCCAAATGTTATTTTTGATAATCTGAAAATGTTTCAGGTACAATTACGTTAGACAAACAAGAAGACCTTAGTGAATAACCATATTCCAGAAGTTCATTTAAGCTCCTTTATCTGTATAGAATAAAAAATTAGCTGTATTTTAAGAAATGAATCGTGCCTCAGTTTTCTAACTGAATGCAGGAAAACTTTCATTTTTTATATTGCTCTGATAATACATAATGCCTTAAAGGAGTGAAGTGTGTAACGATGAGGATGAACTCAATGCTTGGTCGTTGTTTAGTGGGCCAGTTAAAGAAGAGCATTGTACAACATTTTGGAATGTCTTGGATAAATTTTTGAATTTTTAATTTTGCAAGAGGGAGAGTAATAAATAATAGAAGTCCTAAGTATTTGAAGAAGACCTTCTCAGTGCATCTAGACTCATTAATACTAGAACAATTTGTACCTCTGCATCAGTTTAGTGTCTTCACTTCTGCCTAAGAGCCATCTCAATAGAAGAATTCATGGGCTACCTTCAGACTTTAGTCAGAGATGTTAATGTAGCAGTATTCCATCTACTTTGCTTTTCTCTGGCTTTCTTTCTAAGCAGCTAACTGATTAGAGCATTTCTGTTTTCTATAAGTGAGATCTTTTGGTAATATTGCAACCTAAAATACAAATGGCAGGAGCTTACAACCACCCTTTCACCCAAGGCAGTAGCTTGTTTTCACCATTTGCTTTTTTGGCAAGATGGATCATACAAGCTGAATTGTTTGGGTCGGAAGGGACCTTCAAATCAAATAACAAATCAGGTAAACATCTGTATAACAGTGTTCAGCTCATCTTCATCTTGAGGAATCCCTAATTCCTTTAAGGCAAATCAAATTAATCAAGGGATACAGTGTCTTAATCTATCAAAGTTGTTAGCTTAAAAATTTCTTGGAGTATGTATTTCATCCTCTGAATTACCATAATTAAGTGTTTTTATCTATGTCTTTTTCTCCTAAGATTGCAGCTAAACAAGCTGCAGCTGCTGCTACTCAGACTATTGCAGCTTCTCAGAATGCAGCTGTTTCAAATAAGAACACTGCAGCCCACCAGCAACTTGTGCAGAGCTGTAAGGTAAACCTATCACTCACTACCTATTGACAAATAAAACTCAAACCCAGATTTTTATGGGGAGATGAAGACAAACCTCTCTAGTCATATTGTTTTAACCTCAATGGAGATTGAAAAATGAAATATATATATCCCCACATTCATCAATATGGATTCAGCAGAACCATCATTCATTGTTTTTTCCCCTGGTTTATATGTTGTAATATATGGAGAGCCTTAGAAAGCTGAGCTACTGTAAGTGCAAAGAATTGCTTTCTACAGTACCCCTGAAAACACCTTACTAGAAAGGATTGCAGGTTTATATACCTCAGCATGTAACTGAGTAATAAACAAGTCACCTTAAGCAAGCATTTTAAGTGGAAGTTTTGCTGTAAAACAGTCAGCAATAGCGTGTATGCAGAGCTATGCTGAGAGCACTATGCATATGAGTCTGGTTGCTCAAATTTGTACACTGGCAAGAAGTCTTGGCCATCAGTTCAGTGCATGGTTATGCTCTTTGGCAACTAAGTAACTCCATGGTCATAAAAACAGGCTGTTGAATGATGAAAGCAGTAAAATGGTACCGAAGTCTGCTGTGGAATAAAAGTAGCTTTTGAATTTTCTAAAACGAAGGATGGAGTAACAATAGTGATTTATAGGATAATGCAGTGAAATCTTTATTTAATGTGTTGGTTATATAATTAACAACACTGATCATCCTATTCTGCTGTTCAGCCTACAAACAGCTGGGGCCTTAAATGTCACTCAGAACTAAGGTGTAGACCATAATTTGGGTTTACATGATTCTTAGCTTGCAATTTAAGCTGCCAAGACCACAGATTGCAAGGTATGCCTAAAGTCAAGTATGTTTTTATAGTTCCAAGCTAGAATTAAGAGTCCCTGTGGTGAGAAGCTGTTCTGCTTTGTTCTTGAGCTACATTTGACAGTTTAATTTCTAACAAATGCTAGACAGATGTTTCTTCACAATTCTAAAAGAAATTACATTAAAAAATTAAAAATAAAAAGATAATAGAAGGCAAAAGTGTATTCTTGCAGAGAACAGTTATGCAGGGAATGAGAACCAAACCATGAAAGAAAGCATCTTTTAAAAGTCACATTAATATGCAGCAATTATTTCTTGTTATGGTAGTATTCCTAAGAAATTTGGGAAATAAATAATGCAGTACGTATCAGGATTGTGTTGTAGACAGCTGCTGTTTTAGTGTGAATAATAATAATAAAAAGCTGATTAATGGACTGCATACATTACAGTCCATTCTCATTTGATCTTGATGATGATTTATTAGATAGTAGCAAAGATCAATACCTATTTTTGTACTTTGGGGATTAAAAACAATATTGCACTGCTGAGGTAAGATTACTGTGAAGTGAAAGAGTTATATGAGCTTGAATTTGGGCAGTCCAAGAATATTGTTTTGACAATCTATACTTCAGAATTCTATAGTTATAGTATAAACTTATTATTAGATGTCAAAGAAAAGCAACATGAAGTACACAATTTTGCTTTTCTGAAAACGAGACACTTTTGAAAATCTGTCACTTATCTCTGCTACTGGAATGTATGCATACAAAGGAAGTCATTCAAAATGCTGTATAAATTCCTACTTTTTCACAAGAATCTTGATTGTCTAGTAGGATTTTTCAAATAATGAGTAGCAAAAATAAACATCCCTAAGTAAAAATGGAATGTCTCTGAGAAATCTGATCATGTATTAATTGAGTTCCATGGCCTCCTAAACAAATTCTTTGAAGTCGTAAGAGTATTATACCTGTGAGTTTTACCAGTTGTATTTGAGAAGGAGAATTTGAGAGGCTTGTTTTAATGTCAGAGGGTCCCTATTTATATGCTGAAAACTTCTCCTTTTGTTTACCATAGAATGTTGCAGACCACATTCCTCAGTTGGTGCAGGGTGTACGAGGAAGTCAAGCTCAGGCAGAAGACCTCAGTGCTCAGCTTGCTCTAATAAATTCCAGCCAAAACTTCCTTCAGGTGAAGTAAATCAGTCATTGTAGTAGATTCCATTAGAAGAAAAGGCATTTCTTAATTATGTTCTTGTTTGTGACAAATAAACAGTAAACTGTTACAAACAGTGTAAAGAAGTTCATTGCAGACTGGGATTTTGCCATGGCTAAGGAGAACTTAGCTCCTCAGGTCAGGTGGCTGAAACATGCTGAACCTATGGAGAGTGAAAACTGCCAAAACATTGGATATAAGAAACAGGAAAAGTGAAATGTATGGAGAAAAAAACGTTTGTTGTAGTGGCATTTGCTTTCTTGGAAAGAGTTTAATGAACAAGGTGGTGACAATTCAGCATCTTTCTAAATGGGATCTTGAATATAAGAGATGATGTAAGCATTTGTAGTGAAGGTAGAGTCACAGTGCTGCAGCAACAATCTTGAGAATTCACAAATAAAAGGGAACATTATGATGATTTTAAATATTGACCTACAGCTGTTACAGATCTTGATTTGGCTTCTGTTCAAAACAAATCTTGACTCTGCTTCTTCCAAAACACCCACCCCCCCCCAAAAAAAAATGGAAAAAAGATAAAATCAAGAGTGTTGATAATGCTATTGGGTTTACTCTTGACAAGAAACAAACTGAAGGAATTGTCTGTGTAATGACACTGTCATTAATAAGCATCAGTTATACCTTCAATATGAAATGGAAGTGAACTCTTTCATTAGATACTGTTAGCAGGTTCTTTATGGTCTCATGTAGAAGAAGCTTCACAGTTCTGTCACTATTTTGCTGTATGATTCCCTCTGTAGTCTTTAAAATGATCTGCCTCCTATCTGGCTGTATGCGTGTACCACAGTGAATCAGGAAAGCAGCTTAACTGCATTAGCAGGAAACCAACACTGTGAAGAGTCATTGCTTGTATTAATTTTTTCAGTGTACAGAATTTTGAAATAATTTAATATTTGGAAATGCTGAAAGAAATTTCCCATTGATACCATCTGGCCCTGATCATACAACCTAGATGCTGAATAGCAGAACTGCAAATTTAAATATTTTTAAGCAGTCCATAAAAATAATTTAAGGCCTCATTGTTGCCTACAAAGTGACTGATGTACTAGTAAAGAACAAATTTTTCTTCTGCAGAGGACACTGCAATTTGGAATTATGAAATTATGATTGGGTGTAGCATATGAATAAAAAGATTGCAGTCTAGGAGGTTCATGGATAAGGAGCAGGCAAGTGCATGAAGTGGTCATTGCAGAAGATGTAAAAAGCTCATGGTTGTGTGAATGGGGGAACCAGCACATTCATTAAATCCTAAGTCTAATTTAAAGAAAATGAACTCATAAAATTGTGTTCTTGGTTCTTCTTCGGACAGCCTGGAAGTAAAATGGTGGCATCTGCTAAAGCTGCAGTACCCACTGTGACTGATCAAGCAGCAGCAATGCAGCTAAGTCAGTGCGCGAAGAACCTTGCAACCAGCTTAGCTGAGCTACGAACTGCTTCTCAGAAGGTAGGATAGTAGTTTTAATTAACTAAAGCAAGATGGCCCCAGGTTCGCTCCTTAGCTCTACTGTTTTCTCCCCCTTCCACCCAAAGGGAATGGTTCATGCTCAGGCAGTGTTTGCTTCAGTGTTACCTTCATGTATGATTTGCTCAGAGTCCCATGTGGCTTCTGTGCTGTAATGGACAGGGGAAGAATAACTGACAAGAAAACTGAAAAGCTTGTGGTACTACTGACATAACAGAAACATGGCAGGAAGGTATGCACAGAGTTAGCCTGGAACTATTCCCTTTAAATATGAGGAGTAGAGGGTATCTGAGTTTGACAAACAGACTTCTAAACTTGATGTGTTATTTAAAAAAAAAAAAAAAAGTCTTAGTGGATGGCCTTATCTTTTTGTGAATGCTGAAGCCCCAAACTAGGATTGTAGCAAAAATTACACCTCAGCAATCTGCAAAATTTTCAGCCAAGTTATTCATTATTGCGGGCTGCCAGATCAGAGGGTTCAATGTGACTTGAGTTATGTTACACTGTTTGTCAAAGGTGAAGTCCAAACTGCAGGAGTTAATTTCTCAGTACCTGGACTACCTAAAGTGAAGATATGTATACACAAGGTAAGTGCATCTCATTCTTATGGTGGCTCTTACCAATGTTATTCTATTCACAAGCTAAGAGTATTGTCCAGTAGCTTGGAAGCCATTATGTGTAGAGTGCCCACAGGGGCCACTGAAGTCATGAGACCAATAGATATTTTGGCGAGATTGTATCTGAGGCATTTACTGTTTCTAATAGTGTCCTACAGGTGCTAACAGTGTTACTGATCTGATTTTTGAATAGGCTCATGAAGCGTGTGGCCCGATGGAGATCGATTCTGCTTTGAATACAGTCCAGACACTCAAAAATGAACTGCAAGATGCAAAGATGGCAGCTGTGGATGGACAGCTAAAACCTCTCCCAGGAGAAACTGTAATTAATGAAGGGTGTCCTTCATTTGTAAACAAATTTATCTCTTAAAAAAAAATAAGTGTTTGAGGCAAAATAAGTTGTGAGGCTTTGGATAATTATCATGCTTGTGGGATTTTGCAGTGATTCTCTTAAAAAGATTATATGTTCCTAATACACCAGAGGAATGTTTTTTAGCCTAAGTACTCACAGAACTGTAGGGCCTCCTTCTATATTGAACAAAATATTATTTAGTAGTAGTAATGCTTCAGTCTTTCCAAAAAAATATATTTTTTCATAGAGGACAAAGATGAGAACTCAAAAGTTGGTATTCTTAGAAATGAAAATGTTATATTTGGTAAAAATTCCCTTCTTACAACAGTTTAAGGTAGTGATTTCCATTGCTAATTATTAAATGTTGTAATTCTAATTTTGTTGTTCTTATGACCTAATTTATTATATATTAGTATATGACCAAATTTATTTCAACTTGGGCAGGGAAAACATGCTAATCAGGCTTCAGAGAAACTCTGTTCAGTTGCTGAAATAAAAGCTTGTTTTTAGTATTTAGTATTTTTAGTATTTTCTTAACACCATTTAAAAGGCAAGTGTGTTTTAGTTAAGTTTAAGCAAAGAATTCTGTCCTTTGCAACTTTTCACAGCTTGAGAAATGTGCTCAGGATCTGGGAAGTACCTCCAAAGCAGTTGGTTCATCAATGGCCCAGTTGCTAACTTGCGCTGCTCAAGGCAATGAGCACTACACAGGTACCATTTTATTCATAGTGTCTGCTTCCCAGATGATGTTTGTTAGAAGGCTTTCTTATCAGTGCTGAAGTCAAGTAGTTGTTCACTTCTTTATTTCTATGCTGACAGTGAATTTTGGCAAGTTAGTAGGAATTGGTCATGTAAATAATGTGCTTGATAAAAGAATAGTGTTCCAATCCGCTGTATGTACATAACCAGATTGAGACATCTGCTGTTTTTGAAAGCATCACAAACTCTTTCTGGACAGAACTAAAATGTAAAGCAATTTAAAGGCCAGTGCCTCTGAAATGTTGCTGTGTCCTTTCACAAATATTTAAAGGGTCTTTGGATATGTTTTGAAACACAAGATGCAAACATACTTGGGATGATTTGATAATGTTTAAAACGTTGCATCTCTTACTAAATGTTTCACCATTTTCCATGTATAATGCAGCTATCTTCTCTGGCTTGTTAATCACATTTACATAGTTTGGGGTAAAGCCAACAGGGAATGTTGACATGCAGATACTGTCATCAGTTCTTTTTATACCTTGCCCCAGTTTTTGTACCTGTGCTTTTAGGGACTGAAACACTTAAGGAGAAAGCTCCTTGCAGGGGGTTGCTAGGGAAGGTTTACATATAAATGATAAAATGTTTCATTCCCTGCTTTATGTAAAAAACTGAAGCTGTTGATGCAAACGCTACAGTAGAATTTTCTTTATATTACTGATAAAATCTGTTACAGCAATTACCACTTCATTAGATATAGCTGCATCATGGCTAAGTAACTTAGAGTTGCTCACACTTGAAGCAGATGTAATTGGATTAATAAGACTTATGTTTCTGTTACATAGTTATGCAGAAGTTAGCACTGGATATCTGGTGAAGGAATACAGGTACTTGCAGCTGATACCTAATAACTGAATCTAGTTCTCTTAACATCAAGCTATAAAAGCTGTTCAGTTGGGAAGTTTTGCAATGAGTTTCTTTTCAGAGCTCATGTAGCTGTATCATGGTATTTTGTTATGCAAGATTTTTTTCTGCTTGAGCAAGTGCTGAGTGTTTGCAGATACTATGGCATATTCTGCTGTTCTCAATGATGAAAAGTCTTTACAGCTTATCTTCACTAGTTAATCATTCCCCCTTGTCTGAAGCTGCAATAGTAAGTTTCTTTTCACTATGTATTTAAAAGCAATTTCATGACATGTTCTCTGACTTTATTTTTATCTGCTTGTACTCACAGTGGCGTTAAGTTATATCAAGTTACCTCATCCTTAGTGTTTTCTTTTTATTTAATTTTTAATTGCTTGAACTTAAGCTATTTCTCTGTTGATTCTGTAAAATCCCCAAACCACATTTTCAGAAATGACAGATGCTCTGGCTTTGAAGTCATATACACAGTTCTTGCAGACATTCGCTTTCGCCCTTTGAAGTCATGTACACAGTTCTTGGAGACAGTCACTTTTCCCTGCAGTTTTTAATCTTATTTCCAATTTTTAGCTTTTATTCTTTACCCCTGCTTCACTCAGATTTAGTCATTGATCTGTAGCTGCTCTGGAATGTTCCCTTTGAGGTATAAGATTTACTTTATGGCTTCACTGCAGGCATTTCTCTTGGCAAATGATGCTGTGTATTTCAAATGTGGTCATGTTTGAAGGATATCTTTTAAACTGCATTTGAAATGTTGTGTTGCGATGTGATCATAACCTGCAAATTGAGCTGTCATAAAATAGAAAAATTTTCTTTAAGAGTGCTAATAGATTCCTTGATGAAATCTGAACATAGGAGTTGCTGCAAGAGAAACTGCTCAGGCGTTGAAGACTTTGGCTCAGGCAGCACGAGGGGTTGCAGCATCAACAACTGACCCTGTAGCGGCGCATGCGATGTTGGATTCAGCAAGGGATGTCATGGAAGGCTCTGCTATGCTTATTCAGGAGGCAAAGCAGGCCCTGGCCGCACCGGGGGATGCAGACAGTCAGCAGAGATTAGCCCAGGTAAGTTGCAGTGATGTGAATTACGGAACACCCACTGAAATTGCATAGAACACAGCCCTAAACAGTAAAAGAATACAACAGAT
Source organism: Heteronetta atricapilla (assembly GCA_011075105.1). NCBI lineage: Eukaryota > Metazoa > Chordata > Aves > Anseriformes > Anatidae > Heteronetta > Heteronetta atricapilla. The sequence goes on from CM021740.1 coordinate 7,146,537, forward strand.
CAGGCCTCAAAAGATGTCAGAGAGCTGCCTATTACTACCAGTAGCTCTCAAATAATAACATTATGCTTGTGTCAAAAGAATGTAGATGGTGCTTAGTGCATTTTAATCATCTTTCAGAGAAGTCAACTTATGAAAAGATGAAATTAGGTACTTTTACCCACAACATAATTAGAGTAGGCTGCTTGATTGCAAGATGGAACACCTGTTAAACTCATTGCCAAAAGAAGGCTTAGTACTCATGTTTTCTTCAAGAAGTGAGCACAATTTTTTCTACATGAGTATAGCACAACTGCTTGTGAAGATTGTAAGGAGTAATAGGTTCTTTAACCGGTTTGAGATCTTTATTTGGCTTGTATTTCAAATAATTTCTTAGGAGGTGAGATTTGATTTAAATAAGTGTCTGGACTTTATCTGAATAAGTGGCACGCAAAGGATTTTTCTGTTTAGTATATAGTTAACTTCTGGTGCATTTCCATAGCTAGCATGGTACAGCCTTTATCCCAAGCTTCAAAAATGGCTTTGTAAGAGTCAGAATTGTAAAAATTGCTGGCTCTAGATTGTTCCTCCTGTTTGTTAGCTAAATGATTGCTTAAGTCCTTCTCGGTGTCTGTGTGTTTACTTCTGTGTTGTAGGTGGCAAAAGCAGTGTCTCACTCGCTGAATAACTGTGTAAATTGTCTACCTGGACAAAAGGATGTTGATGTGGCTTTAAAGAGTATTGGAGAGTCTAGCAAGAAGCTCCTTGTTGATTTGGTGAGATGTCTTTTACCATACAAATAAATTCAGAGAATTGAAGAGCTGATCTGGGTTTTCCACATACCAAATTATGTAGCAAGTGTGCATGAAGTATACTTAAAGTATGTTTTATTTGTTTTCAGGTTTAAGAAATTAATTATTTGGCTAAAATGCTGTTCTTCTAGTTCATGTGAAAGTTGAAATATATCTAGGGCTTATGAAAGCAGTATTAAAATTGAGAATGCTGTGACTTCACAATTTGAATATGAAAATGAGAATTATAAATTATAATCCATCTCCCACCTAGGTGACCAATTCAGTTGAAGGAGAATGGTCCTTTAAAAAGTTTTAGTGTATCTACAACAGTTTAGTGTGAAGAGATGAATTGTTGTATTTGTCTGCATCTATGTCAGGCAGGGGTGGAGGGGGGACAAAAATAAACAAACAGTGAGCACTGCTAACTTGCTGGAAGGTTGCATGACTTGAACAACTCTGTCTCATCTACTGGTGATCCTGCTACCCTGTAAATGAAGGAGGGGATTATATTTTAATATTTGTGCAATGCTGCTTGGTTGAATCAGGTCAGGACTAAATTTAGTCATTGAAGAACTGCCAATTCTTGCAGGTTGTTCTGGAAGGCTTGTTTGTGGAAGTGAAGACTTGGAGAATAAATTTCTCCCACTTTCTCCCCTGAGTTAATCACTTTGATTTCATAGTTGGACCATAAAATAGCTGTTATTTTCTCTGTCCCTAGAAAGGCTTGCTTGATTGTCTGTCCATTGAATGAAACTGTAAGACAAAACTTGCTGTGTAGATTTCTGGTTGATAACTATCCCATAGTTGGACTACTCCATTTTAGCTTGTATGTGGTGCCTACTTTACTGTCTTGAATTTAGTGTTCTTGAATTGTGTTGAACTCTATTGTCACAAAGGGTTGGTGTGACATGGTTGACATTAAAATAGTTATTGGTCTCTTACAGCTACCTCCAAGTTCAAAGTCATTTCAAGAAGCTCAGAGCGAACTGAACCAGGCAGCAGCAGATCTGAACCAGTCAGCAGGAGAAGTTGTCCATGCTACACGGGGCCAAAGTGGGGAACTGGCTGCAGCATCTGGAAAATTCAGTGATGATTTTGATGAATTTCTTGATGCTGGGATTGAAATGGCTGGCCAAGCCCAAGTAAGCATGTGTGCTTTTTTTAATCTTGCTAACTGGAACCAAGGTTAATTTGGAAATACAGTATAATATACTACTGTAAGAGTATCCAAATATAACAGAGGATGTATGTTATGAAGCGGTCATCTGGGGTGAAGTGAGCTTAGCATTTGTGTCTTCATTTCTGTGGCCAGTCAGAAATGTGATTTCATGCTCTTTTCTCTGGTTTGGGCTGTTAACTAACTAATTTATAAGCTGTATATCTGAAAGTACAAAGGCCTGCTCAACATCTCACAGGTTATGGCAAGAGTTGCTTCTATTTCAGTAGCACTTGCAAGTCTGTTTGGTGATTTACCACCTGGCCTAGGTTTATTCTGACTAACTCAGTAATGTTCAGGAGCATTATCTAGTTCATTCCTAGTAGTGTGGGTGCTCATTTCAAGTTGGAGCTATCTCATTCATTATCTTACTGGGTTTAGGTGTACGGATTTAAGGAAGTTGGTCAATTAGAGATGATTTAACATAGCAAATGCCAGCATATAAAGAAGGGTCACGTACCAGGTGAGCTAGGAGGATGGAGAAAAAAGTATTTTGGGATTGTATTGTCTTAGTAAAAGGAGCTTTTAAACCTAAGCAGAACCTTCTGCTGCCAGAAGAAATAGGAAGGAAATCTAAGAAGTTACACTAGTCATTCAAAGTCACTTATGAAGTGTCTCTATAAAGCAAATGTTGTGTAGATAATGCAGAACAGAGAGATCAGGCAATAACTGTTGATTGTTCTTCATTAAACTTTAATCGTTCAGGTTCAGATCCATGAAGTGAAGGAGGCACCAAATATCAGCTGATCCTCTGAAATTAAATACGAGTTCGATATCTATCTCTTCAGCCATGGGCCTCATTAACTTTAAAACGTTTTATTTGAATAAAACAATCTGAATAAAACGATTCAGTGCAGGCAAGGGTAGAAATTACATGAGCTGGTGCAAACAGTTACTTGAAAATAGAATTCCAGGTGCTGATGACCTTGTGGACTGTGAGGATTTTGCTTCTCCTGCTGTCATAGTGAATTAAAACCACCTTAGCTAATACTGGCTGATCTTTCAATAGAAAATGCCTTTTGTCTGTGTCTAGTTATTATTTTGGATGCTTGCAAATGGGCAGAAGAGGGTAGGAAGGAGAGCAGAATGTTAATACAGATTAAAAGCTATTCACATCATCTAAGTAATATACAACCTCTAAATGTAAAACCCTAAACAGACCGTTAGAAAGAACAAATTAACTTCTACCGATAATTGATAGAAGAATATTGTTCTAGCTATTTGCAGTGCTTCCCTGTAATTGTGCACACATGAAGGTTATCCTTTTCAAGCAATGGCTTAAAGTTAGTGAAGAATAGTAAGCGTTCTGACTTGGATGTTCTAAAGTAAGATTATAAAATAATATTTTCTTGAGGCAGAGGACTTTCTGGATATATCTTTGTGGGAGTAATCCCAGTTAAATGCAAGAGAGCTTGTGGGTTATGCAGGATGATAGAATACAGACAGTACATACTGATGGAGTAATGTGGATCAGTTGTGCCAGGCAGAGATGTATGAGAATCTTGACAATGAAAGCATTGTTCAATGAGTAGTAAAGTTTCTCTCTTGCTTGTTTATGAATACTGCTATTGTTAGTAATCAAGCCATTTGTTATATGGGTTTCTTGTTCTGTTATGTGAATGGAGCTAGAGGCACCTGTCTGGGTGAACAGAGGCTTTGGTCCATGTCCTCCTTTGGACTCAATTCCCTTGCATGTCAGTGTTTTCAGGTGGATAGCAGACTGGGTTTCTAGATGCTGTTTTAGCACACTTAATTGCAAACTAGGCACTTAATGTTATGTGGGTATGATCTTTCAGACTAAAGAGGATCAGATTCAAGTAATAGGTAACCTCAAGAGCATCTCTATGGCTTCAAGCAAACTGTTACTGGCTGCCAAGTCTCTGTCTGTTGATCCCGGGGCTCCTAATGCCAAAAATCTCTTAGCAGCAGCAGCAAGGTAAGGATGTCTTGCTTGTTTTGTTTTACTTAAGGTGTTTGCTTTCCTCGGGGCTACTTAAAATATGCTTAGGTATTTGTAGTGATACAGTTAACTGAGTGGTTGGAACCTAAAGTTCTATTTAAATAAATGTAGGTCCCAGGCAAATTGCTTATTTCAGAGTAGTCCTTTATCTGACATAACTTATTACCCTTGGTTGAAACATGAACTACTAGTTGAAGAGTTGGCCTGTTTTTTGAAAGGGACTAGTGTGCTTTACCTGCTTCTCTTTCCATCTATGTTCTGACAAGTTGCAAGATAATAGTAAGTCTCAATCCTTAATAAAGACAAGAAATTGAATAATGTCCTTATATAGGCTGTTCGTAAAAATCATGTTGTGGCTACCTATCAACATAGCATTTATGATCAAGAAGACTTTTAAGGGTTACCTGATAGGGTATGCTTATTTGATGGAATATACTCTCTTACTTTAAGGATTTTTAACCATGCCCTGAATTTCATTGTTTGGACTCTGTTTCTCAGCCTCAGTGCTCAGTGTTTATTTGATTTTATTTTTCAAATAAACACCTTAGGTGTTTGGATAATCACCTCTTGTTCATTTTCCCAAACCCTTTTCATGTTTTTTTTTTCTTTTTTTTTTTTTTCTCATGTGAACTTATTTATGTCTTTAAATTGAATGGTCAACTATCAAACTAGAAGGGGACTGCTGAAGGACAGCTAGGCACTCAGACCTAGAAATGTCAATATTATCATGTGAAAGTCTGAAATAAAGTTCACATGTCACTCTCAATACTATCTTCCAAAGTGTTTACTCACACAAAGATTACACTGGTGAGCAAGTGAGTAACTTAAGACTTAATTCTTTGAGGATAACACAGTTGATGTTTGTCCTGGACCCTGGAATCATCACTCCTTTAATGTCAAATAACTTGATTAAAAGAAGTAAAATCCACCCTTAATAAAGGACTGCTTAAAGAAGTAAGGTATGCTACTTTTTGTTGTGTTCTTGACAAAAGTACTCTGACATTTACCTTGTCTCTCCAGAAATATGTAGACTTGTAGAGAAGTTGTAAGTAATCAAAGGTATACTGAATATATATATATATATAAAATATACTAAAGGAGTCGCATGTGTTTGTGTTACTGCCACAGCACCAGACTGATATGGATTTCTGCTTTAGACTTGGAACATTGCTGTTTCTTTAGAGTGTAGAACAAGTTAATATCTCCAGTGAAAGCCAGTTGGTTGGTTGTTTCTTCCAGGCTGGTATTCTCTCTGTAGAAACATTTAATAAAAAGGGAGACACAAGCAGAGTATAGAGTCATCAGAGATGGTCCGTTTTGCCATGGTGTTTGTGTGAAGGCATGTCTGTATGACTAAGACTGTGCATAGACATTAGATAGCAACAAAAAGTAAATATTTCATCAATTCGAGGTTTGTGTTTGAGACACAAAGGACCATCTCATTTCCTTTCTTTAATCCTCTGTGGCTTTGCAAATGCAGTAGTTGTGACAAGTTTGCCAGGGCTCTGTTTGCTTTGCTGCTATGATGTGGTGAGGTCAAATATTTCTACTTCATCTTCTCTGAGGAAATGAGGGGGGAAAAAAAAAGGCACAACTTCTTTGTTTCTCACTGGCTTACCTTCTCATTTTTTCTCTCATTTTTTATAGTGCTATGATTCATCTTGTATTTTCTTTCTGTGGTGTGTAGTATTAATGTTAGTGAGACCACACTCTACAAAGCAAACTATGAGTCTGCTATCAAGTTTTTTCTTTAATCTTTGATGTTCTCCAAGTCAACTCATCTCTGTTACATTACAATCAACAGAGAATTAAATATTTGTACACAAAGTTTCTCTGGGAGTTAACAGAACCATTATTTTTTGTCATCTGCTTATATGTCTGAATGCAATGAAGTTTTTCTGATTTGTAGAAATCACTGTGACATTCAAGAGGCTTTAAGAAAGAATCCATTGTATTGATGGTATGTTGGTCAAGCCTGGAAAAATGACTCCACAAGGACACCAAAGCCTACCAAAAAGGGTAGGTTTCTCAATTAAACAAATAGATACAGAGCAGTTCCAGCTGGAAGGGACAAACAAGTATCATTGAGTTTACCTGTCAGACCATTTTGGAGGTGACTTAAAGTTAACACATATCATTAAGAACTCTATCCAAATGCCTCTTAAGCATGGGCTATCAACCACCCCATTAGGAAGCTTGTTCCAGTGTCTATTCTCTTGGTAAATAAGTTCTTCCTACTGTCTGGTTTGAGCCATTCCCATGCATCCTGTCATTAGTTACTAGGGAGAAAGGATGAGCACTTCCCTCTCTACTTCCCCTCCTCAGGAAGCTGTAGAGAACAAGTTTACCCTTCAACTTCCTTTGTTTCAATTCTTGTTGCCCTGAAATAGGTCTGTTTTATTTTTAAAGTAGGTCCTCTTTCCCTTCGTAACAGTATGATAGCATCCATCTAGATAATCATGCTATTGAGGTTGTCAGTCGTTTTTATCCAGTGCCACTATTCTAAAGAGAAAACTATCCATACACCATGTAGTTTTTTCAAGGTCAGAGGAAAGCATGTTCTCCATGCACTCTTCCTTCACCCTTTTTCTAGTTTGCCATGAGATAACGCATACTTGCATTCCCCTACGTCACAATATAAGTCAAGGTTTTGCTAGTTGCCTAGCATGCCTAGCTATAGAAAATGATTTTTGACTAGTAACAATGAAAGGTGGACTTGTGCATCCTTCTGCAAAGCCTCTTCTAGAAGCTGCTTCCCTGACTAATTAGCCATTAGTCTAGTGTGTTGCTAGGGGTAATGAATATTGCAGTGGAAGCACAAATAGTGACTAGATGGTATGTCGGACGCAGGCTGTGTTCAACAGCACAAGCACTGTGAACTCCCAGAGAAACTCAACACAATGAATACCTTGATCTCTGCTGATTTTAAGTGAGATATGTTGACTCAAAATATCAATGATCAGGTAAAGAAAAAAGATAACTGACTTTATAAATACATAGCAGGACTGTGTGTGTGTGTGTGTGTAGTACAGTATGTCAGGATGGAAGACTGCTAGCAAAAGGTGTAGTACTCCTCTTCATGTAAACACTTTGAACATAATGGCCACTTGTTTCTGTGTATTTTACGATGTCTGGGGTGCTAGTCCAGAAATTCTTCAGCTAATATCAGACCAGGAAAAGATATTGGTAATGTCATAAATGCCTTTTAGCAACTCAGTTATGTCATTGTGCTAGTGCAGTGGGTTGACTTTGGCTGGCTGCCTCATGCCCAGACAGCTGCTCTCTCACAACCCTCCTCAACAGAAGAAAATAACATGAAAAAGCTCATGGATTGACATGAGGAGACTGTGATTACAATCACAGTTAAAATAAAACAAACCAAAAACACTGTAGAAAAATGTATAGCCAATTAAAGTGTAGATGGTGAGAAACAAAGACCAATTTAAACCATCTTCCCCTCAGTCCTATTCCATTTTTTTCTAGACTCAATTTCACTCAATTTCTGACTACTCTGCCTCTTCCTCTGCCCCAAGCAGTATTGGGGTTGGGGAATTGGGGGGTTTGCAGTCGGTCTATGACAGCTCCTCTGCTGCTCCTTCCTCCTCACATTTTCCCCTGCTACAGTGTGGGTTCTTGGAATGGGATGTGGTCTTTCACAAACTGCTCTAGCATGGGTTCTCTCTGCAGACCACAGTCTTTAAGAATAAACCTGCTCCAGCATGGGTTCTCCATGAAGCACAGTTGCTATTAGGACCAGCTGCTACAGAGTGTGTCCTTCACAGACTGGTTGTGACAGGATAAACCTGCTCCACTGTGGAACCTCCGTGGGCTTGCAGTTCCTGGCAGGAGAACCTGCTCCACTGTGGGCTCTCCACAGGCTGTAGTTTTCTTCAGGGAATGTCCACTTGCTGCAGTGTTGGATATCTGCTCCGGCATGGTCTCTCCCGCAGGCTGCAGAGGAACCTCTGCTCCAGCACCTTCCCATCCTTCTTCTGGCACTGGTGTTTGCAGGGTTGTTGCACATTTCCCTCCCAGTCCTCACTGCCATGTGGTGAGGAGTCCACGTGCCCTTTCTGAACTGTGCTTTCCCAGAGGCACCTCCAGCTTGTTTGCTGGGCTCAGCTGTGTCCTGTGGTAGGTCCATTGTGGAGTCAGCTGGAACCAGCTGCACTCAGCACAGGGCAGCCCCTGGCCTTGAACTCAGAGGCCACCCCTGCAGCCTTCCCTGCCAAGACTTTGCCATGAACACCTAATGCACATGTCACTGCGAAATAAAGCTGTTGCCTCTGGACTAACTTCTTAATTGTTTGCAATTGTCTCTGATGTTGATCACTATCAAATGCTTTATTTTTTTTTTTCTGATTCTATGAAGCTTATTAAGGAAAGGGTCTTTAGGCCACCTATTTTCCACTGTTTGGGGAATAACTGCTGTAAAGAAAAATAATAGAACATCAAAGCTTGGTAGTATGCACTTAGTGAAACAGAAGCTTTAACTAAATGAATAGTTCAAGTTAAAAAGTATACTTTGTTTGTTCTACTTTCCCTAGAGCTGTGACTGAGAGTATAAACCAGCTCATCACACTGTGCACCCAGCAAGCTCCCGGGCAGAAGGAATGTGACAATGCACTCAGAGAACTGGAGGTATTGCTGCATACCAGAAAGCTCTTTTGAAGAGCAGTGGGCCCAATATTTTTGGTTTTTTCCTTTTTCTTTGATTAGCTGCTGTCACTGTCTTCTCACTTAAATATATGGCAAGGGTTTTAATTGCATACCAGGTAAGCACAGTACCTCTCCAAACATCTCGTAGTTTTGGCCCTAGTGAAATTTGCCTTACTGTCCCCTTCTCTTCCTTGCTCCCCATAAAGTACAGTTCAGTCATTATTATTCATAATTACTGTGAATTAAAAAGGAGTCTCAGTGGGCTGGACACCCTCAGTGCCAGCAGTGTACTGAAGGGAGTTGTAATTCCTTGATTTTCTGTTCTTAGAAGGTTGTTATTTATGGTGTTACTTAAACACTTAGTGTGTTTCAGCTAGGACTTTGTTAGGATGCTCTGTAGTCTTTCCTGGAGATTCTGGACAACCGTGTTTTGGGAGGACCTTCCTGTATGGCCTCTAGAGAGACAGCTAAACTTTCACAGTATTTCAGCTGAAAGGGTTATAGAATAAACAAAGATGTTATAAAAATAGCAAGTACATGTTAGCTGTTAGTATGAAGTTGTGCTGGCTTGTGTTCTGCTGTTGTTTCTTTAAATTCTGAGGACTTCTGTTTCCATAGTAGTATAAACATTACAGGAACATGGCTTATTTTACAAGGGTGTTAATTAAGGATCAAGCATAACAATGAGGAATTGCTGTAGTTGCTGTGAGAACTGGGAAAGAGATGGGAAGGCACTGGAAACTGTTTGAAATACAACCTTTTCCTTACATCACATTGTTCTCACAGTTTCTTAATTGCTGTAAGGATGTAAAGATTAAAAAAAAAAAAAAGAGCCTTTACAAATATAGTAGATATACCTTAATGTTAGGAGTTCATTTCTGTAGCAAGTCTAATAGTTTACATTCATGCCCAGACTTCCTTCAGGTGCAAGGCAAAGGTCAGATCTTTCTGTACTTACCTGTTTTTTCTTCAGAAAGTTCAAGTCTTTTCTGCCTGATATTTAGTGAAGTGGTTCTTCCAAACTTGGGAAAAGGTACCTTAGAAATATTTTAAGCATAAGAGAAGTATTGGCTAGACAATTTTGCATCTTTTTACAAGTTTCTTCATCTAAATGCATTAAATCTTCTAAATGAATATCTGATGAACTTTTACTTCTTCATTTCCAGGAATCAGTTTCACCTCAGAAAAATTAAATCCCATTTGTGCTTGTTTTTTGGCAGAGGGAGCTATATTGGTGGGTCCTGTTGACAGTAGGAGGAAGCAGGCAGATGATTACTAGCATTTAGTTTGGTAGCCCTTTTTATCTCTAGACAATACTTAAATGGTAGCTTGTTCTCCTATCATTTAGTCTTTTAATTCCAGTTATAAAATGTTAAAATATTACTGAAAACATGTTAGTCTACTCAGAACTGATGCAAAAACAGGTTGCCTCATGTGAGCCAAGCATTACTAACTGACCATAGGCCCGCTATAACAAATGCAGGGTAAACCACATTAACCTGTACTTCCAACAGATGGGTTGTGCAAAAATGAATAGTTACTGTAGTTCAGTTGATGTGGGGTAGCATTTAATGGGTAGTGCACATACATACCTTTATGTGAATCCTCAGTGACTGTAGTTTTCTGTGCTGGCTGGAGACAGTTACAACTACATTGGGGTAAGCAGGACAGTTGTGATAGTGTACATTTTTCTCAGTTCGGTCTTTGGCTCTGTCAGTAAGTCAAGTTTCTTTCCTTCTTTCAGACAGTTAAGGGAATGCTGGATAACCCCAATGAGCCTGTGAGTGACCTCTCATATTTTGATTGTATTGAGGGCGTAATGGAAAACTCAAAGGTAACTTTCTTTTGCTACCTCTGTGCCAATTGTGAAGTATATTTTGGTTATCATACATTTCCACATGTATATCAAACATGTTAGAAACACAGCACAGTATTTCTAAAGTGTGTGTTGCATTCCTTGGTAAAACTTAGTCTGAGATCAGTCTCTTAGAGGTCAGGTGCGTTTTTTTGGTCACTTGAAGTCTTTTTTTGTTTGTTTTTCCAGTGGTATTATTTTTTATATTTTTTCTTATGTGACTGGCATGCAATGCTGGTTAAGTTTTGGCCTCTCTCCCTTCTCCTTCAGTTTCTTAGACAATTTACAGGATGTCTATCATACACGATGATACATTTTGACTGCAACTATGTTAGAAATGCCCAAAGTGTAAATGGGAGCCTTGGCAATGAAATACCATGGTATTATTCTGTGTGAAACAGCTTAGTGAAATGTCTGAGCAGTCCAGATACTCCAGCACACCACAAGATCTTTATGAAATCTCTGAAGTTATTTTTGAGTATACCATGTCATACATCTTGTTTGAAGCTTTGCTTTTGGTGTCCTTATTACTTGATGTGTTGGGATTGTCTCACATTCTTTGCTCTCTAAAAGAAAAACAGAATGCTTAAGGGGTTGGGAATATGCATGTCATCTTTTTCTAGTGTTCTACTGTAGTGAGACCTTACTTTGAATTTTAAAAAGAACATAAACTGAATTTGGTGAGAGATGCTTTGAGAGTTAATGTGCATTCTGAGACCAGGATGGTTCCAGCAGATTAGATACAACTTGATTTGCAGTGAATTTCAGTGAGTTTGGGGGCAAAGAAGATCTAGGATGGATGAAAGCAGTTGCTGGTTTGGTTGCCATGTTCTGAAATCCATGAAACATACCTAGAACCAGGCTACCTGTGACAAATAATGTATGGTAGAAAAAGCAATGCATGTTATTTCTGTACCCTCATAGTCAATTGAGCTATAATAGTGTTAGTTCTTGGCCCTGTAAATCCAGTGCTGATCTGTATGTCTTATCCCTCATGCCACACAAAGGAAGGTGCTCAAATCTACGAGCTTGTTAACTAGCTAAAATTTCTGGAAGCCAGGTCAAGCAATTTTAATGAGCCTGAACAGGTTCATGGCCAGGAATCCCTTGCCTTTTACAGGTAGGGAAGCATATTGGAAGTTTACTTTTTTTTTTTTTTTTTTTTTTTTTTAAATTTCCGAGGTTCTTGGAGAATCAATGGCAGGCATTTCTCAGAATGCAAAAACCGGGGATCTTTTAGTCTTTGGAGAATGTGTTGGAGTTGCGTCCAAGGCTCTTTGTGGCCTCACAGAGGCAGCAGCTCAGGTAAGCTATTGAAGTCTGTGAATCAAATATATGTAGTTGTTTAAAAAAATCTAATGCATGTGTAATTCTGAGATTTTCTTCATTTTGGCCAAATAATTGGCTAACTATTGACCAAATAATGACCTTGTACTACACAGTGCGCTCTGCGTAGGATACACACAAATCGTGAATATGCTGCTGTTTGTTGCAGGACTAACAGAGTACAATAACATGCAAATTTTTATAAAGAAAAGAATTGACATCAAGAAATTAAGTTTTCTTGAGGATAAAGCAAATGTCAAAGCTGCAGTCTATAGAATTCATGTTTGCAGCTCATGTTACATCATAGAGAAGCACACAAAATCAAGCTGCAGTAAAAATAAATGATACAGCTTTGTTATAGTTTGCACTTCTAATTTGAGACTGCATTTCAGATCATAAGCAATCTGCCTTCTAGCTCCTTACTTTCTGAATAACCAAGTATCTTAAGCTATCACAACAGTTAGAGTCAAGACAAGGTCACTGTGGTTTGATCTGGTAACTGGCTGACTTGCACTCATGAGATTCTCTCACTTGTGCTTCAAACCCATACAGCCTTTTCAGTGAAGCATCTGGCTGTGGAAGATTATGCTTTGCATCTGGAAACTGCTTTTTGATTTCCCCAGTACAGAATCTCATTTTGAACTTAATCTTCTCCACATCTAACCCTGGGATGCCTTACCAACTTGTGGAGCTGACAAATACTGTATCTGTAACAAAAATTCGTCAAGCCGTCTTCCAACAGTTTTACCAGTCCAGACAAAAGGTCTTTGTTAGAGGCATGAAACAATCTTATATTGAGAAAGAAAGAAAATAATTTTGGCCAGAAGACGTCTTGAGCTGCAGTGAGACCATCACCTGCAGATATGATGGTCTCACTGAAGCTCAAGATGCTCACCTGCAGATGTGATGGTCAGCTACTTAGTAGTAGTAGTACATTTGCTGTGATGATCTGACGTCAGTAAGGAGGAGATGGGAGAGGCGTTTGTTTGCTTTACAGGAAGACTAGTTGCCTAAGCAAGTGGGATGATGTTGTTTTGGCTAATTAAATTTCAGAAGTGCAATGGCTGAGGTGTCTTTGTTTCAGAGGTTTGTGGAGATATATTACTAAAAATAATGTTACTTATACTTTACAGTATGATTTCTGGATTATCACTGACTACCAAATGCAGTGACGTTTGGCAAGCTTATCAGAAAAGAATAAGGTGGATTTAGCATTGTTTCATTGTCTTTCTTTTCTTCCTTTCTCCATTTCTAGGCTGCTTACTTGGTTGGCATTTCAGATCCCAACAGTCAGGCAGGTCAGCAGGGTCTTGTTGACCCAATTCAGTTTGCCAGAGCCAATCAAGCGATCCAGATGGCTTGCCAGAACTTGGTGGATCCAGCAAGCAGCCCATCACAGGTAACTGAAGGGTTGCATTGAGACTAGCATTGCTAGGACACATGACTTCAATTTGTTACCAAGCAAAGGAGTTCTGTTTTAAAACTGTTGCCTGGCTTTGACCGCAACTTTGCAGAGGTAGAATGTAGTAACTATCCTGGTGCTCTGACAGTCTCCTTTTTCTGTGCTGTCTGTTTTTACAGGTATTGTCAGCTGCCACAATTGTGGCCAAACACACTTCTGCTCTGTGCAATGCCTGTCGCATTGCTTCATCAAAGACAGCAAATCCTGTTGCCAAGAGACACTTTGTGCAGTCTGCCAAGGAAGTTGCAAACAGCACAGCTAACCTGGTTAAGACTATCAAGGTACATGTGCTGCATTTTTCCCCCTGAATCAGAACAGTGGTATCACTTAAACTTCTGTGATATGTATGTTTTAAGAAATTATTAATTTCATTTTTGAAGGTCTGACCTGCAAAATATGACAAGTGGTATAACTGTGCCATAGTCAAAATAGATAGATCTAGATGATGTTAGTGTTAGAAAAGGCATCTGGCCCATTCCTTATGTGATACATCTGTATTGATATACTAAATGAGCTTGCACCATCAGAATAGTTTGTGAACAAGTGAATGTGAAGGTTTTTACTGGTGTTAAATCACTCGCTATCCAGAGCCTTTTGGAGGTATTGGACAGCTATATCATTAATTAAACAAACAAAAAGTAAAATAATAGTAGTAGTTGGAACCGAACAGAAACAGTTTGTGTTGCTGCTGTTCCATAGTCTTCTGTTAATGGTAATACTGTGTTTTGCAGATAGTTGCCTGTGTTTTGGCAGGGAGTAGCTTTACTTATAAGCAAAAATAATACTTGTTAAGGTATAGAGGACTAATGAGTCTCAGTCCTTTTTCTGGAAGCCAGTAGCTGATACAGTACTGAAATTCTTTTAAAAATAGCTATCTTCTTAAGACTGGAAAGTTACAAAGTTACACAGAAGGTCCTTCATTTTGAAATATTTCTGTGAGATTATGAAAGAGGTTAGTTCATTCATGTGAAAATGAGAGCAATAAATTCATAGTTTGCCTTAAAAAAGAAAAGCTGTACGAGAGTACTAAGTTGTTAGCCATTTCTACCTGTTGGAGTATGAGATGTACTGAGACATGATTTATGAGAGTCATCTGAGTGGAATGATTTAAAGCATTTATTCAGTCTTGTGAAGTAAAGCAGCTGTGTCAAGTTTAGGGTCAATAATCAGCTAAGTTTGAAAAAAAAAAAGTTTAAAGAATCACATTCTTTCCCTCAGTGTTGTTTCTGGAAGAAGTTTAAATTTTCAGATGTCATAAAAACCACAGTTTAAACCTATGAGGAATTCATCTTCATTCAATTTCACAAGGAAACCCTTTCACATAGAGCCCAATCGTGATTTAATTTCCAGGCCCTGGATGGTGATTTCTCTGAAGAGAATCGCAACAAGTGCAGAATTGCTACGGCACCTTTGATAGAGGCTGTGGAAAATCTGACAGCGTTTGCTTCAAATCCGGAATTTGTCAGCATACCAGCACAGATCAGCACTGAGGTAGGCAGGATTTTGCACTTCAATCCTGAAAAAAGTTGAGAACGTAGAACTAATCCTTTTGTGGGAGACATGAAGTGAGTGTAGAGACTTGGCTGTGAAATGTGGCTCTGCTCCTGAGTGTTCATAAGACATTCTGCAGTCTTTCACTTATCCTCTGATCTTGACTTTTCCACCAGGAAGATAAAACTAGTTATGCTCCAGCAAGCACTGGCAATCTCCTGTTAGTAAAGTTACATGGTACAAGTGGCTTGCTTATCTTGTTAGCTGGATTCTTGCATGTGATAAAGTAATAAATCTTTTTCCCTCAAGAACAGCTTTAACACACAGAGTCTAATTAGTTATGAAAAGGGCTGAATGGATGTCACTGTGCTTTCTCCTCTCCAAACATGATGCAGAGTTACGATGACAAGAAGCAGTTTCTTTGCAAAGAATAACTTTTCACAGGTCATCTGTATTTTTCCCCAGAGTTTTGTCATCAGTCCCTGTAACTACAACAGATTAGTATTTAAAGTAACTAATAAAAGTTTAAGGGGGGAGAAAATCCTTCTAGGTTCATAAAAGCTTAGAAGTGTAGAGGTCAAGTATTGTTACTGCTTTTACAACTGCTGTTTCCTGCTTTTGGCAACCTCAGTTCTAACTGGAAATAATAGATGATGCAGTAACTGTTGCATCTTCAAAATTGTGGGGCAGTAACTGAAATCTAAGCCTGCTTACCAGGTCTGTGGTCCTTGTGTTTACCAGGTTACTGGAGTTAAAATAGATACGAAAATGATGATCCAGTAAGTGTTGTAGTCAGAGTAATTCCTTTGAAAAGAGCACACTTGTACTGTTTGTGACAAAAGGTTTGTTAAATATCTCTAGTTTACAAGTATCTCTGTTTTGTCCTGTTTATCAGCCAGATGGTGCCTTTACAAAGTTATACGCTGTTTTCTGAATTATGTTACAGAGAAAATAATGGCAGTGACTTTACTACAATTTGCATATTGACTATTAGTAAATATTGTAGTACTATGCAAGAAACAATAATGCCATTACACTGCTTCAAATTAAACCTATTTTTAGTAGCAGAATGCGTGTACAAACTCAAATAGTGATATAAATGTTCTTTATCTTGCACCTTTCTGACCACAGGGATCACGGGCACAGGAGCCAATTCTGATTTCTGCTAAAACGATGTTGGAGAGCTCATCTTTATTGATCAAGACTGCTCGTTCTTTAGCTATCAATCCAAAAGACCCCCCTACGTGGTCTGTACTAGCTGGTCATTCCCATACTGTCTCAGATTCTATTAAGAGTCTTATCACCTCTATCAGGTATGTCTTCTGTAGTAAGTACATTTGTGTACAGATCCATGCTAATTCTGCTGTTCCAATAAAGGGAAAATAATACTGTACAGCCCATGGTGCTGTGGTGTTCTTCGCTAATGGAAATTACTTGTTCTGCGATGCATGAGATCTTTCCAGTCATGCTGACTGTTTAATTGTAACTAATGACTGCAGCACTGTGCAACATGGGATTGATTTGTTTCTATTCTGTTTTCCTTCTCCAGTTCCAGCTCTGATTCAGTGTAAATCAAATGTAAGAGGAAATGCAGTGGATTAACAAATTTAGCTAGTATTATTTCCATCCAGACTGCTTACCTACAATGGGCTGTGTGGAAAACTGTAGCTTGTGTGGGCAGGTCAGATAGTAAATAAATCATCTCTTCTATCTATTCTTTACTATAATCTTCTTGGTTTAGCTGTAAGAATGTCATTACCAAGTGTGAACATCTTTTAATATTTGAACTAAACCACTCTATCCATTTATTGCAGACAAATTTTGAACTCATTAGGAGTGTACTCTGTCCTCAACAACTCAATATCAATGAAGTCTCAATTGCATGAATGTAGTGCACTAGGGAGTGTTTCAGTGGAATTATTTTCTGGTAATGATTATACTGAAATAGCAAGCTGCACATCAGGACAAAGTACTTGAAAACTAATTTTCATTAAGAGATACTTGGGACTGAGTTTAAAAAAATAATGACCAAGGAATAATTTTCTGAGACAGTTGCAGTGTGCAGAAATTGGAATATTTATTCCATTTGCCTGTTTCCAAGTGTCTGTTGGGTTTTCATGTTGTACTGATTGGGCTAATCCTCTGATCATAGTGAGGAGGTTGAGGTAACTTCTGAGGCAACTCGCTTATTTCTCTGTAATGTGGAATATTTCCTTCCGTGCTCCCTTTTGTCTCCAGCCATTGTACTGATTTTTGCAGTGTTTGGAGTACTTGGTACGTAAATCAAATCTTGTCAGTACCACAAAGCTCACTGAGGTCCTTGTTGTCCTCCTCCCATGTGCTTTATGTATCATCAGTTAATGAAGTGTGCTGGTGTGCACTCAGGGTAGAGCCTGCCTCTTTGTTGTGCTCAAATTACTATTGCTGTCTTTCAGGGATAAGGCCCCAGGGCAGCGTGAATGTGATTACTCTATTGATGGGATCAACAGGTGCATCAGAGACATTGAGCAGGCCTCACTTGCAGCTGTCAGTCAGAGTCTGGCCACCAGAGATGACATATCAGTGGAGGTAAGGGAGATGGCACAGTAACAGAGGAGCACTGAGCAGCCTCACTCACCCTGCTTCTTTCCTTTGCATTTGAATGTGTAAAGCTGAGCACTCAGCAGAATCTATGCCTGAGGGAAGAATTTTTCTTGGTAGAATCCTTCTAGGTAGAATCACATGCTAGCTGAAGTGCCTTGCTTCTGAGAAGGTAACAGAATCACCAGTACTGGTGAAAGTAGTTATTTTTAAGAACCACCTGTGTATCGTTTTGGTTTCCTTTGGTGATATGACTGCTAGTTAATATTTCTGTGGTGTCTGGCTTTGTGGAAGTCAGGATGTTTATGAAATGAATCTAATGCTAGAAGTGCAGTGATATAAATTCAGTGTCCTTTTTATTAATGTGTGTTTTGTCATTAAGTAACTGAATTCCATAATCAATGTTGATATGTTCTCATTTTTTCCCCCAAGGTGTCATATTGTACTGTTGCTTCCTGAAATTACATCTGTTTGTGTTTTCCAGTGGTCTTTTGGGGCTGTAATGCTGCATACTAGAAACCTTTCAGACTAAATGAAGCTGTATAAAATAAGCTTTTACAGGAAATATTTCATAGGTATATTTTTTATTTAAATAATCAAGTCATCTCAGCTGACATTTTGAATGGAAATAGTACTTAAAAAAAGCAAGTTAATTACAAAGCAATATAAAAATATAACTAAATGGAAGAACAGTATTTTGCTCTTGCCCTGCATGAGAATGAGCTAAAGCCTGGCTGTCAAGACACGATCTGCCTCTGAATTAAAAGCCAGTTTTTGTCTTAGCAAGCCCACTAGTATGCGCTTAGAATTCTGTCCCACAGAGCATATTTGGGGGTCAGTCCACATCTCTGAGATGTCATCTTTGTCTTTCACTACTTATGAATTTCAGCTGTTGGTTTCAAGTCTACAGCTAGTGCTCTTGTGCTGTATTGTTTGCTTTGAAAAATGTCTCCATATTTAAATGGGAGCTCCTGCTGTTTTTTCCTGATTACTGCAGCAATATTAACCCTTTGCAGGGCAAGAATAGGTGTTTATTTGTTTGCTTTTTTTGTTTGTTTGGGGGGAGGGGAGGGTGTCAAATTGCAATGATAAATGGCAACTGTTTTGCTACTGTCAGCTAAAGTAGGAGGCAGCCACCTTTCCCTTCCCTCCCTAGACTTGCCATAGCAATCTAAAGAGCAGCAGGGCCTGTCTCAGTGTTTTCATATTTTGAAGGATAAGGGGGAAGAAATGATCATGGAAATCAAATGGACAGTGTGCATTTTTGTCATGGTGTAGGTGGTCAATTAACAGTTGGAATTATCTCAGTTGGTCAGTCTGATTGTTGTGGTACAGTATGACTTGATAAGTGAACAGCTGTAACAGTAACTGACAGCTTCTCTTTATATTAGGCTCTACAGGAGCAGCTAACATCAGTTGTTCAGGAAATTGGCCACCTAATTGATCCCATAGCTACCGCAGCACGGGGAGAAGCAGCTCAGCTTGGGCACAAGGTACAATCCTGCATTTTATAAATGTATGTTAGTTAAAGAGTTAGTTAAATTCTTCATCTTAGTTCTGAAATGGAGTTAAAAGATTATTTTGGCTTTCCTAGGTTACACAGCTGGCAAGTTACTTTGAACCCCTGGTTTTAGCTGCAGTTGGTGTGGCATCCAAAACTCTAGATCATCAGCAACAGATGACAGTGTTGGACCAGAGCAAGACACTTGCAGAGTCAGCCTTACAGATGTTGTACGCAGCTAAAGAAGGAGGAGGAAATCCCAAGGTATAGTCACTGTGCGTTAACAAGCAAATCATGAGAGGAGGAAGGGTGAAATGCATCCTGCAGTGATGCAGCCAAAGAAGTGTGCATGACAAGGTGGAATTGTCAATAAGTTGGTGCTGTAATACTAGTGTGGAGACATAGGCTGTGGTACATTGATGGTAGAGATGTTAAGAATGGGGTTTGGAATACACTTGGACAGAGATGGGATAAATGAAGAGATCTGCCCACCAAGTGCTTTGAAGCAAGTGTGCACCCACTTTCAAAGGGTCAGGTACAGTGTGCTCTGTGTCTTGAGGCACTTGTGCACCTGCTCAGTAAAGGGTGGGCACAGCACATCTACTGTATTGGGGTGTGCACAGCAGGCCAGTGTCCTTGAGATGGGTGTGTGTACCTACTCGGTAAGGGGCATGTGAAGAGTGTCCAGTGTCTTTAGGCATACATGCCCCTGAATTGTAAGGGCCACATGCCTGCTTTACTGGGGGCAGACAGTGGCATGCTGCACCCACCCCTTCCAAAGCGGGTGCAGCCCATGACTCCAAGACAATGGGTGCATTGCACATGCCTCTGTTAGAGGGGGGAAAAACACACAACCTCTAGGGCACTGTGTATGCCCCTAATAGAGTGGGTGTGCACACTGTGCCTCAAGAGACTGGGCGCTCTGCTCATGGCTCTAATACAGCAGGCTCAGCAGGTACCTCCAAGATACTGGGAGCACTGCATGCAGTCCCTTATAGAGTGGCCACGCACAGTGTGCCTTATGATAATAATAAATTATACGCGCTTTACGATACTTACAAATTAGGTGTAGTGTGTGCTTCCAAGACATGTGGTATGTGCAGCCTACCTTTTATAAAGTGGGCACATTCCCCCAGTAGAGCATGTGTCCCCAAGACACCTGGTGCAATCAGTGCGACCATTATACAACAGGTTCTACTATTAGAGAGTCTTTGTATTAAGATCAGATTTTCACATATTTTAAGTTTTGTTTATTTTTAAATCATACAGGCTTTTTTGTTGTCTTTCTCTTATGGAATGTTGATTTTTATCTTGTTCTCTTTGTTTCAGGCATCACATACACATGATGCAATCACTGAGGCAGCTCAACTGATGAAAGAGGCTGTGGATGATATCATGGTTACCTTAAATGAAGCTGCTAGCGAAGTAGGCATGGTTGGAGGCATGGTAGACTCGATAGCAGAGGCAATGAGCAAGGTGAGGAGAGAAGTGAAGAGCACCCTTTTTTCCCTGGCACTTAAAGCAGATCCACAATGTAGGGTTTTGGAGAAGTTACTGCTAATTTATCTCAGTGTTATGTGGTAACTGATGCGCAACAACATACAATTCACTGGTTGTTTGACTTCACAATACGTGCTATTTTTCAGACTGAGATGTTTGATGGTGTTCACGTTACTGAACTAGGTAGTAATTGATGACTAGAATTATTTTGGAATGCTTTTGTCTAGCACCATGCTGATAGTGGAAAAAAAGGTCATAAATATAGGTCAGCTGTATTTCTAACTGTCCTCCTTTTCTTATTTAAGTTAGTGTTTTAAATGAGTTGCATCACAGCCTCGAAGCAGACTAGTGCCTGTGGGGACAAGTAGCAAAGCCTGAGGTGTCTTGCTGTCTTTTGAATGGTGTCATATTGGAATATTGCAATTGTAACATGTAAATAAGCTGAACCAAAAAAGTGAGCTTTTTTTTTTTCTTTTTTGTTCTAAAGGGGTACAGAACTGGGAATCTAAAGTAATTTTTTCTCATGAATAAATCTAGCCTTTACACATTCATTTCTGCCTTAGTGGAGAACAACAAAAGTTGGTATGAACTTGCATGGAAAGTTGGCCTTCCACTTGTAAACTCCTTTAACCAAGCTCTATTTCATTTTCACATAATAGGATAAAGCATTTTTTTAATTCCCTGATGTGTATATATATATATCCCTGGTTAATTGTCTTTATTTACATATTTGGAAAGAGCGAGATTATTAAAAATACATAGATAATTTCAGTATTATGTAGGAAGTTGCTATCTATTATGAGGTTTTTACCTTTTCCATAACTTTCCTACATTCCTGCAGCTGGATGAAGGCACACCTGCGGATCCCAAGGGAACATTTGTTGATTATCAGACCACTGTGGTGAAATACTCTAAAGCTATTGCTGTTACAGCACAGGAAATGGTAAGAAATTTGGCCAGACCTGAGTAAAAGCTCTTTTGTGTACATAAGCATCATGGAACTATTTACATGCTGTTGAGTAACTCTGTATAATGCTGTTTTCCAATAATCTTGTCTATTTAGCAATAATTCTATAAAAGAAGCTATGATTTTTTAAATCCACTTGTGGACCTTACTGGTGTGCTGATAAGGTTGCTCTTTAGAAGAGGAGTGTTGGGTCTATGTATTGTGTTGCAGGTGTTGTACAAAGATACTAGTTTGTTTTCTATTAGAAATACAGCAAAAATATTTTTTATATTATTTTTAGTCAGTCTGCTTATTTGTTGCTGAAATACTGCCCTAGGTTTATTGATGACTGCAGGTTGCCTTTTTACAGTGTGTGCTGTAATTTAACTTAGCCCATGAAATAACATCAGTTTTTTCAGATGACTGTAATAGTTATGAATGCAGTTCAAGATGTTAAATAGTTTTTTCATTCATTTGTGAGATTAATCTGGGTTTAAAAACAGAAGAAAAGAAACTTTATTTGAAACTATTAGTTTCACTATACAGTTTACGATAAAAATGTTTTAGGTTTTGAAGAATACCTTGTTTGTTTTTAAGAGTGATGATGGATTATTAGCGTATGTTTGATGCAAGAATTTCCTGTGGAGAAGATTTTTAAGAAATTGTTTGGTTTTGCAGTCCAGAAATGTTGATATTACTGCTCTCTATGACATGACAGCTTATTTGTTAATAGTAGGAATTTGTCTAAAACTAGTTTTGCCCCAAGGATGGAATTTCGTGGCTTTTGCTAATATAAATTGGAGAAAGAAGAAATAGTTTTGTTTAAAGGTAGGTTTTTTCTAGAGAGATGCTCCAGCTTTTATACTGATGCTGTACCACGGCATTCTGCGTATGTGGCTATTTCTTTGTATTCCTGTCTTAGACACGTTTTGCATCGATCCTGGGACTTTCTCCATTTTTATGCTCCTATGCCACACGGGCTGAGGCTGATATAGGCTACTTCACTTTTGCCGACATAAGGTGGCTCTGAAAGGCAAAACGCACATCACTATTCAGTGTGAATAACTGCAGCTGGCCTATTGCCCTGCTATGTCAAAGGGTGAATTACCAGATCTAACTGCTGCTCTTTGATTACTCCGGATGTTCTGCGAGTGCCTGGTTACTGTGACTCTAATAAAGCATGCTCGCTTGGGTTTCCTCACGGAATTATTGCTGGAAGACAACTCCCTTATACTTGAAGCATTTTTCCCTGTTTCATCGGTGTGGCCAAATAAATGAGTGTGCTTCTAAACTGGAGTGTATTAACAAATTATTCTCATGCCTGTCATTTTTCTTTCTCTCTTGCTTGTGTTCTTTTTTCAGATGACTAAGTCGGTTACTAACCCCGAAGAGTTGGGAGGACTTGCATCACAAATGACCAATGACTATGGGCATTTGGCTCTCCAGGGCCGAATGGCTGCAGCTACAGCTGAACCAGAGGAGGTCTGCAGCTTTTAGACCTCTTTATTCTGTGCACACGGTGGCGTCAACATGGGTATTCTTTTACTATAGGGAATAAGTTTTCTATTAGTAGAGCTATGAATCAGCAGATTTTTAACAAGCATTAGGGATTACGCAAAAGGAATAACATTTCAATTTGCTGTAAGAAATTGGTGTAAGATCAAAGAATAGAAATGTTCAGTGAAAACCTCTATCCAGCTTCAAAAATCAGCAGCTTGTTATGATAGTTAACAATCCTGTAGATCAGGTCAGAATCCTCCAAGTCGCTTGAGGATATCAGTTACAGACAACTTGGAAACAATGAGAAAGCTATTATTTACTATACAGTTGTCCTTTATCTCATAGGATCTGATGAGTTACAAATATATTTATTTATCTTGCCTGTAAGAGATTTCAAATATGACTTCCTGTTATACCTGGGGAAAAAAAAGTACTTCCTGTACTTATTTTCAAGTACAGCTTCCTGACAGTTGGATGTGGGCACAGTAGGAGCACAGTTGTTTTTTACTGCCAGGCATCTTTCATACCTTAGAATCAGAAAACAATGTTGGAGGATTTGCTTCCTTACAGGGTATTAAGCTCCTCATGCTTACTATTTACCTCAGTTGGATTAACCAGCTATAGTAGGTGCTGCATATTCTGTGAGCAAAAATACTTTTTTCTCTTCTTTTCATTGAATTCCTCTGGTTATGGAGCATAGAAGAACTTGGTCGAGATGGGGGTAAGAGAGTATCATGAGATGTATCAGGTTATCTAGATAAAAGATCTCCACAAAGATTTTGACTTTGTAATTAGGTTTCACCACTGATAGACTACTTGAGTGCTTCATGATCAGTGGCTAAATGAAAAATGATGTCTTGCATTCAGCTTTATATTGTTAAATTGAATGACCATTGCACGTTACTTTTTGCCTGAAGTAGAAATAATTTCATTTGTGATACTAATGGCTGTGAGTCCTGCTTACGTATTAATCCAAATACAAAATTACATGCCTCAGTACATGCAGGTACTAGAACTAGCACACATGTCCAGTCAGGGACACCACACCTTACGCTATATAATTATTAATAAATCAGAAGTAGCTCAGTTTTCAGTATCACATATGGACGTAGTCACTTCTGGGGCGATGAGAATCTGTACAAGATTCAAAAATGAATGAAACAAGTCATGTATTCGTCAACCCAATTTCAACAGTGTAGAGCAAATGTTTACTTTTTACCCATTAGAAATATGTTTAAGACAGCTCCTGCTGACAACAACTTCTTTTTGCTTTTTGATTCTAGGAGATTAAATAGCATTACTCAAATGCATGCAGCCTTCTTGGTGAAGTTGTGTGTGCTTGAGTTAAATACTCTTGGCTTGGATAAATGCCTTATGCTTACCAATTTAGGCTTACAGATGTGTTCTCTTTCCCAGGATCTGATTCACTTGCTCTCTAGTTTAATCAGAAAGCCTTTTGTAGGGCCTATGTGAGTAGATTACAATAAATCAGTCCAATCTCTGCCAAAAATATAGTGATGGGCAGAAGTTTGGTAATAAGGAATCACCAGAGTGAATACATTTCCATTTGTGTTGACAATATACCCAGCATGACATTTACTTACTTTGCTCTTGCTCCCTTCTACCCTGTACCTCCTTTATCATGTAGATAGGGTTCCAGATCAAGACTCGGGTGCAAGAACTTGGTCATGGCTGTATTTTTCTTGTGCAAAAAGCTGGTGCTCTCCAGATTTGCCCTACAGACAGTTACACCAAAAGGGAGCTGATAGAATGTGCTCGTGCTGTGACCGAAAAGGTAAGGCATCCATCTGTATTGCCCCACAGAGTTTGTCTACTAGACTTCACCAGGGAGTAAATCAGTCAAGTTTTGTGTATGTTCACAATTTTTTTTTTTCCAAACTTCCCATTATACTATGATATTGACTGAATTACTGGAGGTTCTTACTTTCCTTCTTTTCTTTCAAGTGTTCAGTACAGTTCGTGTACTAGATAAGTCTCAGTCCTGTTTCTAATTTATAATAAAACATTATCCTCATACTGGAGGGACTGTGGTCCAAATCTGGTCCCCAAGACATGAGATGCAACTTGTGTCTTACAAGATACTTCCATGGAAACAGTAAGTCCATGTAGGTGGCAACAATTGTTATGATGAGGTTGATTGAGGACACGTTCTTTGTTCATCAGTGTCCTCTGCTTTTAAAACTGGACTGTTCTCATGCACTTAGCGTTTTCAGCCTGCCTGGGTTTTCTTGGTCTTTGGAAACACATGCTGCAGATGCCTTGGGTAGCTTGCATATGTAGGTTGCACTTGTTTGGACAGAAGTATTGTTTGAATGTAGATGTTTGTTACCAGATGGTGATTGTTTTCAAATGAGTGTTTGAACTGGAGTGGCAGTGATGCCTTAGCTCTGTAGGACTGCACTGTGACTACAGTACAAGACATGGAGCCGTTATTTTCTTCACAGGTTTTCTGCCAAATGTTTATTGACCAAAAAGGGATAGGAGGGATCTCACCTCAGCAGCAGTTGTGTAACATCAGCCAGCAGAAATTCACCTCCTTTACTATTGTCTGTGTTACAACATTGAACCACAATGAGATTTTTTTTTTTATCCTTGTGATCATATTACCGAGCAGTGCCAGAGAGATGGAAAAGTGTGACCCTGAAGTAAATGTAGCCAGGCCCTTTATTGACAGTACAAAGTATTGCAAGATAATTGGAATTCTTATTTATTGTAGTGGGGCAGCTTTTTTCTTTTAGATAATAAGGAAGACAACTGCTTATAGTATTGATAGCCAAATGCTATTGTTTGTACTCAGAGCAGATATAGATAAGACCTTCATGATCTACTCATTTATTGCTTATTATGCCTGATCAAGAGAAAGACTGTCTTGGCATGAATGACAAAGGCTAGTAACAGGCTTCCTATGGTGGAAAACATAACCTATGTGACTAATGCACTTACAAAGCAAGAAAGGAAAAGGAGAGTTTTGTTAAAGTTTGCAAAATAACTGATCAGTTTCAAATGTTGATTGCAGTTGTTTTAAAGAACCAACTTAACTCCTATCAGACAAAAAGGGTTTGTTTCATTGACCACCTTGTTCCTTTATTGTTGTTTCCAGGTCTCCTTAGTTTTGTCTGCCCTTCAAGCAGGAAACAAAGGCACACAAGCCTGTATTACTGCAGCCAGTGCTGTGTCTGGGATAATTGCAGATCTAGACACGACTATCATGTTTGCTACTGCTGGAACCCTTAATGCTGAAAACAACGAATCATTTGCAGACCACAGGTCAGTGTAACTGAAAAAGACAGAAGAGTGCGAGCACAGGGGAACAATGGAACTGGCAGAAGCAAAAGGCACGTGGAGATAAATTTTCTACCTTTCTAGATTCCCAGGAATGCAGTCAAATGAAGCAGCGGAGTGAGAAGAGTAATAGGAAAACTAGGTTATGGGTAGAGGACAGCAAACCTCACTTTGGTTGTTTCTGTGAGGAAAGTAACAACTGGAGAACATCTGCCAAGAGTTCTTCCAACAGACAACCACATCTGTAGCACTATTTTGGCTTTTTTGTTTGTTTTTAATTAAACTGTTTCATTGTATAGACTACCATGCACTGTCATTCCAGTAGGGACAATCACTGTCCATGACATTGAAGACAAATCTTGTCTATATGTCTTTTTTTTCCAACAGCTGTGTATGACTGTCTGCTAGTTTTTCTTGCTCAACACTGCGTATGGTTAATGCTGATGTAAGCAGCAGTAAGAAATGGCACAGCTATGCCACATGTTTTCTTCTTAGGGAGAGAAGCCAGTTTTTCCTTCTAGTAGCATCTGGAATATAACAATCTCAGTGTTTCTCAACGCATGAAGAGATTTATGCCATCTGACTGACTACCTTTGCAGTAAAACTCAGAGCTTCACAGACACAATACTGAATTTTTGCTTAGCAACCTAGCTGGCCAGCACAGCTGTTGGATAGCCTGCATTTATTTCCTGACTTGCTACCAGTTGCTCAAGAAAGAGGCAAGATGTAAAGGTGTATAAGTTGTTGCTGTTCTACAGAGTGAAAGTCGAGGCTTGTTCTCTTTTTCACCAGGCTAATGTTTTCTTTGTTGCTTTATGGGTAGATACTGGAGACTGGCCTCAAACAGTTTTCCCCTTAAAGCTATGAATTATAAGGACATTTGTTAGTTTAGATTACTGAAGGTAAATGAAGGCTAAATGGTTGTGCTATACCAGTCTTTTAGTTTCTTAATGTATGTTACTTATGGTGCAAATACTCAAACCTAAAGAGTACCTGAAGACCATGGAATGAAAGTCTCTCCCTTTGTTACACTGAGTGAATTAGAAAATAAGTTGTTGGTTTTTCCTGCAGGTGCCAATAATTTCCAGGCAGATTTTTTATATGTCTACAATTATAGTTCTCAGTTAACTTGTGTCATTTGTGAAGTGTATACTCAAAATGGTGTTTTTTTTTTTTTTTGTTTTTTTTTTTTTTTTTAATCTGAATGTTGCTGTGCATTTGTTTGCCTGATGTGCCAAAACTTAGGTATATGGTGGTGAAGGGGAACCCTGATAAGGTCGTGTTGTTTGTTCCTTTGGCCATTCTTGCTGCTGCCTCCCTCTGTCAAAATGATTGTTTTCATTTCCATATGGTATGCTGATTCAGGTGGAGGTTTGACACCTTTCAGTTTGTTCACAGCATGGCTCGATTTTCTTCAGTGTTAAAACGCAGTGTTTTGTTCCAAGATTTCCCTATTTCATTTCTTTTCAAGACAGGGTAACTTCAGTGAACTGCTTTGTATATAATATTATATAAATATAATGCTGCTGTTTTAATTATCTTGTTACTTTATTTATTTATTTTTAAATTGCAGCCTGGCTTGTGATACATTGTCATGACTGGTGTGATGACTTAGATCAGTTCTTCTATGAAGATGTTAGTCAGCAGAACATTGAAAAACATGTTTTTTTCCTCTTCTCCTTTTTACTAACTTCCCTGCCTTTTTTTTTTTTTCCTTTAGGGAAAATATTCTGAAAACAGCAAAAGCCCTAGTTGAAGATACGAAATTGTTGGTTTCTGGTGCTGCCTCAAGTCAGGACAAATTGGCACAAGCAGCTCAGTCATCAGCTAACACCATCACTCAACTTGCAGAGGTTGTAAAATTGGGAGCAGCTAGCTTGGGATCAGATGATCCTGAAACACAGGTGAGATGTCTTAACATTTTTCTGATACTCTGAAATAGACCAAAGGGGTTTACAGAAGTTGAAAAAGAGGCTAAAGGAACTTTTTGTTTGATAAGAACTTATAGGCCTTGTACTTTAAAGTGAGATAGCTGGATTTACCTCTCTGGGGACTCTTCTGGGTCAGACATAGCTCATTTTAAAAAATGTAATCAAGAGTCTAGAACACCAAGTGGAAATAGACAAGCTTTTATATAAGACACTTGGTTTTATTTCACGGGTGTGTTATGGCTTGGATGCTTTTGGGAAAGTATTGTTTTTGCTAAGTTATAATGGGACTCCTGAGTTATCACTTTGTTGTAAATACATTGCATCACTTTAAAGCTATTTATTGAGCTTAGAGCTGAGCTAGGCACTGTGTTACTTGCACAGGCTAAATTCTCAGCATTCGATAGCTGTATCTGAGTTTTTTTAATTTAATGCAGTAACTTAAGGTTTCAGCGTAGGTTATCTCAAATATTTTTTCAGTTGTTTCTTGGGATCTTGGTGAAATGGAAGTTGACAACTGTTGCAGATGTACCTGTGGTGGCAAATTGGTTTGAAAAAGTCTGCTTGTTTGCTTTGGGCTCTGAAAGGGATGTGTGTTCTGCTTTTGCATGATTTCCATGATGGAGTAAACTTCCAAGATGTTCCTCTCTGGAAAAAAAAAACACTGCTGGAAATATTTTCTTGTTTTTAACAGAGGATTTCCTTAATCTAGTAACATATTTGCAAATTTAAAAGATTTACTGTTTTACTCTCTACGTAAAAGCTGAGAATGTTCTCTCTAGAATAAAAGCTATTGTACAAAAGTAGGTATTTGAGGGAGCAATTTTATATTGCCAGTTGAAAATTTTAAGTGCATCATTTGTCCTAAATGGAGCATTTCTAATAGCTTTAGCACACATTACCATCACAGCATTTTTCTGTGGAAGCAAAACTGACTCTACCTGATGTGATAGAGTTTCAGATGTCTTACAGTGGCAAGGATTTTACTTTATAAAAGTTACAGTGAACTAAAAACAGGCATAAAAGATCATAGAATCATTTAGGTTGGAAAAGACCTCTAAGATTATCTGGTACTACCTTTAACCTAGCACGGCCAAGCCCACCATTAAACCATGTCACTAAGCTCAGCATCTACATGTTGCATTTCAGATGCTGGGCACGCTAGCATTTATAGAATCACAGCTTTGGAAGGAAGCTGCTGTTATATAATGCTATAGAAATGCAGTTACTGAGAACTGACTGTGCCTTTTTTTATTTCCCCTGAGCTTTATTTTTCTTGAATGTGTTAATATTTTTTCTTAAGATGAACAAATGTTCTGAAACCTAGGAAAAATACTTAGCACATTTTCTGTAAGTGGAAAGCACAAGGGAGAAGGCTTTGGAGAAGGTATTTCAATAGTACCCTATAGTATCTAACAAGGCTTTAGTGTCTGTATATTGTCTGTATATAACTTCTTGTAGTGTCTCTGTATTGTCTGGGAGTTCTCTACTTGGGCGTTCTTTTAGGAAGCAATATCTCTAGATTTGACTTTTCCTGCCCTTAATGACAGCTAAGTTGTATGGCACTTAATTCTGTCAGGCCACTTAAGGAGACTCAACATCCTTTTCCCTAGAGTAATGTCTCCCTCTAACATCTAGCTGAAGCAAGTACAATTGCTTTTTAATAGCGAATTTCACAGTTGGTGTGTAATGGTAGTTTGTATAATCAGTCTGTTTAATTGCTGTCGTCTGAAAAACATCAACAAGAACGTGGGGAAAAGTAAACCTGTTACAGAAGTTCAGAGGAATGACAGCCTACTTGCAATCAGCATTTCAGTTTCTTCACAGGAAATAGTCATTTTTATAAACTGACTAGTTGTATGAAATACTGTAGCTATAAACAGCTTTTCGTTTTCAAGAATATTACGTGTTTTATTGGGGTAGAGTGAGGGAGGGTGATTATATTTGTGTATGTTTGTGTCTTTACCTATCACTACTAGGCTTTGTTTAGCAGTTCTCTAAAAATCATGCTTTCATCCAGGCTGACATTTCTTGGCTGAGACTCAAGGCTATTTCTCATTCCTATAGGTTGTCCTGATTAATGCTATCAAGGACGTTGCAAAGGCCCTTTCTGATCTAATTGGTGCTACCAAAGGAGCTGCCAGCAAACCAGCAGATGACCCATCCATGTACCAGCTGAAGGGGGCTGCCAAGGTGAAAGCTTATTCTTATTGTCTGAAAGTATCAGGTACAGTCAGACTTCCAAGCTGAAGCTTGGATATCAGCAGTTTCTGGTTCACTGAGGTCTCATCTTGTTCTTTGTTTCATTAGCATTCTATGATGATACAGGAAAATAGTAAGATACTATTGGGTTTCCCTGAAGCTATCAGTTTTTGTAGGCTGTCAGGTAACTTTTGGGTTTTTGATGGAAGAACTGCAATCTTTCTAAAGAGAAACTTGCATCTTTTGCATGTCTGAGGGCAAATTCTCATCTAATAATGTCACAGACTAAATTGTGTCTTATAAGAAAATGTTACCTACATCCTGGAATCTGAATAATGCTCAAGATAGGCATGTTATGCTCCTTATTTAGACCTTGCAGGCTAGGGGGGAACAACACCACCAAGAACTCCACAGTAAGATGTTGTACATGGCCAGTCCTTTTCCCCTAGATGTTTCCAGGAAGTAGTATCTAAGTGTCAAAGCCCAAAAGTCATGTAGAGTCCACCACATCTATGCTATATTTGTGCTATATTTTCCTTGCATCTGTGATGTATTATGACAGTGCCTCAGAAAGATCTTTCAACTTTGTGTCTACAAAATATTTCCAGATGTGGAGACTTAGGCAGTATTACTTCTGCTTTCACATTATGGGAGTGTAATGATAGCTTTTTGTCTACAAGTTCTTACTCGTGTCTCCTCCTTACCTGTAAGACCTGCACGTCTGTTCTTTTCAGAGCAGATGAGAACGGCATACTGTAGAGGCACTACTTAAAAATGACCTGGCTAGCCAAGAAAAGTGGTTTCTTGGCTCTTTCTGCTCTGAAGAGCTATCTGTAATTCCTAAGCTGTCAACAAGCTGACCTTTCTGTCTCTTTATTCCCAAGACTTCAAGTGTGACTAGGTATTGTTTGTATGTCAACACACTGGGGTATAGGAAAGACAATGACAGGTTACGCTGCATTAGAACTATTGGGTTTGTAATGGGAACTATTGCTGCAGTATCTGCAGTAAGTTGTGCTACACTTCTGCTACTTACAGGCAACATTTATAAGCTGGCAAACACGAGAGTTGGTATTTGTTCCTGTAACAAATACAGTTAATGAAGCTTTTTTAGGCCCTATTAGAAATAATAAGATTACTTAGATCAATCTGCCTTGATTCATACCATGCTCTGAAAAATGCAAAGAAGGAATCATGCATCGTTCTCTTTACCTCTCTCTTTTTCAGGTGATGGTAACAAATGTCACATCACTTTTGAAGACAGTGAAAGCAGTAGAAGATGAAGCTACTCGAGGGACAAGAGCTCTTGAGGCCACAATTGAGTATATCAAACAGGAACTCACGGTAAAGAATAGAATAGCCATACATGACAGCTTTTGTAAATGAACTCTTAACATCAAACCAGGCAGCCTGGGGACTCCTCAAGCTATACTTTACTGCCCTGCAAGTAACTGCAATTGCAGTTAGATGCAATTTGGTTCCCTCCATCTGTTATAAATCATCTCTGAAAGTACAATTACATACCACTTCAGCCTATGTAATTTCAGATGTTACCAGTCCCCGCTGCAGGATTTGAGATGCTACTGTCATGTAAAAATCTGGAAGGAACTGGTTCTTTGTTCTTTAGACACAAAGCATTCACTGCAGATATTGAGTCAAATGCTCTTTGCTTTTTATTGAGCCTAACTTTCAAAATGTCTCTTTACTATCAAAGCTGTATTACAGTTAATCTTGCTTCTTTTTCCTTTATTATGATGTGATACTAGAAGCGCTAAATAGCCTGGTATCCAATATTTTGTCTAAGTAGGAATTAACAATAGAATAGAATTTACTCCCAAATTAGGTGTTAGACCATGACAGTTGTTTTTCTTCCTCTTTAAGATATAATCGCATAACCTACAACTGCACCTTTCAGTTACTCTTTTACCAGTAGACTGGTCAGTGACATAAATCAATGCTTGTGTGTTTGTGAAGAAGCCTGTTTCATTCCCTTTTTGGTTAAAATCCATTTTTAAAAAATACAGGCGTTTTCTTCAAAAAAATACTTCATAGTATTTTAATGAAGTGTTTGCTGTTTCCCACAGTATTCTGGAGAAACTGTCTGCTCATTGCATGGACAGGTCTCTAGTTTGCTGGGTGGATGGCTGGGCTCAAAGAGTCCTAGTGAACAGAGTTAAATCCAGCTGGCAGCTGGTCTCCAGTGGTCCCCAGGGTTCAGTACTGGGGCCAGTTTTGTTTAGCATTGTTTATCAATAATCCAGATGAGGGAGTTGAGTGCACCCTCACTAAGTCTGCAGACAACACTTGGGTCATAACAACCCCATGCAGTGGGATAAGCTTGGGTAAGAGTGGCTGGAAAGTTGGAGATACTCAAGAAACATGTGGACATGGCACTAAGGGACATAGTTTAGTGGTGGGACTTCGTAAGGAACAGGCCTGAGGTGGTAGTGATGTCAGTTTTTTTCATGGGGAGAAAAGTGGAATTCTAGGAGGATGTGGGAAGAAAAGCAGAGTGCTGGGAAGGCACAGAGAGGAAGCTAAATCTAAGGTTACCCAGCTCTTAACCTATCTCTTACAACAGTTAATGTATTCCTCTATCCGTAAGTGGTATGTACTGTTAGATAGTTTGAACTGTTTTCGGACAATTCTCCATGGAAAATCTTTAGGCTTTTAAGGGTCACCAAGTGTAGAGAAAGGGAAAATGCTCTACATTTTTTTTATCCCTTCTCCACCTCCATTTTTTTAAGGGGCATTTGAATATTTTGGTGATGTTCTCAGTCTACCCTGCACTGTGCTGGTTTTGGCAGCAAGGACTTGGTAGCCCACAGCCTTTGCTAAGGAAGGATCTCCTCATTTGAGTAGAGCAGCGTAGGCAGAGGTCAGGATGAAAAAATATATGTAACTGAAAGAATATTAATACTTTTAATATTGTAACGCTCTAAAAAAACTGTGAAACTGTAATCTAGGTACTTAGATGTCAGAGTTGTCCTTCGAGATGAATGGGTTAAGCTTTTCTTGTATCCTTTCTTCAGCTTATTGTTTCTCTCTGTCTGTAGGTAAGCAGGCTTATCAGAACCAGGCTGATGACCAATGAGAATGATATTGAAGTACTCTGAATATGTTTCTAATTTCCTGCTATTTGAAGGCTGCTTCCAGTTGTTGTCTCTTTTTTTGTGGTTTAAATTGTTCTGGTTTGACTTGAAGGGTGTCAGGCTTTCCTCCTGCTTCCACTTACAGGTGTTTCAGTCAAATGAGGTTCCAGAAAAGACATCATCACCTGAAGAATCAATCCGGATGACGAAAGGAATCACCATGGCAACAGCCAAAGCTGTTGCAGCTGGGAACTCATGCAGACAGGAGGATGTGATTGCTACAGCAAATCTGAGCCGCAAAGCAGTAGCTGACATGCTAACAGCTTGTAAGGTAAAGATTCACTTCCGTGCCTAAGACTGAGTTTTTTTTCCTTTCTCTCTGTAAGTCCCTTGAATGTTATAGTTTCTGTTCAGTTTTCTTTTTATTAATGTTTTACTTTTCCGATGAGGAAGTTAATGGTTACAGTAATTCTAAGGTAATGTAGTAACATCCCTATCAGAATTTTCTGTGCTAAATAAACAAAAAAACAAACCAACACTAATGCTCACTGTTTTATTTTTGTGATAATGAAGTTTTAATTAACCTGATTTTCATGTTTTCAGTATCTTACTTAACTGGAAGACAAGCAATCTGCACAAGCAGGAGAATATAAGAATAATGCTATGGTCAGAAATATGATTGCAGTATTTCTAGGAATCCCCTGTTAAAGGTAGTCATTTAGGTCTATTTTAATAGTCCTTTTCTCCCTAGCCAAACGTGTTGGTTTGATCAGCTTGTTTTTTTGCTTTACAAAAACGTGTTTGATATTTGCACTGACAATATTGATACCCTCTTTTCTAAACTTGCTTGAGCTCAACAACTTTTAAAAGCAGATGTACAAAACTTGGGGCAGGCATGTGTATGTTGTGGAAGTGACTCAAGAATCATTTGTCTTTTTTTCTGATGATAAAAAGGATCTATGCATAAATAAAAATGATGGTACTGTAAAGACCATATGAACTAACTCATTCCTGTTGATCTTTGTCTATAAATTGTATTTATTATGTCCTTACATGCATGCAAGATGACAGGAAAATGGTGTTCTCTGTGACTTGTGAATTTCATTATTTAATTGCATTCCTGCCAAAGTCTGTCCCAGATTACTTTTAGCTTAATACTGGCCAAATTGGAGGGATAATTTTTGATTAATGATCATTTTAAAAAACAAAGTGGAAAGTCTAATATAACGTAAAGCTGGATTTATACAAACTGTTGAATTAAACTTTTTATTTTGACTTAATTTTCTTAGAGGGTTTTTAGTGTCTGACTGTTCTTGAATACTTTGCATACTTCACATTTTGATTCTACCCTCTCTACTTGCTAATCTCAGAAGCATAACAAAATGAAACAGGTATAATTTGCACAAGAAAACTAAGCAACCATGCTAATTACACGAGAACTATTCCATATAATGTCTTGGGCAGAATCCAGTTAATTGAAACTTCTAGGAGAGGGCAGAACAATTTGTAATTGTGCAATGTTATGACAAAAGGCTTCAGCATCAATTCAGATGCTGAAATGCACTAAACATTCTTTGTCAATTGGAATTGGCTCGTGTAGACACATTTTTGTTTGGATCACTCTGCAAATGAGCAACAAATTCTCAAGAAGAGTCATCTGTTTCTAAAAATGTTATATGCACAGTGCAAAGCTTGGTATGTAGTTTTGAACATTTCCTTTGAAAGTATTCATCTTCTCATGTTCATTTTTGCTCACAGTTAATTTAATGGTTCTATAGTTTGTGGCTAGTGGCCTACAGGATGAAACTTTCTGCAAATTGAATAATATACTAAGGAACGCTAGAAAAGTGTTCACGAATTCTCACGGAATTAGCTTCACAAAGCAAGCAATATGCAGAAGGAAAATGTCTGGAAATCATTTTACTTAACTGTAATAATACACTGACATGGAGGCCTTCTCAGCCAATTTTGAATTCTTTGAATTAGGCTCCCTAACTTATTAAGAAAAATTCAAAATAATAACCAACTAGCTATAGCATAGTTTAGAACAGTTAAGGTAAAGGCTAATAATCTAGTTTTATTTTGTCTAGCTTTCATAAAATCAAGAGAGATTATTGGGAAACAAGAATGAGTCCACAGGAGTGCTTATTTTATGAACAATCTCAAATGTGGGACAAAATTGTCACGTCATCTAACAAAGTTTTTAAATAAACAGCTTATATCAGACTTGATTTAGAAAATCCCATTTGTAAAATTTTTGCCCAGAGATTGATATCTTATGCCATTAATTTTTATGAACTGTACATGGCATTTCCATGGTAAGTGATATCCCTTTAATTTTTAGAGTGGGAACTGTGCAGTGATGTGCAACTTGTTCTTGCTGATACATGAAAAACACTGTTTTCTTTTTCAGCATGGTATAGCTCATCTGTAAAATAACCACTGACAAGTAACCAAAATTTGAGGTTCTTTGGGCTACAATAAATGTGCCTTTATGTGATATATAGAACTGTGTAAAACATTGCTCAGACTTCACCAGTGTCAGTAATTTAAATTAATTTAAAGATCTATTTCATTGTCAGCTGCCTAAACCAAATAGTATAAGGGATTTTACTTCTTAAGTAGCTATATTTATATATACTTATGCTTGTTAATAATTTTTCTCTTATATAAAATAATGACTCTGCAGTAAGTAACCAGTGCGCAATATCAATATTCTTATGATTGCTTTTGGGAAAAAAAAAAAAGAGAGAGGAAAAAAAAAAAGTACTAAAGGTATGTCAAAAGCATAGTAAATAACTGAAGCAAGTAATCACCTAGATTGTTACTTAGCCAGGAGATTGAAGGATAGGATTATTCACTTTCCTCAGCACTCATTAGATTGCATCTAGAAGTATGGTTTTGGACTCCCCAGGACAAGAAAGGCATTGATTACACTGGAGCAGCAGCCCTCTGAAACCTAACATGAAATTACTGAGAAGAGATGGGGTCGGGCTGTTTACTTGAGGTGCATGGCACAAGAACAAAACACAGCAGTCCAAGATGGAAACCTTACAAGTTCCATGTGTGTTTCACTCTGGGGATGATTAAGTATTGGGACAGGGACCTAAGAAGAATATGAAATTTCCGTCTTTGGAGATTTTTAAGACCCAACTGGGAAAAGACCTAAGCTATCTGGTCTGAAAGTAATGTTGAGCCTGCTCTAAGCAGGAAGTTGGGCTACATGAATTCTCAAGGTTCCTTCAAACAGCAGTCATTTTTTTGTTTCTAAGACTGTTTTGGTATACTTTACGCCCACAAGTGCTGATGGGCTAGGATTTGTAGAGTGAGAGTCAGGTAGTGCTGCCTCAATGCTTTTCAAAGCACAAAGAGAAAATGAGGATTGATAGCAAAGAGAAGCCTTGGTGTGAGGAAATGTCTATTTCGGTTCTTCGGAAACATGTTTGTTTGAGCTTTGTCAGGCTTTGTTTGCATATCAGGGAACTTCTGTCACAAGTCCTAACTGATGTAGTGAGATTTATGTTAGAATATTTCTAGATTACAAAAATGTCTTTTTAAAATGAGTTTATCACTTCTTTAGTCTGCTGTGAAGTAAATGGTTTAAGATTTATCAAACCCCAGAAATACTTCCTAAGTATTTAGATATCAGTCTTGGTCATGTGTGCAAAGCACGGAGGAAGTTTATATTTCTCTCCTACAGATGCTTGTTCTAATTGCATGTATAAAAATACTTAAGTACACGAGGCATTTTAGGGTATTAAGCAATGTACTCATGTGGAGCACTGGGAAAGCCTGCTCGATTTGAAAAAGGAAAATAAGCAGTACTGCATTTTCAGGACTGCTGGAACTTATTTGAAGTAGGCTGAAGGTGGGGAAAAACCTATCCTGTTTCTCAATTCTCATTTCTGTTCAGATTATTTATTGCAAGATGAAGGGTTGGATGGTTTCTGTGCTCTGCTGATCCTGAGTTTACCAGCAGAGGGAGCCCGTAGACCAGCTCCAGGCCCAGCTGACAACAGCACTTGCTCTGGGTGTGGAGGGTTGCGGGGAGCACCCCAAATAGTGATAATCTTCAGCCCTAATCGAAGGCAGAGGCTGTGGGGGTGAATGTGGAATGTTCAGCGAGAGAAAATACTATTTTTAACTTATTTAGCAAGTTTTACTTGTCTACAACCAGTAATTATGTTCAATTTAGAAGTTCCCAATGAAACAGACATTTATTTTAGAAAATACAAGGCTTGAATAGGCTGCAGTTTTCACTTTTTATTATGTATTAAATGACTGAATTATTCAGCCTTATATCAGACATTATACTTAGTGGAAATCATTAAGAAGTCAAAAGCTGCTGCTGCTTGTCTGTATTTAAAGAGGTGGTTCTCACGCTGTCTATTGTTGTATGAAATCCCTATGTCAAGCTAAAGCCATTAATAAGTTTTTACTTAGAATGTCTGAAGATAACAAAAAGCAGCCAAGTGGTTTTTGGTGTCGGTTGGTTTGCTTTTTTCTCCCTCTCATGTAGAATAACAACATCCTGGTGCTTCTAGAGTACTTTTCATCTGTCGCTTGCAAAGTTTTCTACAAGGAACAAACCCCTGTCTTTGTTTTGTGGAAGGGAGAAGGAAAAGTGAAGAAAGGAAAAGCACTAGGCTGGTGCTTGAACTCTGGTACAGTGCTTTCTGGGTCCAGCCCAGTGCTTTGGCTTCTAAACCAGATGACCATTTCTGTATTGATTCCTTCAAGACTGACTGCCCAGGCTTACTATAAAATAGGGTTTTAGCATTTTTGTGACCTGAAACATGTATATACCCTTTTGTGGGTTGCAAAACTACTCTTACAGTTTTTATTTTTGTTGATATTAGTAAACAGGAAGAGCTACAGTGGCATAAACCTTGCACTGTAGAACATTGTGTGCAGCCCAAGAGCCAATTCCAGCCTCAAGATGTTTTCCAAGTGATATATTTTCATTAAAGTAAATCATAAATATTCCTCTATTTTCAGAACGTTCTTCAGGGGTTTCTGCATTTGGCTGTAACTGGTAGAAAGTAGTACTGCTGCTGGCAATACCTAAGGAAGGATGCTGAGAAAGACTGATGAAGGATAGCCAGAGAGGAAGATGTGCTAATAAAAGGAAATGTATTAATGCTTTTCTGAAAACTGGAACCTTGCTACTTTTGAAGCCCAGTTTGCTCACCTATATTACAATAGAAATAGCTGGCTCTCAAGCTCTAATGTCTTCTGTCTATTATGAGAAATCTCTTCCCCTCTCCTTCCTCTATCCTCTTTGCATTGACCTCCTCAACTGGGAGCAGTTGGGGGGTACTAATGTTGTTTTGCCTCCGCAGCAAGCATCCTATCACCAAGAGGTGAGTGAAGAAGTTCGAGAGAAAGCCCTGCGCTTTGGAACAGAATGTACGCTGGGATACCTGGAACTCCTGGAACACGTTCTCCTGGTAAGCAGGGGCCTCTGTGCACGTGCTGGGTCCCTTCCGATGGAAATTATGTCTCTGAACTTTTTATAATAGTGGCTGTTAGTGACATACTTTATGAACAGTTTTGTTATTCAGGAAAAACAAGCTAGAGCAAACTCCGTACTTCAGCTCAAACTGCAGGACATAAGGAAGACTGGAAGTACCTAAATTGGATTGCATTCTGGAGCAGATATGGAGGTAGTAAGGTGCTGACCTAAAAATGGTCCCCAGCAAAGAAATTAAAATGAGACATTTCAGTATTTTTTTAAAACCTACTGTAAGCTCTATATGTATTATATGTATTAGGCACACTCCTGTTCCCCACACCAAAGAGGTTGTGAAAACTTTATGAAAACAATTAGACATGCCTTTTGCAGTTCTGAAAAAGACAAGGCACCTACCAATGTCATCCCCAAGCCCCAAGTTAGCACCATATCACAAAGAGCTTTCCAACTCATGACACCCCAAAAGCTCTGAATAAAATTCCCCTGCAAAATCCATTCTCATGAATCCTGTATTCAGGTGTCTTTTCTTGACCACAGATATTTAACAAATAATAGCAGCAGAAGAGCATTATATTATAACTGCAGGAAGCAATAATGTGTGTTAGAACAAAGGTTTCTGAAATATTCAAGTTTCTGGAGATTATTTGAATCGGCAACTACATTCATGGACTCCTAGAGATTTCTTCTAAGAGGCTTTAAGTGGACATATTAAAGTATCTGAAACTGAAATTTGCAGCCACCAACTACAGATTAGCAAATCTAAGCCTCATTTACTGATGAGAATACAGCATGTCTAATCAATTACATCAACTTGTTTGTTTAAGAATACAGAACATAAAGTCAAATTTATGTTTATGCTTGCCACTACCAACGAAAATAGTTGAAGAAAGTTTGAGTTTCTTAATGTAATTCCTAGAGCTACATAGCAATAGAATCATAGAATCAAAATATCTCGAGTTGGAAGAGACCCATAAGGATCATCGAGTCCAACTCCTGGCACCGCACAGGTCTACCCAGAAGTTTAGACCATGCGATTAAGTGCACAGTCCAATCTCTTAAATTCAGATAGGCTCGGTATAGTGACTACTTCACTGGGGATCCTGCTCCAGTGTGCAACAACCCTCTCGGTAAAGAACCTCTTCCTGATGTGTAGCCTAAACCTCCCCTGCCTCAGCTTGACGCTATTCCTGTGGGTCCTATCACTGGTGATTAAGGAGAATAGGTTGGCGCCTTCCCCTCCATTCTCTCTCGTGAGGAAGCTGGAGACCGCGATGAGGTCTCCCCTCAGCCTCCTGTTCTCCAGGCTGAATAGGCCAAGTGACCTCAGCTGCTCCTCACACTCATACTCCTTCCCCTCTAGGCCCTTCACCATCTTTGTAGCCCTTGCAAAATTTTCACAATAGATGTCTAAATGTTTTTCTTTGTTTAAAAGAAATCTGGGTATTTTTTTATATTTGGTATCCCATACTCAGTCACAGTACTTGTTTCAAACTGTACAACTGAACAAATTTCAAACTATACACCAGAACCTGACAATTTTTGCTCATTTTATTCTTCCATCTTTGCTTACCTTCCACATTCTGTTCTGTTCTATAAGTCAAACAGGCATTTCTTATCTTAAGCCTCTTTTCTTTAAAACCCTGAGAATATTCTCCTCCCCCAAATACTTGCTGTCTTAGAAAACTCACCTTGACTCGTATTCCAACCAAAATTGAAGAGGATAATGACTTTATTGAAAAAAAGATGGGTGGAATGATAACTTCATCTCGACTGTTTGCAGAAGGCTGTGTAGAGCTAGTCATGTATGTAATACATCCATAATATGTTCCATAAATACAAAAAGAATCTGGAAAGTACATGAAAAAAGCACTGAACCAAGGAGATTAACAGCTTTTTGATCTCGGGACTCTTTCTCCTGAGTTCTGTTTGGATTTGAGAGATATAGTCTGGATGTGATCCAAATGATTTGTTGGTTTGTTCTATGTTTACCTGAGCTGTTCTCTTGCCATACACATTCTTGCCGTTCACATTCTACCTTAGGTTTGTTTTCCTCGGATTAAAGGAAATGACAGCAAGATGGTTTCAGAGTCAGAAATTCTTTTGCTTCCTGCTCTACATTACTCTGGTATTTCAGCACCCCTAGGTCTACAATTGCTAGAGATGACTGTGTGGGTATCTCAACACTGAGATGCCAAGGAGTATTATTCAGCAGCTGTATTTCATATAGCCATAGAACAGCTTGGGTTGGAAGGTGGTCTTTAAAAATTGTGCCCTGGGCAGGGATGCCGCCCACTAGGCCAGGTTGCCCAGGCCCCCTGTCAAACCTGGCCTTGAACATTCCCCTGTAGGGACGGGGCTTCTCTAGGCAGCCTGTGCCAGGGCTTCACCTCCTTGTGAAGAACTTTAATTACCGTTGTAAGAAGAAGATTAAGAGCGAAGAATTAGGTTCACATGGGCCCACTTGTCAAGCTTTGTCCAGGTCTCTTTGAATGGCATCCCTTCCTTCTGTTGTATCAGCTGCACTGCTCAGCTTAGTGGCATCTGCTCAGCTTAGTGGCTGAGGGTGCACCTGATCCCCTTGTCTGTCATTGCTGAAGATGTTAAACAGCACCGGTCCCAAGTTGGACCCCTGATGGATACCACTGAGGCCAAGAACTTGAGCACTTCAGCCTTCTCCATGTCTGTTGTTACCAGTTCTCCCTTCGCATTTATCAGAGGGGGTACGTTCTCCTTGTTCTTTCTTTTGTGATCAATGTACCTATAGAATCCCTTGTTATTCTTTGCATCCCTTTCCAAGTTTGGTTCCATCTGTGCCATGGCTTTCCTGGGCATGCACAAATTAGTCTAAAACAACATGTAAGCTATGTTCTTAGGAAGGCTGAGGACTGATCTGCTCTCCTACGCATGTGCCAATGCTTGCTCCATCTCAGTATTAATGTGTGCTGAGTCGAGTGGAACTTGAAAGCTTTCATTGTTATTCTCATGTCATATCTGTACATGGGTCTGCAGGGGATGAGGGTCTGTTGTGAGTTGTAAATTGCCTTTAGAACAATGTGGTTTATAAACCTTTCAGTTTTAATATTTGCATCCACTTGTTCAATTCCAGCACTGTCACAGCAATCATATAGGTGGCACTAGTGTTTCAGTTGCTGGAGCAGAACATGTTATTCCTTGCTATGGGGCCTGACTGCACTTAAGCATTTTTGGACATATTTGCTTGTGTGAAAAGATTACTTTTGAGATGCTCAATTTCTGCTGTTCTAAAGGATTATGCAATGAATAAATCCTAGTTATAACCTTATTGTTACAAGAGGCATTCATTTTGATAATACTGCAGATTGTTTAGCTATTGAGGATTCATGTGCTGCTGTTTACTATGGAAACTAGTTGGCTAAGGATCATCCTGAGGAAGCAGACCAGTGTACTCATACGTTGACACAGCAGTTGCAAAGAAATCAAATTCCTCATGTGTCAGAATTTTCATCAGGCAAAATCAAGGAAACAATTATGTTTAGTTTATTCTCTCGGAGTAAGGGGCTAGGCATTTCACTGCAAAATAGGAAACAGGCTAACAAAAACATCAAATGTACTAATATATTTTCAACGTGTGCCTAGTTTTCCAAGCTGCTTTGGGGGGGGGGAGGCTTGCAAATGTTAAGGAAACGCAGAACTGAATGTAACTTTGGAGACTCAACATCTTGTTTTGCTCCTAAATCTCTCCATATATCTGTCATTTTCAGAAGCAGCTGTTAAGTATAAATTAATTTCCAGAACTTAATCTTCTTTTTCTTTACAATGTGGTAATTAAAAATGCAAATGTTGTTTCTGTTTAGGGGAAGCCAGACATCTTTAGAAGTCAAATTCACTGTGTATGGATTTTTTCCATTTGAAGAAGGACAGTGTAGTACTTGATGCAAATTCATTTCAGAGGTTTCTTTTTTCCCATCAGTTTAAGGGTCTTGCCAGGGTTGGCATTTCCATTGTGTTCACCATTGCTGACTTTTTCCAGGACAGGCAACTAGCACAAGTTTGCACAACTCCCTTTCTAAGAAAGAAAATTACAGTGTTCAGCCAAGTTGATAACACTAGCAAATTGTCTCTTCTCCCACAGTTTAGAAAGACTAAGCTTGATGCCTAAATATAATGACTGTAATATCTGAGAATGGAGTGCCCAAGCTGTGTATTCCTCCCACATACTCCCACTGAGGTTTGAAGGATTTTGTCCTAGTTTTAGCATTGAGAATCACAGAATCACAGAATTTCTAGGTTGGAAGAGACCTCAAGATCATCGAGTCCAACCTCTGACCTAACACTAACAGTCCTCCACTAAACCATATCGCTAAGCTCTACATCTGAAAGAATTTGCAGATAACATTGGCAGTTGCTGTAGAAATGGCCAGTCCTGACTCTTTCCTAGTATGCATCAGCCATTGCAGTATAAACTTTGCTCCTAGTGATTCATGGACAATTGTACTTTTTTTCAGATCCTTCAAAAACCAACTCCAGAGCTAAAGCATCAGTTGTCAGCTTTCTCCAAGCGGGTTGCTAGTGCTGTTACAGAGCTCATCCAATCAGCAGAAGCAATGAAAGGTGAGTTGGGTAGCCTGGTTACTGGCATGGTGTACCTTTTAGAGACAATGTTTGAAGTACAAAAATCATGGATCAAAAACTAACAAAGACCCTTTTA
Organism: Heteronetta atricapilla; assembly: GCA_011075105.1. Lineage (NCBI taxonomy): Eukaryota > Metazoa > Chordata > Aves > Anseriformes > Anatidae > Heteronetta > Heteronetta atricapilla. The sequence continues at coordinate 7,189,988 of CM021740.1, forward strand.
CTATGTTCTAGGCATCTTGGTACCATCTAATTTAATACCTTTAATTTCTCTCCCAGCACTTACTTGTGTACAAGTTACTAACGCCATTATCGTGATCTTAGTCATGACACTTCCACGTAAGTAAGCTTACACTTAGATGGCAGTAACTCTTTGCTTTTTTCTACATGTGTAGCAAGGAACAATGTTCCTCACCAGGTAAATAAATTGAATACTCTAGCCTTTTCTGCAGTCTTCAGGATATTTTGAAATTTCTTTTTTCATTTTCTAAGAAACCAAGCCAGTATCAGATATTTTGTATTCCCTAAGTGCTTTTTAAAAATCTAGTTGCAATCCTCATCTTCAGAGACATTTACTTACTTCCAGTAATTTCAGGATTTTAATTTATTTACATTAAAATTAAATTACACTTTATCCTTTTGAATTCCTTTTTTACTTACTGCCTGCTGGCATTTTTTTCTTCACTTTAGAAGTTTCTTCATGCAAAGTATTTTTTTTAAACATTTAGTTATCTTTTATTGATTACATGGTAAAATTCTGCCTCCTAACTGATTTAGATTGTGAATGTTTTCACCTTTGCAAAATGCCTTTTTTTTGAAGAGGAAATCCTAATTTTTAAAAGTTTGGATTTCTTGTGTTTCTGTATGCTGCCTCTAACAAAAATGCTATTATTTTTTCCCTGCTTATCTGGATGAGGTTAGGGTTTAATAAAGAAATCCTTTGTCTTGTACACCAATTAGGCTGAGAAATTGTTTCTGGTAATGTTTTGGTCTTTTATATATATGTCTGTATGAGCTGTACCTCACTAGGATTACAATACCATGAACTTCAGTTTTTTTCCAGCACATCATAAATGGGAGCATGTCATTTTCTATTCTCATGTGATTTGGTCATTCATAGCAGAAAGTGCCTCATTCTGTAGATGGTGTGAATCCATGATCATTCAAGGTTCTTTTGTTTGGTGTTTGAATCAGAAATGGGTTATACTACTCTTGATGCAAAGAGCTAGTATCCTTCTACCCCTTCGTCCTTAATAATGATTAATGTTTTAGTCGATGTTTTATTAAGTTTACATAAACTTCCTAATCAAGTCTCACTAAGTTTAACAAGGTCCAAAGAGATTGTTTTCTTTATTTTTTAATTTTAACTTAGTCTTCCTTTGTTCAGTGTACATTGCTTCCCATCCTTTTCTGTTTCCATCTGTGATGCTACTTTCTCCCTTTGCCATTTATGAACTTAGAGGTTTCCTTTTTCTTTTCCTTCTCTCCCCAGAAGCTGATTTTTCTTTTGTCTGTTTCATTGCTTCCCTCAATTCAAAACATGGATGGTTTCTAAATCTTGTCATCCAGAGAATAATGTTATGAAATTGAAAATAAGGATGCACTATGAACTTAATAAATTGAAGATGATCTCTAGCCAAGTATTCACTTCATGGACCTACAACATTTCTTTGAGTCAAGAGTAATGCCAAAAACACAACAACAAAAAAACTGACCTTTGGATATGTTACAGAAACTGCTACTGGCCTTTTCTAAAATGCATTAGAAACACACTGCTGAAAACCATGCTTTCTTCATTCAGTGCTAGCTTCATCTCTAACCAGTGCCAAAAAATAGACTGAAAAGCATGCTGTGGACAGTTATCTGTTGTCCATAACTTGTCATCTTCAGCAATGTTAGATTTCTCACTGTACCTTACAACTTGATCAAGGTTTTAGTAAGAGCCCAGATAACTGAAAGTTGAGTGAGAGCTAGTTTTGTTCCCAGTGTGGACAGTGTTCCTCTTTGAAGCTGTTTTAATATTATGCAATTCTTAATTAAGTTACTTTCATAACAGATTTGCCTGCTGAATGCTTTTATTATTATTATTATTTTGCTCTCACTGGCATAAATTACAGTATTTTATCCCATTATGTTACTAAAATGAGTTTTTTTACAATGCACATGCCGTATTTGACACTTGAAGTATGATTGTAAATCACCCTGTTTGAATGGCAGCTCACAGTGGCACTGAAGTTATTGTCTTCGTCTCTGTTAATTTCAGGGACGGAGTGGGTGGATCCAGAAGATCCAACGGTCATTGCAGAGACAGAGTTACTAGGGGCTGCAGCATCAATTGAGGCTGCAGCAAAGAAGTTAGAGCAGCTGAAACCAAGAGCCAAGCCAAAGGTGAGTGTCTATCCCAATTGTTTCTTTGAATAAAGCAGATGATGCAAATAGCCCATATGTTGGCCTAGTGTTTGTTACCATCCATGTTAATGGTATAAAAATCAAACATTTGCATCAGTCTCAGTGCCACTAGATGCTGCACTGGGTGGGACTCACCCCTGAAGGAAGAGGTTGATAAGATGCTTTTCAGGGAGCGGGTCAAGCACAAGTCATGAGCAAGCAAAGGAAGAAAAGCCTAATGTTAGAAATGCTTGTAAGTGTCACAGGATCATTACTGTTGATTATGTACCTTTCTGTTTCCAAACATACTTTATTGATGTGAAAAGACATTCTTACTTGCTCTCCTTGGAAGACCCTTTGTTCTCATCTGAATGTGTGTAGTATAGTGGGAGGAAGCAGCAGCAAAAAAGAAAAGATTGAGCAGAATGCGAAAGATTCAGGATTTTGTAAGATAAAAACCATAATATTTTATTCTATGATAAAAGAGTAACTACTTTGGTACCAGATCAGATGTGTGGTATGACCCTTTTTCTTCAATTTTCCTGAAGGAAAATAAATTACAGTTCACTGTGAAAGCAGGTAGTGCTGTATGTTGCCAGGTCATTTCAAATGTGTCTGAATATGTTATATAAAATAAAGCCAACTATTTTCATGAGTGGTACAGAGGGAATGTATGACAGTGTTGTTACTTGTGGCTGTATGCGTGACTGGATCACCCAGAATTGCTACCTTTTGCCTAGTGTGGAATAACAGTCAGGTTTTAGAAGAAATTACCATGCTGCCCACAATTGTATCTCTTCAAAACAAAATTGCACTTTAGTTTTGTAGTTGAATTCAGGAAGGACTATGTATCTCTTTCCTTGTTTAAGCTGCTTTGTAGGTACAGAACTGTTTTCTAACTAAAGCTAACAGTAAAGCTAATGAAAAGTCTTGTCAAAAAGCAGGGGCTCAAGAACGTACAGTGTTGGATTCTTGTTTTCAGTGCAGAGTGGTATTCTGCCGTTCAGGAACATCAGATGAAATAGTTCTTGGTAACTTCACGGTTTCAGGACTTTTTTTCCCCCTTTGGTGACAGGAATAAATTAGCTCATGGAAAAGAATTGTTCTTTGTATTGCGTTTTTTTTTTTAAACAAGTGCATCCGTTTTGTTTATAAAGAAAAAATGGTCCCTTATAATGAGATTTTACAGAGCAGAGGACACAGACTGAGTTGGAGGAGAGGAAGAGTCCTCCATCACCTTTTCTATACAATCATTGCACAATACCATATGTGCGTTGCCTAGTAACTGCGGAGCAGTTTCCTTCCAACATCGAAGCCACTCCAGGGTCATTGTAATTTTCTAGTGAATACAGATCCCACACCTGCTCCTCATTTAACATGTTAATTTGAGTATCCAGTCTGTGTGTGATTTTTTGGTCTGCTTATTTGTCATTTTCTGAAAGTAAAATTCATATTCAACTCTTTGTTTAATTTGGGAGTTAATCAGCCCTTACAACGTTTTCTTTTAGATGTTTAATCCCTTTCACAGTACAGAGTGTGATGCACATCAGTGGTACAGGGAAGATTGCAGAGTAGTTCAAATACCATTTTTTCTCTTGAAGAGTTAGTTTGGACAAAACTGGTGTTCTCTAGTGTCTTCCCAGAGTAGGATTCCCTGTGTTTAACAGTCTCTGAGTCTCTGACGCTCAAGTCTTTGACAACATACGTGGTGTTGCAGAGTGAATGCCTTGGCTAGGTAACAGGGTTGATACAGTTGATTTTTCTTATGCTTAGCCTACAGAATGCACCAATAGTAGTGATTTTCTACAATGGAACAGACTGCTGGTCCAGCTACACCAGTATCTTGCTTCAGTTAATAGTAATCATCATTAAGTGAGCCTACAGACATTCTCTGGTAATTTTAGAATAATTTGCCTGCAAGAAACCACCATCTTAGTCCTTATTAATTAGTGGCTGATTCTCTATTTCTGGGGGAGCCTCTTTTAGACTTAAAATTTTCATCTTTGTTCTCCAGTTTGTCTGTTATCTCTAAAGAAAAAATCAGTTGTTGAAGGTAGGGTTGTTACTCACTTGTTCCATCTGAAATTTTTTGGTCCTTTTCTACTTTTTAATTCTTTCATTTTGCTTGTTTTCTCTTCATATTTTTGCAGTCATCCTATCCTCATGATGTCTTAGTCTAAGAACAATAGTATGAAGCTTTTTAACTTTCCACTACTGGAGAATCATTCTTTCTTTAGAAGAACAGTCTCTAGTAAGACACGGCCCTGCTAACTGCTGTCCAGATTTTATTGTATGGTGTGTGCATGTCCTGTTAGCTTTGAAGCCTGGTAGTTTGGCTGCAGGTGAATATCTAAACATCCCAAGATGTTTAGACTGCTGCTAGTTCATTGCCCCAGTGATATCCTGTTAATATTTGTCTTCTGAGCTTGTATCTTGCAAGTGCTTTGAGGACTCTCCTAAATAGGCTTTGCTACTCCTCCCCATAACACAAAAACTGGAAAAAGCTGATCAGTATTTTCATTACAATGTTCAAGGCGGGGAATCATCTGTGAAGCAAGAGATCTTTATTTTTTATTAAGCAAGTTTTGGCTGTTGTATTTCCTTTAAATAGTTACTTTTTTTTTTTTTCAGAGCTTGGAATTTTTTTGTTTTCCTTCTCTGGGCAGTTGTGTCTTGCAGTGCAGCCACCTGTTGACCCTAGTTCAGTAAATATGCCACTGGCTGTAAAATAACAACCTCCCAAATTTGTTTTTGAACAAGAAAATCACTTCAGCTAATAAAAACTACATGTTTCAGTAATACTGGAAAGAACACTTCAAGGAAAATGGTGCTGTAGATGAAGTACAGCAACAGAGAGCATTGCTGTACCCGCACTATTCTGTTGGTATGTTCTTCATGCTTCTTTGCAGGCACGTGCCTTCAAACACAATTGTCTGTAGCAGTCAATAAGAGTTCCCTGCTGTTAGCTTTCAGCAGTTTATCCTTTTTTCCCCAAGATGAATCAAATCTGGATGTCTTTTTCTGCAGGACTCTGTGTGATATGTTTGATATATTAGGTTGTTATTTAATCCAACTATATATCAAACATATTCCTACAGTGTCCTGCCCTGTCTCCGGGGGTTTTAACATAGTAGAATGCAATATGAAGGAGTACATTCACTCTCAAGCAGGTTTAGAAGACTTCCTGCAGACTCCTAATCTAATCCAACTTTAAATATATACATGAAGTGTTCCTCTATCAGTAGATGTGCTCATGGAGGGACTTGTAAGTTCTGTAGGTCTTTTTATGATAGCAAGCAGCAGCTATGCCAAGAATTGTCTTTCACTGAAATGGTTGTGTTTTCCATGCTCAGTGCATTAACATTACCCATATTGGTTTTCTCTTTATGAAATAGAAGATGAGAGCTGCTTCAAAAGAAAATGGTTTGTCTTTTGTAATTCTTTCTTATGTTTAGCAATCTCACTGGGGGTTTATTTGTTCTCCTATTAATCGTGACTTTATGGTACCCCTCATAATGGAGAGTCTGTAGAAAACTGGCTAAAAGACAGTACAAAAACAAGGATTTTTTAAATCAATGGCACAATCAACTTCTTCAGGATTATTTTATATTACAGAATGTGTAGCTAGCCTAATAATTTTGGATTTTCTGTTCTGGTGACCTTGTCTTCCAACTGACCTTTCCCATACATAGACAGTAATTAGTAGCTTATTAGTTTAAGGTTATGGAGAAAGTGGTGCTGGTCTTCATGGTGGCAAATTGAGGAAGGAGAAGCTAATCACTTGTCTCAGATTTTCTTTTTTTTAAAAAAATAAATAGCCGTCTGAAGTAACTAAAATCTTACAATGTGAAATTTTCTGCCAAATATCATACCATTGTTGCTAACTTTGATCATGAAGGCTGTGAACAGACACAAGTTGAGAGTACTGTTGATGAGTGTGAACCTACCGTGACACAGTCTTCAATAACGGGAATGAGGACAATAATAACTACTCTTGTAGGGCTTTCTTCTGTGCTCAGTCTTTTGACTTCAGCATGTCCTTGTTGCTAAGGAATGCTTTTAGGTGGGTACAGGCAGGTAAACATACCCACAGTGCTGATTATGCATTGTGTCTACTCCATTTCAGACATAAGCATCCAGCCCTTAGATATAATACCTGAGAATGCTGAAGGAAAACTACAGGGAATTACTAGAAAACAAGTTGTTAGAAAAGATGAAAACTCAACAGAATTTCTATAGCTTCAGTGCTGTGTAAGGCCAGCTCAAAAATTATTTATTCAGAGGGGATCTACTGTCAATAGATTATTATTTTTCCCCATAAATCAAAGGAGTTGATTTGATGACAGGAAATGTAGGATTTGGAAGTTTGAGAAACTCAGTGTAATTACCATTTAGATACAAAATTGGTCATGATGTTACATTGCAAGCATAGTAAAAAATACAGGTAGAAAATGATTTACTCACTTTACGAAGACATATCATATTTCTATTACAAGGACATACACTTCAGTTGATGGCATTAGCCCAACAGCAACACAAGACAAATATTTTTCTTTGTATTAAGTGACTCTTCCTAATGGTTAAGAAAGATTGTAGGTGCCAAACAAGTTCATCTGCGCATCAGTTTTTATTTTTCAGATCATTAAGTTTTTCTGCTCTCCATGGACAATGTAGTTCCATCTTCTGGACTTGGTTTTAGTTTTATATGGTGGCAGTTACGTGAAATGTTGTAGGATTGAGTCACTGCTTGATGTACAATTTTATAAGTAATTGTCACTACCTATTTATTAGTTAATGAATGACTAATATTACATCAGATAGTAGTAACAGCAGAAAACCTGTGTTAAATTTAGATGGATGCACTTAAAAAAAAAAAAAAAAAAAGAGCATTTGATCTGAATGGCTTAACTCTAAGTTGGACGAAACCTGTATTTCAAAAGCTTAGTCTCTTACAAAGTGGTCTGTTGTGGTATTGTATCCACTACTGGTCATACTGTGTTGGATTCTGGTAGGTTTGTGATTTAATCACAATCAAAAGAAATTGTATTGGTTTATTTTGTGTGTGTGTGTGTATGTGTGTGTGTATATATATAAAACAACCAGTCATAACCATTTATCTATGTATTTTGTTAACCATTCAGGAAACTAGTAAGATGCTTAAATGAATAAGCATTTCTAGTGCACGTCTAAATGATTAGCAAGTCAAGGAAAGTTTTTTATTTTTTTTTTATGGCACAAGAGATTTGCCTTTTAAATAGCAGGAAACCTCATTAGGAACAGTTATCTGTGTATTTGCACGTGCCTGTTTAAAGACATGGCTGGGTAATTGAATTGTTCCAGACAGACCTTTGGTCCTTTGTATCTCCCAGGTGACTAAACTGGACTACTGCACAGTGCTGCTCTCTATATAATGGCAGCGCTTACCAAAAGATGCTAAATCTATGTGTTTGCTTAGTTTCTATTACACTTCTTAGTACAGGTGAATGGGATGCTATATGGCTACCACTAACCCTCCCATCTCATTTAGTGATTCTGGAAGCCAGTATTGTAGCACTACAGAGATGATTTTGATATGTAAAGGCAAAAATTTCTTTTCAGACTTGTAGGTTTCTGAATGTAGTTTTGAGTATCCCTGGTGGAGTGTATTAAGAAGTTTAAGGCAGTTCTTGAAATACCTCATATGATACGCAATTTCACATGTGATCAGCCACAAGAGTGTTTTAATATCTAAGTTCACTTAACGTTGATTTTCAGCTGTAGACCACATGAAACTCCTTTGCAGAAAACAACTGCACCTCTTTTTTAATGTACTCATTGGTTTCAAAATCTTCTTGTCCCAGCTTACATATGTTGTTGATCTTCAAAATGTAACTGCTTTCTGGTGAATAATGTGTGGCATTGTTCTTTCTTGGTTATAGCAAGCAGATGAGACTCTGGATTTTGAAGAACAGATCCTGGAAGCAGCTAAATCCATTGCCGCTGCTACCAGTGCCCTTGTGAAGTCAGCTTCAGCAGCACAGAGAGAACTGGTGGCACAGGGAAAGGTGGGTAAACAGGAAAAGTAGCAACAGTGTTGAGGGGAAGCATTGAAACTGAATCTAGTCTCTTAACTGTTCTGTGTTAAAAGAGTACAAAAGAAGCTTGGGAATGGACTAGTGAGAAAGTCAATCTTTTCATTCCTCATCCAGAATACATGGCCCAGGCCTGGATCTATTTAAAATGATGCTTCTAATTTAAGTCTAGCAACTGCAATCAAGTAGTTGGCTGCCTCAAAGGTTTCAGTTGCAGAGAGGTTGTGGGGTGTTTTTCATTTCATAAAGAGATGTGATTCAAGCTAATAATGTAGAGTCCCTTTGTCACAGGCTGGGGGTCCGAACCCAAATGTCACATTATACAATAGCGTTGTGGACAGGAATAGCAAAGGGCCTCACTAGTTGTGCCTCAGTGTTTTGTCCAATGGGGACACACGCCTGCATGCAAATCGGGTACATTTAAGTGGACATGCTTGTAAATACCAATGAAACAGTGCTAATAATGTGCCATTATCCTTTTGGTCTTGTTAGAACTGAACCCTTTGTAATCCATTTCATATTCATCACTGTCTTTTTTTTTCCTGTTAATATAATTTGAAATGCAAAATTTGAATGGGTATGTTGCTTGTGAGAACAATTTGTTTATAGGATCATTGTTGTTGTATAGTTATGGTTTCTAATTTCATCTAAATCTTTATTCTGAGCAGACTGCATCATGGATCCTGTTACAAAAGAGTTTCTGTCTACTTAAACTGTGATTCCTGTGGGACTTTTTGCTTTAGTTCCAGCAGGAGTACAACACACTTGTTTTGGAACAATAACAATGCAATTGTTTGAAAAGACCCTCTATAAGCTGTAGCTTTTGAACTTTTTGATAACACACAAAAGCTATTAATTCTTACTGAAATGGACTGTGGAAACAGTCCCCCAGATGACAGTTTTGACCTACATTACTGCTTCATTTAGACTATTGTGCAGTCTGCTTTTATGTGATAAGACCTGTTCTTAATTTCATTTCATATATACAGCTTGCTTTACTTTCCTCACCACCACCACTATAGAGTTATATGTTGTGTACGGGTGTGAGCCCTGCATATCTGTCTGGTAGTTATGGATTCTCTGCTTTCTCAAATATGTTTTCACTTGAATCTTTCAGGTTGAGGCTAATGTCACTTGCATGCTTTCTATCCAAGCTCAGAAAATCACTAAAAACCACCTTAATCTGTCTATTCAAGGAAAGCCATAGTCTACTATTCTAATAGAAGCACACCTGTCAAATATAGTGCCATAGCAGCAGATTTGTCCAGCCTGCTTTACTGAATTTAGCCGTTTTGCTTTATCTTTCATTATTCTATGGTTAATTACTGTAAGATCATCAAGTTTTTGCATTGAATGGCTTTTACTGATAACTGCTTGCCTGCTTGGATCTCTTCTCTTGAGCCAGCAGACAATGCAGTGATCTTTAAGGAAAGAAATTAATCCCAGCCAAAATGAAAATGGAATGAAGAAAACCTTCAGAATTGTTTATGCGAGTTTCTCTCATGATACACAAATAAATAAGGCCTAAGATATTTCTGATACAAAGAAGCAAAAACCCTTTCTCCTTCTCTCCTTTCTGTCTTTAGTAATTACTAGTTTTTAGATAATTGTTGCTTCAGGTTATCCTCAGACACGTGTGCACCTGTACCTCCAGATTAGTCAGAAATATGGGAAGCTGGCTCCTAAAATGATTGACGCAATTCTTGCCCATACTGAATGGCTCCAACCTGCCTGCTGGGAGGATTTAGTTGTTGATGCTGGAGGAAGTGTTTTGCTTTTGCAAGAAACTTTCTGAGGCATGTGATATGGACCCTGGTATGTAGGAAGGAAGGACATGTTTGATCTGTTCCACATCCATCTCTTCAGTACTGAAGAGTAATGACTACTGGCTTAGATTTCTCACTGACCTTTTAATTGGTCTGGAGGCAGTGGGAAATACTAAGACAACTGCAAGAATATATGTGAACCAGGCACATTCTTGTCCCACTTAAATTTCCCACATTACATGGGAAAAGCTGTGAAAGTAACTTAAAGGGCAAACTGGCACAGTATTGCAGTTGAAGAGTTTGTTAAAGAAATTTTACTTGAAATTAATTTTTATAGCAATTTCTGCAGAACAGATGAAGTCTGGGAAGTTGGATCTGATCTATCTTCTTTTACCACACCTGCCTGTATATTCTCTCTCTCTCTCTCTCTCTCTCTCTCTCTCTCTCTCTCTCTCTCATACACACACACACTCTGGACACCAATGTCTACACTCCTTTATTTATAGACTACGTGAAATGATTTTTCTGGGAATGCTTAGGCAAGAAAACTTTGAAACCTTATGAATTCAGGAACTCTAGCGTATTCTGTCATATAACTGAACTCTCATAACATGACAATAGTGTCACCATATCCTGTTTATGTTGATGCCATGCATAAGGATTCAGTTCTGGTCCTTGGGATCCTCATTATGCACAAATCCTTGTTTCCATTTCTTTTAAAGCATAGCAAGGTTCTGGACCATGTTTACATTTCACATCTTCCAGCTATTATCCCCAAAACTTCCAAACCCAAGCAAACTGGGGGTTGGTGACCAACTACAAGCTTTTATTTCCTGGTTTTTCATTTGAAATTGGAAGAAAACTGTTTCTTGGTTGTTGCTGATGCTATGGATTCAGCAGCAGCAGTGAACCATGCAGAAAAATGGGATGCTTTCCTCAAACGCTATTACTAGAGTCGAAGGCAGTTAGGGGACGTCCCTGGGGAGCTTTCTGCTTTGAACCTTTCCATAATGCCAGAATCAGAACAAATTCAGAAATCATGTAAATCCAAATGTGTTGTGGAGACAGAAATAACTTGTTTGAAAGGCCCAGAGTTAATGATCTACTGCTTAGTGTTGCTTAGGCTAAAGTCTCAGCTGCAACAGCTGTTACTGTGGGATTTCTAAATGTGTTTCAAGGGTGGGGCAATTCAAGCAGCATAGCAAGTTGGACACCACCAGAGCAGGCAGATGTGTCCTGGAAGCACACTTAGTTATCGCTAACTTTCAAGTGGATTTTGTGCTCCTTTATCTATGTGTTGTGCTCAGTAACAGCTGCAGGTGTTGTCGTTTTTCACTGATCACTGCTTATCTAAATCAAAGACAAAACAGCTGTATTTTCTGTTGCACTGTAAGCCATCTCTGAACTGTTTTTTCAGGTTGGAGCAATCCCTGCAAATGCAGCTGATGATGGACAGTGGTCTCAGGGACTTATTTCCGCTGTGAGTAACTACTTCTCTTTTTTTGTTGGTCCTTAACGTATCAGGCACACTAGCACTTTCTCTGCAGAAATAATATCCTGTGAGAACACACTAATTTTCTTTACTGACTCCTAGGCCCGAATGGTGGCAGCTGCAACCAGCAATCTCTGTGAAGCAGCTAATGCCTCAGTACAAGGCCACGCTAGTGAGGAGAAGCTCATCTCATCTGCGAAACAAGTTGCAGCTTCTACAGCACAACTTCTTGTGGCTTGCAAAGTAAAGGCTGATCACGACTCTGAAGCCATGAGGAGGCTACAGGTACTTGTTTTCTTCATTACTGAAAACCCACAGCAGTGCTACGTCAACACTGTTTTAGCACTGCTGAACAAATCCAGGATTTCTGGATGTTTCTTGAATTTCCGGACTTATCCTCACTTTTCCTTGTGGGATTCTGGGGGACTTCAGTTCACTAAGGATGAAGTAGTGGTGCATTTCTCATTACTCAGCAGTAGCTAAAGCTCACTTCAATGTTTGTTTTATTCTTCATATTTGAAAGATGTTGAGAGATGCGAACATTAACTAGTCCTTGCCTAGCCTGGTTTAGATGCGATACTCATAGCTGTATACTTTTGATCAAGTACAGGAATACATGAGCTGAGAAAGTTTGTGTGCATTTTTACAGCAACTGAGTGTAGTGAGTTTCTCTGTAGTTATTCTGTATTCAGTTAGGCCTTCAGGGAGAATCAATCAGAGAATCATTTAGGTTGGAAAAGACTTCTCAGATCATCAAGCCCAACCATTAACCTAGCCCTGCCAAATCCACCACTAAACCATGTCTCTAAGCACTACATCCACACATCTTTTAAATACTTCCAGGGATGGTAACTCAGCTGCTTCCCTGGGCAGCCTGTTCCAATGCTGGTACAACACTTTCAGTGAAGAAATTTTTACTAATATCCAACCTAAACCACCCCTGCTGCAACTTGAGGCTGTTTCCTCTTGTCCTATCGCTCGTTGCTTGGGAGAAGAGACTGAACCCCACCCTGCTAAAACCTCCTTTGAAGTAATTATAGAGAGTGATTAGGTCTCCCCTGCACTTTTTTTTTTTTTCTCTAGGCTGAACAACCCCAGTTCCTTCAGCCATTCTGCCTAAGACTTGATCTCTAGACCCTTCACCAGCTTTGTTGCCCTTTTTTGGACACACTCCTTGATGTTGTTGCAAGCCAGGATGTTGTTGGCCTTAGACACCTGAGCATACTGCTAGCTCATATTCAGCCAGCTATCAACCAATACCCTCAGATCCTTTTCTGCCAGGCAGCTTTCTAGCCACTCTTTCCCCAGCTTTCCCCTGCAGTGTTGCATGAGGTTGCAAACTTAAGAAGGCTTAACTTGGTTGCACATGAGTATCCTTCTGACCTGTGCAAGATTATGCATATGTTCAGTGAAGCATTTGCCAGCCAGGGATGTGGTCAGTTTCAGATTTCCTTCATTTCTAGGTGTCAAGAGACCCCAGTTGTGAACAGAAATTTTCTGAAATGGAGAGTTGTTGTCAGACCAAAAAAACAACAACAACAACAACAAAAAAAAAACACATACCCACAACCAGAATTGGATGCAACACCTCAAACTATATCCATTTTAACATTTTAAAATGAAACTGGTTCATTTTTACATTATGTATGTGGTACGGGGGGTAAAGTCTACTGTTTCCTGGAGCTTTGTTTGAGGGTGTTCACTTAAAAATAGCTACAGCCTTTTCTGACTTCCAATCCTGCATGCTCAGCCTGGAATGTGAGAACTATTTCAGCACCTTTTTTTTCACACCAATATCTAGTATCTTTGGTGACAGTGGAATTTCCTCTTTTTTGATTTTACCACAAATACTGCTAATGGATGCTTATATATAAGCTGTCCATTATAACAACTGGCATGTGGATAGGTAGAATCAAGTCTAGCAGAAATACATGACTGAGTAGCTGTCTGAGAAAGAGGCACTGACATTGTCATTTTTTCAACATAGAAAAATGGGTTAAGTACTTAGGAAGAAAAAATAAATGCATGAGGGTATGAAATGTGTTTGTTTCCACAGAAAGCAGTGGCATGTTAATGTTATCCTTAGGGATGAGATGGTTTTAGTGCTTTAATGTGGATTCATATGGACTGGCTTTGTCATGGGTCTGTGGGGGAGGTATCAGTAACTGGAAGATACTTCCAACTGTAACTCAACCTTTACTTTCATATCCAAATGCCAAGATGGGTTTCAATGAATTTTAAATGCAGAACAAAGAATAGAAACAGGAACAAAATCATGTACTAGAGGCTGTGTTTTCTCAGCTCTGCCAGGAAATTCAGGGTACTCAGTCACTGTAGGCAAATATTATTAAATAGCCATGGAATGTGAAAAGTTGGAAGGGAATGTGAAAAGGAGACAAGTCTAAGCATGGGTTGAAAGTGAACTTTGCCACTTTACTAAGCTTTACATTAGTCCCAAAATGAATAATGAAGGAAAAAGCAGTTTGCGCTTGGAAGTAATGTCCTTTATCATAGCAAAAACAGTGAGTTGATGTCTACCAAATACTTTTACTGGTAGATTTGCCAAATCTACTATGTTTTTTCAGCTGGCTTTGCCCCCAGCACAAATGATTTTATATAGCTTTAATCAGTAGTTTAGGTACAGGAGTTTGAGTATATTATTTTTCTCTTTTCTAGCCCCACAAACAGCTGCAAGCTTTGGGAGTAGGCATTTGAACTGCATTTCCCATGAATGCTGGCTTGGAATGCACTGTTAGGGAGTCTTTTCCAAAACTTAAGGAAATAAGTGGAAATGTTTCCATTTGCTTTGGATCAGGTCCAGACTAGGCAAAGCAAATTTCAAATGACTTGGTTTTTGGGTCATTTCAGGTGGAAAAAGAGTTCAGTTGAAAGGGAGGTGATATTTGAGATATGGAATAGGACAGAGGGGGTTTAAGAGCTGGTCCATGTGGCTTCTCTTCCTGCTGCCTGCATGCCTCCAGCATGTCAGTGTAGGCTGTCTTGGCCAGTGGCCTCTGTGGGAACGAGTGTTCTCAGCACATAACACCCTGGGGACATAGGGAGCCATGGAACAGAGAATGGTCTTCCTATTCTCTCTTCCTGTCACAGCATTGCAAGTATCTGCCTTTTCTCTGCACTCTGTGATACCATTAATGTTGTGTGTTGATGTTGTTGACATATGCTGTATGAGCAGGACTTAGTATGAGATGTTACACTACTGGATCAGATCAAAAGTTCATTAACCCTATGTAATTTTTTTGTTGGTCAATAGATTAAGCTTTACTTACATCTGTCCCAACCTCCTCTTGCTATAACATCATTCCATGCAGCAGGAATATATCAGTGACATGCAAATCCACTCCTGTAGCTCAAAGGTGTAAAATTTAGTTTGTGGGATAAACATCTTCCCAGTCCAGGGGTTTGAGTAAGGGAATAGGAGATTTAATCATTCACATCCTTCCCTTCATGAAGTATTCAATTACTCTTGAGAGTATTTGGTCCAAAGTAATGCTGTACAGGATTGCAGAAGCAAGTTTGAGTGATAAAGTCATGTCAATTTAATAAGATTTTCCTTCTGGTATCTCAACTAAATTCTTCACAGGTGTTTCTCTTGCACAGGAAGTAGAAATATCTTTTGGTGTTCTGTCCCATTTCATAAAGTTGTTTCTTTGCTAAATCACTTGAAAGGTGGGTCCCCAAATGTATTTCAGTATTTGTATGTTAAACTGAGTAGCACATGTATAGATAAGTCTCCCAGTCAGTCTCTCAGAATGAGTGACCTATGAAACATCTTGGCTCTAAGTCCACAGCAACCCATAAGTTTCTTTTCTTGCCTCTGTTCTGACATCGATGATTAGATAGAGAGGTGGGAAGGAGGAGGATTCCAGTAAGAGCCAAGAAGGAGGCATAGGTCAAATCTTTGGTGTATCAACCAAGTTGAAATACAAAATATCAGACACATGCCTTATCTGGGACAAATTTTAAGAACTGCCAGTGATATATCAAAAACCTCATTTACACCTCCATGTGCAGTACCCCTTAAATGATGGGCTACTCTTTTAGAGTCAGCTTTCCATGATTTTCACCAGTTCTTAGTACATTAGAGCAAATTCAATGCAAGATCATCTGATGCTGAGCGCTATGCTAGTCAGCTGTCTGCACAGGATATTTCCTAGTCATTGGTCTTCGAGACCTGAGTGCTCCAAAACAAGGTGCTAGCTCCACCTTTGAGCTCTCATAGAAGAGACTGATTTTGATCAAAGCTTAGATTTTTGGAAGGATTACTTTTCTTTTCACTGGAAACAAACAAAAAAAGGATGCCTTCCTGTGAAGGTAAGCAAAAATGTTTTAGTTTTGGTGCTCAGAAGAATCAATGCTACAATTACACATTTTTGTTATTACTGAATTTCTTTCTGTCTTTTCCCAAGGCCGCAGGAAATGCTGTCAAGCGAGCATCAGACAATCTTGTCAGGGCGGCTCAAAAAGCAGCATTTGGAAAAGCGGAGGATGACGACGTTGTAGTCAAAACAAAGTTTGTGGGTGGAATCGCTCAGGTTGGTACAATCACCAATAACTAATGTGGAGAAAAACTGTCATGGAAATGTAGCATAGCATTAAATGTTCACATGTTTTATTTCTGACTAGACAAAGCTATATAGAGATCTAGGATAAATCACTTGCCTCAGTTAAGTAACCGCTGACATAACAGCAACATGAAATGCTCTGGCGTGACTATACTTCTTCATTGAGTGGCTGCCATAAGAGCAGTTACAGTTGTCCAATACCTGGTCAATATTTGTCCTGATTAAATTAATGGTTCTTTTCAAACTTCTATTACGCACTTTAAATATCCCCAAGTCTTAATGGAACACCAGTTTTGTGTGTATATCATCAAAGACAAAGTGTGAGAGATAAGAACTGATAACACTTTGTTACACTGACCTTACTAAATATGGTGAAATAATAACAAAGATTTCAAGGCTCTGATGTTGTACCAAATTCTGGATTCAGTGCTATGAATAAGAAGAAACAACATCAACTGAGGTTACCATTTAACGAACTGTAACTTGTCAATTTCTGTAGTACCGTCATGTCTCCTTTGGCATTTCAAGATGTAGGAAAATACTTTGGTTCCATGCAGCAGTGAATATGGAATTATACTGTCACACAAACAATATGTTAAGACATGGTGTTTGTCTAATTTTTGCTAATTGGACAGTGAATAATGGAGGAGCCCAGCATTCTAAAATCCAGCATGGATGTATGGTAAAACTATGCTAGAAGATACTTTTTTTTAATCCCCTATATGTAACAAGTGGGAATAAAGTACTGTTCTTGATGGAATCTGGGAAACATTTGAGCAATTCCTGCTGAAGTCGTGGAAACTTCTGTGGATAATGCTGGGAGCCCTTTCTGTGACTAGTGCCATAGAAAAAGAAAGATGGCTTCATAGACAGTATTCCTTGCTATCCTAATTCAGGCTGCTTTTTTCTAGATCATTGCAGCCCAAGAAGAAATGCTGAAGAAGGAAAGAGAGCTGGAAGAGGCAAGAAAAAAACTAGCTCAGATCCGCCAACAGCAATACAAATTTCTACCCACAGAGCTGAGAGAAGATGAGGGTTAACCTGCTGAGATATTCTTCTTTCCTTTTTCTCTCTATTTTTTTCTTTTAAAGAAATAAGCTAAAGGGGGACAGTACAGTGAGAACTGGCCTGACAACATTCTGGTATGCCAAGCACTTATCTAAATAAACTGCTTATCATATCTTTGGATGAGCAGAGGGCAATAAACACTTGTTCTTTGTCATCTGGTCAGCTGAGGTGCATGGTGATCAAATAATGGTACAGTATTAATTTCATTCCTGTTCCTTCCTGGACTTGCATCTCAGGACAAAATGTTTTACTTTTTATTGAAGATTCTAAATCAGTATTATTGTCACTTTCCTGATGCTTGACATAATTATTGTTCCTTGACTTATTATAAAAACTTGTTATAAAACATTCGTAGTATTAATAGGAGAACAGTCAAGAAATCATGCATGTGATAAATATCACATGAGCTGGTGGTTCTCCCCCCTACCCTTGTAATGAGAAGATCCAGTCAGAAAAAGGTATGTCTTGAGTGGGAAAGATGCACGTATGTGGGTTTGAAGAAGATGCCTGGCCTCTTTCAGTGTTATATAGCTGGTTCATCCCAAAACTGGAGGAATTATCTCTGCACCTGTTTGCACTAGTGTTATTACTCCTTACCTGATACCAACAAGCTTCTGCTTGCACAGTATTATGGTTCACAAAATGTGGCAATAGCCATTCTTTAGAGAGCGCAGAAAACAAAGAAATGGAAACCTTGTCACTGCCTCAATCATAGCAGGTTCATGAAGGAAAATGCTGTTTGAATTATATACCTCTAATGTGTGACTACTTTTACAGTATTATACACACATACACATGCTCTCACATTGGACTGAATAGTTTGTGTTCTGTCTTGTAATTGAAATTATCTGGTTTGTACTGTGGGATTTCTGTTAGAATGTATGTTAGTTAAAAAGGGAAATACCCAGTACAACAAAAGACTATCACAACTCTTGCTATTCTTTTAATAATTTCACTTGTAATTATTTTGTTTTGAAACCTGTGGGTGTTGTAGGAGAAAAGAATAAGTGATTTACAAGTAGACCTTTCCTGTAATGTAAATAATAAAGATCTGGACTCTAGGGAGTTTATTTTCATACTTGGTATTGATGAAAATGTACTCACCAAAGAATTGCAGAGAAGGAATAGCAGCAGTCTGAGCAGCAATCTTTGTCTTCAGCTGCAGAAAGGTGCTGTATGTTCTCCGTATCTCTGTTGTGACCTAAAAAATAGCAACATGGGTAGAGTGAGTAAAAACTCTGCCTTTTATCCTGTCAAAGAAGGAACATGAACCACAGCAAATTTAACTGGCAAAAGCCAAACTGACTAACTGCAGAAACACCATCCCTCTTAACAGCAATTTCCAACATACCTACACCTCCACTCAAGCCCTCTTAATAATGTCAAGTCTACTTAGGTCAAAGGATGATGCCACTACAGTGCTTCTGAAGGCTGTGCTGTCATTTAGATACCTGTAAAATACCTCCAACTGAGCCTATTATGTTATATGCAGACTCATCTAGTCAACATTGTTGCAGAAATACTTGTCTTGTAGACTCAGAAGTAACCCCTAGTGGTAGGTTTACCAGTTTAGATAGTGCTAACTCATTTAAGTTACTTGCATGACATATAATTAACAGGAATTTTGTCACACTAGTGTTAAATATATAGGAAAAATGATTACAAAAATAATAAATATTAATGTGTACAAATATGTTGTTGTTGTTAGTCTCTTCTCTGGTACTGAAATATTTCAGACAATAGAATTGTTGGAGAATCCATACTGATGAGAGGGGGAAAAAAAAAAGGAAACCCCAGATAGAATCATTGGTAATTGACAGATGTGCAGTGATGTGTAAGCTTTTGTGCATACACAACCCTGATTGTGAGAGATGCAGTTCTGAGTTCTGCAATACACAATTCCACACAATTGTGGGTTTTTTCCAAACAACTTTTACACAGTGAATTCAGTGGGTGGTGTAGTGTCACAGAAACTCAATGTTAAGAATTCCTCGCTTAAAAAGCCTTCATGTAAAGTTCTAGGTAGAAAGGTAAATCAGTGTTACTGTTGTAAGACCTAAATACAGACAGCTCTAAATGATGGGGTTTTCTGATGATGATGGAAGGCCAAGCTTCTTTGCAATCTCTCTCATATGTTCCTATCATTTTTTGAAAGATCTGCAAGACAAATCTGTTGTTGTTCCCCTTTTTATCCTATTATTTAGTTTCATTAAAACAAGAAGAAAGATGCTGCTGCCCTTAGTACCTTGCCATTATTCTACTATAGGTATATATAATAATGTTGTAATATATTTTGGTCAAAATGGTATTTGCCAGTTTGAAAGAAGCCACAAGCCTGGTCAAGTTCAACTTTATGCAGAAATGGCATAGCTAGAAAATTTTATCAGTTCATAGATGGAAAGAGCCTGCTCAAATTATGTTCCAGATAAAGTTGCTTGGGAAGTCCATTTCAGCATAGTTATTTTGACGCCTCTCTATTCCTGATTTAATGCTTGCTTTCTCTCATTTGACAGAAAGTGGTGTTCTTTTTCTCCTCAGCTATGTGCTCCACAGAGGAACCACAGTCGGCTAAGTAACTGAATAGAACAATTCAAGGAATATTTTTTTTGCTGTGAACTTTGGGTCTCAATTTAGGAAACATTCAGAGAATATAAGCACATTTATGGCTTTCTATTTCAATTTATTCTTGATGTTATAATTTGCAGTACCACTGAAGTCCACATGTGAACATCTGTGGAGTTTGGAACTAGTCCATGCATTTATTTGTCATGGAAACTTGCAGCAGTAAATGACAAGTTGGGGTGAGAGATGGAAGTTAGCTAATAGGGAGGACAGATGTTTACTCTGTGCTGTTAACTTGTGAAATGGTAAATGGGCTGTTGTATTTCACCCTTCTTCATGTGGATTTCACTTTAAGGAATTGTATGCAAATTAAAAGCAAAATGCCTCAAAGTTGTTTGTGTACAAATAGTCTAGTGTTGTTTTCCCTAACTGTCCAGAAAATAACTTGAATGGAACATTTTATCAAGTCTAAGTTTTTCCTTTTCTACATCAGAAGCTTCAAAGTAAGAAAAGGTTTAAAACAAAAATTGAAGGCTAGACTCTTGTTTTGTCTGTCCCTTCCCCTTTGACTTTCTGCATCTTCATTACCTAATTCCTAGTGAAGGAATGGATAATTGTTGTAGAAACTTTCTCTGTCTAAATGTGTTTAGCTCATGAGCAAATTTTTGGCTCTTAATCAGACCAAACTGGTAAGATGTTTACCTCAGGAGTTTGGCATGCATCATCATTAAATTTATCCCCCTCCACTTAGTTTTTTTTAATCTACAGTTTTGGATATTTTTTTGACTTACACTGTAATTGTTGTCCCTACATAAGTGCATAACAATAATTTATCTGATTTGATTATTTGATTTAATCATGTCAATCATTTGATATGATTCCTGGAACCTGCTTTTCAGTACTCAGGGTAGTGTAAGTTAAACACGTTGTAGTTGTACCTGTTAATGGAACAACACATTTCTGTGGCACAAAGTTTGGTGCCACATGCAGAAACTTAGTTTGTTTGAGATGCTAGTCTGTTACAGATGGCTATTTTTTTGACCTTAGTATCTGAGGTGAAGTCTGATAAATAAGTTCAGAGGTGACAGGTGCACAGACTGGATCAGGCTCATGAGCTACTTCACTGTTAACATGTGAACTCTGTCTTTGGGCACCCACCAAGCAGCATTCAGTGGAAAACAATGCAGATGTCACTAAGTGAATACAGCACAGGGTAAAGCTACATGGGGGTATTTCCAACTAAGAAGCATCATCACGGCTTTCATCAGGATGGTCACAGGGACTTATTCTGCTTTGGAGGACCTGGTACTGAGACACAACAGCATTCATTTCTTCAGTAGCTGGTAGTTCCGATACTTCTGGGCAGAACATAGTCTGTGTCAACTGCTTGGTAGTTGCTGTCCTTGTTTTCAGTGTAGCATCATTTTAGCATGTGTTGAAAACGTCCTAGCCACAACTTTAGAGACTCTAGGGAAGTTAATTTTTTATGCTTGCCCAGTAATGTCTGAAGACTTTGAGACTAAACTATGTTTTTTTTTTTTTTTACATGCTTCGATCCCTTTTGACCTTAACATTTTTTCTTAACATTTTTTACAAGTTATTTTGTTTTTTTTTTTCCCTTTCCCTTTTGTTCGAAGCACTTATGAGAGCTGGTCTTTCATCCTCAAGCATCTCTAAACAATATATATACCAAGTTTTCCACTGATCAGCTCTTTCTGGCATTGCTTAGGACAAATACTAACGTGTTGGATTTATCCACTCTTACTTTGGATAATGGAAGTCTTATATTCAGATCTGATTTTATTTCCCTACTGATTATTTTATGTAATGATATTTACTTATGTTAAAAATAGATGTTATGGGCTGGTGACTACTTGGTGTTCTGAAGTGTCCACCACAAGAATTTATAACAGATGAAGTGGTTTTCTTTTCTCCTGTTACCCCTAACTGCTATGCCTATAAAGTCAAAATCTTTTTATTAAAAATATTAGGTGGAACATGAAGTTCATAACTTCAGAATTGCTGAACCTGAAAATTCCCTCATGGTACAGCCAATTGTTGATTTAGCAGTCTCAGAAGTGTTTTGAAGTCTGTGGAGAAGATTGCATGAAGACAGTCAGAAAAAGTTGGCTATTTCTTTAATACAGTTCTTACTTTTAAACTGCTGGATTTAATAAAACCAGTTGGAATTTGCAACTCCACACAGATCAATATTCAGTATTTCCTAAGCTGTTAGTATAACATATATATAAGATATATATCTTTTTGCTCTGAAATGATTATCTGTAGCATGTTTTCTCTGAATATGGTTCACAATCAATCTTTTTGGTGGCTTTTTGTATTTTGTAAGGTGCAATTGATCAAGTACGAAGATTAAAACAGAGGTTTGTTCCAGCAATATAGTTGATGATCTTTCAATTCAAATTGCATTTAATTTATTGAATAAAATGTTTACTCGAACAGAAGCAAGCAAACTGTTGACCTGATTAAGAATAAGACTGGTTAGCCAAGAACTAAATAGATGAGTAGTGGGCGTATCCAGGAAAGGGCTAATATTTATATTCCCATTTAGTCACTAACTGGTCTACATTATTTTTTTTACATTAAAGTTTTTGTATTCTGTCAGCTCCAGAGAAATCAAATGCATTCTTTTCCTGTAACTATATAGCAGAGGGACTAAAACAGTGATTGTGATTGGTGCCAAGAACAACCCCGTCTTTCACTGCCAATGCTTTAGACAAACATCCTGTCTTCCAGAGTTGAAATTAATCTGCAAGAATTTGTGCTCAGTGCCTTGGTTTTGCCCCATGCATAGGCTTCTGGTAGGGCATTAGCCTCAGTTCTCCTCCAGCTTTTACTTAATGCTTCATTTTTCTTCTTTTTGTACAAGAGAAGTGACAGCTTTTTAGGACTTTGGCCCAAAGCTCTTGCAGGTTATTTAAATCAACCTCTTGCTTTACCAAAGCTGCCTGCAAAATATGAAAATCCTGAGGCACTGAAGCCTTTTATTGTGACACTTTATCCACAGAACCAGTTTTGAAGTGTACTCACAAATACCTTTACTCATCTGCAGCTCTCATCCATGAGAGAGACATTAACAGCACCACGCTAATGACTCCTGTCTGTCTGCAGTTACTTTTTGCCTGCGGCTATATAAGGATGAGAATTTTCTCGTCTAAAGATCCATCTTTTGTTTGCATTTTTAACAGTAAGCGAGTTGAAATGATGCTATGTTTCTAAAATAGCACAGTTTCTCTAGATCCAGTCTAAGGATTATATTTAGTTATACTTCTATGTAAATTGTTGCCTGTACTTAAAAAAAAAAAAAAAGCATATGTAGCAAAGCTGCTGTGAGACATCTAGTAGCTGCTCAAGCATATATTAAATGCTTATACTTGCGACAGTTTTGTATATTTTACTGGGGGAGGAAGTTCATTGCTTTACTTAACAATTCAAATATTACTAGATTTTGAATGTAGAGAGTTAAAGCAATACAGTCACTGGGAATATTTGGGTTATGATCTAAGACAGAGGCATATTAGGAAACAAAATGGGTTTGTTCTTCAAGCCTGGACTGGACTTTTGTCTCATGAAATCATTGGAGACTTCAGCTAAATGTTTATTTCTCTTCTTTTTTTCTTGTATTTGTTTTTGCCTGCTCACATCTACTTGTGGTTTTCCCTGAAAGTATGTTTTAGTATGTGGAGCTTTAGTCACAGTTTTGTCTATCTGGGGAGAAACTAGGGCTCTTAGCTTAGAGATTTATTATCAAAATCAGAACCAATCTATTTTCTGAATTAAGAACAAATCCTTCAGTGGTGTTTATTAACTGCCACTACTGACAGGACACTCAATCCCTAAATTCACAAAATTGCATTGTAGGAACAGAATTTGTCCCCCTCATCTATGGTCATGAACATGAATAATCACGTTCTCATTAATAGATTTGAAATGAGGTGGGTTCAAGCAACCCCCACGTTGGAGGAGTATCTGCTATGAGGAGTGTTAGGAAATGAATATATTCATCAAACCAAGCCCAAAATTTTGCTTTATGAAATCAGGAGTGATTTCAGCTAAATGTTTGAGTGCCAGCCTAAGTTTGAGCATGTTTCTTTTTGCCTTAGAAAAATTAAAGTAAATGAGAACTTCAGTATGAATGTGTTGCAGATCTTATGTATTTTGCTGATTTCTTCTGCCCCAGGACCACGTTAATGAGACATCTCACATACCAAAATTGTGGGGGGAAAAAAAACAAACAAGGTCAAACAGAAGACCTCAAAAAAAAAAAGAACAGCTTCAAGCTTTATAGATCATTTCACTGTCAATTGTGTTTGGCTTACAGTACCATTATCATCCTCTATCATTTAGTGATAATAAAGGCTATTTAGGGTAATTTTCTAGCTCAACCACTTCTGTGACATGTCTGTGATGCTTCCCGATCCTGTGACCCATCAATTCAAGCCACAGGCCACAAAGATAATTTTCTGGTTAACATCTTTGATTGTTCAGGAGTCATCTCTGATCTCTTCCAAATCATGTGAGTGGCTCTTTATTACATGGCCAGATCAGTCATATTTTGGTTTGTCCAATATCTTGAAAAGAGGCTAGATGCAAAAATTTCTCGAGGAGTTTCCTATTCCACTGGAATATGCTGAGCATCTCCTAGACTAGGTGATGTGTAAAACAACCCAGGCTGCCAGTGCACTCATTCCAGAAGAGGCCAGACTCTATTCAGATCTATCGCTATCGTAAGGGTATCAGACACTAGACAGAGAACCTTCAACCTAGAGTCCCTTTTCAAATGTATTTGCTAGCAGCAGAGTTCACACTTGTCCCCAAGTAGATTTATGAGTAAATTCATAATGTCAGTAGATGAAGATAAGAGGCATTCCTTTGCATTTTGTTGTTTCATGTTCTTGTTCCTCCCTGCTTAGCACTTTGGGTGGTTTCTAATGTACTAATAAACTTTTGAGTGGAGGGAGAAATATTGGATAGAGAATAAGTTGCAGATTATTTTCTTTGGGGGTTGTAAAGCAGGCAGAGTTAAGAAGAAGCTTTGGATTTTATAGAGGGCTCTCTACAGGTCTAGTGGGTCATCTTAATACAGTGGAATTGAGGTGCCAGCACAGCTTTGGATGTGTGCAAAGGTGGACTGCAAATGTGGCTGAAAAGGAGCCAAACCACAGACAACTCTAACTTCTGCACTGGACTAAAGAACTTCACCATGAACAAGAGCAAGGTGAAAGCATGAGATAACAGCTTTACACCCGTTTATCAACACTATAAAAGATGTTGCTGCATCTGTGCTGTTTTTGCAAAAAGGAAACAGCATAAGGGTTGGGGGGATATACTTGGATTTTCCTGTAAAAGATTGATGCTGACAGAAATCTCGGGCAGGAAGTGCTGTGATACCTTTTTATTCCTAGAGAAACTCTGAAAATACATAATTTGAGACAGAAAACAAAGCATTTGATGTGTGTTTTTTTTCAGATTTTTGTTTCCAAACAGGGACTACTATCTGTAATTGCTCTCTGCTGGTCAAAATTAACCATGGAATTCATACAGCAAATGTTGCTGTCCTCTGAGTGCTAGTGTTGTGCGATGCTGCGATGGCCTTGTTCTGGTAACAGGTTTCCCTAAGTGTTGAAGGGGTAAGTCAGACCTGCAGTGACACTATTGGTGGTGAAAGGGCACTCGTTTGCTGAATTACAGGATCATGTTTAAAATAAGGTAAGCTCAGATGTTGTTTTGGTCCCTTTTGATCTTGCGGGCAAGTAGGTGGTGGCTTTTGAGACTTCCATGCATTTCTGAGAGTCAAGGCCACCTTCAAAGTTCAAACAGAAACACATGCTATAACCGGGGCCTGTTGAAAGCCATGACTTCATTTCTTGGAACTTTAACAGCTGTATAGCTCAAAGACAAATAACTCATCCCTGGCTGGTCCCTCAAAAAACACAGATATCCAGAAAATGTCTGGCTTTTTTTTGTTGTTGTTCACTATTTGGCATCAAATTCCTCTGATTTTGTTCCCTTCTAGACTGACAACAGACTATTCTTAATGTTGCAGTCCTAAGGATGCAATCCTGCATCCTGCTGAAGGTTTGTTTCCACACCTGTTATACAGTCCCTGGAAAACTCTACTGATTTAGCAGTATTTGCCCAGTCTCATGTGCAACCCATTCCATCAGCAGCGAGTTCCTGTTGTTTCATTTGTTTTTCAAAGAAAAAGACATATATTTGCTTGAAACCCACTTGGCAGCTCTTCAGGCCAACTGCTCCACCGAGCTCCAGTAGCTCTGAAATGAAGGTAGCTCCCCCGGAACTCATTCGAGGTGCCAGTGCTGAATGCCCTGATATTTTGTTTTGCTGCAGAAACTCTTCGGTGAATAGAAATATTGAGCTGGCAAAACACAGCATTTCTAAGGGCGTAAATTCTGAAATCGAAGGGAAAGAAAACTGCTGTGGGAGTGAAGGGGAGACATGCTTAAGCTTCAGAGCCTCATAGAGGATATGACTGCATAAAAGCAGCAAGAAGGTAAGTGCAGAGCTGGGACATGGGGAGCTATTTATATTCAGAACACTGTTACCATAAGAACAATCAGTATGTACTGGTCATGAATAAGTTTAGGCAGGAAGAGAATTAATGGCCATGAGAGCAAGGAAATTCTGGACTTGTCTTTAAGTATGGCTAGAGGGAAGTAGTAATCAACCTGCTTGTGACATCAAGAGGAGAAACAGGCTTATACAGTCACAAAGGATTTGGCCTCAGGGCCCTTCTGCTTTTGTCCCTTACAAATTGTCACTGAAATGTGTGATGGGAACCCGGTGCTAGTTCTACAGGTTTACCAGCCTGAATTCTAAATAATTTCCTGGATCACTGTGGGCTGTGAAAAATTACCCGAGCCTTTGGGGAACTATGTCCAGTACAATGCTGTGCTTTCTTCAGTGTAATTCACGGTGACATGCTTCTCACGCCTATATCATGTGAGTGAGACACACATCATGTAAGATCAGATGCAATTTTAGCTGTACACGGCAGAAGTTAATGTTCAAGCTACTTCTGCTGACTGCTGTAATCTTAAAAGCAGTACGAACTTAAGAATACTCCTTGTGCCTGCAGTCAAGCCGAACCATACACAATTGTGTCACTGTATCCAGTTCATCTTTCTGCCATTGCAAGTACTACCCACCACAGAACATTTTCAGGTGCTTTCATCCAATTTAACCATTTTAATGGACTTTCTAATGCTTTCCTGGAGGTCTCTGCAGGCTGTGCTGGGAGTTGTTTTTTCTTGTCTACTCAACTGTAGTTGACTAAATCAAGAAGATGGAAATAACAGTGTGCAATATCTTACAGGATCCCTCTCATGCAATCCTGAATTTTATAAGTCACCTGCCACTTCCTCACAATGAGGTTTATGTTGAATTCTTTGCCCTTCTCACACAACCTAGCCAACTCTTATGAGCTTTTTTTCCTGTCTTACCCTTTCATGTATGTTATTTACTGCCCCAAATCGAGCATAGTCTCGCAGATGAGAACTGGGTAGAAAGGAAGATTGAGTGACAGTGTGGTCACAGCAGAACATCTTTGCTGCTGCAGCAATGCTTCTGCAGCCCACTGTTTCTTACAGGGTCCACTTTCCAGCAAAGCCTGAACTGCTTTTGAAAGTTGCATTTCCTGCTACACAGAGCTCTCAGCCGAAACACAAATCAAAACAAGAGCAAACCCAGTGTGGACTCTGGCAAAGATCACCCTCTCTTCATATATAAAAGGGAAGCATTTAGCCTGACCTCATAAAAGACAGAACTTAAAGGACCATTCCATACTTTGAAATCTTGCCCTTGATGGAATGGAAACAAAATGCTGATGTGGGAATTTCAGCAGCTCGTTTCATGTTCTGCTCAGCCCGCTGTACTTCCTGAGCGTGAACTGGCTATTGTGTCATCCCAAGAAAATGAAGGTTATTGGGTCACTGGCTGTCCTTGTAATCTGCTCAGTAAGGAATTTCCCAACGGTATAGATCAGTGCCCAGAATAACATTTTACAAGGTCTGGAAAATGATGCCTGCTACAAGCAGAGAGCTCTTAAAAGTTTTCAGGAGGCCTACTGTTTGAGCTAGCAGCACACACCCCTCTACAAACAACACTTAGAACAGCTGCTTATAGGAACCATGGAGAGAAATAGCTGAGGGAGAGTCTAGATGACTTTGCTAGTAGTTTAGTAATTTTCCTAATGTATGGGCCTGTCCTACATTGAGAAGAAGTGTCAAGTTTTCCTTGACCCTATTTGCCTCCAGAATATGTCAATCAAACTTCTCACACACAGCAAACTGCACCTTGGAGTGCAGGTATGGCTGAACTGTCACGCAAAACCAGACTGCCTCTTTGCTTCAAAATGCTGTATATTCTCTGCACGTGCTGTATATAACTCCTTCCTTCTGAGGAAAAGATCTCTTTTCTATGGATTGTTTAACAGATGGTAAAGGACAGTTAAATGACTTTGTTCTCCAATGGACTGCACCATTTCATCATGGAATATAGCCTAGGATTAAAGGCAGTCTCCCACCTGCTGGGCAAATGCATTAGCAGGTAAGATTGGTAGAATCATAGAATATCCCGAGTTGGAAGGGACCCATAAGGATCATCAAGTCCAGCTCCTGGCACCACACAGGTCTACCCAAAATTTTAGACCTTGTGACTAAGCGCCCAGTTCAATTGCTTCTTAAATTCAGACAGGCTTGGTTGGTGCAGTGACTACTTCACTGGGGAGCCTGTTCCAGTGTGCGACCGCCCTCTCGGTGAAGAACCTCTTCCTGATGTCCAGCCTAAACTTCCCCTGCCTCAGCTTAACACCATTTCCATGGGTCCTGTCACTGGTGATTACAGAGAATAGGTCAGTGCCTGCCTCTCCATTCCCCCTCGTGAGGAAGTTGTAGAGTGCAATGAGGTCCCACCTCAGCCTCCTCTTCTCCAGGCTGAACAGGCCCAGTGACCTCTGTGACTGCTCTTCATATGTCTTTCCCTCTAGGCCCTTCACCATCTTCATCCCTCCTCTGGACACTCTCCAACAGTTTTACATCCTTTTTGTAGTCTGGTGCCCAGAACTGCACACAGTGCTCGAGGTGAGGCCGCACCAGCGCAGAGTAGAGCAGGACAATCACTTCCCTCAACCAACTAGCAATGCCGTGCTTGATGCACCCCAGGGTACGGTTGGCCCTCCTGGCTGCCAGGGCACACTGCTGGCTCATATTCAACTTGCTGTCAACCACAACCCCCTCTTCAGGGCTGCTCTCCAGCGTCTCATCGCCCAGTCTGTACATACAGCCAGGGTTGTCCCATCCCAGGTGCAGGACCCGCCACTTGCTTTTGTTAAACTCCATGCGGTTGGTGATCGCCCAGCTCTCCAACCTGTCCAGATCTCTCTGCAAGGCCCTGCCACCCTCAGCCGAGTCCACAACTCCTCCAAGTTTGGTGTCATCGGCAAATTTGCTCAAAACACCTTTTAGTCCTACATCCAAATCTTTTATAAAACATTGAAGAGGACTGGCCCTAAAATGGAGCCTTGAGGGACCCTGCTAGTGACCATCCGCCAGCCTGATGTGGCCCCATTTACCACAGCCCTTTGAGCTCTGCCCTTCAGCCAATTGCTCACCCATCGTATGACATTTTTGTTAAGTTGTATGCTGGACATTTTGTCCAGTAGGATCCTACTTGAATAGGATCCTACTGGTGCTCAACTTCCTGGTGTCTGAAAAGTGCTCTCAGTGTAAAAACCCAAATATATTTTACTGTGCTATCTCAGGCTCTCTTTCCACTTAATCTGGTGATGATTTGACTGTGAACTTGGAGGCTCGCCCTAAGCGCCTCTACAGAGCCCCTTTCCACTCAGCCATGCCTACTAGTGCTGACAGTTCCTGTGTGCCTGAGTGAATGACCCACTTCTGTTGTCTTCTGCATTTGATCACTGTTGAAGGGCTTTACTTGAAAGCCTTTACTGCTCGCGTTGGTCTGTTGACACTCTCTCATTGCTCACAGGAGAGAGGTGAACCGTTGAGGAAGTGATTGTTTCAGGAAGTTATTTTGGGTGAAGCTTGCTTTCTTTTGTTGTTTGTTTTCTGTTTGTTCCTTGCCTGTGGACTGAACACAAGAGAAAAGCAAATGCAAACTCAGTAAGTCCTAATGACGTTTCTGGTATACTGGTACCTGAGACCCTTACTTTGCTTGAAATGAATTGAAAGACTAAAGAGTAAGAAGAAGGAAGAAAGTGAAAAACTTCCTCATATAATAGAGTCCCAGAGGATTTTTCTCCTGGTCCAACTCAGCTTCAAAGCCCAATTAGGTTTGTTCATGTTGCTCCAGGTTCCTGCTTCCTAACAGAGCTGTTCTGACTTGTTAGTACCTCTCTGTGGGCAGCAAGGTGGTCTGAAACCTGTAGAGTCTTCCAGGCAGGGTTTGGGTTTCTGCAGAGCACACAGTCCAGGACTTCATCCTGGATAGAGAGAGAGCAGAGACAAACAATGCTCCTGCATAGCTAACTCATGGCCACAGATGTTTGCACTGTTCAGCTGTATCGATGTGCTGTGGAAAGCAGAAAGACTATTC
This sequence comes from Heteronetta atricapilla, assembly GCA_011075105.1. Classification (NCBI taxonomy): domain Eukaryota; kingdom Metazoa; phylum Chordata; class Aves; order Anseriformes; family Anatidae; genus Heteronetta; species Heteronetta atricapilla. The sequence continues at coordinate 7,220,297 of CM021740.1, forward strand.
CTCTTTTCCAATGAATGATTATGACTTCTCCCATTCCTGTCTTGCAATGTGAGCTAGTCCTGTGCTAGAAGAGCTGCTGCTTGTTCTCTGTCACCTGATCCTGCAGTATGATTACTGTTCATTGCTTCTTCAGCAAGCAGCGCTGAACTGTATCACAGTTTTTTTTTTTTTTTTTCCAGGCCAAGTGTGAAATGTGAAATATACTAGTGACCACAATACCATATATTGTCCTTGTGCTGTGATAGATAGAAATGTGTACAGACACAGAATGGGCAAAACTTGAAAATACTTGTGGAATAATTTCTGGGTAACAAGCCCACTTTATAATGTGTAACATATGAGAACAAAAAAGTGCAGGGCAACATAGGCTTTGGAAAACTGCAGCTTAATAAAATATATATATATATTGCATGTTGTTTAAGAAAACAATGTAAGTAGTGCTTAAATGTGATTAGAAGAAATCTAAAACATCTGCAAGAGCTCTTAAATCATGGAAAGTGGGAAGAATTCAACAAATGTTGGGGAACAACAGAATGAAGAGTTGCGTGGAATTTATGTCTCTGCCTTAATATGCCAAGCTTGCCCCATTACTTGTCACTAGTGCTAAGCAGAAATTGTCCTTGCACAATTTCATTGTGCAAAACTTCCATTAATAACCTACAGCCCTCAAACCTGAGAGCTCAGTTTTTACCTTCGAGCTACATGGTTCTTGGCAATTTTATCTGTTTTCTTTCGGAGTGTAGGCAATGGCGCTCATTTTTCTCAGTAGAGAATGCATTTAGGGCAAAGAGTAAAATTGGCATCGCTTTTGAACTGTTTTTCAATAAAAATGATTACATAATCACTTGAAACATGGGATAAATATCAATGCTATTTTTGGCTCTTGCTAGATTATATTGTAACTTCTGTTGCTTCCTCTTTATTTACATCCCCTAAAGATATTTGGGTGAAGTAGATCAACCAATGAACATGGCCTTTAACCTTACTTTGGAATGGCCCAGCGTAATGCTTGTCAGTACTGCTCAGCAACACAGCTGCATACCATTCCTCTCCCTTGTTGTACCCACACCTGTAAAATCCACAGAAGCACAAGAGTGATGCTTCCTACACATGCTACACATGTAGCATATGTCATACACCTGTAGAGAACTTTTCCTATAGCCTGTTTAAGGGGGGAAAAAAAAAGGCATTTTTCTTCAGGACCATAAGGTAAGAGGGTTTGGGGGAAATCACCTGTTTCATGAACTGGCTCTAAAGCTTTGCATCATTTCGAGGTCTCCTGTTATCCAGTTCTTTAGGTCTTTATGTCCAGCATCACTTTGAAATACAGTTTGGCACAAAACACTGAACTGCACTGTAGGAATGGTCAATATAATAATTTCTCCTCGTTTAGTTTTCCAATTGTTGCAGGCAGCTCTGTTTAAACAGTTTATCTTAAATAAAACTTGTTCAGAACAGTATTACACAGAGGCATGAGATCCAGGAAATGAAACAATAGATAGCTTCTTCCCTTTTCCCATTCTCCAAATTAGAATAAAAGCATTATGGTTTTCCTTATTCCTGCTGCTCAGCTTAGAATCAACTGCTCTTATCACAAGGAGGAAACAAATGAGGGGAAGCTTCTCAGTTGTGGTAACCTGCAGCATTAACCATAGCAAAGAGAAAGGAAGGCATTCCTCAGAAGCTTTTTACTTTTCATATAACTACATCTGGTGTCCAGTCTCCCATTTAGGACTTATTTGGGTACCTCTGGTCTATGTTGCTGTGAGAAATCCAGCTGTATAAATGGAGGAAGCAACACTAACTTCTTATCAGGACTAACTCTTCTTTGAGGTACAAAGTGTTGTGATAAGGAAGGCAGAGAACCATTTTGTACCCAGAAATGATACTGTTAACCCTTTCCTTCTTCGTCAGAGTGGTCTGGGTGGCAGTCCCACACAATACATCTCCTCTGTCCTTAGTCTTCTAACTTACCTGCTGTGTCCACATTGAAGCACTGACCATTCAAATAGCATTTAACTGCAAAGTTGGAAGCCAGCAGTTGTCATCTTGCAGCACCGGGTTGCTCTGTGCAAGCTGTGAAACCCTTCCAAAAGCAGGGCTGTGCAGACAAGCTTCTTTGCATATGCCAACAGACCGAGCCCCTGGCAGGAGCTCAGTTGCTGTAGTGATGAAGGCACCACTTCTAGCTATCACACTGGGGCTTTCCGAGCCACTATCTTCACTTTTTTAAAAAGGAGGGAGGGATGGGGGAGGGTACACCAATTTGTAGTTTTAATAGTAAAAATGCAGCACGAAATGCAGCTGCAATAGAAAATGTTCTCTGTAATAATCCAGGTTTTGAGCATGGTGAGGTGAATTTACTGCTACTCAGGCAAGTGTAACTCCCAAGGCATTTTGGGATGCTGAAGCAGTACCATATTTGGCCACTTTTCTTCACAGGCCCTGTGTAGTTGTAGAAAAGGCTTTTGCATCTGCTAGCATTCCTGGACTGCTGCTAGATGTGCATTAGAGAGATCTGCTTTCTGTCATCAAAGCTGTCATGCAACTTTAAAGAGATGCTGACTGTTTAAATTAAATTAAAAAAAAAAAAAAAGACTTACAGTACAATACAAGATAGTCCCTGTGTACTTCTCCCCCACCCAATAAATAAATTTCTCTCAGTTTTCAGCTTTGAACTTGTATTTGCTTGCATACATAACATTTTTAGGGGCTGTTCCAAATGACAGTACTGCATAGTAATCTGAGTGATCCAAGTCAGGAGATGCTTGCAGTTTGTGTAGCTAAACTGTCTAAGATTTGTAATTTTCTTCCATCATCAATCAGGGTGTTTAGACTGACTTCCTAGAGAAACTTCGGTATGTAAGGGAAAGAGGGAGTCACACAACAAGAGCAGCTTGTCTGGAGTAGCAGTATATCACGTTTGATGATTTTGAGTAAACATCTCTAGCAAACAATGGGGATCGCTAAGTCCCTGAGGGAGGGAGTGTATGTGCTACAAGATAGAACACCATGTTGTGGCCCTAAGGTGCTCAATAAAGAAGACAGGAAATTCAGAATCCAACTCCAGCAGTCTTTAAGGTTTTCATGCTTTTCATGCTGAAGTGGGTAAGTGATGGAGATGGGTTGGAGAAAAGTAAGTAGCAAGTGTATATAAAGCTGCTTGTCTGCCCCTAAAAACTGGACAGCTGGTCTTACAGGGTTTTTTTGTGCTTAATGGACCAAACCCATGGTAATTTTATGAAGTGTCTCTTTGTAAAGCCAAGCATCACTTTTAAATAAGCATCTACTTGCCTATATCAGTACCAGTCACATTTCTAGAAACTTTTTGCTATTTATTGCTTTCTGCAACCAGGGACCCTGGTTGTTTTTTTTTTTGTTTGTTTTGTTTTTTTTTTGTGGAGAAAGAAATAAAACCTCTATTTCGTACAGTGATTTTCTTGAAAGAATGGGAGAGATTTTGACCATGAAGGGTTGTGTCTTATTTCTCTTGCTACAGGGTGCAAACCCTTCTTAGCCCTCTGGAACTGCATGCCCCACTGAGGCCTGAGGCCAGTGCAGGCTGGTTTTGCACCTGGGGCAGCAGCCAATTCCATGTGTTTTAGAGGAAGGGCAAAGAAATCTTTTGGTGATTTCTCAGTGAGCTAAGCATCATAAGTAAGTAAGTTTGACTCCCTTCCACATTTTGGGGTGCATTCTGTGGTACCATCTGTGATTAACAGAGGAGAACAGCAATTCAAAATTATTCCCATTGGCACTGTTAACCTTCAGAGTTCCCTTGGCTGAGGTGAAATGACAAGAAGGCATCGGTAACTTCAGTGTTATGCCTGAAGACTTTAGTCCTTCATAAGGGACATGCAGATGAAAAGGCTAATGAATTGCTTTGCCTTTTTACTACAGTGTTTTTTGAAAGCCTCCTGCTTTCAAGACTGAATAACGATGTGGTCTGATGCTAGGAAGCAGCATTCTAAGAAGATTCTGCACCCCTAAAAAGAAGTCAAAAAGATGCACTGGGGCAATTAAAAAAAAAAAAAAAAGGCGGGGAGGGTGTCATTTTGTTGGTTTGATTTCCTTTAAGCAAACCAAAAAACACACAGAGGCCTCTTAGGCATGGGGAAAGGCTGACCATAGAAAGAGGGATTGTTCAGCAGAGAAAAGGTGATGCGTGCTATCCTGTCATCTCATAGCAAAGTGCAGCTCTGTGGCCATCTGTGAGTTTTAACCTGCCACTTCAATGAAACAATTTTAAGCCAGCCTCATTATTTACATGGATAGATGCAGATAATCTGAAACCAGGTTATGGCTCTTTATATAGAAATGCCAGCAGAGTTGGGCAATGTCCAGTGACATGCTGCACAGTGCGGAAGTCTTTGATTTCAAACACCCAGTCCCCAGACAGAAGGCAGAGTGGGTGACAGAGCTGTGAGCAGTCTGGTCTGCCCTGTGCTGCCTCCTCTGACACCGATGCTCCAGGGTGTACTTGCTCCCTGGCTCCATGCAGTTGTGCTGAGGGACATGGACGTGCCTGCAGGCTTTGAAGGGGAGGAGAGCAGAAGCAGAGTGCCTGTCATACATAAGATCATACACAAGATCATACATGGGGATCGTTCTTTCTTCAGCAGTAACAAAGAGGTAGTCCCTCTGACTGAGGGATAAGCTGTGTCTTGGCCCAGAGGTGTTGTAGCACAGCACTTCTGAAAGTACAACTACAAACTTGGAATGAGTCTTGATAATAGCTGTCGCGTTCAAAGAAAATTCAGTCCTTGCCTTGACGTATGAAAAGCTTATGTAAGTTTTTTCAGTCTTTGCACGTTTATAACTGAAGATCTAATTTTGTTGTTGTTTGTTTTTGCTAAGAAGCTGCATGTTGTTTTCTGTATTCTGGTAAAATTCCAAGCTGAATAACAGCATTCTTAATTCTCACCACTTTTCCTCCCCTTAGCAACAGCAGCGTGGTGCACTTCTCTGCTTGGAGCTCTTCAGGTGTCAACATGTCAGAAATGGGTAATGTTACAACTTCTAGTACGGCACTTCAAGCATGTGAGGTGTTGGAATCAAAAGCATTGAAAAACCATCAGCTATTATTTTTAGTCAAGAAATACCTTACAGCCTGTTGGATGCCCACCAAGACTGTCCCAAGGACTTTCAGAGCCTCCTATGGGAGGGCGAGGAGCTGTGTTCTTTAGGTTTTCCAGAGCAGAAACTCACTCTTCTAAACTAACATCTTGTCACAGTACCATACACAAACTGGTCAAAGCTGTAAACCCTCCTAGGCAATTCCTTTCATTCCCACCCTGTATGTATACATGCAGATGCATTCATACAGCCCTGGAGAGTATGCAGAAACAAAACAATGAAGGCTGTGGCACTGTCAGCTGGGGCATTCCTTGTCTCCTCTGAGTCCACTGCAGTGACAAAGGCTAGCCATGCTGGAGATGGTGTCTCTCAAAGGTGAGGATGCTGGCCTGCTTGATACCTCATCCTCCCACAGACTTCCTGTATGATCGTAGTCACAAGTTTTGTCCTCTATACTTTCAACCCCATTTGTAAAATTGAATAATTGCACACAAACCTCACAGAGATAGATGGCAAGATTAAATGTACTGAAGACTTGAGGAGTGTTTTGATCTTATGCTAACTTCGTTCCTAGAGAGCTTTGCAGAGGCGTGAACTTAGAATGACACCAACCAGTTCTCCTGGAAAAGAGGAGTCCCAATTGACCACGCTGGACAGTTGACCAATTGTCTTTTTGTTTAATATGTTTGTCCATGTGTTCTGAAGGACTTCAAAGCAGCCTCTAATTTGTACCCATGTTTTATCTCTATGGATAGTTGCAGATAAACAGGATTGTAAAGGACATCCCAGGCCAGTGCCATTCTACTTAGGCAACGATTCTGGAAGCATTTCTACAGCACGCTGGATGTTTACCAGGTTAGTAAGAAAGAGGGAATAGTCTGCTGCATTAGTATTACTTGGGAGTGTCCCTATTTGTACTTGCTGGGATTTAAAAACTAAAACTTAACCTGGAAGCAGTAGTAACAAACTGAAGCTTGATCCCTACCAGTAATGTTGTTAAGAATATCTTTATAGAAACGAGATAGAACATTGGTAGGATCATGATAAAAATAATGCCAAGTTATCTAGTCTAATCCCTTGTCAAATTCCCTATATCCTTTAGGCATCGTGTGTGCAGTTAAGATGTTAATTGGTCGGGGAATGTGCTGGGTAAGTTACGGCCGCTATTGCTATTGGAGATATGCTTATCGTCCACGGCTCAGTAATGCACTCAGCCTGGCACTCACTGGTGCCAAGAGCTTTGCAGAGGTTACTGGGGACAGCAGCTGCCTAATCAGCTAGATGTCTCCTCCATTGAAGCATACCTGCCTCCTGCTAGGACTAGGGGATCTAGGTGGCCCAGAACCAACAAGCTGTGTCATACCTGATTCCCTGCTATTTAACTCTCAGACAAAATATTCTGGACCACGAGGAAAATGCCCCCCGATGGCCGCGCCGGCCCTGTCCCCCCCCCCCCCCCCAAAAAAAAAGATGATTTAGGAATGTAAATAAGTTGGGAATGTTTGATTTTGAATGCAATTGGCCAGATGTTTTTTCTTCCTTACCCCAGCTCCTCACACCATTAGTCTGCTGGAAGAGCACAGTAGAGCAAATGTGCCAAAATAGAATAATGGCCGGTCTGGTGTTGGAGTTTGGGGCCAGATACTCAACCAGTGTAAACTGAAATAGCTTCATTAGAATTAATTTAACATAGGTCATGCTAGTTAATGTTACCTGGAGATCTGACCCACTGAATCAGTCCTTTAGTACTTGCTCTTGTAAGAGAAAAGGAGAATGTAGAACAGATTTTGGAAAACATAACGATGAAATCAGCTCAAGCCCCCATGTCATTAGTGGGATTCAGAAGAAAAGTACAGGACCACTGGCAAATCTGGCAGTTCTTTGGCAGAAGCAGTTTCAGAAACAGAGAAAACATGGCCTTCCAAGCCTACAGTACAGCACAATGTTCACACCCCAGGCCCTCCTGCGCTGAACAAATGTACTGAAAACACTCTCTTAGCACAGCTGATGCCTTTGGATTTGGAAAAGCCTGGAAAGCTACAGAGAGTTTTCTCCTTAGCAGCTGATTGGCTGTGATATTGCTTAATAATAGTTATACTTATCACCATTTCCTTCCAGTTGCACTCTGCTCCTTCTCATATGCTGTCATCTGCTGGGCTGACTCTTTCATTGTGGGTAGTGACTATTTTGACTTCCCTGACACCACAAAGTTACAATTAAATTATACAGTCAATGTCACTGCATTTAGGGCATTCATTTCAGATGTGGGAAACATTGCTGTAAGTTCCTGGCTGATTCCTACAGTGCAGGGACTTGAAACTGAATTGCCAATGTCAGAAGTCAGTGGCTATTCCTGGGTAAATGTGAACGTCTGATCTCAGAAACAGACATGTAAATATAAACCATGATCTCAGCAATGGAGTGCTATCCTGCAAGAAATAACCTGCAAGAACACCTCTGCTCCTCTTTCACATCCATAGGCCAGACAGCTTGGGGCTACCCTAATCATCCAGTCTGTACCACCATCCGTTGCTATACGTGTTCCTGTAATGCTTGGCTTCTACTCTGCATGTAAATCCAATATCCTTAAACTTTACTGGAACTGATGTAAACAATGGACAGTGGGCAACTTCTCAGGGAGAAAATATCTATAGCCACTGAGCACAAAGTTTGGTTAACTCACGTAACAGATGTGGAAACTTAAATGTGCATTAAAAGTTCACTGTTCAGCTTTACTAGCACTGTGGCCAGGAGTTCCACTGTAAGTAACAGGACTTGTAGATTTTAAAACTGTAGTTTGGAGAACTAAATTCATCCAAATTCAGGAATATCTTGGAGATCTATAAGTTATATAATCTTTTTTTTTTTGTAGCTCAAGTAACATACACCCAAATATTGTGTCTCATTAATACCTCTGCAGCTGGCATACAAGTTGTGCTCATGCTTCAGCAGCAGAAATCCAGCAGTGATAGTTTCCACCACAATTTTGTGGATACAATCACAGCACAGTAGCATAAATTTTGTACTAATAAGGAATCTATGTAAAGCTGTTGCCAGGTAAGCTGCTTGAGTCAGCAATAAAATATCTCCAGCCTAGGGGCTTTTGATTAAAGCTCTGTTCTCTAGCTCATTCCAGTGGTCAGTAAGAAATGTTCCAAAACGTGCATCATCATCTTGCTGTCTGCCAGATCTTGCTTGCTGTTGCCATTTGCCTCTTTAACCATCAAACCTCAGTACTCTTAGGCAGCTGGTGGTAGCCACTAAATGACTATATGGGGAGCTGGGAAAGAGTCATTTGAGAACAAAGCTACTCACATTGCCTGAAAATTCTCTGCATGTCCTGGAAAACATTGCCAGCTGAAGGTTTTGGCAATGCCTGTGTTGTGTTTGGGAAGCTTGGATAGCTGAAACCTCAGTTCTATCTGCAACTGAAGCAGGATGGTGATAGGAAGGAAAAGAAATGTTTGCCAAATGGAGCAAAGAAAAATTAAATCCAAGTGACTATGTACAGCTGGAGGAGTCTGGTCTTTGGTGCATATATTTAGCCCAAAGGTGATTGAATCAGTTCTTTTTTTCACTTTTAAAAATATTGACAGGAATTATTGCACTAATAAAAAATAGGGTCTATGACATTCTACCTATACCAGGGATCCTGGTGTGTGGAGTTTACCATGTGTGGAATTTACCAGAGTACATGATATTAGGATGCTCAGTAGGAATTACGACAGAACTAAACTGTTGGGTTTGTGGAGCTCTGAGTTTACAACGTAAGCAACTTCAGACAGTCCCTCTCTTCCAACTCCTGACTGCTGTGGCTCTTCACTATTGGCAGCATTCAGGCTGTTTTGAGATCTGGAATTTTACTGTTCTTTTTTAAATATTCAGGCCAGCCCTGGGCATCAGAACTTATTTTACCGTCCTTGGCACTGATGAAGCAAAGTATTGGCTATGATAGATCAGAATTGTCTACATATAAATACATACTGTCTCCTGGGAGGAGGCAGAGAATCTGCATTCAAGAGCAATATATTTTTTTTGCTGTTCATTCCTTTGTGACAGTCTGCCCATGATGGAAAATGTCTTCTGGTGAGGTACTTAAACATAGATTTATTTTTTCTATGGAAGTTAACTGAGGTTGTGATTCTAAAGGCCTGTAAACGCTGTGTTGTGTGTAATGAAACTTTGGCAAAGGCAGATTATACGATTCTGGCACGGAGCAGCTTGCATCTATAAAAGGCAAGATCTGTCCTTTGTTTATTCCCTAGTAAATCAGTGAAGTATGTCATGGTATTTTAGCATCAGCTTAGCATATTTTATTTTCCCTTCTAAATTACAGGCCAGTGGAAAATAGAGATTGACCGAGTTAACAACATAAAGACTGTTCATATATATGTGTGTGTATATATTATATATATATATATATATATATATATATGAAAGGACTGGAAAGGAAACAGTTTCTCAGCTGTAAAGACAGTGGAAAGCACAGTACATTTATGGTGTGGTATTATAAGCTTCAGGTGCCACAAGAAATCTAAATGTCATTTAAAGCCCAAGAAGAAATGAACTTGAAATGGCATTTAAGCACAAGGGAAAAATCAGGCTGCATGTACTTAACAGAAGGTACTTAAGATTTATACAAATATTGTTTACATCTAATGGTGCTAAAGGTTTCTCTGCAAACTGTTATCAGAAGAGCAGTACGGCACTGCTTCACCCACTTAGGTTATGCACTGCCACTGGGGACGTATCATGTATCTTCATTAGCATTTTAATTCAGATCAGGATTGTCGTTTTAACGAGGATCTCTGTCAACCTCTTTTACTGTGCTGCTGTTTGTACTGTTGGATGGCCTTGGGGCACACAGAATGGGCAGCTTTTTAGATGAAACCAGAAGCTATGGCCAGACCACAAACAGGCATTCAGTCCCCCCTAAAAACAGAGAAAATCTGAAATAAAACTCCTTGAAGGGTATGTAGGGCAAACTATGGTCTTCAGTAACAGAAGATTTGCCCTACAAATTTGTCACTTCTACACACTTTTTCCTAATGTAGTTACAATATGACCTGCCTATCAGTGCATAGGTGTATGTATGTATATGAAGAGCTCCCCTCTGTCACATTTTAGATTTATTGGGTTGGCAGCTATCTAGCATGATTCAGCGCAATGTCACTGAAAGCAGCTATTGTCAGTAAATAGTCTGTCCTAAATGTTACTGTAGCTTTATAGCCAGCTACTGTCCCCTGTTCTTTAAAATACGAGCTGCAGCAAGCCCAAGCACAGATAACTGGAGATGATTTAAGTAGCAGGTTTCCCAGTCCCAAAGCTGAGGAACCCTAAATTCAAGGAACATGGCCAGCAGAGAATTGTGTTCTGTTTGCTTCTTTGCCCTGCACTTTGACATGACCGGCAGATTTTCTAGTTGATGACGTTTTTGTATGGATTGAAATGGGTAGAAACAATGTTTCTTCACGCTGTCATAAAAATACCCCTTAAATGGATTAACTACATGAAAAAAATGAATGTCAAGATTAAACTCTGTCAAAGGACTACCAGATGAACCTTCAGAATTAATAAAAAAATCCACATTAAGGAATATATTAAAAATAAATCCCACTAAATGGAATGTTAGATAAGTTAATATTTGTCATTACTGTCAAGTTACATGAACAAGAGTATGTTCACTGGCCTTTAAAAGTGACATTAATATTGTAAAAGGAAATATGGGAAGGTGTGAAACTTACAAATGAGGTTAATGTCAAGAGACCAGCCTTGCCTTACCTGAAGTTTTCCACAACAGTAGGTTTCAGGGATGCCTATTTAACTCCAGATATAATCTGTTTAGCTCAGTTGGAAACTAACTGCAGCACTGAAAGAAATATGCTTTGATATTTATAGCTTTTCCACTCAGACTACTGTGGAGAAATACCTTCAAAAAATAATTTCAGGCAGGAAGAGAGGGGAAGGGTTCAAAATGAAAATTTCCATGATACTGTTTTGCCACAGTTTTATCTTGTCCTGTCATTGTCTAGGATGAGATTTCAAATACTCCCAGTATGAGAAGGGCAACGTGAGACAGTGTTCACTCACACTTCCTTATTCAGCTTGAGAGAGCAGCTGGAACCTCGACCCAGTGAGAAATCCCAAGTATGGCTATGAAATCGTATCTGCCAGGACTGACTGCAGCTGTGAGCTCAGTATGATGCTTTTGCCTCTCTTCAGAAGCTGTCTGCCAAGACCTATCACTTGCACTGGTATCCTACAAGCGAGACAGGCTGTGTGACTCTTGGCTATCTCATTAAGACTAAATTCCATCAAACGATGCTGTTCTCTTATTTACCCATGTTTGCCATTTGCTTGCTTTGATGATTGTGAATTGCCATTTGTGGTAGCTGTTTCATTTGTTTTAAAATGAATTATGAAAATTGAATTATGTATGCAGCCGACAGCAGCTTTAATGTAGGCAGGCAACATTTTAGCATTCAGAGAGGGAAGAATGCACAGGTAGAATGAGCCACTGCTTTTGTAAACTTTCTCCACCATAGCTCTATTGTTTTGAAGTGGGCGTGATCTCCGAGTTCTCCATGTGCCTGTGCCAATCACAAAACAAACATGCATCATTCCTGAAGAAGTGTGATGTCATGAGTACCCTGGGCCTAATTCTGAAGTCTGAAGCATATTTTGAAGTAATTCAGCCGAATTCTGTGAAGTCACCCTGGTGTTAAATGCTTTGTGTGATCAGAATCAAGACTTTCCTCTTGTTGTTAAGGCATTCTAACTGAAGCTTCTTCTGACAAGAAGGGAAATAAAAGCAAGGGCAAAAGTCTGTCTCATACAAACATCCCAGAAGACTTGGATTTCTTCCTCTACCTTAAGAAACAATGAGCTTACTTCAAATTTAGACCAGTGCAAGCCAGCTTCTGAATCAAGCATTGAACCCCTCCTCTCCACTACAAGTTCCAGTCAAATCATCATTTGCCTTATGTGGAATTCTGGCTAAAGGCTTAAAGATCAATCCACAATACACATGTGATTATTGACTATACAAGGAACATGCACTTGGGAAAATGTGCATACAGTTACGTTGCAGGTCACCTTTCCTGCAGTGGACAGTTTGCATCCCATTTCTATTTATTGTTCCTCTTCTACAAAATCCACTATGACTTAACCTTTTGCTCATTTTCAGCAAGCTTGTGCTGAATTCCTTTAATTGTGGTTGTTGCACATGCTGAGAAGTAGTCACCGTTCTAGGAGCAGCATCCAGTCATCTCTGCTTGCTTTTTATTTCTTCTGTTTCATCTCCCTGCTTGTTTCTTTTTGCTTCAGCTTCATTTTTCATGCCTCTTAATTGGCCTTGTTGGTATCTCCAGTTGTGCTGGCTGTATGTCACTCCATCCCCTCTAATGTCTGCTCAGCCACCCTCCCAGCAAAGCTGTCTTTGCCCAGTTTAGTGAGGTGAATCCTGCCTTTCCCAAGCAGAGGCTGATTCTCAAACAGGGTCCCATGGTCACAGAACCCAAAACCCTGTTGCCAACACCAGTTCTGCAGCCAAGTGCCCTCTTCCTCATATCCTTTCACTTCACCAGCAGCACTGAGAACACTGCTTGGGCCCCCGTGCCCTTCACTACCAAGCCCAGAGCTCTGTAGTCCCTTCTGATACTGTTCAGGTTTCCCCTAGAGGTATCGTTTGCACTCATGTGGAGTAAGAGCAAGGGATGGTAGTCAGACAGCCCGACCAGCTTCAGCAGTGCCTCCACACTGTCTCTCTGCAATGTTGAATTAAAGTTGTTATTAGCATTCCAGTGGTCCTGCGGGCTCCGCAGTGATGAGCTGTCTGCAAGACGGGTCAAGTCTTCAGTACAGAGACTATTTTGACTTTCAATCTCACTGCAAAGTTACCTTGGAGCTACACAGCAAGGACCAGAATGCAAGCAGGTCTACTGCACTAGCAAAGGTTTAGAGAAGCGCCCTAGTAAATCCAACTCGAACTATTGGCCAAAATTGAGATGGGGGAAAGAAAACTCAGTATACAAGGTCTTGCTCAAAGTCAGAACATTAAACAAACAGCTGGACTTGGAGTTGAATCTCAAAGTATGATTCCAGGCTACTATCTTACCTGTTACCCTAGGTATAAACAGACGTGTGATTCTCAAAGTATCTTTTTCTTTTCTTTTAACCAGTTTAGTCCCCTTTTTTTTAACCAACTCTTCCCTCAGTCAGGATGGCTGTACAGTTTGGATGAAAAGCCATCCCCAAGTGTATCCCAACTGGAGCTGTGGTAACTAAATCCAAATAATCAAGATATTTGTGACTGGCTCATGAAATCTCAGGAAACTGACAATGAGTTTTTCCACAGGCTCATCTCTCAGTGGGCTGGAAGCCAGAGCTGCTGCTTGCATGTGTGTGTGGCGAGCTCACCTCTTTGCCTTTCTCAGGAAGGAACAGATCAGTACAGAAATGTCAGCTTTCTAATTAAGCCCTATTTTCATGGGTTATTAAACAACAGCAAACAAACAAAACCACCACAATATAAACCACAAACTTATTTTGAAACAGTATTATGAATTTAAACCTTTTTTTTTTTTTTGAGACCAAAAGAAAAATCCTGCCATTTTAACTTGTACACCAAGCTTTCAGCATTTAACTGCTATGAGTTTAACCACTGTACATCTATATTTATACTGGAAATTGCATATGACCCTTTCAAAGAGCTTCAGATTCATGCCACATTCAGTCCCATAGTGCTTTGGATAGACTTGAAACTGCAAAAATGTTTTTTAGTTCTTCTATTTAGCTTATAAAACCTCTGTGGATTCAGTGTGCTGGACTTTAGCCCAGACTTTAATATTCAGTCTGAAGCCTTACAGGGAGAGTTCTGGAAAAAGCTTTTGGCATCGACAGACTTCTGTTTTACCTACCCATATTAGACCAAAGAAACACAAGCAAAAGTATGACTCAGGCACTCTGAAAACTCTAGAGTGTAAGAATGCTGAATATATTCACCCTTAGTACGGTGTAAAAAGGAAGGAGAAAAAAAAAAAAAAAAAAACACTCAAATTTCTTGTCAGCAAACTGAGGGTCTAACTTTGTTAATTCGAGTAACAAGATTCCTTTCCTTAGTTAACATCTCCCTTCTAAGTTGTAACTTTATCAGCCACATCAACTCAAGTCATGACCTCCTGCAAGTAGGCAGGTTAGTTATAGACCTGAGGGGGTTGGAGATCAGTGCCATAAACAGGCAGAACCTGATTTTTCTTTCCAAACACTTCCTAGATTCCGACAGTAAAATTCTATCAGACAAAACCTGTTTAGTGTCATTAATTAAAATTTAACAAAAAAAAGGTGATTAACTTACTTCTTACGACTAGCAGAAATAAATGTCTGCGTTGATATTAGTAAAGAGTAGTGAGCTAGATATCAAAGCTATCCTTTAAAAACAGCTCTTAAGCTGTAATCCATTCAAGTTTAATTTCCTCAACCCAACCACCATAGCCCAAGAAAGAGGCAAGAAAACTTCTGAAACGTGGGGAAACAAAGAAGAATCACCTCGGTTTATCCATAATACAGAGGAAAAAAAAGAAAAAGAGTGCCTTGGTCACATGTCACATGCAGCACACATGCAAAGACCTCCCAAGCTGGAGAGGAATTAGAGCCCTGATTGAAGGTGAGAAACACTGAAAGTGCTATTTATTACTCTGCTTGAGTTCAGTCTAGGAACATATTGGGCATGTAGAGCCTGCAAGCAAGTACTTGGCAATGCCTCAGAACCAGGGGCATTGCAGCTCCTCTGAGCTCAGGAGTGCTGCTCACATTCTTGGGTGCCATCTGCTGGCGCCTAGTCTGTTATCTCTTGTCTACATAGGGTGTCATCCTTCCAGAGGTTACTCAATGTTTTGCTGTGTCTGGCCCTAAGGCTTTTTGTCTTCTAAGACAGAAAGCTATTCAAGGGGTTTTAACATCTGAGCTAGCCTGTCTCCCCACGCAAACTTTGGGACAGAGGCTCTGAGCACCATTGCTGTGGTGACAGTGAAGAAGCATGGTTTGCATGAAGCAAGGGACTTCAACATACTATTGTAGTGCTGCTTTTGAGGCTGCTAAAAGAGAGAATTTGGAAGGCTGATGAGCACTTACCTAGTTATTTGCCTGCCTCACTTGAGAAACCTGTGAGTGTATTGTTTTCATATGATACTCTAACAATTTTTCTTTAAGACACCCTATGTCATACTGCCTCTCTTACTTCAGTCAGTCGTGTGGGGGATGTTTTCGGCACAACTGTTTATAACATTGTATTTAATAATTAACAAAAAATTACTGTATTTTGGTGTTAAAACTCTAGCCTACCCTACATTTGCAGGCTATTTATTCTGTAATTGTACAGATACTAGAAAGCAAATACTTCTTGCACAGATACTGTTTTAATAACCATATTATACTATTCAAAAACTTTTTTTGTTTGTCCAGATGTTAGACAGGTCCTTAATCAGATTTGCACTATGGGCAACACATAATGCTGGATGTAATTTTACTGATGATTCTAACAACTCTGATTAGCAGTTGCTGTTCTTCCTAAGCTAGCCAACCAGGTGAAAATAACTTGCAGTTTAAACTCCACTTGTTATTGCTAGCATAATAGTAAGCTTGGTGTTTCTCTAGAAATAGCTCCCTGAGAACACTGTAATGTTACTTACCTTTCTCTTCTGGACTGTGCTGTCTTCCAGCTCCTCCACAGAGAGGGACAGTTTGAGGTATGTCATTAGGCACAACACCCACATTGCCCTTGCTGTGACTACTGAAAATGTATAGGAAACAAGGTGCATGGCTGCACAGGTGTCTCCACTCGGGAGCTCATGGGTCATCATACTGCTCTGATATGAGCAGGTGATTTAAGTGCAACACTTCAAGCTGCCACATGAGTCCAAAATTCTCTGCAAGTTCGGGAACCTTGAAGTGTGTTTATCTAATCTAACAGAAAACAGCTACAGTTTACTCCAAAGTAAAGAAAAGGATAAAGATGGACAATAGCCACCATCTCAAATTTATACAGAAAAAAATGTTGGATTTTTGTGGTTGGTATTCAAAATCTTACCTCAGCTGTTATTTCCCCAGGGAAGAGTCTCAGAGGTGGTTGCCGATGAGCTTGGCTCTGGGCTCTGTTCCTTGCAAGGCCTGGTGTATTTTACCTAGCTGGAGGCTCTGACAGACAAGCACCAACTCATCTCACTAAAGCAAGGTAAGGATGCACCTCAGTAAAGCCCCATAAGCCATAATGGCTTCTGCTGTCCACTCTGCTCATCTGCCAAAGCCTACTGCCCTCATGGTAGAGTCTGTGTTTGAGCCCTTCCCTTGCACTGGTTGGTATCTTTGCTCCATCAACTTTTGTTTTCATCGTAAGATGGACTACATATTGCAGCAGCTGAAGTGCAGGAACATGTCTCTTCCACTCTCTGTGCCGTGAGGGATGCCCGCTCTTGCTTGGAGGCAGGGTGATTGCACGGGACCAGTAATACTTCAAACCACTGTGGTGAGAGTCTCTCTGGAGTGCAGTCAAAGCCTTTGAGGCTTCATAATCTCCCTATGCCACTGATGGATGATCTCTGATCTTTACAACAGTGCAGTAGTTTGCTTTATCTCTACACATTAGAAAGCTTTTTGTGGCCGTTCCCATATAATACAACCCACATGTTGTTGAGCAAATTTGCGCTTTCATGGATCTCTTACAAGTTTTGGCACTCCAATTTTTCAGTATAAACGTTCCGTACTCCACAATGCAGGCAGGCAATTACATGTGGTGTTTGCTCATAGTCCATGGAGTATGGGGTGTGCATGTACATGCAGGGCTGTCTCCAGTGGTGTGGAGCATGAGACAGTGCAGTGGGGTTCCCTGTGTGGCCCCCCCCCCCCCCCCCCAGCTTCCTCACAGTCAAATGCAGGTTTTTTTCTGCTGATTTGGAAAGTGGTTGCTGGCCTCTTCCCTTCTCTAGCTTTAATTAAAGCAGGACTAGCACTTTGCATACTTTTTATCTTTTTACTGAGGTAAAAATTTTGTCAGGCCACACTTTTCTCCAGTCTTTTGTATCCTTGCTTGAGGGACCTGAAGCTTTTCTGGCCCTTTTCTGGGGACGGGCAGAAACAACGACAGAACAAAGAAGGCTCATCGGGAGGGCCCCCAGCTGCCAGCACCCCCCAGCTACCTGTCCCTCCGCGTTTGTTGCCCTTGGTGGCTGCCAGCAGGGGGGACCGGGACATGGCGGCCACCCCCTGCGTCGATGCTTCCCCGCGCCTCAGGGCCCGGCCGTGCCGCTCCCGCCTCCTGCGGCCGCCGTTAGCAGCAGGCGCTGAGGGCCGGGGATAGAAGGTGAGGAAAAAAGGAGCCTGTCTGACGTGCTGAGCTGTTTGTTGCTGCCTAGCCTGCCATTTAAAAATGGGAGGCTTGGTGCGCTCTTCTTCCCCAAGTTCTACTGTTGGAGGTTTAGTTTTTGTTTTGTTTAGTTTTTCTTCCCTCTGCTTTGATTTGTTCTGTTACTTGTAGGTCAGAGCAATTCCTTGCATACTTGTCCCAGCTGCCGGAGGGCCACTGACCCGTGCTGTCCAAGGACCTCCAGGGCACAAGCAGGCTTCAGGAGGGAGCAGGCCAGGGTTTGTCCCGTAACAGAAATTGTCGCAGAAGGGAACTGGTGGCTCTTTGATTGTCACCTCTGGACCAGTATCTAACAAGCTGTAGCAGGCTGGCGATGGCTACTAGAAGTTCTCCACCCTCTTAATAAGTGTTGATCTAGTTGAGGAAGGAATAGTTTAATGCATTTTGCTGAGTCCTTACTGAGGCAGATATCTCATTAATTATTACACTGTAGTTACACAAGAAAAAGGAGTGGTTTTCAGAAGGCAAAAGATACAGAGCTTCTCAGAAAGAGAAAACCTAGAAGAGAAAAACCTGAGACACCTTTTGTGCTAATTATATTCCTTTGTCACCATATCAAGACTGTAGGAAGGTGGGAACTTTAATGGAGGAAAATACAGAAGTGTTTGTCTCGCAGCATTTTAGCAACGTGTGTTTACTATATTTGAAACATGTGCCCTTTGCATTCAACAGGGGCCAGTAATGGAGAGTTGGTCCTGTACTGATTGAATGCCTTCTTCCCGTTAAGGAAATCATACCATTAAAACAATGTGATTCACCATATTGTCATACTCAAAATAAAATGCAGTTTTATGCAAGTGGAAGAATTACATGAGTAAGTGATTTCATGCCAAATAAAGTGTCTGGTTTGGATTCAGAGCAGCAGCTTGCACTGGCAGTTTTTGCAGGTAGAAATGGTATTTTCATTCTATCATTCTGTTGAAGCACCACCAGTATTATATTTAAAATGTGAATTTTTCAAAAGTGCCACCCTGGCTTTGGTATATTCATTTACATTTTTGAGGAGGGAGGAGAAAAGTGCTGAAAGCAGGATTGCATCTAAACTAACCCTGAACCTCAACCAAGCACAACCTATCTTCTGATCTCTTTTCTCCCTTGACAAACATGCTCTTACCCAAACTGACCCCAAACAAATAGCTCAATTCTTCATATTTTCTAGCACTGAGAATTCTTAACTTTCCTAGCACTGAGTTTTTTTAAAAATTAATTTTAGCTTTGAAGCTTAATCTCAGATTCTATTTCTGTTAAAATATGCCTAATACAGGTTTCCTGAGAAGCTTCAAAATGCACTAGCAAGTTCAAAATTACAGTTTTAGAATTGAAAAAAAAAAAAAAAAAAAAAAAAAAAAAAAAACATTGATACATTGATACTGTAACGATGCTGTTCTCTCTGTGATATTAGGGCTGTTAGGTAATACAGGGGTCTGGAGCTCGGCCTGCTGCTGATGTGCCAGTTCAAGCTGTTTTAGTGCTTTAGGGTGTCTAACGATGGTGGGCATTGAGGATAAAAATTGAATAGTATGTAGAACTCATAGAAGAGTATTTCTGTATGCCATTTGTTAATGGACTCTCCAGACGTTGATTTGGACTGATTAGGCTTCTCTAGTTTGCATTGCTCCCTCCCTCTTGCTTGGGATGTCTTCAGTTATCTTGGAATGTGACTAGAAGAGAAAAAAAAAAAATCATTCTTGAGTCAGTACTAAATAGCATTCTACCCTGGGTCTTGTTCTTTACAAAGTGTTTGTTTTGGGGGAGCCTTGAAATCAAATCATATCAAGCTTTTACTTTCCTTTGCTGTGTGAGTGGCTCCCTAAGTATAAGCCAGCACACTAAAAGTTTGTACCTGTTTAACAAGAGATAGGTGGAACCAGAGAACTGGTCTGCAGTACCAGTTTATTTCTTCTGGCCACTGTTTGAACAGCCTTTCCCTATCAGATATCTACTTGGAGGACAAACGGTTGCACAAAGAGGTGAATTCTTTTTTTTCTCCCATCTCCAAAACAACTTTGAGCTTTATGGAATGCCATATCTGAAGTATGTCCAAACGCCTCTGTAAAATTACACTCTTTCCTACAGTCCTGCCAAACACGCTGCATTTTGCTATGTAGCAATTCGTGCGGTGTGATGAAAAGCACAGGAATGTCTCTTAACGTGCAAGTTGTCAAAGTACGAAGGAGATTTATCATTTTGAAAGACTAGCTGTAAGAAAGGGCTGAATAAGGGGAGGCTTTAGACAGCTGATTTGTTTCACAAACTTTAAAGATTTCTCCTATCCTCCCATTTTTAGAAATTTTGTATCTACAGATCACGAGTGCATGTCCTTTAATAGTCATCCAGTTTCTTGCTCCGCATTTCTTGTTCTGAAAAATAATTGCATGGGGCTTTCCTCCAGCTTTATCCTGTTTTGATACAGAAGTTTTCATCTGGTAACCCAAGTTTCAGGGTGAAACTCCAATAAACAAATGGAAGGATTAAAATGTAATTATGCTGCTTGGAGAAATCGCAAGATGTTTTTCAAATGTAATCAGCAAGATATGCTCTGCTTCAAAGAGCTCTCTAAATGTTATCAGGAACATCCAGTTCAAACCACATCAATATGATATTGTGGAAGTTGTGAAGGATAAATGGGAAGGCTTTCAGAAATCACCCAACTGTGCCAATAACTACAGTTGTTGATGCTTCTAGAGGAGGTAAGGCATGTGTGTTCTGATTTTCTGAGAAAAAGAATCTCAAGTGAAAACTGTTGGACAAAGCCACAGAGTAAAAAAATATTAATACCTTTTGCCAATTTCGGATGCTTAGCTAACCTTCTCTAGCTCTTTCTTGGGCTGATATTCTTCTTGTTCTTTAAATCCTAGGTTAAGATAATTGAGTTATTTTGATGCCTATGAAGGGTACTGCTCTTCTCAAGTGTCTATTGTAGTTGATATCTCCAGATAGACAAATCAAAATTATTATAAATCTTAGAGGTATGATAGCAGAGAGCATCGTCTGTAAGAGCTTGTTCTTCCCTGGTCCTGAGGCTAAGACTACCTTCAAACCCATCCTGAATTGGAAAAGTAGCAATGGAACGAGGTACTAGACTTTCTGTGCAATATACCTAATGCTGTCATTACAAATTGGGAGCAGAGCAGCTGGAGTTGCATCATAGTTCATCTGTGAATCAGTGAGAACAGATTTTTCTGAAGGTGTGTCAGTGTTAGATTAACTGCTTCTGTTTGTGTGTAGTTCATGACAAGTGCCTATTTGAATAATTACTAATCTGCTCTGCTTCTAAATCCAATCACTAGGGATGTAACAGGTCTGTCCTCTTTTCAGGAGGTGAATGCAATAATTCATAGCATGGTACTAGACTGGTAATTTAAACCTGAAATCCCACAGACAGTTCTGTGCTCTAGCTATAAGAACTTGAGTTGTTTTCAGAGTCTTTTGCTTGGAATACTTTTATTTGGTTATTCATGCTTTGTTTTGGATCATATATTGAGATGCATCCATAAATTAAGATGGTAATGATGCTGGAGTTTCTTCAGAGCTGTGTAATAGGATAAAGGAGCTCTTTCATCTTATCTTGTAATTAAGCAGTTCTCTTACTTCTCCCCTGTTTTCTTCAGGTGAACCTTACCTCGTGTGGCATGTTGGCCATATGAAATACTGCTTGAAAAGCAGATATCCTGAGTTACCTTCTAAAGATTTCTTGGTTAGCTTGGGAAAGTTTGTTTGTTTGTTTTTAATTTAGAAAATATACGAAAAAAATCCCGGTTTATAAAATGCCTGTGTTGTGTGGAAGTGTTTTTAAACTGATTAGTCAGAATGTGCAAAATGCCATTTCATCCTTGTGTTAGAAGTGCAAAGTGTTGTTATGATCTATGCACACTGAATCAAATTAAGCTGCTTCACGGGTGACCACTGTTTCCTCACAGGCTCTTTCTGTCCTGGAAAAATCTCTCTTTGATCTAGCTTTTACTATGTTAAAAGTTCTTAAATTGTTTCACACATTTTTCCTAATTTTATATGGGTGAGGTTTCTGTTCAAAGCTGTAGCTGGACCATGTGAATTCCTTTCAAAAATAAGAAAGGACTGTGTTAAGTTATTAAGTTCCAGTGGTGCAAGAATGCTTTTTTTTTCTTTTTTTTCCTTTTTTTTAATTTTTCTTTTTTTTTTTTTTTCCTTTTTTTTCTTTTTTTTTTTTCTTTTTCCCTACAGGAAACATCTCTAGTTGTGTTTTCAGGAAAGAACAGTACTGGCTCTACTATTTCTCCTCTGTCCACAATGGTTTGGTTGTAAGGATACCATGTCTACATAGCTGAGCGATTATGCAAAAAATCCTAGGTATTACACATTTGTTTCCCTGCTCAGAATTTTAGCCAGTGGCTTTACAGTCAATAGCCTTATGTGTGCTTTGTGTAGTAACACAGCCGAGTTACAGGTGTTGTGCGGAGTAAGGAGTTACCATTCCTGCTGATGGCCTTGCAGATCTGGGTCAGTTGGGAGCCCAGAGGGGAAGCTGGGGTTGAGTTTATCATGAGAAGGGTGTTCCCTTCCCTTCCAGCTTCGCAGGCAGGAAGGGGTTTTGTTACTCTGCCCTCTGAACTGGCTTAAGATTCACATGTAGGTTTTGTAAGTAGCCCCAGAGGGAAAGGGTAGGAAATGGTTTGCAGTTAGGATTTTTCTTTTTCCTGCCCTGGCTAGTGACTATTTGGAATGGCCTCTTTGGCATATCTTTCTGAGTTACACCTGCATGTGGAAGTGAGAGGGTTCCCTGAGCTCAGCTGAGAGGTGGTGAGGGAACTGAACTGGCAGTTTTACCAGACTACTGGCAGTGAATATGGTATAGGATAGAATATTCTACACCAATGATACAGAATACTCCACATAGAGAATAAAGGTTCCAGTTTGAATGACTAAGCTGTAAATTCATCCAGAAGATGATGGATTCTATTCTGCTTTTTCTTTACTACTGTGAAAGGAAAGGAACCTTTGGTAGAGCTAAATGGGTAGCATGTAACCAGACACATAATGTGGAGTGATTTCTAGCCTCAAAGTCAGTTTTGATTCTTAAAGTTTTTGTTGTCTCTGTATGTATTTGGAGTATTGCACAGCTTTTTTACCCTTTACAATGCGGATCATCTGAGAGGAACCATGTGAAATTTATTTATTGGCACAAACAGGGTCAAGACATTGACCTCTGTAATAGGTACAGGGTAACAATAATGGGAAAGGAAACACAGGGAAGCAGTACATGTTGCTCAAGTAAAGACAGCGTCCTGTAAGATTGTCTGTAAATTGGTATCAGAATAATCATTTATGGTATGGCTGTATATGGCTATGAGATGGCTGTATAATCATTCCAGCTTTCAGGGAATGACCTTAGATGAAAATATACTGTATTGTTTGTTGCTTCTGCAGATTAAAGAGCATGTCCATGGAATACACAGGCAGCTACAAAACAGATTTTTGAGTGTTCAGGCCTGGAGCAAATTAGAATGTGCAAGGTGGATAAAAAAGTAGAGGCATCTGTAGAAAATCCAGGAGTTACGTTAACAGAGGTGGGTGAACAAGATTGAATTTCTTTTGTCCAATATCTGTTGGCACAGAAGATATGTAGACCATTGTCGCTGATGTCCAAACCACATCTCTGTTCCATCTGTGTATTTTCAAAATATCAAGAAGCAGAAGCTTACCATGTGCTAGAGAATACTTACTGTTGGACATACAGTCAGAATAGTTGGCCCTATGCAGTGCTATTTGCTGTCTTGGGGAGAAGCAGGAGGCTGACAAAGCATCTTTATTCTCATTACCTCTTGTGATTACAGCTTTTGGGGAGTTAGCACCATCAGACTGCTCTTATGGCTGCTGAGGTTGATATAAAACTGGTCTTAAGATTGATAATTTCTTCTTGTCTCCGTGCCGTCTCCATCCCATTGCCTTTCCCAATAAAACAAGTAGAGGCACAGTGGAGCAATGAACAGCCTGGTGAGTTAACATCGATGTTAGTGGCAAAAATGAACAATGCGGAGTGTTTTTTATCCTCTGGATAAAGCAAGTCAAAAGAGGAGGCCATGTTCAGGAATGACATCAAAGGATTAACAACATTTTCCTTTCTCTCAGCTCACTGGGATTTAAAGAGCTGGTGATGTCAGAGAGCTGGAAATCCAGACAGAATTGTTGATCTGACCTTGCTATGAGAAGTTGCATAGGCTAGCTTTTCCTTTCTAGACATTGTACAGCCTTTCTTACATGAAGGGTTTCTCATATTTCATTTGTGCTAATTATGTTGCCTCTCTTTCCTGCTGTCAGGAATTAATACCACCATGCCTGACTCCATCCATTCTGAAAATAGCTATCAATACAGCTCACAGCTATTTATATCTCCTAGTGTCAACATAAAGCAGCAGGCACATGTTCCCAGAAGAAACTCTGACTTTTCACAGCTCCTGCATCAGCAAAGTTAAAAAGGCTCAAAATGCAGGAGTAGCTTGTACAAAGTTTGAAGTGTTCTTTATTCCTTCCTTTCCCCTGGAAAAGATGCAGAAATTTGTATATCATGGTGAATTTCAAAGCTTTACAGCATTTGGCAGAATTTGTCCCTCCTTTTTCAGCTTTAAAAACAGGAGTTTCTCAAGTCATGTTATGTTTCCTGTATCCCCAGTGTTCAGCTATGAATTAGCTTTGTATCCAGGTATGCAGTAAGGAATGTTTTTAATTTTGGCGTAGTAACTTCCATCTCTAGAAGTCTTCTGTGTGCTTTGGCATTTTGGTTCTTGAACTGTTGTAATAATAGGAGCCAGGAGCTGGACTCAGCAATCCTTGTGGGTCCCTTCCAACTCAGGATAGTCTTTGATTCTCTCTGAGATGGGGAACAGGAGATGGGATCAATGAGACACATCTCCCTGGGTTTGAGTGACTCTTTTTGGGAGCTTCCCTCTCTTAAAAAGCATCAGGAGCCAATTTCAGTGCCTGAGGGCAAGTTAGAAGCAAGACGATCTTGACATGGGGCTTTTGGCATTTATGAATTGCAGATAGCAGCAGTCCTTAAACAAACTATGACAAAGGAAGTAAGTATTTTTAAATCTCAAAGACATTGTTAAATCCAGTTAGCACAGCTTTGTATAAGGAGTGGTGAACAGGCTAGTATTAGAGACTGAAGATCTATAGTATCACCTGTACTCAGTTTTTTACTTGTTTTGTGGTCGAGCATGGAACTGTCTGAATAATCAGAGATGATAAAGAGTCACATTTTCTTGGTGTACTTAACAGGAAATGAAGACATCTGCATGCATGAAAACCAGTCGGAAAGTGGTTTTCCTGTTTTTCGCTGTTTCTTATAAAAGTGGTCGGACAGGGGTTTCTGAGTAGCTGATGAGGTCAAAGTTGAAAGCCAGTTATGGTCAGATTTTATGATCATACAATAGCAGAGGGGGTTTGGAGACTCCCTTCCCAAACAGATGAGCTGGGGCTATGAAGTTTCTATCATTTTGGTTGTCATTTTAGAAACGGTCCTTAAAGGTCTTCACAGAGAGGCAGCTATGTGAAATGTTCTTTTGATGTTGGAAACCAGCTCCAGAAAGATTTTAAGCAGCTGGATTTGAGGCTACTCTGCTTGTACCCTTAAAAAAAAAATGCTGAAGAGCTCTGCCTTTCACAGGTCTCTTCCATAGAGATTGAGAGAGGAAGTTGCGTGCTGCTGCTGCCCAGTGCCTCCAGCCGTTGCCTGAGTCGGTATGTGGCAGTTATTAGAATAAATATGGCTTTCTCAGATACACTGACAAAGCTTTTTTGAGGTTTTTTGTGTTTGACAGTTTGTGGGTTTGGGTTTTGGGTGGCTTTTTGCGTTGGTGTGTTTTTATTGCTTTGCTATTGTTTGTGTGGTGTGTTTTTTGTTTTTTATTATTTTTTATTTATTTATTGTTACATGAGAGAAGACACTAGAAATATTTACAGCTTAAATGCCATTCACAGAAGTTCTGTAGGAGACCAGAATGATGAAGCAGCTGGCAACAACTTAGTCCAGCTGAGGCTTTGGGTTTCTAAGTTCCATAGCACTAAGGGTATCTGGTAGAGTAAGAAAGTGAGCCACGTATGGTGGATGCTTGTAGTATCACAGAATCACAGAACAGTCTAGGTTGGAAGAGACCTCTAAGATCACCGAGTCCAACCTCTGACCTAACACTAACAAGTCCTCCACTAAACCATATCCCTAAGCTCTACATTTAGATGTCTTTTCAAGACCTCCAGGGATGGTGACTCAACCACTTCCCTGGGCAGCCCGTTCCAATGCCTAACAACCCTTTCAGTAAAGATGTTCTTCCTAATATCCAACCTAAACCTCCCCTGGCGCAATTTTAGCCCATTCCCCCTTGTCCTGTCACCCGGCACGTGGGAGAACAGACCAACCCCCACCTCACTACAGCCTCCTTTAAGGTACCTGTAGAGTGCAATAAGGTCACCCCTGAGCCTCCTCTTCTCCAGGCTGAACAACCCCAGCTCCCTCAGCCGCTCCTCATAAGACTTGTTCTCCAGACCCCTCACCAGCTTCGTAGCCCTTCTCTGGACACACTCGAGCACCTCCATGTCCTTGTAGCAAGGGGCCTAAAACTGAACACAGTACTCGAGGTGTGGCCTCACCAGAGCTGAGCATAGGAGGACAATCACTTCCCTAGCCCTGCTGGCCACGCTGTTTCTTATGCAAGCCAGGATGCTGTTGGCCTTCTTGGCCGCCTGAGCACACTGCTGGCTCATATTCAGCCGACTATCCACCAATACTCCCAGGCCCTTCTCTGCCTGGCAGCTTTCCAACCACTCATCTCCCAGCCTGTAGCGCTGCTTGGGGTTGTTGTGCCCCAGGTGCAGGACCCGGCACTTGGCCTTGTTGAACTTCATATAGTTGGCCTCGGCCCATCAGTGCAGCCTATCCAGATCCTCCTGCAGAGCCTTCCTACCCTTGAGCAGATCGACACACGCACCTAACTTGGTGTCGTCTGCAAACTTACTGAGGGTGCACTCAATCCCCTCATCCAGATCATCGATAAAGATGTTAAAGAGGACTGGCCCCAGTACCGAGCCCTGGGGGGACTCCACTAGTGACTGGCCTCCAACTGGATTTGACTCCATTCACGACTCTCTGGGCCCAGCCATCCAGCCAGCTCTTAACCCAACAAAGTGGAGGATAAAATGCTACAGCTCATTCTCTTTGCTGTATTTGAATTCATGTGAGCATTGGGCAGTGGTGAGGTGAACTGTGTTTTGTTCAGAGTAGCAAAATTGCAAGTGTTCACTTTCACAGAGAAGAATGGAATTGCTCCATTTATTTCCAGACATGAGCAAAGGAAATAGTCATTACCCCTTTATGGCTTCTGAAACCTAAGCATAGTGTTTGAGTCTGTGACCTCAGTGAAGAATGAGCAAAAGGTAAAATCCCATAGCACCATTTGAAAAAAAATAATGATTTGAATAACACATAAAACTAATAAATATAACAGATTGAAATGTTCATATCAGATCTCTGCCTAAGAATTTTTAAAAATGAATCTCCGTCAGTGTTTCACCTGGAACATTCACAGACAAACTTCTGTTCTTAATGGGAGAGATAAGAATAGTGATACGTTGTCCCGATATGATAAAGCTCTTGGATTTCATCGTTTATGCTGATTGGTCACGAGGTTGCTTGGTTTAATAATTCTTCATGCCTAGAATGACAAACTGCAGAATTCCCATGGCCAAAAACTCTGAAACAGTTACAGTACCATCTGTTGGTTTGGGGATGCCAGTTTTGTGTCTAGGTTCTGTTCACAGTCAGCGGGCCCTGCAGTGCAACACTCTTATTTTTTTCTATGTGAAAGACTATGAATCTCTCAATAAGGGTTTATTGTTGTGACTGTTAAGCAATAATGCACATGGTTGAAACACTGTCTGTTTCACCTTATTGTGCCAGTTCTGCCAGCTTGCTCAGTTTGAGCATTTGTCATGTGTTACAGAATGATTTTCAGTGGGACCCAGCTCCTCGAGTAGCATGAGCGAGTGAGAATCTCAGCTTTGCTGGGGCAGGGTAACGTTCCTTGTTTAAATTACTATGCATGAAGACAAGCCTAGAAGTGTCATGTGAATTCAAAATCCAGAAAGAAACCTGACATCAAGATACCTTTCCTGTGAAACTGTAGAAATTAAGACATTAGAACATTCATTTCTTCGGAAGAGTTTATCTCTTTATAAGTGTTTGTTAAAAACTTGTCACAGACTGATATGTTGCCTTCACTTAGGATTTTTGAGTGGCAAACCTTTTAAATGTTTTGAGGACCAAGAAAACCATACGCCACTCACTAATGGGGAGTCACTGATTACATAACAGATTGCATTCATGACTCAAATGAATTACCTAGAACCTATAATTTCATTAATTATTTGCATTGAATATTGCATTTAATATTTCTTTAAAATATTCAGGTATTCTTGATATTTTATAAGCTCATTACAGGACATTGATGATGTTTGGATGGAAATGACATAGCCCTTAAAGACAAGATTTTTGGCAGATGAGTGTTGTTCTTGTAGAAGCAAGCTAAGAAGCTGAGTAAGCAAGTAAAATGAACGTCAGCCTTCTGGTTCAGAGGCCTGTGTGAACTGGTGTTTGCTAATTGTAGCGGTTCCATGCTGCATCTCAGTCCCATTTTTCCTGTCACAGTTCAGGCTGACTCTGGTTTTGAGGTTTTAAAACAAGTGCAGCTACTTTGCAGAAGGAATATTAATTGTGCTCAGCAGAGGATTGCTATGGGATACTCCTTGATTTCAAACAGCCACATTCTTTCAAGCTTGGTAATGTATTTAGTGATAATGAAAGCCAGTAGCTCATTGTGTTGGTATGAGCAAGGTGTAATGCAAACAGGCATTGTGCAAACATTGTCAGACTGCCAGTGTAAATTATTCAGGTTGATCCTGGCCTTCTGTAAGGACAGATTGATAATCAAGGGGAAGATTTGTCTGAAAGCCTTACTAGTGTTATCTATAGTCTTGGCATCAGGAGATATTCCCAGAGAGCAAAATGAATGACAGGTTCCCTGCCATACATACCACTTTGACAGAGCCCATGGCAAATATTAATTGATTCAACCCTTTAAAAACAAGCTTTGCTCTGTGTTTAGAAGCTTCTTGGGCTGAAAGTGTAGCAAACCATTAAGGGAGAGCTCCCCAGTGGTGCAGGTACAATGTCCCCTTCTTAGACCAAGAGTTGTATCGAAAAAAAAAGCATCAGAGACAAAAATGCTGCCTGTCAATCAATGTGTTTGTGACCAGCACACAGACTGGAGAAGAGCCTTCCAAAGGGAAGTCACTAGCATGCTGGTGCCTATGTATTAGCTGAAAGCTATATTGTTTAAAACATGATTGCATTGATAGCAAGAAGTCTGAAAATTAATGTTAGCCTCAAGCAGAGAAGCATGTTGTAACCCTGGCTTCCAGTTCCCTTTGGTCACATCACTAACCCATCTTCTTACTATCAGTGCCTGTATGTGTGGAATCCCTGAAGCTGTAATAAAAAGACCTGGTGAGCATGTAGAACTGGGTGAAGAGGAATTACTGGAAGTCTGAGGCACCTCCCTGCATTTGCAGAGCAAGCACCTCTTATAATTGATAAGTGTATTTATTTAGTGTTATTAGTCACAAATCTCTGGTAAATAATGCCTCAACAGCTCAAACCTTTAAGGTACTACTAGTCATTCTCTAGCATTAAACGAGAAATGAAATGAAAAATGTTCATCTGAACATTTTTGAGTGAGAGAAGTAAGTGTTTTAAATGTATATCTCAAGCTGCTTGTTAAAACAAATGCTGTGGTGTGATATGGCTGGGCTGGATGGATGAAAGAAAAGTCACTGGGCTTTCAGACTGGAACACACACCGTCTGCTCTGATTTCAGCTTTTATTGCAAGGGCTCTGACTTTACCCAAATTGACAGCAACTTGGCAGAAATTGTCCTCTGCATGTTCTTTTTACATAGGCTTACTAGCAGTAGTCTCTAAAATTGGACAACTGAAACTTCTCAGTGAGCCTGGTGTACATCTCTCTCTGTGTGCAACCCATAGAAAGTTACCAGTTAGCTGTTGCCCTAGCCAGAAAGTGTTAGCTCCTTATTTCAGGTTGTGTCAGCTCATGCTTTTAGCTTGGGAGACTCCAGGTTCAATATTTAGACTGCCTGCAATGTGACCTCCCTGACAGAAACAAAAGGCATGAGAGTGGCCTCCTGCCTATGCAGGAAAGGAGGAGGAGATGTCTATAGAGCAGGATGCATGACAGACTTAGCCCTGTCAATTCCCTACCATGTTTTCTCAAGATAACATGGATGCCACTACCAGGGTCCTCCAGGTGAGGACCCATCCACCACTGGTTCACAGATGCTTCCTTTAATTCATGATACATCTTCTACCACATTTCCAGCTTTGTCTCAGTGTGTCCCTAGGAAATTTTGTATACCTTCTGCAGTAGTCAATATTATTAGAGTGAAAGTAATTTGATAAATTCAGCAGGTCAGATTACACAAAAGACTCTTTATGGGTATTTGCTTACAACGAGAACTGGCTGTTTGTTAAGAGGAAGAAGAATCAGAAATTGAGTTAATAGCCCTGAAATTGAAAAGCTGTTGTGCAAAACTTTTGAATGAAAAAATCAGTCCTCTCAACTGCCTAAGACATGCATACAAAATATTTTTACAAATAGCATAATTTCCTTGAAAGAAAGGAGTTGGGGCTTGAGGTCTTAAAGAGTCCTCCTTTGCTACAGCTCAAAGACAGTCTGGCAGTAACTCAGCAGATTTCTGTTAGCTGTTGCTTTCTCATTTTCATCTCCAAGGACAGTCTTTCACTTCTTTTTTTTCTCCCTTTTTTGTCACTCTTTAGCAGCATCTTGGGCACTTAAGAAGTATTTGGTTCCTTGCCACATACATGAGTGTCCACAGAGGGGATTAAAATGTTCAGCTGTTGCTGGACAGTTTGATGGAAAACTGCTCACATACTTCTAATGACTTCCTTGGTGGATACATGGGTGATTACACTGTTGTAGGTGTTCAGTCTCCAGAGCTAGAAGCCTCCTTGTATTTTATACCCAGGGGTGATAAAGACTTGTAGACTGTTGTTTGCTGTGGGCAAAAGGAAATGCCTTTAACACTACACAGTGTAAAACCTAGATTGTGTCTGTGTTTTAGCAGTTACTCTCAGTGCTGCTCACAAATGTAGTTTCACACTTCATCTCAGTGGAGTCCTGTAATCTGTCCCTAGCTGTGCCACATGAAACGAGGTTTCTTAAGCTATATGTACTTCCAGTTAGCAAATGGAGACTCCATTAACTTTTGCAAGCACTGGAAAGGTGGCAGTACTATAGCTGGAGCAGTGGATGAGGAAGGACATCATTACTTTCATCAGCTTTGCCTGGATCACTGGTTGCTGCATCCACAAATTATAAAATCTGTTAACACGTGCTATTCTGTAATCCCCCTTGCTGTTTGCTGGTGCCTATGTCTTCATTGCTCTCTAAAAGCGACCAGATGGATGTTCAGTCAAAAAGCTTTCCAGTGATTTCACCTGTGAGTAAGGTAACTACACACATGCCTAAGCTGCCAATATCCTTTGCTTTCAAACTGGTTAGTGTGGATTTTACAGTTCCACTTCCATGGACTTAGGTTTTATTCTTGTGGCTGCTCATATTAGACATTATAACACAGTATGAACATAGATACTGTCAACAAATATAAAGCATTCTGTTTTCTGTCTTTGACACTTCCAAGTACCATATTCTTAATGTCTTTGTTTGAAGACTAAGTTGGATGTGTTGGTGGAAGAAGCAGCAGATTACATCTAGAAAGATAAAGATAATAATAATGGGAGGAAGAAGTAGAGGAACCCCCCCCCCCCCCCCCCAAAAAAAAAATAGAGCCAAAGCTCCAAGATAACTGTGCAGAGTTTGATACAACACCTGTCAAAGGACACTAGAAGTCACAATACATTTCCACAGATATTTCTTTGAGATCCAAACTGTTTTATGAGCTGTGTTGCACTGTAGATGGGAGAACTGCTTATTTTGTGCATAACAGGTTCAGGAATGGGCTGGAGGGCTGGATCTGACAGAATCTTAAGCCCTTTGTGGGGGATGGTTCTGGGAGGGTTACTAACTGGTTAACTGTGCAACCAACCACTTGTATTCACCACTGATCAATTGTAAGAGAGTTTGGTGGATTGACATCAGTTGATTAGCTCAAAGTGTTTCTGTTTCATGTGTTTATGAAGGGAACTGTAAATGAACAACCTAGGAAGTAGACCAGTGTGAAAAGGGCTGGGTAGGAGATAAAGCGATAGTGGCTTATAAAAGTGTTCTTGTTGTGCTTTTAAAGAAATTCAGATTTGTTTTTTTTTAAGAACATTACAATAGTCTGTTTAATTAAAAATAAAAAATAAAAAATCTGCTTTTGCAAAAAGCATTGCCCTAGCCCAGCAGTGCGTGACAATTGAGATAGAAATGCCTTGGGCCAGACAACTCTGCTTTCTTCTTTCAGCTACAGAAAATATAAAAATAAAGCACAGTTGCCAGTGCAAGAACTAACTCCAGATTTGAAAATGTTCCTGCTGAGAAATACTAGTTACATAAGCCACTAAATGTGTTTTTCATACTTAGAATCAGTTTTCTAGTGAAGTCCCTCTTACTAAAGTTTAGGAAATCTGAACAACCTTCTATATAGACAGTAACGTGAGATGTTATTTTTTATACTAAGCAAATACGACGAGCTGATTTTTCCATTTTTTCAAAATTAAGCTTTACAATTTTTGTTCAACTCTATTTCCATACGTTCTCTCTCGAGCAAGAGAATATACAAATGTGCAGGTCTCCACACTTCTCCTCTGCAAGTTGTGTGGGTCTAATGCATCTGTTAGTGTAGAATCCAGAAGTAATATTTTGCTTAGCCTGTTTCAGTTCTTATTTTCTCCTTTTTCTTTTCCTAAACCAGTGCTCCAGAAAGCACCAGTGGAATTTCCTGAAGTCTGAGCAACTTATATCCCGTTACAAGTCTTCTACATGTTTCATATTAGGTGAAAAAAATATGCTGTCAAAAACGAAATTTCCACCTGTTGCCTTTGCAAATGCTGTCTCGGAGACAGGGTGCTACTTAATGTTTCTTATGAAAATAACAATTTGCATAGCATGCACAGCCCATGCCACTGAATTCTCATATTTCTTGACATCTGAGTTTCACATGTGTAAATGTTGGAATTTAGCTTCGGGGTGATGAAAGACTGCGAAAGCATGTAGAGGTGTGATAGAAATAGGAATGGCAAGCTTGCCAGATTCTGCAGTATTTGTGTGTAGTTAAAAATCTGCAACTGTCCTCTTGCTCTTTGCTATGGTATGTACTATAGCTTCCTAGTGAGTGTAGGGATGAGCTTGTTTCCATTGAAAATATACTTAAATTGAACTAAATCAAAGGTTAGATGCCTAGCTATATGTACTGTTGGCTAGGAGAGGTTTTTAACAATATTAAAAAAAAACTACTAACAACCTCCTTGCAGAGCTTGCTTTATCAAAAGAAAAAGAACCATACCTCCATTTGTGGGCTTGGCAAAGCTGTGATCAGGGGTACAGGCACAAGGACAGCATAGCTGGGCAGCTGGGAGTCTGCAGACATCAGTATTATGTTTGTCCTTTTTAGAGTTGCTACCAGAGCATGGTTGAAATTCATGTCTTTGGTAAGTTTGTTCTTCTAGACAGTTGGAAAAAATGCTGGAAATGAAGTGAAATAAACTTGATTAAATAGTGCATCGATCTATATGTATAGATATGTAAACGCACAAGAAAAGGCTTGAATAATCAGGCTTCATTTTTATGGCTAGAGCGTAAGAAGTTCCTACAATGATAAGTTTAAATTTATCACTTATACTCATTACAAGAACTCTATGTGTTCCATTCCCAAATCATCATACGGAATACTTCTCAGCAGTCGCTGTAGCCAAACGTATGATGATATAGAATCATAGAATATCCCGAGTTGGAAGGGACCCATAAGGATCATCAAGTCCAGCTACTGGCACCACACAGGTCTACCCAAAATTTTAGACCTTGTGGCTAAGTGCCCAGTTCAATTGCTTCTTAAATTCAGACAGGCTTGGTTGGTGCAGTGACTACTTCACTGGGGAGCCTGTTCCAGTGTGTGACCACCCTCTCGGTGAAGAACCTCTTCCTGATGTCCAGCCTAAACTTCCCCTGCCTCAGCTTAACACCATTCCTGTGGGTCCTGTCACTGGTGATTACAGAGAGTAGGTCACCTGCCTCTCCACTCCCCCTCGTGAGGAAGTTGTAGAGTGCAATGAGGTCCCACCTCAGCCTCCTCTTCTCCAGGCTGAACAGGCCCAGTGACCTCTGTGACTGCTCTTCATATGTCTTCCCCTCTAGGCCCTTCACCATCTTCATCCCTCCTCTGGACACTCTCCAACAGTTTTACATCCTTTTTGTAGTCTGGTGCCCAGAACTGCACACAGTGCTCGAGGTGAGGCCGCACCAGCGCAGAGTAGAGCAGGACAATCACTTCCGTCAACCAACTAGCGATGCCGTGCTTGATGCACCCCAGGGTACGGTTGGCCCTCCTGGCTGCCAGGGCACACTGCTGGCTCATATTCAACTTGCTGTCAACCACAACCCCCTCTTCAGGGCTGCTCTCCAGCGTCTCATCGCCCAGTCTGTACATACAGCCAGGGTTGTCCCATCCCAGGTGCAGGACCCGCCACTTGCTTTTGTTAAATTCCATGCGGTTGGTGATCGCCCAGCTCTCCAACCTGTCCAGATCTCTCTGCAAGGCCCTGCCACCCTCAGCCGAGTCCACAACTCCTCCAAGTTTGGTGTCATCGGCAAATTTGCTCAAAACACCTTTTAGTCCTACATCCAAATCTTTTATAAAACATTGAAGAGGACTGGCCCTAAAATGGAGCCTTGAGGGACCCTGCTAGTGACCATCCGCCAGCCTGATGTGGCCCCATTTACCACAGCCCTTTGAACCCTGCCCTTCAGCCAATTGCTCACCCATCGTATGACATTTTTGTTAAGTTGTATGCTGGACATTTTGTCCAGTAGGATCCTATGGGAAACAGTGTAAAAAGCTTTGCTGAAGTCCAAAAAGATCACATCAGCTGGTTTCCCTTGATCAACTAGATGGGTGATCTTATCATAAAAGGAAATCAAATTTTTTAGGTAGGACCTACCCCTCATGAACCCATGTTGGCTGGGACTAATGACTGCATTGCCCCCCAGGTGTGCTTCAACAACTTCAAGGATCATCTTCTCCATAATTTTACCAGGCAATGACGTGAGACTGACAGGCCTGTAATTGCTAGGGTCTTCTTTCTTACCCTTCTTGAAAATTGGCACAACATTTGCCATATATTGCTAAACAGCCTTTCTTTCCTACAACCCTTGCTTCCTGGGCAACCATTAACTTTTACACCTCTTGTATCAACACCTGTGAATAAATTCTAAATGTTTCAGATGAAAAAATATACCACAGTTAGAGAACCAGCTGCCTTGAAGATCCACCTCTGCTTTTTCCTGGATGTCTTTAAAGCAGCATGATTGACTTCCAAGCAGAACCCACGGGTCTCACTTGCAGGCTAGCAATTTGAGCCAAAGAGACCTTTTCCAGATAACCTGGCATCATGCATCCCTTGTAGGCCTTTGTAGTTCTGTTCTTGCTAACTATAGAAATATATTCAGGGAAGGAGGGATAAAATAACATACCTTAGCATTTCTTACAGTTTAAGCAGGGTCAAGAGGTCCACACTAACCTTCTCTTGCAGACCCTGCAAGGTGTCAGCATGATTCCCTCCAGTCACTGGCAAATCCTTTACTCAGTGTTCCCACCTGAGCACCCCTCATCTGGCAGGGAGGAATCAATCTTGTTTGTATAGGGAAGGTCTGTTCTAAAGGCCTCCTTTTCTGAATGTCAAGTCAATGTTGGTGAAAGGGTTATCTCAAGTCAGTGGCCACTGTTCGGAGATGTGGCACGTTTCGGGAATAGTCTTTTTACCTGTATAGCAAGGAGGGTACCGTCACCAATCAAATAGTCAAATACACAGGCGTTCATGTTCTGACCACACTGTCACAGCCTTCTTCTGCAGCTAGATAACTACTTTGGAATATAATACTAACTTGATATTTTGTGGTTTAGGCTGGGTGTAACTCTTAGTTTCCTGAGTGGTGGTGGTGGTGATTTTATACACTTTTACCCACTAAGTACTACTTTTAGAACTGTATTTATGAAGAGCCAGGCTAAAATTTCCCTTGGTGCTGTAGCTGAAGGATCTAATATATTAAAATGTTCTGGGCCTCTGCTTTTTCTCTT
This sequence comes from Heteronetta atricapilla, assembly GCA_011075105.1. Classification (NCBI taxonomy): domain Eukaryota; kingdom Metazoa; phylum Chordata; class Aves; order Anseriformes; family Anatidae; genus Heteronetta; species Heteronetta atricapilla. Next base: position 7,256,150 of record CM021740.1, read on the forward strand.
CTGTTTGTTTGAATGACAGCAATATGCTTGGTTCGATGTAGAGAAGAGTGGGTAACATATTTCCTACCATGCTTCATTGTGTAAACACTGAATCATATTCTATGATTCTGTGAAATATGGATGTCCTTCATCTATAAATGACAACCCTCATGCTATTGATCGCTAGTCATAAGATCTGATCAGCATGGTCAAAAACAAAATGAGATTTGGACTTTAGAGACTGAAGAGATAGGAGGATTGTGATCTTTCTCTGAGTTGGACCATGCCCCGTCACTATTTGAAATATAAGTGACCTTCTATAGCAGATGTGACATCTGGGTTCTGAAACTTAATGTAAAGAAAGGAATTGAAAAATTAAAATGTAAGGACCTACTCAGTGTTTTAATGTGTTTTAGATCACTCAGTATTCTTGATACCATATATATCATTTTTGTTCTTGTTAATCATAAGTGCTTTTCAGGATGTTGAAAAACAGGTTTTTTGCGTGTGCTTGGTCATATGTACAGTATCGTGAGGTCCATGTCTTCAGGCCAGCAGTAAGGTTATGTCTGTACATCATTGTTGATTACAGGGTTGGGAATATTGCAACAGACCACCAAAGACCAGAACAAGCACATTTTTCCTGAGGGAGTAGACTTGTGAAAGCAGTCATCAGATTCTTCAGGACAGAACTTCTAAAGAGAGGCATAGACTGTGCTCCTGTCTATAACATAGAGCATACTAATGCACTACTGTACTTAATTAATGTACTACTGTGTGGGGCAATACACTGACTAGCTTTACTATTATTTTGGGTCAAGCAAGGGAATAATCTCACTCGTTTCTGGATTGATGTGGTATAGGAGAACAGATTCGGAATCTCTGTTCTGTAATTGCTTAATGTTCTAATCTCTTTGATTTTTGATATTTCTTTGTCTTTACATCGCTAAATAAGCCTTTAATCTTATATCACTCATTTTGAGTCCTTGTTCAGGTGCTTGGAGCAATGTAAGGTTTATTTCCTTTTCCATGTTCTGTTCCTGAAACAGATGAAGATTAATCCAGGACAGAAGCATTAGCTAGGAGAGAAGGCAAGATGTAATGTAAGGTTATGTTTGTGGAACAGAGTGCCTGTGTTTGCAGGCTGTGTGTTATGTAGGGCAGAACAAACAGTTAACAATGCAGTTCAGACCTCAATTACAGCCTGTGCAAGGCAGTGGTTAATGGTTCAGTGTTCTTGGTTTTGTACAGGTGCAATAGGGCATCTACTCAACATGGATGCAAGAGATCCTGCAAGAGAAAGGGACAGGTTAGAGGGAATCCTGCGGGCTGTTGTCTGGAGCACCCATACCTGAGAGAGTCTTTAGTGCTCCTTCTCCCTTAGATTATCATGCTTATGATCAGGATTAAAGTGCTGAAGGAAAATGTTTGTAATGGTTGTCTAAAATTTCTATCAATAACATAGTAACAGAAAAAATGCTGAACGAAATACTGTTTCTCTGACACTTCTCAGTGTGAGTTTCTGAGCTTTCTGGGAGGGATAGGTATATTCTATGCCCAGTTAAAGAACTGTGTACAAAATGGCCTTGCATCTATTTCAGGATCATCACTGTATTCAGGAGGCTCCAGCAACTTGTGTCAGCGCAGGAGTGAATGTTCTACCAGCCACTTAAATTCCTAATGGTGTCCTTGGCTGTCATGTCTTACAAATCTCTTACACAACACAGTAACAGAACTTTTCTTCTACCATTTTAACAGTCTGTGATCCCCAGGGACACAGGTTTTTTCTTTCTTTGGAACTACAGACTAAGAATATCAAGATGGTCCTTGTGCTTCTTAATTGGGTGCATTAGCAGAGCCCGAGGGAAATCCCATCTCTACAGAGCAGATTATTGGCCCTTGCTATTATTGGGGTTCTTAACGTTCTGTTGTTGCCTACTTTCAGCTTGGTAGGTCTCTTGTCAAATTAGCTCAATTTGACAGTTAGAACTCAATTATCTCAAATACACCTTATTTGTAGGTGAAGCCTCTCGTTTGTCAGTAACTAAAGTTTTTTTAAAAAAAATAAAAATAAAAAAATAAAAATATTCTGGAATCCCTAACTCCTGCAATAGGTATGACAAAAATGCAGGCTAAAGAATAATCTACAGTTGCTGAATCTCTAGCTTTCTCACTCTTGGTATCTAGTGCTGTTCCAACCAGATGTCCCCTTGCAGCCTAATCGGTAACATTCAAACAAGAAGTTTGTTGTTATTATGACCCTGGGCCAGACTGGTGTTTGGGCTACCCTCTTGCACCAACTGCAAGTCTCACACATGGTGAAACAATATTGGTAGTCAGTGTAAAAAGAACAGGCTTTAGTCTTGTTCCCATTGCTCACTTGAAGTTGTCTCATTTATCCTGCCCTGTCATCTTAAATTCTTTCCAATAAGATGTGACAACATAACCTAAAAATGTCAAAGGTCGTAGCGTTTTTTTAAGAGTATCAGTTTCCATCTCTTGGGAGGTTATTAATAAAATTAATAATGACCTTGGAAGTGGAGAGGGAGCACTTGTACAATGAAAAGCAATTTATTAAAAAAATACTACCAACATTTGTATGATCTAGGATAGGGTGGAAAAGGAGGTTCACAATATACATTGTCCTTCTCTCTTGTTTTTTCCTACTTTATTGTAACAGAGAGATTTATGGATCTGCTGTCATAACCACAAAGGGAAAAAATGGATTAGAGTGAGATATCACATGGCAGAAAATTAGTGTTCTTGCTGCACTTACTCCTGTACGCAGGCAGAACCTGTATGCAGAGTCGTGCCAAGTCTGGCTTCTCACCCAGGGGATGATATGTCACTGTGGCAGCACATGTCCATGCCACTCTTCAGCACACTCGGCAGTTAAACGTAAATCTTGGGATTTGATTCCCACACATTGCCAAGAAGCTTAAACACATGCCATTCATAACTGCAAATAGATTTTGGAAATATCTACTGTCAGGAACGCTTGGGGAGGAATATCTGTCTGGTAATCTGTTGGGTTTTACGATAATCAATTCTGATCATAATGGGTACTGTCTATGACTGCCTTGAAGCAGTGAACTGAAAGCATGCCCTATAAATGAATAAAAACTTACTTGGAAAGAATTCTTTTGTTCTCACATGGGTTAGCTGTCATCTCCTGAAATGTTATTAATTTCCTTTTGGAAATGGCTACAACAATCAAAGCTTGATATTCTTGCCAGCCATTTGGTTTGAATAAACAGCTGTATTGATTTACAGAGATGCTGGGCCTTGTGCCAGTTGCGTCTTTGCACTGCAGCTATGAGTAAGAAAGGATCCCTGACACAGTGTGCCCTTGACTAAGCCGTATCTTGTCTGCTACATCCTACTGTATTCAGTTTCTTTCTGTATGTGAAAGCTGGCTGACTATTAAGGAATGTAACGATTTATGGTGTGAAAGCTGGAAGTGGCCAGCTAGCTCTTGGCTTGGTTCTTTTCATCCCAAACCCACATGTTTCTCAACCCCCCTGGGGATCCCAGCATTTCCTTCCAAGCTGTTTTAAGCATGATCCTGCTTCTCCATCTCTGCTTTTTCTATTTTAAAATGAAAATGCCTAGAAAATGCCTTTATTGGAGACATTTCGTTCAAAAGAATAGACTAGAGCAGAAGATAAAATTAGAATGGAAGGCTCTGACCGAAGATTTAATACCTCTGTCCTTAAACAGGCTATTTCACCACTGAGTGTAGTTACAGTTAAGGCAAAATAGGCTGTAAAATCTATTTAAGAAGCTGGCTGAATACATAAGAAGCAGTCTTAAGCTAGCTCTGTACTTCTGTGCCAACAGTGCTACCAAGCTAGCTCAGATGTGTTTGTGGAAACTGATGCCATCGGAATGATGGCAGCATAGCTCAGAGGTGGTGACCTTTCAGTGCATCAAACGACATCCTAAGAAATAGTCTGATAATTTCTAAGGCCCCTTAACACTTTTAAAAAGTCTGTGAGTGAATAAGTGAGCTGGTTTGGGACTTGGATGGGCATCAGAAAGGTCTGGCATGTGGGAGCTGCTGAGGAAGAAGTATGTTTTAATTTCTTATGTTGTGAGTCAGGAAGACTAAATGCAGAAAGTAGCATCTGTTGACTCTAGTGATAACTGCCTCTTTAGGAAGCAAGTAACCTGACTTGAGATAAATGCTGTGATACAAATGTTATCTTAAATTAGAAATTCCATTAAATCCAAGCTGGCATATATTCAGGTAGGAAAGAGACAAATGAATCTTTATATTCTAGCAGGCTTATGATAAGCAGTAAGGTTTCATCTTAGATTGCTAAGTTTTGTGATTAGTTGGTTGATACTGCACTTGAAAATTTCCTTGTCTTACCCATCTGGACCTTGATTCTATCACATGCTTCATTTGTGCAGGCCTGTCCATCTGCAGCATCTTGTGTAATCTCCAAAAATGACATTGTCTAAAGCAGCATCTCCCTTGTTGCTTCTGTCAGCTGATCCAGAACTTGATTTTGGAGGCAAACAATGCTCTTTGCTACTCTGCCAGTGGAAACCCAAGGTCTAGTTGATATGGTGATCTATTTTTAAGTTGCCTCTGACACCAAACCGTGATAGAAAAGGGAATTACTCCGGAAGCATCAAAGTTCTCTAGGATCTGAGTTAGCATTCCTTGGACTTTTAGGTCCAAATGAGTCCATGGTGGAAAGAGGATAGAATGTGCCAGAGCAGTGACACAACCCTCATGCTATCCTTGCTTTTATAAAGTTCATCCTTCCTTGTTTTATTCTAGAAAACAGTGTAGGGATATTAAGTGCATGGAACAAGTCCTAGGCTGTCAGCTTTGCTGGGGGCTTTGCAACTGGCTTCTCCTGGTAGAAACCCTAGCAAAAGAGCAATAAAATCCTCCAGGCAGAAACTCTCCCTTGGTCCTTTGACATCTGTAAGTGTCTAGTACAGCTTGTCTGCCCTTTCTACTAAGTCAATCTCCCATCTTTTGGATAGAGACCCAGGGATCCAAACATTTTGTATGTGAGATGTTCTTTGTATGGCTTAGCTGCAAGTGAACTGAGCAGGAGAAAAAAGTCATCAGTTTTTAGATTCATTCAGGCTATGCTCAACTGACAAAGAAAGCTATGTACTGGGCCATCACATACACCGTATACTATGGGTGCATGGTACACTGAACTGGATCTGCCCAGCATGCTGACAAATAATAAAATGTATTGGTGCCCTAGGGCAGGTTTTTGTATTTGTCCAAGGACCACCAAATTGTTTGGAAAACAACAGGAAGATCATCACACACATTGTCACCATCACAAATATGAAGATAAATGCAAACTGTTCTTCTGTAATTTGTAGTATTTTCCATTTTACTTAGTGTCTCCTGCAAGGAAGTGCACAGGAGTGTGCAAATGCATGTTCTGTTTTGTGTTTGGCTTACTTTCTTTTCTGCTTCCCCCAGATTGCTGTTGGTCTGGGGAGCACTGCTGAAAAAAGACTGATGTAAATGCCTCTTTGCTAACATGCTAAGCAACAGAAAAGTGATATGCTCCCAAGATGTAGTGTTGTGATTTCTGTTCCTTTTATTTTTTCAGAATTAACTTACACATCTCTGTGATGCTGTGATTCCTGAGTCCCTCTAGCAACCTATGAATTCTATTTTGTAATGCAGTCTGAATGCTGACGAGTCTGCAACATGCAAGTATGGGATATCTTTTTAATACAGTATTTGCTTATTTAGCCGAGTATTGTCACAGGCAGCAAATGTTATAAACTGATACTGAGGAAAATCTTGATAACTGGTCCAAAAGATCCAGGTTTTCTAGCTTATCTCTTCAGAGAAAGATCTCATGTTTAGGTAAGCGGATAGCTAGGGAGTCCCAACAGAGTAACAGAGTAAATATACCAAAAGATAAGTGATTATCCTCAAAGCCACGAATAGCTTGTAAGTTGACTTCAGTATGTCAAAGGGGGTAAGTAGAACATAATTTGCCAATACATTCATGTTTCTGTATTGCTGTCACTGAATTTAGAGAGAGAGGCGTAATTAATAGGATAACAAACAGCTAATTCATAGTTTTCGTAAGAGTGAAAGAATGAACCTTTTGTAGCTTTGAGACAAGAAATTTGAACAGACACTTCTGTCAGAGCCGTTTTAATTAGACTTACAGATCTATCTAAATTCATTCCCTTTCTTCTGACCCTGTATGTGAAGGAGTAGGAGAGAATCTGGATTGTGGTCTTCACTATGCAATTTTGTTCCTGGCCTTAAGGCTTAAAAATGGAAAACAGTGCATTTAACAAGTTGACAGCAGCTGCGGAATGCTTTTATTTTTCAGTTCAGGATTTGTGTAATTACTGTTAAATGTTGTGTCATAGAATCATAGAATATCCCGAGTTGGAAGGGACCCATAAGGATCATCAAGTCCAACTCCTGGCACCACACAGGTCTACCCAGAATTTTAGACTATGTAACTAAGCGCAGAGTCCAATCACTTCTTAAATTCAGACAGGCTTGGTGCAGTGATTACTTCACTGGGGAACCTGTTCCAATATGCGACCACCCTCTCGGGTGGTCATAATGCAATTCATAAATGCAATTGCATCCGTCATAATACATCCATCAAATGCATTACATTCATTAGCATCTTCTGCTACATTTTGAGAAACTGAGAAACTATTTGGAAAATGAAATGTAGACGATAAGCATTGAAGAATGTGGCCTGGATAAGCTGATTGGATACATGTAATTTTAGCTTTCTGGTTTGCATATAGATCTCATAAAGAAGGCGGGCAATAGTCCCTGTGTATATGTTACATACTTCTAAAGGAGCTTTCTTGTTTGTCTGATACAGAGCACATTCCTTAGAGCAGAGCAAGGGCCCACAGGGAGCTTATTGACACCTCTGACCCTTGGTGAGGTGTTACAGAGCAAGCTGAGGTCATTCTAGGGGTTGTGTTTTGATCCTCTGCTCCTTTAGGTCAGCGCTGAGTGGAGGGGATTAAGGGATTGCTTTTAGCAGTCTGTGCAAGGGGTCCACTACTGGGGATAGCCTTGAAAAGAATGTTTGTCATTCCCACTGCCTGCTGTGGGAAATTCATAGGATCACTGCATCAAGTGCTGGGATTGCTAGACTGTTTTAAGCCAGAATGAGCCTCTGGCAAGATATATCTTTTTTTTAATGTTTCTATGGGAGATGCTGTTTTACAACATACTTAAGATGTCTAATTCATAGAGAATTGCCATATTCGCCATATTTTTTCAGGTGATTTCTTCTATAATCTTAATTTTAGTTTGCAAAAAAACTTTGCATAAATTTTTAAGTGTTTTGTCCCAAGTCTTGCTCACAGTTCTTTTTGACCACATGAAACTTAATTTATGTCCCTCTGGATCACAGTATTTAGAGGAAACATATCTTGCCATATAAATAACTATCAGTTCCAAAACCTGCCTTAACTAACTGCTTACCACAAGCATGTGCTTAAAAGTCACCTCACTCAACCTAGTGGAGATAAAACATGATACCAAAGTGTGGTTTTGGCGTGCGGAAAATCAATGCAAGGAAAACAGAAGATTCTCCTGGGGCACAGCTCTGAGCCCAGACTCTGGCATTGTTCACTGTGTACTGTCAGCTGGGTGCAAAACCTCTGTTCTCTCTTGCTAAATTCAGCCAGTCCAATGCAAAAGACACACGCCCACAGCATGATGCAATATAGCCCCAGGAAGTCTGCGCTCCTCCCAGCGTGTTAGCTGTAGTGAGAAACACAGTTTATTAACCAGTGATTGCAGGACAATGCAAGTTTCTTGCTTCTAAGATCTGAACTGGATTATGTTTTGATAAAACACCGTATCACACAGTCCATATCCAAAAGACACCAAGGGTAAAACCATTCAATAATTCTAGCAGGGTTTTAAATATGCATATGTCTATAGCTTCTGCTTTAGATGGAATACCTGGTTAGTTTGTACAAAGACTTCTGAGCCTGATGGTCTCCAGGTGCTTTCAGATTACTAGCAAAATCTTCCGTTGTTACATTCCACCTGTTTTCTAACTTCTGCTGGACTTACCTGTTATGTCTCCCAGGGGTTTATAGTACTGCAGTCAGTGTCAAAGCAAAGAATTTTGCTCCCATTTGCTCTGCAGTAGACTTTCATGCTCTAAGAGTAATGAGAAATCTTTTGAATTAATTCTGCAGGCTAACTTCTGTGTTTAAGGACGACAGTGCAGCAGAAAAATTTCTGGATCCCAAAAGAGAATTTTTCCCTTGAATATTTGATGAAATGTTCTCATCAGTTCTTCACTGTATTGTGGCTTTATAATCTCACATCTTGTATTGCTGAAGCCATCAGTTACTAAAAGATGTTGGCACAAAATCCCATTGATATTTCCAGAAATTAATTGTATTGCTTGAAAGTATAGCCTCACTCTCAGAACAGCTAAAAGGAAACATTTGCTTGTTTGAAAGATAAATTCATTGGAGACCTTCTAATTTTCAGGCAGGAGGATCTTTCATGTCTTTCCATTGATAACTGTGTTGTAGAACAGATTTCTTTCAACGGTAATTTACCATGAGATAATCTAATTATGCATAATTTTGATTTCCTGGTGCTTTTTCTTTGGGAATAATCTAATTAAAGTCTCTCAAAAATCTATCACCTCAAATATACCCTATTACTGGTTTCCTAATCCTTCATTAATGCTTGTTTCATGAGTTTCTCTTTCTTATCCTTGATGATTGTTCCAGAAAAATTATCTCAAACTGTATCATCCGTCTTCCCATTGTGAAGGTCTATCAGTTTAAATATCTAATTCTGTTGTTCTTTCCATATGCGTTCCAGAATGTACTGTATGCACAGTAATGCATTTGAAAGAATATTTGTGTTCAAAAAAAATACATTCTTACGAACAAAGTTGAAAAGGTGTTTAAAAAAACCCAACAACTTATTAGAGGCCTATGCTGCTGCCCATCACCACAGAATGTGAACATAATCCGTGTAGAATAGTTAGGCCATTGCGAGTATCTGGCGTTTGTTTGTTTGTTTTCTAGGGAGCATTCTCTCTCTTCTCTTCACATAATTACCAATGGGAAATATAATTCATATAATAAATTGGTAGCTTATGCAGTTGAAGAATTACCATATTGGGCTTATGCCTTAAAACAAACAAAAATAACTCATTGCATCCACTATCATGCCTTAGTCAAGGAACAGTGTTCTCTAACTGTTGCCTGTCTTTACATCTCTGACTGAACTTCTACTTTGCAGTTTGTTAGTGAAAAATAAAAACAAACAACAAACAATCAAACAAACAAAAAACAGTCCTTATCACTGTCAGTTGTCACATTATTTCAAACCTTGCCAGGAGTGAAAGTTGTGAAGTGTGGGATCATATTATTTCTTGCACTTGCATCTCAAGTGGATGGATGACACCACCTCCACAGGCTAGCAATACTATTCTTTTCCTTTCCTTTCTTATTATTTCAAAATTAAAACATCAAAATTAAAAAAAAAAAAAAAAAAAAACTCGCCCCAGACATCTGTCTGCTGACCAGAGCTATCAAATTCCAGTGCCAGAGAAATGAGCCTGGCCTGACTGGACTAACTAAGTTGGCTGAGGCACTTGAGGATAGCTCAAAGAGGAGTCTGAGTGTGAAAGGCAGGGAGTAACACCAACTTCTTATAAATGCACATCTTACAGGAAACTGGCTGCTCCAAAATGCACTTGGTTGAGTGAATGACACCACAAGCAGCCTGATAAGGGAGCAAGCAGAGTCTGGAATTTAGTAAAACTGGGTTTTTAAAAGGCAGTACTTCAAGAACAGAAGGATTGATCAACCCTCTCCCCACACCCCTTCCACACCAGCAATCAAGCTTGCTTTCACCTTAGCTTCTAATAAATGAAACTTTTCATTTCTGAAACCTTTTCTGCAAGACTGTTAAAGGATTGGACAATCCTAGCAGGAGAGCCCTGCACAAATTCCCATCAGGGATAGATCTACGTGCTAATAATGCCTTCTTCCACTTACAAGCAATCGATCCATAGTGCTATGGCTCTATAGTTTTTAATGTTGTTGCTGATTTTGTGTGCTTTGTTGCTTATTCTCCACTTTTAATGGTTTTTTATTCGTTTGTTTGTTTTTACAGAAACAAAGGCAGTACTAGCAGCGGTTGGAAAATGTCAGCTTGACAGCAAATATGAAGCTGAAATTCCCATGTCTTCCTTCCTTGATGTTCCATTACTGGGGGCTCTAAGATACTACAAGAGATACTGGATGTGATAAGCAGAAGTCTAAGCTACCGGCTCTTTTTTGCAAGTGCTGGTAACTCCTGTCTTCTGGCTGAAGTCCAGTGTGAGTAAATTCTTCCTACCTAAAATTCATCTACAGTTCCAACTGAACACGTTCTTCATGTCCTCAGTTACACTGTGTGGTCTATGAGTTACCAAATGGCAAATGTCCACTCTTATGCTGTTTCAGATGACCGACTGTTTTGGAGGAAAGAGGTTAGAGGGGTGAGGAGAGAGGGAATGTTTCTTCCTGGAAATTTAGTTCGTAGGGCTGTTCTGCACAGCTTTTAATAGAGCCCAAGACACATCTTCACTGCAGTGAAAGAAAGTTACTGGACCTAGGGTCTCATCAGAATTTGTCATACAGCAGTTTTATTGTCTTTTGTTTGTTGTGGTTGGTTTTTTGTTTGTTTGTTTGTTTTGTGTGTGTGTATGTTTTTTTGTCCTGAGCTCCTCCTGCATGATCTTTGTACTCTCAAGTCCTTGCAAAGAAAAGGTTTTTTTTTTGTTTTGTTTTGTTGTTTTTTTTTTTTCTTCACTACATAAAAATGTTTATTTTTCATTTTAACATGATTTTTTTCTATATCTGGCTGGTGTCTTCATCTAAATAAAGAAGTCAGGAAAGCAAGGTAGGGAATAAATAGTACCTCTAGGAAGAGATGTTCCAGCAATTATATCACTGTTTTCATATTTAGGAGACCAGAGTGTAAGTACATTATCTCAGGAGCATTCCTAAAGTAGGTAGGTGTTTTCACCTTTCTGCACTTCAGCTCCTCAGTTTTACAGTAAGGCTAATAGTAAAGTGTAGCAAGGCAGTGCTGTAGTGTATACCAGCTCACTGTGGTTTGAAGAGTATATCCATTCAGTGGGAATATTTGCAGCCCTGGTGCTTCTTTAATATTGCTTTAGGGCATTGGACTGTGGTTCTAGCAAAAGCTATGCCACTTTGTTCCAAGCTTCAATGAACTCTCACCTGTTGAGAAGGGTATAAGAGACGGGGAGACTGAAGCCTTTGCTTGGGTAGTTTTTTCAACAGACTAATGAAGGAGTTAGTGGGAATTTTGCGCAGAGTGGTGGGGTGTTTTTGTTTGTTTATTTTTGCTTGTTATTCCCCCTCCTCCACAGAAAATACTAGAGATTACTTGCATGTGTATGCACAGTGGGAGAGGATGCCCAACGGAGATGCAAGCACAAATGAAAAAACTTGCAAAGTTCAAAACTGACACAATCCCAAGTTCTTGCTACTATGAAAAAAGTTCCTTTATTTTTTCCTTAACTGAAAAAAAAAATCCTTCATCTTCCTTTTTAAAAGTGCATGCATTTAAATAAGTAATCTGATTTGAGGTAAGGAAGAGAGGGGTATTCCGGTTCCCAAAGCCTGTTTTTAATCATCAGATTACTTTTGAGACAATCTCTGAACATTCAGCTCTTGTGGTCAGTTCTCCCCACCAAAAAGCTAGTGGTTTTTGCAGACATTCCATAAACACAGGAAGCTTTGACTGTGTCTCTAACAGATAGGGAGACAGAAAAGCAAAATACCCACAACATAAAGGCAAAATCTAAACCTGACATGCGAGCTCAGAACAATGATTTACGTAGTCCAGAAGTCTATCTCTGATAGTCTGAGCCAGATATTTCGAAGAGAATGCTGAAAATCTGTAAAGTACAATTCTGACATAATCTGCCTATGGTTTAGATTTCTTTTTAATTGCTGACTTCCTCCCTGAACCATGGAGCTTTATGTTCTGTTTTAGTCTTTGTTTTGCATTTGTTTCTTGGAAGGAGAGAAAGGGGCAATGTAGAAGGCTGCAAACATGTGCTGTGCAAAATTCCCTTGGTGTTTTGGATGCCTGGTGATCTCATAGCCATTCAGTCCTAATTTGTATCTGCTGAAGTCTTAGCCTTAATTATACCTGCAGCAGCACATTCCATTGATTAAACATATTTCATCCAGGATTTCTGTTCATCCATTTTAGGAATTCTGTCCACCAACTCCCTAGGGAATGTCTCGTTTTTCTTTTAACATGAGAATAGCCAAAAAGAAATTCATGTCTTTTTCCTGCAGCATTTATTGTTTTTGTAGAGTCTAATTGTTTTTAATCTCCTTTCTAAAATAAACATTTATGTTCCTTTCATCCATGCTTTTTTCAAAGAGAAGTCTTTCCTTCAGCCAGTTCCCTCACTCCTTAATTTTGCTTTTGCCTACTTGCTGCCTAGAACTGAAGCCAGTAACACAGGTGAAGGTAATCCTTTCAGTTTAGAATAGCATTTTAATTTTATAATTATTTTTTTTCCACTTGAGTGTTAACATTTTTGACCTTATCAGCTGAATGAATAGAGATTTAACAGAGCTGCCTGCAATTAGCTCACCTCTTGCTCATGAGCAGTTATACTCAGTTATGAATAGCTGAAATTCAGAACATTCTTTGCAAGGTACATTACTTCACTCTAAAAAGTAAAGAATTTGCTTGATGTTAATGTGCCCGTTTTACTGATTTCTACACAGTTAAAATTACTGGAGAGAGCATGTAACTGGTAAATCCCTCTCAATTTCTGATGATTTTTGTGAATATGATCATTGCTGAAGTAGCTGAATCTAAGGGCTTTTAATCATACATTTCAAATTTAGGATTATGAATCACAATAATTTTACAATAAATTACTTAGAACCAGTATTCTTTTGACATGCTTCCTCATTTTTGAATTCAATTTTTAAAAAATTGTGGTTTAATATAATTTCTTCCTTCACAATCAAACTGAAATACAGTGTCATCATCATCTGTTTGTTTGTCAACAGGAACTCCATTCCAGAATTTCTTGCTGGAAGGAGGAAAAAACAAACAAACAAAACCACAAATTGGACCCAAGAATACAGATTCTGAAAGTTTCTGCAAATTGGAAAAAATAACAGTGAGGCTTTTACATGATATTGTAAAATACTGATAGTCTTAAAATAGCAATTCAAAACAAAAAGACAACAGTTTACCTAAAACATTTATATTTTTTGTAGAAATGAATATTTTGGTAGAAATAAATATATCCCTGCAAAACTTTCAGATGTTAATTGTACTGTCTTGTGGTAAACTCCTATCAAAAGTTTCAGTTACAACTCCACCAAGAGAGGGGTGCTTAATTGTTTTTCTTCTTTTCTTTTTTTCTTTTTTTCTTTTTTTCTCTTTTAAATCTTAAGTGCTGTCTGCTAACAAAAATTCAAATAGTGTACATTCTATGGCACTCTACAGTTAGGAACTATAACATCTAAGCAATTGCATCTCTAACCCTCATTGCATCATCTATAGCTTATTTTCAGATAAAATCAGGGTATTGTTTTGGGGGTCAAACTGTCCATTGAAATTTCAGCCAGTTTCCACTCAAAATCTGCCTTCAGTGTATCCTTGCCTGGTCCTGGTCCTGCTTCCTCTTACCAGTTTAGCTAGAAATCTGGAAATTCCTACCCCCATGAGTAATGGACAAGGCTGTAATTTCTCTCTGCAAGTTCTGCATCTCTTCCTCCTATGGGTCTGCTTTGAAACGAGCCTATAATGAAAAGGAAAAGACTCTTGGCCCTTGTCATTGTTTTATTAAACTTGCTTACATGATGGCTTTAATGGTGTGTTCTCATTACTCTGTTTCCAATCTTACAGTACATACAATATGTAAGTAAAGAAATACCTTGTTTTACCAACTGGTGTTGGTGTTGGAAAAAAAACAACAACAACAACAAAACCAAATAGTAGGTAAGCTGCTGTATGTTAAAGCAGTTCTAGTGAGGTACAACAAAACCTCATCTAAAAAGAACTCTGGTACAGCTGTTTCCAAGGGAATTATCAGCAAGCTTGGAAAATTCCATGATAATAATCAAATGACATCTTTTCCTACCAGCTATAGGCTAAAATTAACTTCTGTTGTTTTGCTTTTTGTTTGTTTTGTTTGTCTGTTTTTAATTAAAAGTTTGTAGTGCCTTTGGGTCCCTTATTCTGCTGAAATGTTTTCAGCAGTATTCATGGCTAATTCTTACACAGCAAGCTTCTATAGGAGATGTAGTCACTATCTGTAAGTGCAGGATACTGAATTAGCTCACGAGCAGATTTTCAAAGGCAGAAATAGAGCAGTGAGGCCCCTTTTCCCGGCAGCCGGCTCCCGGTGGAATAAGATGTCTCTGTATCACCAGTGTCCCCGAATCCACAAGGGCTTCAGCAAATCCTGTTCTGTTGTTTTGGTTGGTTGGTTTTTGCATTATACTGATGAAGAGCTTGGGAGTTCCCTGGCCAATGGTAACCCATGTTGGTGTTACAAACATACTGGCTCCTATTCTTGAAAATGAATGTAGTGGGGATTGATTTCTTTTTAAATCTTGGCACAATAAGTAGGCATAGATAATTAACTACAAGATCTTAGCAACTTTATGGAAGTAAAGGACCAACGTGAATAACTTTTACAACAGCTGTCAACATTTCTATGCTTTTTTTAGGGGATTAATATGCAACCACAAAAATTAGTTCCAGGCAGAAACTTGGCATTAAAAGATGCAGTCCAGGAATTTTTGTCCTTGAATTTGAATTTAATCTTGTTGGCCATTTTTAAGTAGGAAAAAACTTTTTTTTTTTTTTTTTTTTGAAAGATAGGGATTCCTGACATCGTTCTGGTTTCAGAGTGAATATGTAGGGAACTGACGGGCCACAGGACTCTTCCTCCTATGTTGCCCCCATAGGGCCTCTCTTCATCAAGCCTATTATATGTTATGTTTTTCCACTTTATCAGAGCCTATGACAGGGACAGATAAAAGCATAGCTGTATGCTTATTCTTCCTCATTTTTCTCTTTCATTCAGTTAGACATTCACAAAAGCCTGCAACTAATGATGCCTGTTGACTTTTGATAGCAGTTAAGGTTTTCTCTGAGAACTTCTGGAAAATTTCATCTTAGTTATGTATTCTGTCCACAGTGAGTGCTTTCTATACCCACATGTAATATAAATTAAGTGCCCTGTGACGTACTGAAAGCCATTTTTTCCCCACAGTCATTGTAACTCTCTTCCAACAGATAGATTTTCAGCTATTTCTGGAATAAATGGCCTGTTGTGAAGACAGTAGTAGCAGACATTTCTCTAGTCCCAGTGCTCTTGCAGTCACGTTTCTACTGCCAAATTTCTGCTGGTCTGGGAAATAAAAATTTAGCTTCTACATGGCTATTACCTCATGACTTCAACAATTAAATCGTGATCAGAGAACTCAGGAAGAGAGAGAGAATGTTTAGAATATTAAGAATTAGAACATTAAGAAAATATGTTTTTAATTTAGTGAGAGATTAAGAAAAAATAGGAAATTTTCTTAGTTCTAAATTAAGGAAAACATTGAAGCTTAAGAAAAGGATCTGTAGAAAATGCAGCAGCTGTGGCCCCACTGAACTATTCCCTGAATTTTGTAAGCTGCAAGATGTGCTGGCAGAGAAAATCACTCAGTGAGTGACTTGTTCATTTTTCTTTTTATCTAAGGTGCCTAGTTTTGCTTTAAAAATAAGCCATGTAGGTGTGATGCTGAATTCCAGTACCAAATAACATAAACCTTGAGATTTTTCTAAGTTCAAACAAATGTGCTGTGAGCTTAACAAAGAATCCATTGTTCTCAATCCGAGTTTTGTACGTTACCTGTGAACCAGTATTAGTTCTGCTACTCTGGTATCTGTGATGCAAGATGACGTCCTGTTGCTTAAGATCTGAGAAAATGAATTTGAATCATGAGAAAGAGCAATTCCATAGTACATGTTTTACTGAGACCGAGTGTGAATAGGATTGCTTTGCCTGAGACTGTGTGGGTCAGCCTTTGGCAAAGCTGGCCAGAGTCTGGCCTGGTAGTCTAATGCTTTGGTAGCCTAAGTCTGTCTTGCTGCTCACAGCAATAGAATTATTTTTTTTTTTCTGCAAATATTTAACAACCAGTTAAAACCAGAAAACCCATGTGTTTGAATTGTGCTTTAGAAGGCCATGTTAAAGTCCTCATGAATTTGCTCAGGAAACATAACTGCTTTGTTGGCTGAATGATGTTGAGCTGCCCTTCTGCCTCAGCACATGTGCTCTGTTAGCAAATATAATTTGCACGTGTTAGAAAACCCGTGTGTTATGTGTTCTACAGCAGGGAAGATAGAGGAAATTTCAAGTTACATATAGTATTTGTTTAGCCATGCAAAAATTTAGACAATTTGAGATGTTTTATTAAAACCTCTAAATGCTATACTAAGATATAGAACCTCCAGACAGCAATGCTGCACTTCTCAGGTCTGTGATATACCACAAGCCCCACACGGACTTCAGCTACAGATGACACAGGCAAGGTCTGACACTCTGGAACAAGATGTAATGCTTCAAAGGCAGCAACTTTTGAGTTAAACAGCAGTTAGTGAGGAATCATTGATATTTAACATAATATACATGTTGGTAGTTGCCCCTACCACCCCTCCCCCCCCACTGCTCCATCTGTGCCCCCCCTGCCCAAGAGGGGTGGGGGGGAGGAAGTAGGCAAACTGAGGAGCAGAGGTGAAAGGTGAGGGACAAATCTCAAGCTCTTAAATTTTCCCCTCTGGGCAGATCTGTGCAAAGGAGTGCCTATGTGGTGCCATGAGAATTCAATGATTGTTAAGGCTTCCTGTCCAAAACATGAGCTTCAGGTTGGGGTTATGAGAACGACAAGGTAGTTTTTCACTGACAAAATAGTTTACTTTATATAAATGCATGAAAAGGGATAAGGGTTTCATCAGTAAAACAGCGGAAAATTTGTTCTTGTTTATCAGCAACCTGGGGGGCAACACAAGGAGGTACATTAATCTTCGGTGCTCCTAATATCTGTCACTTCCCATGTCTGTACGTTTATAACACTATACATCAGTCAGATTCTCACCATATGTTTGGACATGCTGTTTGTGCCAGTCTCCTCTGTAGAAGATCCCATTCTGTAGTCTCCAGGAGTTGAAGGTAAACATCTGTTGCAAGGTAATGAAGAAAATCAAGTACCATAGACTAAAATGAACTTTACAGTCATGACTCCTTAGTTGGAATAATTCTGTGTGTATTCTAATTGAAAATCATTGACAGAAGCAGTTATCCAGACTACTTAGGGCAAAGCTCCATGAGATACCTTAACTGAAACAACTCAGTGCAGCTAAAAGGGGTGGCTCCACTGTTGGCCATTAGTTCCCTTGTGCCAGATCAGGGTCTTATCTGACCACTTTGTGAGCTGATTCAGATCACTGAGCTGGAAAACAGCAAAAAACAAACAACAAATCAGTAGTTTTTTTGTTGAAGTTATTGGGTTATTTTGTGCAGATTTAGTGAGCCAGGTTCAGCTCACCAAAGGTTAGACAAGCATTAAATCTGATTCAAAGGAAGGAATAAGATCCTACTGCCTGGATCAGACCTGCCTCTTTCAGTGACAGGGAGCTACAGGATGTGCTCAGAAATACCATACAACCTCACCCTCACCAACACATCGGATTCTAAAGACCTTTCTAAATTTGGTTTTTTTTACGTGTATGGATGCTTGTGAAAATCATATTTCTAGCATTTTTCTCATCTTGTTTTGTATTTTTAAAGCAGTTGGACTGATTTTGTAGGTTTTGTAGGTTCTTGCCCATTTATCTGCTGAATTTATTCTTTTGCAGGAAAGTCATGCATTCCAGGTTTGTCATCTTCTGTAGCTTCTCAGATAAAGAGGTGTTTTGGCAGGACAAGAAATCAGTGTGAGTACTAGGTAAAAAAAATATGAGAATCCAAGGATACTTACTAGCAATTCTTAAGGGAGTATAATAATAATAATATTTTTTTTAAAAAGCAACGCTCTGAGATGTTCCTTTCCCAAGTGCACTGTCTGGTCTCTGCCTCCCTCCAGCAACAGGTTAGGGACTTCATGAACCATGTTTGCATCTAACCAATCAAATTTAACAGTCTTCAGTAGGTTAATGTAATTTTGTAATGGTTTTTCGAACCTATTTATACTGCTGGCCTCCAAAGCATCCTGTGGTGATGAGTTTCATAGTTTAATTATGTTTTGTATGAAAAAGCATTTCCTTTTGTTTTAAGGCTGGTAATTCCAGTTGGGTGCTAATTCTAGCCAGTGAGTTTGCATTAAAGCATGTGCTTAAAGTTAAACAAGCTCTGAAATACTTTGCTGAATTGGGTCATTAGAACTTTCATCATCACCAGCTGTAATATCTTGAAGACAATACTGTTAAAGGAATTGGTGTGATTCACTATGTCATTTAGTTCCGCTGATTTTAATAATGCTTCATGTTGATGTTTTTAATTTGTTAGAAAAATTTTCTCCATTAAGTCCCTCTTCCCTTTATACCGATGCTAAGATGTGCTGCATAGACTGCTAGAAATAATTATGACATTAATAATTATTTCTGGAATCCAGTCTATGAAGATAGTTAAATTTCTCTTTAGTTTACAGTATTTGTTTAAATTAAAGCATGAGATTCGAAGCTCTGGTGGAAGTTGGTGTTTTCATTTATGAATAAATTACTTATTTAGGAAAAAAAATGCAGTGCCCCACCCAACCATTTTGTTAGAATCCTCAAGAGCTTAAGGTCTTCACGCTTTGAAAACCAGTTGTTAAACAAAATAAACTGAATAGAGGAAGGAGAGAAATGTAAGGTTTTCCAAAGTTCAAAAAGGATTAAAAGAAATACAAAGAGCTTATTCTCAACACCAAGCTCCTACACCAATATTGAGAATTAATTCCCCTCAGATTGGTGGCAGAAGGATGCCATTGTTTTTGATTTAAAATATAGTTTTTGTTACAATGAAATATGCCATACATCACATTTTGGACTAAATTATATTTTATTATTTCTGTTTTTAACATATGGTACGGGAGTGCATTATCTTTCTTGTTTTTAGAGTACTCAGTAGCCAGCAGTAGCTGTTTTTATCCTATATATCCGTGCTGAGGTTGTATTTTGCAGAATAGAGGAGGTCTTGCAGATACCCTGCTTAACTGGAGCAAACAAGGGCCAAGTCTGCTCTGCAGAAAAGAGATCCATATTAGAGGTGCCAAGTTTGGCTCCACGTTAGCTGCTGATTTTACATTGGGCAGCACAGTGTCATGCAGAGATACTAAGCAGAGTTTGGGTGCTGCAGTGCTGTGAGTGATAATTAGTTCTGTACCTTCCTGTGTTCAAGCAGCTAAACTTCTTTCAGTTCTGATACTAACTTGTTTAACACTTGCTTGGGGATTTTTACAGGGTGCTCATTATGTGATACATACATGCCCAAAAGATTTGTAAAATGAACCTGGTAATAAGCAATGCTGTGGGAAGGGAAATATAATAATAATAGTAAATGTAAAAGATACCATTGCCTTAAGTACATGAATTACATTTTTACCCTGGAGTATACAGACACCTATATCTTTCTTCACAGCTAAGTACTATAGAAAGTACTTAATGTGAAAGCGAAGGTCTCGTGTGTGATGTATATGATCTACTGTTCTGATTTGCGGGCTTGTGGAGAACAACACAATGAAATTCATGACTTGCTTTAACAGGGAAAATAACATGCAAAACAGTTATGTTTTGTGCAACAGCCTTGACAAAAGCATGGCAGATTGCTTGTCTAATGCAAATAAAGTTTGGCTGCTTAGCATAAATCCCAACTTTTGACACAGGATTTATTTCAGCAAACCAACATATGTTTAAATACAACTTACATGTTATACACTCAAAGTCAAATATATTAGTGGAATGTGAAAAATATACCTTTTTTTTCCTAGTGTTTATTTAGTGTCAGTATGCACTTGTTACAGATCTGCTGCATGTTACCAGATGTTTTATTGATGAAGCAGACAGCAAACACTGGCCAAATCTTGTCTTGAAAACCATTCAGACTATCAAGGGCAGTAACAAAATCTAAAAGCTGAATTGGAAACTTGCCAGGAATCCCCAAACTGCCTATTTTACACACCTTGGGCTTGTAGCAGTTGTCAGTTTTCAACAAGGTCCCTGGAGTGAATCGCTGTTGGCATGCAGAACCTTATTCAGTCGGTGATGAAATAAGGCAGAATGTGCAGTCCCACTCATCTCCATAGCGCAGATGAAGGAGTCCAGAACATCTAAATCTCCCTAACTCTTGGCAGTTGTGTGTTTTTGAAGCCCATTGCTGTAGAGCTGCAATGCTAAAGAATAAAAGGTGTGGGCAGGCTTCAGTTTCATAAGGATTTGTGTCTGATATGCTGGTGTCAGAAGTAAAATATAGAGTTGTGCAGCCTCTGTTAGAAATTATCATTCTTTCTCATAAACAGCTGAAGTGAAATTGTAATCAACAATGTTAAACTCTTGCAAAAATGCCACTGGAGAATTCTGTCTCTGGTTAAACCTGCTGTTGGCTGCACAGAAAGAGTGTGCAGTTGATTCTTAGTAAAATGTTAACTTCAACCATGAACTTTGAAGAATCACTCAGGCAGAGAGCTATAGCAAAAGTCCAATTGTGTGCTAAGCTTGTTGTCCCCACAGACCAATGAATGTTAAAATAGCTTCTAATGAAACTTTAGCTTCTGGCTGGCTCCTAGCCTGTTATCCAGCTGTAACAGTTATGCCATTTCCGTGCCAGTTTTCAATTCTACTTGATTAACAATTCATTCAGACCATGGGATGGTTGAAATGGATGTTAAACACATTGACATGCAGAGGATTACCTCTTCAGATGTTTTTATTGTTGGCACCTGCAAGCTGCTGTTTTGATAAGTGTTGTTACACCACCAGCGATTAGCTGAGAAGTATGACAATATCAGAATGCCATGAGGCCCCAGACATACTTCAAAACAATGCTCAGTAAAATTGATCTGGAAATTTAAAATGAAGAGGCCATCTTACTGTCAGAATAGAAGAAGCTGTGAGCTCCAAACACCATACAGTGATGTTAATGCTTGAAACTGCCATCTGAATGCTGAAATATGCATGTTGTGTTATACTGAATCAAGTATTACAGTACTTTTACAAAGGGCCTACAGAGGTTCTTCTCTCTGCTCTTGTACAGCATTCCCAAGGCAGTCTTGTATCCAGTATTCTTGTGCAGCTTTCCCAAGCCATTCACTTTGGCATCATGGTATGTAAGAGGATTTTAACTGGCTCACAGAAAGATCAATTTTCTGGAGAAAGATGCAGTTCTTGGTGGACTTTGACAACTCATTTCACACTTTCCCTTTGGATCTGCTAATATGAGTCTTACACTGTGATAGCAAGTTTGTCCTCTGAGGTTTAGGGAAGCACATTCAATATCAAATCAGAATTAATTCTAGGAAAGTGATAAGGCAATTTATTTTTTTCCTATTTCATGTGGGGGAGCACGTGTGTAAATATAAATAATGCAGGCCCGTGACTTCTGCCCAAACAGCTTGCCGTAGAAAAAATAGCTTGAAGACTAATGGGAACATAAGTAAGTTCTTTAACTAGAAGAGTATCAACTGCCAAGAAATTAGTGAAGAGTTTCAGAGATACAAAGAGAAAGGATAAGGAACTAAGGAGAGGACAGATTTATGTACGTTTGTTATTGCAGTGGACTGGTTTTACTGTGTTTATTATTGCTGAATCTCATCTGTCATGTTTAAATAATAACATGTCAAGTTGCCAACTCAAAGATCTCAGTGATATAAAATGCATGTTTGCTATTGGTGAGGATAGGAAAGAACAAGCAGAGATTGTGGGATACATGAAGATAGATGTTGAAAGGGTAGAGGCAGTACCTGGCCTACAGACTATCATCTGAACTGAGACTAAGCACTTTCACAGTTATTTTGCTGTGGCAGCAAGTTTCAGGCTGTACAAATACAAGGCCTGATGTGAAGGGGATAAAATACTGTTTGTTCTGCAACGTGATGAATGATTGTTTATAAAATAATGCTGAATGCATCTTTCTTCACTGACTTTTTTCCCCTTAAAAAAAAATCGGATCAGAAGAAAAAACCCTCTAAGTTTCAGTTGAGATGTTTTCTTTGCCTAGATTAAGTATTTAAATGCATGAAAGAACAGAATGAATGACAGTAAGGATGAGCAACCAGATCTAAGGCCTCAATGTCAGTTGGCCCCTGCTAGTATTGACTGAACACTGTTAAAATTAGCTGATTGCTGTCTGGTAAGTGGGCAGGAGACCTCTTCAGAGAAATTACTACCTTTCACATTCACTGGCACGGCCAAGTGTCAATGGGGAGGCTAAAGCTCAGTAAGCATAAAGCTCAACTAAGCATTTTGCTTGTATTTGCTCCAAAAACATCCTGGAATGAGTTTGATCCTTCTCAAGCCCACCCCTACCCCCCTCCCCATCCTACCCCCATGCTTTTTTTCTCCCATTTCTGGGGGCTGTAGTCTTGTCGTCTCTGGTATTAAGAAAATTTTGACCAGATCTGGAAGGTTAGCTGTCAGGGAAAACAAAAATAAATAAATAAATTCAAGGTACAGCCAGGTTTTCAGGATCTTCCCACCAGAAAGGTGAATATGGAGATCAGATAAGGAAGTTTACTGTCTTTCAGAAGTAATCTCTTTACCTTTTTCATGCTGTCCACTTTCAGACTGATGATTGCATGAACCTCCACAAAACAAAACTAGTTCATGTCTGGAAAGGAGTGTTCACATGTACAGCCTAGAGGTTTCTGCTGATTCACTTATGGGAGTTGCTTTTTCTTTTCTGGCTTTCTGTGCTGCAGGAGTTGCTACTGCTGTATATTCCCTGCTGTGAACTCAGGTTGATTAGGTTGATTACAGGACATTCCTGAAACACTTTCAGTGTTCTCGCTTGCAGCCAAGAGAAGGGAGGTAGCTGTTTGCCCTGGTATATCCTACAGCATCTCCTTTTGTATCCCTCGGTATCAAGGGGTGGACATCAGAAAAATCATAAGGTTTCTTGGCTGCTTTTACCATTCCTACTCTGCTTCACTATTTACTTTCATTGTATGTTGCTGTACAGATCAGTAACACATATATAGTGGTAACTGTTCTTTGTTCTGCCAGAAAAGAAAGAATCGCTAACACAACTGCAAAGCTATAGTTTGATACAGCTTATAATCATGTAGATGTGGCAGTAGATGCTACAACGATAGTGTATTTATCTATATATAGCTCAGAGCACTGTCAAATGGACTGCTTAATAAGGATAGAGTTATGCCTTCGGAAAGCATAGCTAGCCTTTTCTTATTGTCCAGGTCAGTAGATACTTCAACAATTTTTTTCTTTACACTCAACAGAACCAAGTCTGGTATCACTTAGTACAGTGTAAGTCAGGAGGAAATCCACTGAATTTCATGCCATTTCTCTGCCAATGTAAAGTTTTGACTAGGCCCTTTCACTAGGGGTGAGTTGCTTCCTTTTGGGTTTGCTGATCCACAGTGCTTTTCAGGTGTGTGCCTGGGTACACCTGATTTTAGTCTTTGTCCCCCTGTCCCCATAACATATTACTTGCCCTCTGTTTTTACTTAACCTTTTTAGATTCTTCTTTTCTCTTTCACACTCTCATGCTTTAAATTGAAGTAGACTGAATTTTCTTCCTTTTTGCGAGACTATTTTTCAAGTACTGGATGGCTGTAGCCACATTCAATTAAGTGACTTCAACAGAGACTTTGCAGGGTAGAGCATAAATACAACAATGTATGAGTACAAACAATCAGTTTTAGATTAACTGCTTTTCTTTTTCTTTTTTTTGGTCTAGAGCTCTCTTTAAATAGGTTTTGAAAACTAGCAATGAAAGCACATCTCTTGATCTTTAAAAATGAAATGCAGTACAGAACCTTGGGAGACATAACCTTGCTTAGCTAAAAAATAGTGAAATTAGGGTGAAGGGGTAGTGCAAAAAAAGACCTCAGAGATATTTTAAGACCTTAGGTCATGAGTTAGATCATGAGTTCCTTAGCATTTGGCGTGGCATCTGAGTAGACCCTCAGATTATAGATCTGGGCAGGTGCAGAAGACTGTACTATAAATACTTTCACCCTTAAGAAGTTCACAGATTTCATAGAGTTGCCCTCTTGAATGACAAACCAGACAGAAACATGTTAGTTCTGAAGGGGAAAATTATCAAAAGAATTTTAGAAGAGGTTCATTTTCCAACAGTCTTCCCATTCTTTAATTTCAAAAGCTAAAGTGTTCTTTGCAGTTACATTAGAAATGTTATGGAAAGCCTTTATAAGGTCATAGCATGCATTTGTCAAGCATGAATGGCATGTTCTGGGGGTATTTGTGTACTCACTTGCTGCTCACTGGGCTGTGCAGAGAACTGATCATCAGGATTACTACCTCTATTTTAAGTCCTTCTGTTGCCTTATGGCTGGAGCATATATGACCGCTTCCCTTGGGGGAAGTTTTGTCATTTCTACACTTCTCTTAGAAATACTGTCCCTTGGCTGCCTTTTGCAAAGCTCTCTGAGATCCTTACAGGATGAAATACACTGCTGGGGGTAGTAAAACCTACCTAATAGAATCAGTACGTATTGTTTTCTTTTATAGGTGAATATAGGGAAATTCTTCATTCAGAGGATGGTGAGTCACTGGAGCAGGTTGCCCAGAGAAGCTGTGGATGCCCCATCCCTGGAGGTCTTCAAGACCAGGATGGATGAGGCCCTGGGCAACCAGACTAGTGGGTGGCATCCCTGCCTATGGCATTGGGGTGAGGGTTGAAACTAGATGATCTTAAAGGTCCATTCCAATCTGAGCCATTCTATGATTCTGTGATTTCTCTTTCACAATTGTAATGATGTGCCATAGCCACGTTGCTTCTTTTGTCTAAAATAAACCTTCCAGTGTTAGAAGGGCTGTAGATGTCTCAAAGACTTTGCAAAATGAGTTTGTATTTTATTTACATTTGCCTCCCTCTGAAGGAACACTTCACTTTTCCAATGACACATACAGGCCTATGAGTTGGCTCTGACTGACCTAATTCAAATCCTTAATCATCTTTTAAGAGGCATGTTTTCACAGAACTGGAAGAACCAGTTGTAGTATGAAGTTAGATGTCATTTCCTGCATATTCCTTTAAAAAAAAAAAAAAAAAAAAAAAAAAAGCAATTCCAACTTTGTTAGGAAAGGGTATATTTGAAGTTGTTTCCAAATGAATATATGCACCTGCCTTTTTGCATGTCATCAGCATCACTAGTGAGAACTGCCTTTGACCAGCCCAATCCATGCACAGAAAAGCAGGTCCTTCACAAGGCAAATACTGCCTGTGTCAAGGGACTTACAACATGACAGGAATATCACGATATAAATGGATTCTAGCCTTGCCCTGGGAAACAATATCATCTTGTCGGTAAGCCTGAAGTGCCACATCACGTACTCACAGTAGAAGCAGTGATGTTTCTTTTTTTAAAAAAAATATACTTCACCAGTTCCTTGTGTTGGCTGGCTTAGTTTTCTGAAGAGCCTGATTAAAATAGCAGAATTCAAAACCAGTACAGTAGGTACTCCCCAGAGTGAAGTAAAACTGCTGCTAGGGAGTTCCTGCACCATTTGAGAGGTGAGACAGTCCCTGTGGTGGCAGGGGGGTGCCGGGGGAATAACAGGTAACATTGCAGGATTAGTGTTATGTCAGAGCAACAGAGTTTGTGCTGCCTTTTTTCAGAACACAAAGTTAATTTGTATACAGTCTTTCTTCACATACCAATTAAAAAGGGAGTGACTATACAAGCTGCTTGCTTTCCAAGCCTATCTTTTTTAGCCAGCTGGAAATTTCCAGGCAATTGAAATTGTTAATTAAAGGCAAAGTAGGCACATTTACATGGGTCTATACTTTCTGTATTTTCTCTACCAGAGGAAGAGAAAAAACTAAAAACATCAGCCAGTTCAGCCCTATGGATTCAGTCTTTGATTTAAAGAAAGCTTATCATTTGGACATTTTCATGCACATGGGATCTCAGGATTTATTTATTTGTTTTTCTTTCTGTGAAAGTGGTGGCATCCTCCAGGTGTCTTTTTTGAAAAGCTTTTAGTTCCTTTCCTTTTCTCCATATCATACTTTCTCATGTTTCCCAGAGGCTCCCATGTCATCATTAACATTCTTTTAGAAAAATGGGTCTGCACAGGAATTCTTTAAGAGCTTATCAGCACCACTCCCAAATTAGCCAGACAGGATACTGTTTGTTTAATTTCGCAAGACATGTGCTTCACCCAAAGGCAAAAGAGCTACCTCACTGAATTCCCAGCCACAATATGCCTTTAAAGGATTTTTTTTTTTTGTGGCAGAGGAATTAGTTCTCCTGAACTAGGAACAAAACATATTGATGCATTTCTTAATACAGTCAAGTTGTTGAACAATGTGTAACTAGATGTCTCTTAAATATTCACTGTACTTAAGAAAGGCTAAGTGGCTATCTAGTGAAAGCAAGATAAGCACAGAGAAAATCTGTGCTTACAAGTTAGCTGCAAATCTGCAAACTTTTTGAATACTTTATTGTCTGGCGTTTTTAAATAGTCTGTGGTAGTGCACTGCCGTTTCTATTTTGATGCTTTTACATAGATGGTTTTTCAAACCAATAGATATGGATTAATACACATTATTGTGTAGAAAAGAGGATTTCCCTCTCTAGAAAGATTTTGCTTCCTCTTTTTTACTATCATTATTGTTATTTTACTATTGCTGTCAGAGGAATTTGGTTATTAAAAGGGAATGCAGTAAGAAATCGTCTTTAGGTAGGCATAGGGAAAGCTGCTGCTTTGCCCGTGGCATTATGCCCTCTCGAGCAGCAACACACTGAGCCCTGAGCCTGGTGTGAGAAGCTCCGAACTGTGTGGGGCTCACAGCTGGATCCAGATTCTGGCCTTCTCGGGAGCAGAGGAACAGAATGAGACTCTGGTCCAAACTCAGGGCTTTACTATCTTGTGGGCAAACTGAAGCTTCATGGCATGACTTGTTGAGGCTGTAGGGAGCTGGCCTCCAAGCCTGCTTTGCAGCTCACAGCCCTTTTTTGCCCTGGCAAGTACAGCAGGCCAGAAGCCATAGGACGTTCTCTCCTGCTGCAAAGTAACGTCGGTTCAGCGGATTGGTGACAGCACCAGGGAGGAATTTTCTGGTGCAAGTACTGAGCTCAGACAAAGAGGCTGCTTAATTTTTCCTTTGTGCAGCCCCATCCCGTGGGGCTCGTGCACAGCTGTGTACTTCGTGCACTATGGGAAGGAGCGTGCGTAGAGGTGACAGAGCGTGTTGTGTCTTGCTCGCTGTGCTAATGAGACAGAGACTTGGCACAAGCAAAAATAGGTTTCTACTTAATTATAGGTTTTGTTAATTGTTCTCTGGGTTGCTCGAGCCTCTCTTTGCTACCTCGATCTCTCGCTGGCATTGCAGGCGCAGGGTGCGAGCCGTAGCAGCCTCACCAGCCGGTTTCCTCGTCCCAGCTTTCCATGGGCTCCGTCGTTGCAGCTCTGCCTCCCCCAGGAGAGCAGCCGGGCCCGGCCGTGCCCCAGTATAGGGGCCTCGCCCCCCTGCCCCTTACTGCGTAACTGAGAGCAAATCAGCCTCGTCCGCACCGCTGGCACCCAGCTGCCCGGCCGGCCCCCAGCAGCCGGCTTTCCCCCCATTCCCCGAGTTGGTGCTCTAACCCCCCCCCCCCCCCCCCCCCCGCTTTTTTTTTCCCTTCCCTGCCAGGAGCAGCCTCGAAGCGCCCCGTGCTGCCTATTTAGAAAGGGAAGGGACGGCTCCCCGCCTTCCCTCGCCCCAAATATAGGCACATCCAGGGCCAAGGGGCAGGCGGCAGCGAGTGGGAGCGGCCAGCCTCCGCGCCCGGCCGGGGGGAGCGGGCCGAGGGAAAGGGGTAGGGAAGGGCGGGGGAGGGAGGAAAGGAGGGAGGGGAGAAAAAAAAAAAAAAAGCCCTTTCCAAAAAAGTATTGGATGTCTTGAGGAATGCAGTCGGCCCCCTGGGAAAGTACATATCTGGGAGGCGCTCCCTGCCCGCCGCTCGCACTCCGTCGCCGCCCCGGCCCGCACCGTCCGGCCCCGCCGCCCGCCGGCAGCTCCGCGGGGCCGCGTCTGGCACTGCTCGGCCTCGGGCTCCCGCTCAACTCCCACCTGACCCGGTGCTGCTCCAGCTTTTCTTTCGGGTGCACTTCGCGCGGGGACGCGCCCTAGACTACCGCCACCATGGATGCCATCAAGAAGAAGATGCAGATGCTTAAACTGGACAAGGAGAATGCCTTGGACAGAGCCGAGCAAGCCGAAGCGGACAAGAAGGCAGCGGAGGAGAGGAGCAAGCAGGTCTGCACTGAGGGCCCTGGCGTGGCCGGCGCCGGGGCACAAGTTTTTCCAGACCATTTCTCTCTGATTCCTTTTTTATAACTACCTTTCTGACCCCCCTCCCCCCCCCAACTCCCCCATCTCCTTCCCTGCAGAACTGGTTGAACTAACGAAGCCCTCTTAAAGAGGGTTTTCCCTGCGTGGCTGGAGGTTTCTGGGGGTGCAGCAGGAAGGAGGTGGTGTCCCCACACCCTGGGACAGCTGCATGGCCTATGTGCTTTTGTCACAGTCTTGGCTGGGAGCTGCTGCCTCGAGCAGCGAGTTAGCAAGGGATAGAGGTGCTACAACGTGGTGAAGGAGATGTTAAAGCTGGGTTTGTGTCGTTTCGTTGTGTCATGTCCCCCCTGTGCCCCCCCCGTACCACCCAGCAGACTTGTCCAATTTCAGCTGCTCCCCCCATCTCCAGGTGTGTGCCCCATTTTCCTGGCCCACTCCAAACCCCCTCCTTAACATGTGGGGCTTTATTAGTTTGGGGGAGGGGGGCATGGTGGTTGTAAGTTTCTTGGAGATCCTGAAGGAGGCCAGAGGAGAGGAGAGGGATTTAAAAATGACCTTCCACCTTTTCAGAGCCCAGGGAAAAATGTATTTGTGCATTGTATTTCCTCTTGTGCACCTAGTTAGAGGATGACATTGTGCAATTGGAAAAGCAATTGCATGTGACGGAGGATACGAGGGACCAAGTGCTGGAAGAGCTACACAAGTCCGAGGATAGCCTCCTCTCCGCAGAGGAGAATGCTGCCAAGGTATTGTGCCTGTGCCATAAGCAAAGAGAATCTAACTGTCTCTCCTTCTCTCTCTCTCTGTCTGTCTGTCCTTTTCTGTCTCTTCTGCACTTGCACTTCTCCCTTTGCACGATCACGTTGCCTGCTGCACCTTTTCCTGCCCGCCCTCCCCTCTCCACCACTTTCCACCCGAATCACAGCTGGAGGACGAGCTGGTGGCTCTGCAAAAGAAGCTGAAGGGCACTGAGGATGAGCTCGACAAATACTCCGAGTCCCTTAAAGATGCACAGGAAAAGTTGGAACTGGCTGACAAAAAGGCCACAGATGTAAGTTACCCCCATCCCTTTCACCACCACCCCAATACAGAGACCACACACCCCCGCTGCACAGGCTGGCCAGGACTCCTACGAGGCAGCGCTCCGAAGCCTTGCTGAAGGCAGGGTCCAGGCACCTCCTGGGCAGGGAGGTGGGAGACACAGCACTGCCTCCTTGCATGAGGTTTGCACACTCTCAGAGGCATTTGGTTGGGTTGCTGCTCACTCAGCACGTGCTTTTCATGTGTATTTGCTGTTCCATGTACCGTGGATTTTCAATCCAGATGTTGGGGAAAGTAGCTCGGGTTCGAACGACTTTACCTTGGTAGTAAGTGGAACAGAATCTGAGAACTAATAGCTGCTAGATCTGGGAGAGGGACAGCCAAGAACAGCACATCATATAGATCCCACAGATGCAGAAGAGCAAGGGCTGCCAGTTCTATCTGCAAGAGAGCTGTTCCTAGGCACACTTACTTTAGAGCTGGTGCTAGATACTAGTTGGCTCACTCACTGATGGCTGAGATAAAAGGTCTTTTCCTGGTTTTTCTTCCTGGAAATCCCTGGGATGGTTTTACTTGTCAAAGGAAAGTTCAGTCCTGCATGAGTGAAAACTCCCTGGAAGATGATACTTGCAAGGTTTGCAGTTCAGGGGACAGGGATCCTGGGAGCAAGCTGGGGGATGATATATATAGCTCAGCACTTTATATGGTAATAATGCAAGAGCGCGTGCCCCTCCCAGGCCCTCATCCCACCCACCTGTCTGCCCCTGACATGCATTTAATGTATTACATGCACGGAACTGTGCAAGTTTACTGTTTCTGCAGCTAAGGCCCAGATCACTATGGCTGCTGCTGTACAACCTAGTTCTCTCTGAGTACATCTTGGGTCTGAATTACAGGATTAGGCGAAACCACAGTTCTTCCAAAGCGATGACCGTCCTTTTCCTATAACACAGCTTTAAAAATTAACCTCAAAGCCATAATAAGGAGTTGCCACAGATGAAGCAAGCAAAGTGGTAGAAGGATACTTTTAGAAAGGGAAATGTTACTAAAACCAACTTTGCATGAAAGGCAACATGCTTTTATGCTATTTTACTTTTAAAAAGAAGAGACCACAAAGAAAGGTTTAATTTCAGTACAGCAATTAAGTTGTGTAGCTTTGACAGAGAACTCGACAAACATAAGTGTGCATAGAAATGGGGGAGAGGGATTTTGCGTGTAATGGGGATCAGATGTCTTTCTTCTTCTGTGTACGGCTGCATAGATGAGAGGCAGCTTCCTAGCAGGACGTTTATTTAACTTGTTCAAAGGAACTGCATATAGATCCAGGGGAGATATTCCTTATAAGGAAAAGTATGCAGACTATTTGGAAATAGCTCGCCTAGGATGAAGGCAAGAGAAATGCTACTAGATTCCCTGTTGGAAAAGACTATCTCCCTAACCAATCCCAGGGCTCTTTGCCTTCGCTGGAAAACAGCGTTTGGAAGCTAGTTGAGGGCAATTGTATTTGCAGTCATCCCTCGGGCGGAGGGTAGGTAGAGCGTCTGGCTTGTTTTCATCGAGATGAATGCCGTGTTTGATGGTATGCGTGGAATAAGCCTGACAGTTTAAGGATGTCTTGCTTTTTCAGCGATGCAGGGTACTCTGGGGCATTGCAACTGGCCCAGTATTCGCTCGACAAGTTTGGAGAGATAGCAAGAAGACAGGGCAGGGGAGGGAGCGCCGGCTGCCTGCGGTGGAAACACGGCGGGGGACGAGGAAGCCTCTCCGGCGTGCCTCCTGCGGAGAGCCGCCGCATCCCGCGCAGCAGCAGGGGAGGCCGTGCGGGGCCAGGCAGGGGGAAGGGAGCGGGGCTCGCCCCGCACCGCCAGGGGGCGCCGCCGCCCCGCGCAGCCCCGGGGCGCCCACCTGGACGCGGAGCCTTCGCCGCGCCGGCCTCCGTCTCGGCCTCAACCTCGGCCTCCGCGCGGGGCCCCGCCGCCCCCAGCCCCGCCCCGGTGCTCGCCGCGCTGCGCTGCGCACCGGGACACTTCCGGGGCTGGGGCGGAGGCTACAGGGAGGGAGGCGGCGCGGCGAGGCGAGGCCGGGCGCGGGCATGGCGGCGATGAGCTCGCTGGAGGCCGTGCGGAGGAAGATCCGGAGCCTGCAGGAGCAGGCGGACGCCGCCGAGGAGCGGGCGGGGCGGCTGCAGCGGGAGGTGGACCAGGAGCGGGCCCTGCGGGAGGAGGTAGGGGTCGGGGGGGTGCGCGTCCTCCCCCCCAGCCCGGCCTCGGCCGCTCGCCTCGCCGCCGACAAAATGGGCACCTGGGGCTGAGACCGGCCCTCCCCGAGGCTGCAGGTGGGCGGCGGGGCGCTGCGCTCCCGAGCGGCCCCGCTCCGGCCTGCGGCTCGGCGGGGGAGGCTGCAGCGTCCGAGGGGACCGCCGCGGGCACCTCACAAGATGTCGAGGTAGAACGAGGTCGAATTTAGGGGAGAGATCTGAGATCGGGTGATCCACATCAGGTTCCAAGCAGGCTCTTGGGTTTTTGCAGCAGCTCGTTGGCTGTGCATCCCGTCCAGCTTAATTCACCGGGGAGGTTAGCGTCCTGGCTGCCAGGGGCTCACAAACCTGGGAGCCGAGCAGAGATGGCAGCAGCTGACTGCTTAGCCACAGTATGTGAAAACACCCCAGCGATGTGATTAGCTGGTCCCTGACACAACGCATCTGGACTCGAGCATCTGCAGTATGTTTAGCACACCAAAAGCAGTAGCTGAGAGTGGAAGGGAGTGGTCTGCACGGTTTTAGGCAGGGACAAGGTCAGGTGTAAGCAGCACAGATTTGTGTAGCAGGGAGATGTGGTTATGGGTGGTAGTTGCAGCAAAAGACTGATAGTGCTGTTATTTGCCTCGCCACTGACCTTGGGAACTCCTAAAAGCTGTAACTTATTTTTTATTTCTATAAAACGTGTAGTGTCGTTTTTGGCAATGTCTGCTGATGGCTTGAAAGTGATGCAAAATAAGATTTTTTTTTTACACACGTAGTTTATCACAGTGTAAAAGGGGTGATTATTGTATTTGCATCTAATGTGGGGCTTTCTGCACGTTCTGGGCAGCAAACTTATAAGATATGTAGCAGTAGTAAGCCTTCTGATCCTTTCGAGCTGGCCTTCCAAAGAAGCTCAGTATGGCTCCTTACAGGTGGGTGGCTGCTTCATTCTTGCAAGTCATTTCACATACCTGGTGTTTGGTGGTTTTTTTTTTGAGAGAGAGATCATGTCACAGTCAGTAACTTGTCTTCTAAGGGTTTCTGTTTTAAAAATGATTGCATTTGTTTTCTAAACTTTTGTTTCCTGAGTAAAGGCCACCCATTTTCCCACCCTCAACACCACACACCGTTCTAAACAAGGATATTAAAGTTAGCTACAGCGTCACTAAAAATGGGAAGTTTTGGTGATACCTTTGGTGGCGGAAGGAAGAGCACTGGAGGAGCGATTACAGCCTGCTGGTTAAGTCATGCCATTAGAGCTTGGCCACAGGGCAAGGCTGAGAGTTACCATCTGAAAGGGTAATGTTTGTCTGTTTCCTGGAGATAATGTGGAATTCTGCAGAGCGTGTTTGCCTGGTACTTACGTTTTTGTTTGGAGGGGATCAGCGCTTTGGTGACTAAACCCAGAAAACTGAACTCCCAGGCACACAGACCTGTGCCTCTTCCCTAATGCCAGCCAGGCACAGATTTTTATTTATTTATTTTTTTAATTATGCTGCATGATTGAGGAGGGAAGCTTTGAGAACGTTGCAGCAAGCAAGCTGAGGTGTGAACTTGACCCTTCCCTTAGTGAATTGCCTTATATGTCTAGCATGTGACCAGCTCAAGGTTTTTTTTTCTCTTCCTGTGCAAGGTACAGATACGCAAACAATGAAAAAGCTAAAGCTGTGGCCAAAGTGTATCGCAGCCTACAGCTTTTGATTGTTAAACCAGATTGTTAAAAGTTTAGAGTTTCTAAAGGCAATGACTGCTTGTAACAAAGAGTCCCTTCGGTTGTGTGCGTGCATCTTGCGGGGCTGTTCGTAACTGCATTTTCATAATGCAGTTTTCCTTCTTCAACTATATGATTAGCTGGAAAACAGTCTTACGGCAGTGATAATTAACGCTCAGCTGTAACCTATCCATGGCATCTCTCATTGTGAAAATATGCGGTGTCTAAGTGCGGCGTCAAAAATGCAGAAGGTTGTGTTTGCCTGCTTGCCGTGGGAGTGCCCCTCATGTCACTGGGGTTTTTCCTTCCTCACCATATAAGGGAGAAGTCCTGCTCCGCCGAGTGACTTGGGCCATATAAGGCTGCAACGCTGGTGAAACCTCATTGAGTTACTGGTGGTGGAGCAGGAAGTAAAGAACTTGAACTTTAGTCACCCACTGTTTTCTAAGCATATTGTACGCTCTTATCGGGATGAGGAGTCTTGACATGATAATAATTAACTTGTAGCACTACAGATTTCCCAAGGGTGATGTTTCTGAAAGAACACGTATTTCCACCACTCCCAAAGCTGCTTTGTTTCTCAAAAAGTTCAGTTTTTTACTGTTCAAAGTTGGCAAATTGCAGGTTTGGAGTCCTACTGTTGGTTACATAGCTAGGTGGAGCTTTTGGGGGGGGCTAAAGTGGAAATGTAATGATCAAGTCTCTTCTCCTGGTACAGTGTACTCACTGCGAACACTCATTTATGTTCAAATACAGATTTGCTTCCCAGATGTTTGCGTT
The DNA here is from genome assembly GCA_011075105.1 of Heteronetta atricapilla. NCBI lineage: Eukaryota > Metazoa > Chordata > Aves > Anseriformes > Anatidae > Heteronetta > Heteronetta atricapilla. The sequence continues at coordinate 7,290,444 of CM021740.1, forward strand.
ACTTCCAATGTTTCAAGTAGCAGTGTTACTGTAATGTCAGATGCTGTTTACTTGGCTGTTGTGTAAGTTGTTCTTGTGTTACTCACAACAAAATTCAGGCTGTGGCCAGTTGTATGTAACTACCTCAGTGTAGTAAAAGCAACAAACAACAGTTCTTAAATTTTTAGCTAAAGAAAAAGCACTGGTACTTTTGGTATGATAGCTTTTTTTTTCCCTGCTGGAAATTAAAATTTGTATGTCCTCGCGTATGGGAAGAATATTTTCAGTACTAGTTAAGAGTAACTGCTGTTCTTGGAAGTAACTAACTTTTTGGAATAATGGCGATTTTGTATGTTTTATTTTGAAAGAAATTGAGTTTAATAATGAGGTTATTATGGGAAGGCTGTTACAGAAGTTATTCTACAACTTACACAAAATATAGCTTTTGCTGGTGCCTTCTTTGTTAGCTCTTGAATAGCTTGCCTATAAGCAAAACTTTTGAGTATTCAAGCACTTAAACGTTCTTCTCCCATCTCTGTAGGAGCTGTCTCATTGCAGATACTGATCCATGTGTATTTTTGCATGTTTACTTTGAGCTCTTTTTATGGAATTCAAGGAAATATTGGGGCAATATTTATTGCAAAATATGGCAAAAGGGCATAGGTGAAGGATTTGGGATAATGTGGGAGGATCTTGATAGTTTGTGTTTATCTCCTAAGAGGGAAGAAAGGCAATTGGTTCACGTCTGCAAAGAAGGTAACTTATTTAGGGAACAATGCATAATTCTTCAAGTCCTGTTCTTTCTAGTACACGTACAGTCCTTAATGTGCCTTGTGTAAAGGAAGCAATAACTTCATAATTCAATGAGGGAATATACATTGCTGTGTGGGCTTTTTAGTGGATGAAGTCAGAAATTACAAAAGTGCTGTTAAATGGCACTAGCAGGTACGTGGTGTAACCTTTTGAAAAAGGTGATGTGTGTCTTATCATGAACTAATTTCTGTTCTTTCTGTGCTTAGGCTGAGAGCGAAGTAGCTTCTCTGAACAGACGCATCCAGCTGGTTGAGGAAGAGTTGGATCGGGCTCAGGAGCGCTTGGCTACTGCCCTGCAGAAGCTTGAGGAGGCTGAGAAGGCTGCAGATGAGAGTGAAAGGTGGGTGGATCTGCTCCTATTAGCTGGATTACCCTTATGACGAAGATGGTAGTTGACAGGGTGTGGGCTAGGGAAATAAATTAAACCACTCCTATGTCTGTGCACACATGTAATCCACTCTGCCTTTGGACTTCGGTCACATGGACTTCAGTCACAGTTTGTCTGTAAGGATGTCCAAAATGTATGGGCTTGAATTCCTGTTCATGCCTCAGTTGTAAAGATAACGTTACTCTTGTGCTGCTGTGTGATTCTTAATTTCATTGTGGATGGAAAATCCCACAGGGAAATAGCAAAGTGCTGGAAGAGTCTTTGATTCTCCTGTTGTTAGGATTTATAGATGGAGGTGAAAAAAGTAGAAAGAGAGATCCCATTAATTCTGTCACATTTAGGCTGAGGTTTCAAGATGTTCCTAATACGAGTTAGGAACTCAAGATTTGTTGGCTTTGGTAGAGCCCATCTTTCACTAATGCAAATTATATTTTATAACTGTGATAGTACCTTTTGGAAGGGCATCCCAAGTATTCTGCATATTTGTTTCTACCTTGCAGCACAGCCTGTTGAAAAGAAAATGCATACCATGCATTGTGAAATAGTTAAGAAAATTTGGGTCAAACATGTATGGAAGGGTGTAACACAATATTTCATATTATGGAGGCGTTAAAATTTTCTTGTGCAGAGCACAGTGAACTTCAGTGCTTTAGGACTCCGATGTAGGAAAGCTCATGGGAATCTGAATCTGTTTTTCCATAAACATGTCTGTCAGTCCTGCAGGGGCTGGAGCATGCTATCTCACAGTGAGATAGAAATATGGATGTCTTTAGTCATATTAGGTCCTCAAGGTCCCTTATTTACCTTTCTTGAGAACAGTTGTCCTGGAATTTTAAATAAAAAAGGATAGTGAAGTGATTGAGTTTCTGCATAGAGCTAAAGTGTGGGAAGAGTTAAACAAGCAAACTTTTCTTTCTTCCTAAATCATGCTGCTTTTGCTTTAAATTTTGAAAGTGTGGATGTACAGGACTAGACCTCTGATGTGATAAGTCAAGTATCTGATATGCTTTGTTCATCTTAATGCATCTGTCTGAAAGTCACACTCCAGTAGTAGTAGAACTGGAGATGAACTGACAAACCTGGAACCTTACATTTCCTGTTTTTCATGTCTTTCAGAGGAATGAAAGTTATTGAAAATAGAGCCCAGAAGGATGAAGAGAAGATGGAAATCCAAGAGATCCAGCTTAAAGAAGCTAAGCACATTGCTGAAGAGGCTGACCGCAAGTATGAAGAGGTTAGTTTTTGGGCACAGATCATCTGTTTCTAAGACACTTTAGGCTGTTCTTGTAATTCCTTTTTGTTTTTGTTTTCTGATTAAAGTGCAAAAGATAGCAAACACCACTGTTTGCAGCTGCAGAAACAAAAACAGGCACCTGGATGCCTTCAGGGACAAGGTAGCAGGAGATCTGTGCTTGGATCTTTGTGCAAAAGTGGTTGACAGTATTGCCTGGTTTCTTAAGGACTCTCTCACAGGGAGAAAAAAATATTTTAAAGCTGCCTTTCAGTGAATAGAAAAAAGGGGTCTTGAAAAAGGTCAGGTAACAAAGACCCAAGTGAATGCTGAAGATGTTGCATGATGAAGCCCACGTTAACCAGAAAATGGGAAGAGGTCCAACTATGTGCTTTTGTGGATTCTATGGACAGATGTTGTTGGCTGCAGCATTGAGATACCCATGAATGTCACTTGCTTTTGCCTGTAGGTAGCTCGTAAGCTTGTGATCATTGAGAGTGACCTGGAGCGAGCTGAGGAACGCGCTGAACTATCGGAAAGGTAAGTGTTCAACTGTCCCTGAGATGCCTGTGAGGTGCCACAAGACAGTAACTGTAACAGCATGAAACATTGGCAGTACACCCTGCGTTCAGCTCAAAGCTATGTTTTGCTCATTTACTCTAATGGTTGAAATAAATGGTCAGCACCAAAGTAAATGTGTTTGTATGTGTGTGCGCGTGTGTTTTGTCACTGCATGCTGTACCTGCACACTGATTTTGTGAATGGCTTTTGTGCATTTCATGTGTTCACTAACAGCCAAGTCCGACAGCTGGAAGAACAGTTAAGAATAATGGATCAAACCTTGAAAGCATTAATGGCTGCAGAGGATAAGGTACTGATACTAATAAACAGTTCTTAGGTTTAACTGCAACCCGAGTCTTTCAGCTTCCATAGCCAGTTAGCTCACTCAGTAACAAATAGATCTTCACTATGCTCTTTACTCCCTTTGCATCTTGCTTTGGTGTTTTTCTTTGGTCTCTTTTTTTGTTTATTTGTTCATTTTTGCCTTTAAAACTGATCTCTTATGCAGCCAAAAAGAAGCTGAACTATCTCACGTGTAAACACTTCGTAAATATTTCTGTGTAAGCCAAAGTCTGTAGATAATTTGTGTCTGGTTGTCGTCTTAATGCACACTTAAAATGGAATTTGGCATTGTAAAATGTTGCTTTCAGTCTGTGATAGATTCAGCTGCTTTTGAGGCCGTTCTTTTGCTCTGTAATTGTTTTCATTTTTCTCTATCTTTTCCCCCCTTTTTTTTTCTCCTGTTTCCTTTGCTTGACTGAATCTTCCATCCACCCCTTTCCTGCCTTCCTTCCGAAATAACAGCAAATGTGCTGAGCTTGAAGAGGAGTTGAAAACTGTGACCAACAACCTGAAGTCGCTGGAGGCTCAGGCTGAGAAGGTAGGCTAGAGACTTGCGTGAGAATGTGTTCATTATGCTATTCCCTAGATTGGCCTTTGTCTTTTTTTTTTATGATCACTTTGCAGCATTTCAGCAGGACCATTTACAGGCTGCCCAGGGAGGTTGTGAGTCTCCTTCTCTGGAGATATTCAGGGCCCTTCTGGATGCCTACCTGGGCAGCCTGCTCTAGGGAACCTGTTTTTGGCCGGGGGGTTGGACCCGATGATCTCTTGAGGTCCCTTCCAACCCCTACAATTCTGTGATTTGTTAGTAGAAGCATTTGGACTTAATACTCAGTTCATATCTGGCTATTATCAGAACCTTGTGTTCCTTCAGGTTCCACATAGATTAATATTATTTGAACATATCTACTGTTAAATAGTCTAACAGGGTTAAGTATTATTTATATAATACGACTCAAAATGGCATTTGTGTGCTGTAATTTCTCCAAGTGCCATTCATCTTTCAACTGTAATACTAATTTCTACTCAGAGTTTCTGCTGTACCCTGCTAGAATACAACTCAGGGAAATTTTTCTCTTGAAGTAAGTTGTATATGGCCACAGTCTGGTAAGAGGAGTTTAGTTATACCCGCATTAATTTCTTTTACACAGTTAGTCTATTAGAAGAGTGGTATTTTTATATACATAGAATGCTTGATCTAATATCAGTGATCTTCTTTCTAATTACAGTACTCACAGAAAGAAGACAAATATGAGGAGGAGATTAAAGTCCTGACTGACAAATTGAAGGAGGTAAAACTAGAGCTGTTCTTTATAACAGATCTTTGACTAAAATTTTGATTCTTTTAATATAAAAACTACTTTGATTCTTTAAGGATGAACATGTCATTTTGGGGTATAGTGTCGGATGTCTTTCATAAAAAGGAGCGTTGCCTTATTGTTTTAATTATTTTTAGTCTTATTCCTCTCATTGTCCTTTTTCCCTCATATGAATTGTTGTTCTTCTATTTGTAAGTAATATGTATTCCCTAAAATCGTTTGTACTGATCTTGACTTCAGGCTGAGACCCGTGCTGAATTTGCTGAGAGGTCAGTAACCAAGCTGGAGAAGAGCATTGATGACCTAGAAGGTATGGGTCTTTGTTTTCCTTACTTGCTAAAGAAATACAGATCTTTTATTCTCCTGGTTTTATCTAGTACACAATTCTACTTGCCTAACTTGTCCTGCTTACATAAATATGGTTTGTTTAAAAAGTTTTTTTTTTTAAAAAAAAAAAAGTTAATGTTTTTTAATTGAAATATTGAAATATATTGATGACTTACATGTTTTAGGTGAACAGTGTTTTGCTCTTGCCTGTTCCTTTTCTCTGATGTTTTCAAGACTCCTTTCATTTTCTGCTTTACACTCGTCTACTTGGAGTTTTATAAATGTATAGGGTAAATGATTAGATAAGTAGCATTAGCTTATTATAAAGGTGGTGAAGAGTTAGGTTTCTAATAGTTGAGAATGTAGCAAGCTGACATAATTTATTATTGTGATCAGGGCAGGCATTTTGTGACATAGAACAGTTGCTGGCTTTCAGTAAATCTTATGGATTGTATATATACTTGGGAGGACAGCTTATTTAAATTCATGGAGTTTGTTTTAAGGTTTTGATAAGTCTTTCAGAACTGCAGTAGAATGTGCTTTTTCCCTCCAGAGAAAATAATTCAGCAGTGTTTGGTAATAAAAAGTTGTATGGAGTTCACTACTTAGATGTGTTACATAGTCTAGGATTTTAATAAACTTGATTGCTTGGCATGTCAGACTTAGGTGTAAAGGGTACGAAATACAGCTGGGGAGCTGCTGCAAGTTTATGGTCACTGACTCAGGAAGCAGAGAAGAAAAGCTAAGTCCTTAGAACAAAAATTCTCTGTTAAAAAGTGTTTGACAGATCACCTAAAGCAGAATGTTTTTGTTGTTGTTGTTTCGTGTTTTTTCTTTTTCTAAAAAACAAAAAATTAGCATATTTCTGGAGACCCATTTTCAGATCTCCTGTCCCTGGTACTGACTTCGGTAACTCCTGTGTGCCCTCCTAATGTGCATTAGAACAAAAATTTAGGGCAGGGAAACAGATTTGCTTCCCATATACACTTTGTTTCCTTCATGTTTATATCCCAGGTTGTTCCACTGTCAGTGCAGTCATGAACTTGTCATATAAAACTACTCACTGTTGGTTTTTTTACTCTTCCCTAATCTTTTATTTTCTTTTTTTGTTGTCCTGTCTGCCGCAAAAATTCTTTCTGTGCATTCTTACCCTTTTCTGCTGCTTCTGGATGGTATCCCATGCCATTGCCTTCACCTTCCATCCCACGATCACACTCCATTTCCTCGTGCATCTCTTCTTTCCCTGGGGGCAATGTTAGATGAGCTATATGCTCAGAAACTGAAGTACAAAGCCATCAGCGAGGAGCTCGACCACGCTCTCAACGATATGACTTCCATGTAAATGTCTTCCCAGCTTGTGCCTGCACCTGCTTCCCTGCCCTCATTGATTGCGCGGTTCCGGCTTTGTGAAATCATACTCCCTCTGTAGCGGGAGACGCATTTCTTTAGCGAGACTAGGTGTACAAAATACCATGAACAATTTCTTTACTGTGGCAAAGTGTGGGTGAGTGTTGAGCCTAGCCTGGTAAATACTCATGGTGATTTTGTAAGCTAATCAATGAGCTAATGAGCTTGTGTTTACTCTGTCAGTATGTATCTGCAATCTTTGTGTCTTGCAGTTGCCCTTTGTAGCTCTGCACTTATCCTTTCAGTTCACCTCTGTTCAAGCATTTCCTACTGGGCCCATCATTTTGAATTTGCCAAAAGATGATAAACTCGGTATACATGTAGGTTGTTTCTGCATATTTTGTGGAGGGTAGTAGTAATTAATTTATAAATACCAAAAGTGCGGTAAAACCAACTTTAGTTATAAGGAGAAAAAGAAAAATCACTTTAAGTGGAAGAAAAACAAAATGATCAGTTGTAAAGTGTGACTAGTCCATGCAGTGATTCATACACACTGACTCTTCCTGCATTGATGTAAAATTCTGAACAGAGGTCAGCTGTGCTAAATCCACCTTCCCATGCTCATACCTTTCATTTGCATGAACCCTGTAAAGATGACATGGGAAGAGTTGTGGCTTTCTCAAATGCTTGTGAGGTGTGATGTCCAGTCCTAGAACTTCTTTTGGAAGCTAGCACTTCCAGCAAGATGTTAGCTCTGAGCAGGGCTTAACATGTGTTTTGTGTGCACCCATATTTAAAATATTTTTTCCTTGGTGTTTTTTTTTAATCCCCACACTTCTACATCACTTTCCTCCCTGTCTTCCACAACTTATTAGAGGTCTAATATTGACTGCTTTGTATGCTTTAATTTTTATGTACCAGCACATCAGTTTAGTCAGTGGCTTATCAAACAAATTCTTTTTTTTTTCTTCCTCCTGTGTATACAGAGATTACAGTATTTCGTCCATTTGGGATATTTCCAGATAGAAAATAGACCTTAAAATGTAGTCCTCTACTGGTACATGAGGAAATTGCTGTAGCATTCCAATCCCAGCATGGTGTGGTGTTTCACTAGTAGTCATCCCGGCATGCTGGGTTCTGTTATGTGCTGCTTTTTTGGACTTTTTTTTTTCCTGTGCTTTTTTATTTCCTATCTTATCTCACTTTTTCTTTTCATGCAGATAATTTTCTTTGCTTCACTTCTCCAAAGACATCTTCATCAAGTTGGATAAAACATCTTTCCAAGCTTTTGGATGTTTCATGGTTCACTGTCTTGTCTTCTAGCATACTTGACTCTATTCTTCTAGCACCTGTCTCGGAATATGCTTTTTGTGCTCTATTGTACAGAAACTACATCTCTCTATGTAAAATAAACATCCCAGCTGTATCCCTTTTGCTATCCCCTTGCCTTTTATTTATTTAAAGAGCCATTTCAGTTATTAATAAAAATGAATATACCTTTTTGCCATTAGGGATTTAATTTTTGTTGATGCTTCCATTTTTCTTCTACAAACAATTTTGCCTGACTGTTGACAATGCAAAGCCAGCAACAGGAGTATATGGGATGAGGATACCATTCTTGATATTCTGGGGTTAATACTTACCAGTTAGGTATCACTCTTTTCCAAACTATGATGCAGATAAAATGACAAATTTAATGGGAATTTTTTCCGTTGTTATTGTTGGGCCAAAATCTACAAAAACACTACTGCCTTAAGGTCACTTGGTTGTGGGAGCGTAGGTTAGAGCAGTTAAGCCCTTGACATTAGATTTTTCACTTTAAAGCTGAAAATTTTCTCCTAGTCTGATGCTGAAGATTTCCTGTTTTTTATGTCAATGTTTGTTCTTCAGCTTAAATCTGAGAGATTTAAAGGGGCAATATCAAATTCAAAATACTTTGCAAAAAGGTTTCCCTTCTTTTGCACCTTGACTGGTCCATGAAGATACTGTGTGCTTACTTTTTCATTAGACTTTTCTTGAGTGGCAGGTTGTGATTGAAAATTCAGCAGAGTTTTCAGTAGATTTTCACTTGTACTTAGCTCAGATTTATGAGTTTGAATTCTAGACTCATGAGAAATGTCTTAAAATTGGAACAGGAAACTTCTCATTATTAATGTAATAATGTGATGGTTCTACTAAAATGCTACATTGGTTTCAGGTTTGAAAACATAAACGTTGACTTTCAGTTGATTTGGTAGTGCCTAGTTGCGTATGAAACATTAAATAGTGACACCTTTTTTTTTTGTAGCTATTTGCCACTAGGAAGTTTAACCTATTTATTTTAATTTTATTTTCTTCATAATGAAAAGTTATTTTTCAGTTCACATTCAGGTGACACAGTTGAAACTGAATTAATTTCTGATTATTGCACCTGTTATTGCATATATTGCTAAAGTTCCTAAGTTGCAGTGGCTAAGTAATCTTCAAATGTAGCACAGCTGAGTTCTAGTTTATCTTGTAAATGTGGCTTTCTTGGGATACCTATCAGCAATCACAGGTTGTACAGTTACTTGAGTTCAAGAACTTATGACTTACCAGTTAAGATACAGTAAGTGAATACACTTGGTGTATTGCAACTGGAAAGTAAAACGTTTAGTGTGAAGGTTAACCAATTGTAGTTGGATGAGCATTTGTAAAAAGACTGAAGCAAATGTAGTTAACTTCACGCATGCAAATGTCATGGGGAACGTGGTCCTGTCATTTACCAGCTTAACCAGTATATGTTGTGCTACAGCAACTCCAACCCCTTAATCTGTTGAATTTATTTTATTGTCAGTAATGTTTTTTCCTTGCAATACTGTTGTTTCTGAAGAAGTAACAAAAGAAAACCCAGTGTAGGAACCTAGTAATGTTAAAAAAAAAAGTGGAAAATTCACAGTTGTTCTGAAAGTCAGTATTTACTTTAAAACTTCTGTTCAAACATGCATCATCAGTCATCTGCACTGTGGGGTGATGAGTGCCTGGACAGAGGATTAGAAATGGGTAGCAAAGTGCATATATCCAGGTAGCTGCCCACAGAACCCATAGCTGCCTGTGCTGCACTGATGTTAACTCTGTGGAGCTGTTCAGGTTTCTCAGTGCACTGTACGTCAGCACGCTGTCACCCTCAGACCTGACCTGTACATTAGGCCGTACATCCCACAGGGTCTGGCTATGTGTAGGTAGTATCATACAGAGGTGCAAAGCTGGCTCTGACATTTCATTTGCATGGGCTATGTGATGTGCAAAGGTAGCTCTGCTGAAGCTGAGCTTCAGGGGTTGTGCCCAGAAGTCAAACACACTATTTGGCCCAAGGTGGCTCCATACAGAGCCAGGACCTTTGGCCCTGTCTGCGTGATAAATCACAACCTAGCCAGACTTGTGTACAGGTAGTCAAGAGCTGACTTTATGCTCACAACATTTCCACACTTGACCTGGGGTTTTAGTGTCATTTTGGATGTTGAAAAACACTGGAAGTCTCTGCCTCAAACCAAGAGATAAATTAATTCTGTGATGAAGGTAAGCATCAAGTTTGTGATTCAAATTCTGTTGTTGTATTTGAATAACAACTAAATACAATTTGCCAAACAAAGTAGAATTTTTATTATGATGATGTCTCGATGTTTTTTCCATGTGTGTCTTACTGTCAAATGTTATCCTAATAGTAGAGACAAAAACCCAGCTGTTACTGGACCAAGAACAGAAATGTGAAATGTGTCCTGATTTTACTGAGCTGGCTGTCAGAGTTTAGGCTGTGGGGAGAAGGGGAGAAGTTGTCAGGAGCTGCCACTCAGTGCAAGTGTGTTGTATGGAGTAACTCACTGCTTAAAAAAAAAAAAAAACAGCTTTGCTATTGCTGTGGGCTGTTATGTCCAAACCCCGCAGGGGAAGAGGATTTCTGTGAAAGCTGTTAAGAATCTTGTGGAAAAGAACCAGTCTTTTCCCGTAGTGGAATAATCTGGGATCAAGAGGTCAGGAGTACTGTTTGAATCTAGATGATTGAGACCAATATAGACAATTAGAGAAAAAAATAATCAAAAATCATCAGAGAACTTCTTCTTTCTGCAAAACTCACTAAATTCACTGTTGTATCATAGCTGTGGGTGTTCTGTTTGACCATGGAAGTGAACCATCCTGTCAATTTGCTGTATTCAAGCTGTGCAGATTTTCATGCTTCCATTTCATTTTCACCAAGTGTTTTGGGGTTGTCTTTTTATAAAGTACCACTGGACAATTTACAGATATTGAAGTGTGTTAATACCAGTGATAACAATATGTTTACCCATCAAAAATACCATTTGGGCTGTCAGATTCCACAGTAAAGATAAACAATGAGAGTCAAACCTAGGGGCAGGCAGTTCATGCTCTCAGCATCTCTCCTGCTGTTGGTTAGACTGGTTATGACACAGTTGCTTTCTGGCAGCTGACAGATGAGGTTCCACCACATCGTGAAAAATGCACAAAGAAAATTGGCACTCATAAAACAAATCTTCCATGAATTGTTCATGAAGGTTAAAGCAGGACTTCATTCTTCTAGGAATATAGCTGCTGTTCTTCCATTTGTATTCCCATTTGCCTGTCTCACAGCTGTTTTCTGCATAGGAGTTTTAGCAAGTCCTCTGCAGGTTATAGTAACTGTTCCTTGGAGTAGGTATTTAATTACCAGAGTTCTAGGAAACAAAGGTAAAATGTTTCTGTTACTGAACTGTCTGTGGTGTGACCAGTTTCTTTATTAACTTACTTATCTGTTTTCTCTGTCTAATCTGTCTTCATTCTGCCTCTTTTTCCTTCTAACCTGCTTGCTGCCTGTACAGACCAACTCTACCAGCAACTTGAGCAAAACAGTCGCCTAACTAATGAACTAAAGCTGGCATTGAATGAGGATTAAACTTTGTTGTGACTATGTTGTTAACTTATTTAAAAACTGCTTCTTCCAAAAGTTCCTCAAGAATGAATAAGTAAATGTAGAAATAAGCAAGAAATATAGACGTTGATTTTTCAGATTGTTGATTCTGTGGTATATTAATGGATTAAATTCTAATCTTATTTTGGAAAAATACACAAATGCTCCTTCTGAGGAGGCTTTTGTGTATCTGTATTCACACCTCCTTCAGAGAAGCAGTGTGCTCTTACTTTGGCTGTGCAATAGCTGCTTTCCACTTCAGTGAACACTTAACAGCACTTAGCTAAGTGTTCAGAAAGTAGCAGCCTTTCTTGTGGAGAGACCCGCTGCTTTGTTGATGTCATGAGTTGGCCCTGGGAGTTTTACTAGAAAGTGGATGAGAGAAAAATGTTCACCAGGATTCATGTTTCAGCACCAACACAAAGCATACTTACAGCTGTTCTGTTATCTGGAGACTTTAATGCATAAATTTTGCATTGATATGAAATAGGCTTGTATTTAATTTCAAAAACAAAATAAAGTATTGATTTAAAAAAAATAAAAGACAAAGAAAAAAAAATGCTAGGAATGAGAGCTCTACATGAAAATACCTGGTCAGTTTAAAGGTATGCTTGCATTAGTATGAAGTTACTGTTACTGGTTTCTGGTATGATGCAGTTCTAAAACAATGTGCTTATTTATTGTATCATATAAGTGTGTTAAAATGACAGTCCTATAAAAATGTGCATGCAACATAAAACTACTAACATTTTTAGGCTGTAGAAGAAATACATTTCTTAAAAGCCACTTGACTAAGGGGGAGATTGGTTTTAATTTCTTGTTTGTTCTTCGCGAGTTCTGAAATTAACCTTAGTTATGGGTCTGCAAAGAACTCAATCATTTTCTTCTTGCCCTAATTTAAAAAAAAAATCCACTCAGTCTCAGTTTCCTATAGCAAAGAGCTTCTAGAGCACACAAGAACCTCAACTCTGTTGGCAGTGCATTTTATTAACAAATGTACCTGCAAACAGTTCTAAACTTGCATTGCTTGCCATTTGTTCTATTAATCTGGAATTATGTCTAGATGTGTTGTCTGGAGATATCAGTATTTATGAGCATGCACATTTCTTACCTTATAAACCCTCGATTAGAAATGATCATTGCATGCCTTCGTATTCTGAGAATCGGTGCCTCTGAAGAACTACTATTCATGTTTTGATTTTCTAATCCCACAACAGAGAAAGTGGCGCATGCCAAAGAAGAAAACCTTAATATGCATCAGATGCTGGATCAAACTTTACTGGAGTTAAACAACATGTGAAAACCTTCTTAGCAGCAACCACATTATTTGTTATATTAATTTTACACCTGCTTGCCGCGAAGCCCCATAAACATGTCGTCATTTTAGTTTCACCACAGTCACAAGAACATCAGCTAAATTATCAGGCAGGGGTCAGGGAAACACCAAAGTGGGCAAGCCATATGCGGGTTAAGCTAATACGTTATGGTTTAAATGTGCCATTTCCCAACAAAATGTTACCTACACTTTGTAGAGAGTTCAGTAATTTGATGCGCTTCATCTTTTGAAGGACCCTGGCTGTCTGAAAGTGTCCCACCTCAAGTGCCACCACAACTTTTAACAAGAATGATGATACATATTCAAAAGAGATTAAGTGGAAATGGTGCTATTTTCAACAAAAGGTTTTACTAAAGTCTTTTGTGTGATACCAGATAAGTCAGGAGTAGTCCAGCATAGTAATTTATTTTTATCAGAATTTTACTGATCTGTGATGATTTGGACTTTCTGTGCCTTCTAATTCAATAAAACAAAGGTTATGTAAGCAGCAACAAAAAGCAAAGGCTTATGAAGGTTTTAAATTATGTACTTCCGACTCATTACAGAAGTGTAGGTCAACATTTCACCTTGAGTGTTCATTTGATTGTATTTTTCATGTTGAAATGAAAGATTCAATAAATTCAGGAGAAAACAAATTTGGAAGAGATTGTTTTAAAATGTATTTTATTTGTGTGGAGCTTGGGGAGGGGGTGGAATTTATAAATCGATATTCGCCTCACTTTATTTTTCACACTTTCTTTTGAGCAGTTTAAAAAGTATACCTGTATGTAAACATTGTATAATGATATGGAATAAAATGCACATTTTAGGACATTTTTTAAATTTTACTCTACTGTGATTTGTTTTTCATTGTATTAGTTACCTGTCTGTGTATTTCTGTGTAAAATATGCACACGTGTGCTGGGTGTCATTGAGATGCATCATTACCACATTGGCTTTCAGTTTCTCCTTTGCTATCAGGTTAATGTATAAAAGTATAAAAATGTCAAGAAATGCAGTGGTTTGGACTTACGTGGACCTGCAGCTGCTTAAAAGGGCCACTTGAGAACTGTACTGCAGGAATCTATCCCTATCACTTGACTGTATTCACAGATGGGTGCAGACAGCAACCACCACTCAAAGGAAGACAAGAAATTATTACTTGCTGATCAAAACTGTTTTCAGTAGAAACACTGTATGACTTCTATAAGCTTCTGTGGGAAGTGAGCCCTAACAGCTGTGTTCTTTGAAATGCTACCATGTACTTGTACATCTTAACTGTTAATATGTGTTAATTTACTTTGACAATGGTGATAAACTTGTCAAAATGATGTGCCAAGTTCACAAGAGATCCTTTCACCTAACTTGTCTCTACTGGCTGCTAATTTCAGCGTGTCTAGGCATTTTTATTTGAATTACAAGGTTGTCAATGAGGAACTTCAGAAATAATTCTCATCCCTTCTTTTCCTGTAGTATGTTGCTGAAAGCTGATGCTGTCCATCCGTCTAGCAGCAAGGAGCTTGGTAGGAGGCAGGTAGAGGTAGCCCTCCAGATCATCAAAGAATCTCCTTAGCAAGCAACTGAAACCAGGTGACTTTCTCAGGAGCTTGTGTAGTGGTGAGAGGATGAAGTATTACATGATGGTGTCAGGTTAAATGGGAGTCAGAAAGGGAGGATCTACTGATCTGAGTCTCTTTGGCATTAGTTTTTGTTTTGCTTGTGTTATGAAAGGGAGAACTTTGCAACATGGCACACCTCTGTATGATTCATTGGCTGCTACCAAGTCATCCTGAATGGAAAGGAGATCTGTGGCTTCACATTCTCATGTAAGTGATTTTGGGAAGCAAAATACGTGTTACAAAGCTCTGGCAATATCTGTCAGCTACGGGAGACTGACAGTGTAAAGCTCCAAATATAAGATGTGCAGAGGTAAGTTAAACTAATCTTTCTTGTTCCGTAGTACAAAGATAAAGTGTCAGATAACTGGGCTCTAAGAGTTCAAGCCTTGTGGCACAGCAGGGCTGTTTGCAATAGGAAGGAAGTGCTGTACTAGGTAGAGCTGAGAGCTGATCAGAGGAGTTCATGGTTGGTTCTTGGCCATGAGTCTTCCAGAGCAAAGTGTGCTGCCTGCTCCATTGGATTGTTTTTATGGTCCCATGGTCTGTGCATGGGACCTAAACCATGTGCCTGAGTAAGGTCAGACTGCTGCTTAAAATTGTTTGCTTTCTAGGACACCACAAACTGTGTTGTGATTTAGGAAGCCTGAAATCACCTCTTACTGTGTGCAAGGGTAGGGGGTAGGCTGTGGTTTTAATGTCTTAGTGAGATCATGTCCCATTAAAAGGGCAAGAATGTGCAAGCAAGGAGATAGGAATTAATCTTAAAAAAAAAAAAAAAAAAAAAAAGTCTAGAATAGACTTCCCCAAAGCATATTGTTGTAGGTAATGGCATAAACCATTGCAACAAGCGAATAAAAGCTCTCTGTTTCCAAGGAGAGCCGAGGGGGAACAGTGAGTATGAAGGTGAATCACCCTGAGTGACATTTTTGGCTGACTACCAACAGATACACAAATGGATACATATATGTATTTGCTGGAATATGAAGAATCTGTTTCCACAGTACCTCATAAGCCACTAGCCATCGTGGATTGTTTGCCTCAAATGCCAGATCAGACAGAACTCGTGAAACTAGAAAGTACTGGCTTGTAAATTATGTAAGTCAGGTTCTGATTTAACTCTATGCCAAACAAATAGGAATTTCTCTTGAAGCTACTTCATCAGCTATGTTAACTCTAAAATTTGTTAAATGGCGAAACCCTGCCTCATTCAGCATTCCCCAGCGTGCATGTCTTAATTTGGAGTGTTACTCGCCCTTTTCTTCAATGCGGAAACATTTGACAGACTGAAATCTACTATTGTTGTGCAGCCATGCTCTGTAATTGTCTTGGTTGTTTTGTGAGTTTTCTCCCAATTAAATAAGCAGTACTGAGAGCACTGGAACTGGCAGAACCTGCCTTCCTGCAGTTTCATGTCTTGTGGTTGATTTTAAACACACAAGTTATTATTATTATTATTATTATTATTATTTTTTTTTTTGCAGATACTGATGTGTTTGAGTTCTCTTGGCTTCCCTCTTGGGATTTCTCTGATATGTAGGAAAAAGCAAGGCCTGCTGCAGGGTGTGCCTTTCCTTCCACCAGGATGCTCACAGGCATTCTGTTTCTAGTGTATTAATGGTTCCTTACTTTCACAAAAATGTGAGTTGTTAAATAGGATGAGAGACAGAGGTAAGAGTCACATCTAAGCCCTTGTCTTTAAGAAATGAAGTTAAAACGGTAGCCTGCACCTATAGATCTGTCTGTCAGAGCTCTAGCACCTGACTGAGAAATCTGAGTCTGTGAAAGGTATTGTGCATGCTGATGGATTGCTGCCATCACTGATGGTGTTCAAAATTGGGATTAAATTGGCAAACTTCACTATACTGTCAGTGTTGTTGGAATATGTTTTGCTAGGCTATCTATGACTGCTGCAATATCTTAATAGTGGAAGCAAAAGGAGAAAGTAATTAGCCACCTAAGAAGTAAAAAAAAAAAAAAAAAAAAAAAAGAATGGGAGGGGGGGAAGGGCAAAAAGGGGCGCGGGCCCACGCCCAAAAATCTACCTGGGTCAGCCCTTGGGAAAATACTTTCTTTAGATGCTTATTTTTTACCATATTTCTGACTTGCTTAGTAGTAAAACAAGAGCGTAAGTGAAAGATTATGTGGGAATTACAGCAAAAGGGGCAAAGTTGTTGAAAAAATAGCACTTTAAATATATATTTAATGTATACAGAAATAGTTCCTTTTAGCGGAGGAAAGCTGTGTCATGTTCTTTCTTCATGGTTAGCTGTGTGCTTTCCAAGAGTATGGCACGGAAAAATCCAGACAAGTTTCCTTAAGTTTATTGGCTTCATTTGCAAACCTCCATAGTTTACAAACTGGCAAGTCTGAGATGTAGAGAAAACTGCTGCATATTATTTTAATGGAATAAATGCAGAGTACCTCTACTAATGAGGGGAACTCAGTGAGCAACTAGATATCCCAGTTAATTTATATGAGAGCAGAAACCACGTGAGACAGAAGCAGGCAGAAGTCCTAGATGCACACAGAAAATGCTTTCTTCACAGTTGTCGTTTCTCGACTCGCAGTGTGATGAACTTAAGGCACATCACATAGCTTTTGGATAAGAGTGTTCTGGCCTTTCAGGGCACCTCAGTACTGTTTTTTCCTCTCTTGGCTAGTTTGAGGGATGACTGCATACAGGTTAAACAGCATCTCCTTTAAAAAATTGAGCAGATTTCATGATCTTAAGGGTCTTTTCCAACATATAGGATTCTATGATTGTTTATTGTAAAAAGGAAAGTATTGTACACGTGCACAGTATAAAATAGGATAAAGGGATGATGTAATTTATGCAATCTATATGAAAAAAAAAAAAATCTAGAAAATGAACTAGGTGAGAAAGCAGCCAAAAGGAGAATGATAAAACAGAATTGTGCACAGGGGACCAAAGGCCAGTCAGGAGGGTGGACAGCACAAAGCTGATTTACGGAAGAGTGAATCCTCCCAAATGCTGCCATATAGTTATGCCTTGTCCTGTTCCAATAGCACCCTCTTGTTCCTGCACCTACCACATTCCCCTGACATGGAGGAAGGTGGAATGAGAATGTTACATTCTTTGTTACCCCTCATCTGGTTTTAAAGCACAATATTTAGGAGCTCTTCCTATACAAATAAGTACAAAATCTTTTCTGACAGTGATTCCTGCTACATCAGCAAAATCTAGGTTAAGTTTCTGTAAGTTAGGACTTCATTATCAATTATCTTAACAAGGAAATTGTGACGCCTTCAAAAAAATAATAAAAAAAAATAAAAAATAAATGCTGTCCTTAGTTGCTGCTTTTCAGCATTTAGCAAACGTGTGTGCGCTTTTATTACTTGCACACAGATGTCTGAGTGTGGAGCATTTCCTGGAGATTAATGACTGAATGGAAAGGTTTGTGGGTACAGGATACAGCCTAGGGAACCCAAATGGGTGGTTAATCCATGGGAGGTGCTCTGCTCTGAAACTGTTATTGTTGCAGGTTAACAATAAAAAGCACACAGGCCTGTATGTCTTTGGATATGGAGGAGTAGGAGCAAATGTTGCCATTTTGAGCAATTAAGTTACTGACTCCTCCCTCTGCTTCCCTATCAGTTTATCTATTGCAGGCATTAGGAATTCCACAGTTAGCAAAAGGATCCGTTGGAAGGGTTTATTCTGAATCTATTATTTTTGTCAATTATTTGCTATTAATAAGGAAATAAGGAAAAACTATAAAATCCAAGTTTAAATTGAGTGCAGATTGTTTATGCAATCAGTCTGTGGATGTGGTTTATCTTGACTTCAGGAAGGCTTTTGACACCATTTCCCACAGCATTCTCCTCAAGAAACTGGATGCTCTTGGCTTGGACTGGCATACGCTTAGTTGGGTTAGAAACTGGCTGGGTAGCCGGGCCCAGAGAGTCGTGGTGAATGGAGTTAAATCCAGTTGGAGGCCAGTCACTAGTGGAGTCCACCAGGACTCAGTACTGGGGCCAGTTCTCTTTAACATCTTTATCGATGATGTGGATGAAGGGATCGAGTGCACCCTCAGTAAGTTTGCAGTCGACACCATGTTAGGTGCGTGTGTTGATCTGCTCGAGGGTAGGAAGGCTCTGCAGGAGGATCTGGATAGGCTGCACCAATGGGCCAAGGCCAACTATATGAAGTTCAACAAGGCCAAGTGCTGGGTCCTGCACCTGGGGCACAACAACCCCAAGCAGCGCTACAGGCTGGGAGATGAGTGGTTGGAAAGCTGCCAGGCAGAGAAGGACCTGGGAGTATTGGTGGGTAGTCGGCTGAATATGAGCCAGCAGTGTGCTCAGGCGGCCAAGAAGGCCAACAACGTCCTGGCTTGCATAAGAAACAGCATGGCAAGCAGGTCCGGGGAAGTGATTGTCCCCCTGTACTCAGCTCTGGTGAGGCTGTACCTCGAGTACTGTGTTCAGTTTTAGGCCCCTCGCTACAAGGACATGGAGGTGCTCGAGTGTGTCCAGAGAAGGGCTACGAAGCTGGTGAGGGATCTGGAGAACAAGTCTTATGAGGAGCGGCTGAGGGAGCTGGGGTTGTTCAGCCTGGAGAAGAGGAGGCTCAGGGGCGACCTTATCGCACTCTACAGGTACCTTAAAGGAGGCTGTAGTGAGGTGGGGGTTGGTCTGTTCTCCCACGTGCCTGGTGACAGGAGAAGGGGGAATGGGCCAAAGTTGCCCCAGGGGAAGTTCAGGTTGGATATTAGGAAGAACTTCTTTACTGAAAGGGTTGTTAGGGATTGGAACGGGCTGCCCAGGGAAGTGGTTGAGTCACCATCCCTGGAGGTCTTGAAAAGACGTTTAGATGTAGAGCTTAGGGATATGGTTTAGTGGAGGACTTGTTAGCATTAGGTCAGAGGTTGGACTCAGTGATCTTAGAGGTCTCTTCCAACCTAGGCTATTCTGTGATACTATGAGCATCCACCATACGTGGCTCACTTTCTTACTCTACCAGATACCCTTAGTGCTATGGAACTTAAAAACCCAAAGCCTCAGCTGGACTAAGTTGTTGCCAGCTGCTTCATCATTCTGGTCTCCTACAGAACTTCTCTGAATGGCATTTAAAGATGTTTAGATGTAGAGCTTAGGGATATGGTTTAGTGGAGGACTTCTTAGCATTAGGTCAGAGGTTGGACTAGATGATCCTGGAGGTTCTTCGAACCTAGATGATTCTGTGACTTTGTGATACAGGGGGTTGTGCCATTTTAGCTAAGTTGTTTCGAAGAATTTCCCTTTACCAAACCAGACAAGTGCATATACAACTGTGGCCGTACGCATACATGGTGTATATATACAACTAAGGCCTGCCCATTTGACTAAACCTTATTCAAACAGTTCCATTAGAGCAAAGTCTCGCTTTTTGAGGATTGAGCTTTATAGAGTCATTGCACAATGGGAAGTTCTCTCTAGAGTCAAAACTGCTGGGTCATTAGCTACTGTGACCATTTAGTGTGTAGGTTTAAAAAATAAACAGCTGTCCACAGCTAGGATTGCAGTGCTGTATTTCAGTTTCTACAGAAAGACACTGATGCTCAAAGGTGCTGAGCATGTAGCAGTTTATGTTGGTCTCAGTAGGACACCCAGATGCTGTATTAAAGGTGAAAGATTTCAGAATCCCTATTTAAAGTACAGTAAACCCAGTAAGCTCTGACATCTGTTGTCCCGGTTCCTCTTTTCCTCATGTCTGTTTTGCCTTTGAGGCAATAATGAAGGAATTACTCTCCCTACTTCAGTTGAACAGCAGAATTTAAGTGTGTCCCTTTGTTTCAGTTACGAATGTATTTCTCAAATAAAGTGGGGATTTCCCTTAGTTTCTATTTTGTTTTCCTGTTTGAGAATTTACAAAAACACCAGCTGTCCATATATGAAATGTTTTTTACTCACACCTGTTGTTTAAATTTGACAGGCACCAAGTCATGTAGAAGCTTGTTAGCTCTCATTATACCACTTGGAAAAAAAACGTTTTCAAGTAGAGCACAGCATCCCCTTCAGCCTCAGTACTAAGCTTGATCCTCTTCTGATGCTTTCATCAATATCTTGAAACCTCCCTGCTACAAGATTACTGTTGTCAGAGACAATGGGATGAAACAAATGCAGCTGAATGGCAGACATTAAGATGAGGGTGCAGGTAGTAAAACTGTTCTTTTTTAATTGTTAATCACACTTT
Organism: Heteronetta atricapilla; assembly: GCA_011075105.1. Lineage (NCBI taxonomy): Eukaryota > Metazoa > Chordata > Aves > Anseriformes > Anatidae > Heteronetta > Heteronetta atricapilla. Next base: position 7,310,802 of record CM021740.1, read on the forward strand.
AAAGTGTAACTGCAAGTTAAGTATGTGTGTGTGCAGGTGTACATGGCATACACTGCTATATGCCAGATGGTATATATAACACCTAAAACAGGGAACTGTTCTGTGCTGACAGCATGTTCTGCTTTGGTTCAAGGTCAAAGAAATTAATGATAGTATTTCCAACTCAAGCAGTTGATCAGTTTTTCCAAGTGGCAGGAGGGACAAACTATCCCCTACTTGGTGCTTACTGCAAAAGTCAGTCATCCCGAGTAGTTGTCTTCCCTCAGTAGTGAAGTTTCTAAAATGGTCTTAGCTGTTTCTCATAGCTCTGCATGCAAGGGTACAAAAATACCTACTTGAGTTTTTGCAATGATCCTGATGCAGCACAAATCTGTGCAAAATCAATTTACTTGATGTACAGTTATCTTACGTGTATAGAAAGGAGTAGAATAAAATACCTTCTTACTGATCTGTGTAGAATTTGTTAATTATGAATTTACAGATCTACATAGAAGCTCTTTCAAAACATGCCTCAGCTTGGGAACAATGATATGAAGCAAAAGAATGGAGCCTGTATGGTATGCATGGACTCATTCCCATAAGAATATGCAAGGCTAGTGCCAAATGCCTCCACCCAAATATCTTAGATGTTACTAATTTGATAAGAGGCTTTTTCCTGTTTTTGACTAGCCTGTGCAGTTTGAGTTATCTGTGCTCAGTTCTCATGAAGAGTGTTTTTAGTGGCACAGGAGATGTCTGCAGAGCAAAGAGCAAAATGAAGATGTAATTGCAGCACAGGTAGGTGAAACCACACAAAAATTGATAGTCATAGCAGCGAATGTGTGGAAAATCGGATAGAAGCCAGCATGCACGTATAGCTAGATGAGCGTTTTGTGTGAACTGCAGAGAAGCATTTGCTTGTGACAATAGGTACCAGTAAAAAGACATGCTGTATCTTCAAAGAATGGAGGATTTCTAAAAATTGCTAGAATAGAGACTGAGAAAAATCAAGTCTTCCATCTAGGAGGACAGATAAAGATAGTAAATGCAAGTCAGGACTGTGTTGTTCACACTGGATGTGTGTGACAATTCATGTAGATCTGGAAACTTTTTTTCCTCCTGCTGCTCTGTTTGACAAAGCAATTGTGCCTGTTGTTCTTCCTTACTTGTAGATTGATACGTGCTGTGGAGGTGGCGCTTGACCATGACTGAATGACTTGAGCATGACTGAATGGTCAGCTGCTCTCCCCAGTAAGTCAGGCAATGTAAGGCAGTCACAGTTATCACTGCCATGCTTCTTCATGCATAGTTGTCTGGGACTTGTTCATTTGATTGAGGTTTTTATTTTGTGGAGGAGTGGAGAGAAGTACTTATTACCCAGTTGTGAGGAGCTCCTCCTAGAGCACACTGGAAAGTTTTCCTAAGTGCATGTACTTTATAATTGTTATTTGGGTATATGAGCATCAGAATGATACTTTAGGGTTAATATGCTTAATTCTTCAGGTGTTTTACACCTTCTGTGGGTGGTTTTTTTTTTTTTTTTTTTTTTTTTTTTTTTTTTTTGAGCAACCTATTTCAGTTTGAAAAGATATGTCTGGAAAAGTTGAAGGCAGTGATGTGGTCTGGTACCTATTGCATTCATGTGGATAGCGGTCATGAAAGACAACATTTTCCATAGTATGTTGTACGTCTACCCACAGAGTGGAGAGAAAAGCTGGAGAGGATTAAAAGATTATACACAGCAACTGAATTTTTAATGATAAATGTGAAGTCATTCTCAGGGATGAAATTGTTTATCCCTCACTGGAGGTGAACTTCAGGAAAAACAGGAAACAATTCTATGTGGTTTCTTGTGTTGTTTTGTTGTTGTTGTTGCTGTTGTCATTGTCTTTTTTTTACACTGATATTTTTCCCATATGTTCCTTCATTGCTTATTTTCAGCTGATGACATTTTTTTCCTCTGAGTCCCAAGAGGTTTAAAACAGGCTTTGAATTACAAGTATGAGGAAATCACCCCTGAGAAACTGGAGTTTCAAAACTAATGTTTCTGCAAAGAAGAAAGAAATGTGCGTGCCCTTTGGATGGTCTGTAATTCCAGCAGTCTTTTCAGCATTCCTTTCCCTGACATGCAAAGTATTTCCCAGGCTCCATCCTGTTTCTAGGATCTCTGTCAGACTGCATGCAACTCATAGAACAAAGGAAGTAGCAATGTGGCACTATAAAACTTTCGTTTTTATTTTATTGGAAGTAAATAAGTCCCAAGTGACACATCCTCAGCACACAGAAAAATTGAGTACATTAGGGAGAGTTACATTTCTTTTATGGTGTGTGTAAAGAGCAAACAAGAACAAAAAGCATTGGCCAACCTGTAGTGCTGTATATAAGTCCAGGTATGAGCTGCTGCTTAGAAGGCAGGACCAGCCACCGGTCCTGCTGGGCTCCTGGTTGGGCGTGGGGACCACCACTGCTGCTGCTTTGTTTGTGATGGGGACATTGGGTAGAGCAGAACTGTGCTGCTGGTCTGATGACAGCAGGATCAGTGCGGCTAACTGAACTCCTCAAGGAATAAAGATAAACAAATATCTGAATCATAGTTCAAACACAGCTGAAAATGAGCACTTTGGTCTCTGTGTCTAAAAACCCAATGTTTTTAATGCTATTTTTTCTCTTGCTTCAGACATCTTTTGCATGTTTCAAGATTTGTTCCTGATTAATGTTTGTGGGCTAAAGTTGTTGGAGAATTCACCAACTCATGATCTTAGTTCAAAAAAAAAAAAAAAAAGGTCAGAAAAGGTCAGAGAAGACTTTAATCTTAGCATCAAATTGTAAGTACACACCTATTTACATATGTGTTCAGGAAGAGATGCCTGGTTTTTGGCTGGGTCTGTTTTAGTGTTAATGTAATGGTACATGTACTCTAATCAGGCAGGTGTAAACAAATAATATCCCGAGAACTGCTTACTGACCAAGAGTGAGCAAATAATGTAAATGGATGAAGAGTCTATAAGAGCAACTCCATTCTATAAGACCATGACAACCACAAAAGATCCAACTGTAGTGGAACTGTCCCTTTTGCTAACTGGTTAAACCAATAAAGTTTCTTACTGCCATCTGCTGTATGAATGTGTCTAACCAGAGGGAAACAAAAATTGTCTTGGTTCTCAAATGAAAATGCTTTTTAAAAGGAGAGAAATCAGAGCTTAATTTCTGTCTATACCTAATGTTTCTCTTATTTGTCATCTTCACAAAATTAGATTTTTTCAAAATAATCTTTAGAAACATTGTGTGATCAAGGGAATCACTATCCCTTTACTCTGTATCTTCCATCAACATCAGCTTCACCTATATCTGTGTACGTATACATAGATGACATTTAATTGCTGCTTTCCTGTTTTTCTTCATTTTATCTGTCACAAATGCAGATTCATTTTCTGACAATTTTAGCTTTTACCTGCTATTTTCCATGTGATTCAACATTTTGGGATCTAGAAGTTAGTTAAGTCTTTACAAAACTTAAGATCTCAGGAGATTAATGAAAGTTTTCTATTGCTGTCAGTGAGTGTAGAGACTTCTCAATACCTTAAAAATTTACCAAGATACAACATAAAAAGGCAGGTCATCTTGTGCTTCTGGATTTAATGCAAAACTCTTCACTAAAGCAATCAGAAAATAATGCCAAGATCTATTTCTGTCTTAGGCATATTCAAATGTGTGGTGTCAAAGTTTTCATTCTAATCAGGTTAATTAAGAATTAAGGGAATTGTCCTGCTGCAAAATGCTATCTGGGACAGTTCAGTGCAAAGAAAATGAGTTACTAGAAAGCAAATATAGCATCTTGGACCTATTTGGTATGAATTTGTATCATGATAAACTGTTTTACTGAGAAACAGTAATGAGAATAAATGCTTGCAGTAAAGCATGGATCATCTGGTGTACATTTGACTTCACACATGAAAGCTATTTAGCCTGACTTGCAAAATTCTGCAGTTTTTGAGATCATAAGACATGAAGAAGGTCATCCTATGCTTTAGGTTAGCATCTCAGAAATTTCTCAGCATATGCAGAGTTCTAGAAGGACAGGTTACCCGCTTTTGCTTACAAATACAGCTCCTTTTTCATTTATTTTTTCTATTTATAAGCACTTTTATTCTTTGTCAACATAACATTCAGGGAGTGGTCCTATTAAAGATTGTTAGCTGTTATTCAGCAATCCTGTAATAGTTATACTAGGTATAATATATAGGTATAATATGTATGTTATAGTCTTGATACTCCAGAGAAGCTCCACGAAAGAAACGGCAAAGCAATGCACAATCCATCATACTGGATGCTGGGTTTGCAGCACAAGGACCTTTCTACATTGCTATGTAATGGTAATCCTGGTCAATCTAGTTTGTATTTGCAGGGTTTAAGGTCTTCAGAACGGTCTAGTTAAAGGCATTCTCTTAAAAGGCCTCACTTTGAACAGCTGAAAACAAAGGTCACTCTGATCATTTCTCAACTGTTTGTACACCACTGCATTTCTCAAGGTATGTCAGGGGCTCAGTTCCTTTCAGTATCGGCCCTAGAATTTTCTACACATCATGGTCATTTGGGACCATATCATATGAATCAGTCCCTCATCGTCCTTCCCTATTGCATTATGACTCTTGGTCTAGGTAGTCTGCAATTGTAAAGAAGAGCAGTAATAAGTGTGTTTGTATTTTTGTTTGTTTTTGTTTGTTTGTTTTTAAAAAAGACTGAAACAAACTGTTAATTGAAGGAGGGAACCTAACATCATCTGCTGTAGTCAGTAATTTCAGAGCACTGTTGTATAGGAAGGTGTATGACTGAGTAACTTCATGCTAACAAAGATGTTTGGATGACCCGATTAGACATGTGGACTAACGATTCCACAAACACTGTTGAGTGCCTCTGGATTTGCCTTTGCACTAGGCACATAAAATCTCCATAATTGCTAATTAAGGGCTCCTATGAGGATCCCAAATCCACAGATTCATCCACTTGGCAAAGCTCACAAGAGTCCTGGTTATTGGACGGGGCTTGCATCTAGTTGACATGATGTACAGCATATCAATCACAATCTGTGGATACACTGAAAATCCTCCTGCTTTCTTGAGTAATAAATAATATGATTTGGTCACCCTTCGGTCCAATTTGCTATTAAGTCAACATTCAGATCATTAGAGCTATTAAAAGTTTATTGGTAACTGGCATGGGGAAAGGTTAGAGGTTAGAGGAAACTTGTCTGAGATACTTTAAATGTGTAATTTGGAGGGCACTTGGCATGTCTCTGCGGTCTTTGAGCAACTACATGGAAAACCTTCAGTGAGCCAATGCTCGATGCTGCTAGCACTGTTGTAGGCTGAAACTTGACTCTGAACCTGACATTTGGAAATGCTACATTTGTTAGTAATTTCTCATTAATTTAGATGAAATACGCTCATCTAGCAGTCAAAACGTTTTATCATGGCATTATGTCCTGCGAGGAGGGGCTGAGGACCCCTGGGCTGCCCAGCCTGGCCAAGAGGAGGCTGACGGGGACGTGGCCGCTCCCCGCAGCTCCCTGAGGCGGGCGGCGAGGCCGCCCTCCTCCCGCCCTTTCTCCGCCCGCTTTCCTGCCGTAGTCCGGCGGCGGGGTCGGGCTGGAGGGCGGCCCTGAGGGGCAGGGCGGGCGGTGCGGCCCTGCCGGGGGTCGACGCGTTCGGAGCGCGGCCGAGCGAGCACTCGGGAGCGGCTGGAGCCGCCTGGGCTGGGGCGGGCCGGGGCGGGGAGGCGCCGCCATGTACGGGCTGGCGCGGGCCTTGCGGCGGGCGGCGGTCCCCGGGCAGCTGGCGGCGGCCCGGCGAGGTAGCGGCGGCGCCGGGGGACGGCCCTGGGGTTGGGGGCTGGCTCTGGGTCTGGCGCTGGGGGTGAAAGTGCCGGCGGGCTGCGAGGCTGGCGGCGGGCAGGAGGAGGAGGCGACCCCGGCGTCGTCCCCTCGGGGCTTCGGCGCGGCCATCGAGAGGAGCCGGGACCTGCTGCAGAGGATCAAGGTGCTGGGGGAGCGCTCGGGGCGGGCTGAGGAGGGGCACGGGCGGTAAG